>JANRMT010062815.1:28533833-28609842 GCA_026402145.1 Polypterus bichir lapradei
AGATAGATAGATAGATAGATAGATAGATAGATAGATAGATAGATAGAACATTATTGATTCCCAAGAGGAAGTTCACGTATTCCAGCAGTGTTACAGAATCAGAAGTGCACATTGATATAGTGCAAAACAATTAAAACAAAGTGCAATATAAAACAGCAAGACCCTAGCATGTACATCCAATATACCTAGTATAAATGTAATATATAGAGTACTTAAAACAATGCTATCCTTGTATCAATATGTTTGTTATAAATGGCTACAGAGAAAATGGCAGAATGGAAGTCATTGTACACTCAGATGGCTGTATGTATCAGGATGCAGGTTTTAAATGGCTTTGTAGGTAAGCACACCTTGGTTTCACTATAATGCAGAATAAAATGTCACTGAAACTCATGTTTGAATCCAGGCTATGCTACCTTCTGTGTAGAGTCTACATTTTATTTATTTTTTTTGGTATTTTCATAGAGAATACTTCACTGACTCTGGTTTTCTCGTAATGTCTAAAGAAATTCTGTCTAATTAGAAAGTGATGCTAAATTTCTTCACTCACGCAGACGAATGCTTACCTTGTCTCAGATGTTCTTTGATGTTCCTTGTTCCTTACTCCTACAGAAATTCACATTAAAGATTGATAAACCCTACACATGAGAAGTAAGAGAGAATCTGTTCTAGCTCCTGGGCTGTACCAGCAATGGGAAAACAGTATCTTCTGCTCTGAGGGAAACTCTTTCAAAGAGTGACATATTACTCTGAACTCAAAGCAAATGCATTAATGAAATACATTTTAAGCCGAATCTTTAGGTAAATCCTACATACATACTTCCATAGAATGCATTCTTTAAAAAGGAAACAGCCATCTTGGCCTTCACAGCAAATCTCCGGCCAGAGAAGAAGGATATATATTCACTGTTGTGTGTGTCCTGTCTTTGCTGCCCTGAGGGTGGCAGTGAATGGAGCCGTGAGCCCCCGAGTCAACACTCAAGGCCTCTAGGGATGCGTGCTTAATTTTCTGTATTGCTTCTTAACCTGATGCAACTGACACTCTTTCATTTCCAACCTGGAACCTACAAAGAATACAAATAGAACTTCATTTGAACTTTGTCTGGTCTCTGCAGTGGTTCAAGAAAGAGACCTCATTTGGGCTGACTTGAGGTTTGAACTTCCACTTTACTCTAACATTTTCCCCTGAGCTTCATTCACAGATCTTCATATGCCAAAACTCAAGTCTGCATTTCTGTGGCAGGGCAAAATCTCAGCGAGAGCTCTGTGTCTATAAAAGGAGGAGGAACAAGTGATTAGGACATCATCCAAGCTATTTACCTTCCCACAGAAGAACAGGAGGATGCTACTGGACATATAGCCTTTTCTTCCAGTTTTTTTGTGGAGGTGTCTCCTTTTTAAGCTTCAACACTGCACTCCAAGAACAGATGGCAGTTTTGGATGAAGTTTAGACAGATTGTTTCTTTAAAATCCCTCCTTTTTCTGACTTTGTCCAGAAGCTGCCACATGACTACTAACATGGTAGTCTGTCTGAATGGATGCCCAAATTAGTTCTAGAATGAAATTATTTCATTTGTATTGTTCAGCATACTAAGGGGGCATAGGATGGAAACACAGGAATGTTCTGCTCCTAAAACAAAGAGAATGATCATCCTGTTATGAAGAGGTGCCAAGTTGTAATGGCTCTGAAGAAGCAGCTGGGACAGCATACACTGTTAGAGAGATCCTAGCAGACAAGTGGGACAGTTAAATCAATTGTACAGGACTCACAGCTCACATGATTCCTTACTGTTGCTGGGCCCACACCTACAAAATTTAGCTGGAGAGGACAAGCACCTCCTCATAACGGAGAGCCAACCTAACCTGTGCACAACAACCCTGGCTCTCTGCACCCTGGGATTGTCAAATCAGGACAATGGATATTCTCTGGAGGTCTCACTCCACAATATTCTAGAATTAAACAAACAGACATAAGAAAGAACTTACAGGAGCCGACTGACTGCAGCAATCTCCTCAGAAGCCCTATCTCCATGGCAACAGTCTCCTGGAGGCCCACAAGCCAGTAGCTCGACCTCAGCCTCCTACAGAGTAATGGGGCTGGAAACACTGAGGGTGTCAGTCTGACTTGTGTGTCTGTCTAGCTGCCTTCTTTCTGCTTGTTTGTGTGCACCTGTATCTGTCTCTGTGTCTGACCATGTTTTTAATTGTGAGTTTCACTGTGTTTGTACAGTATGTCGGCTTTTGGGCTTTGTGCATGCACCTGTCTGTCTGTCTGTCCACTGCCATACGTTTATCTGGGATATATGCTTATTTGGGCACCTTTGTACCCCTTTGTGTCTGTGAGTTTGGCTGTGAATGCATCTGCATGCTTTATGGAGATTTTCTGCTTGTATTTGGACATTCCATTTGTCTGCCTCTTTCTACGCACAGTATTTATCTTAGTACCTGGGCTTCTTTTGTATGTGTCCATGTGCATCAGTGGTTCTGTTTCTACACGCCTGTCTATGTGAGTGTCTCCATGCTGCTGTGAGTGCGGGTATCAACTTGTGTTCATTTCTGCTGTGTATCAATCTGTGCTCAATGTGCGTGTACGCATCACTCTGTGGGCAGCATTAGTCTGTCTATCTTTATATGAGTTTTGCTTGTGTTGTCTGTGCATCTGTCACTCTGTCTATTAATATTGGTGTTTGGGTATGTCTTGCTTTCAGCTTTGCATCGGTCTATGCTTACCTCCACATGCATATGTGACTGTGTGAAAGTCTTATCCTTTCCTAACTGCCTGTCTGCACATCTGTCTGTCTGCCAGGCTATCTGTATGTGTATCTAGCTGGTGTGTGGGTACATTGTTCGATTTTTCTAGAGCACCTATATATTTCCCTAGTGCCCATTTGTGTGCTTGTCCATTTGTCATTTCCTCTCTGTGACTGTCTGTCTGTGTGTTCTCATGTAAACTTGCTGTCATACTGGTTATGCGTCAGACAGCAACAGGAGCAGGCAAATGTATAAATAAAATACCAAAGAATGACGCAGATTTGGAAACAGAGATTGATGGATTAAAGTTGCTTTCATCAATTTTATGAATAAGATGCTGCTTGGGGTGAAATAAACTGTAGGAGTAGTAACAAAGTAAATTCTCCAGGGGAACAAATGTTAGTCCCAAACCAAAATTTCACTGACTAAACCCACCGTGAGGAACAACTTTGCATACCTGTGCCATGTTCCAAGAATGCTTCCTGGTGCACTTCCCTAAGAAAGCATAGGTTTAGTCACATTTCGGAATGAAACATACCCTATGGCAGAGGTCTCCAGCTCCAGTCCTGGAGAGCTACTGTGGCTGCAAGTTTTCATTCTAACTCTTTTCTTAATCAGTGACCAATTTTTGCTGCTAATTAACTATTTCCCTTTATTTTAATTGACTTTTCTTGAGATCCTGACCTCTGAATTGAGTCTTTTTTCCGTAAACGGCACCAAAACATAAATTTAATGTGAAGTGAGCCAGCAGATGACCAACTAAATTGGGGCCTCAAACTCCAACCAACTTCACTTCATTCGGTTTCTTAATTTGTAGCCAATTCTCGTTGCTAATTAAACCCGTTATTTAATTCCATGGCGCTCATTCTGCCATGGCAGACATTTTCAAAACTGTTGATTTTCTTTTTTAAGAGCACCATCGAAATGTTTTGTGGACCTGAGCAGATTAACTTTACTGAGGCCGTCACCTTTCCTTAGTTTCAGTTAGCGTGTGATGGACGGAGGCTGTTGTTTATGTGTTGGTTCATTTTGTGTCTTAATATTATTTGGTTGCTAATTAAGGAAAAAATAAATAATTAAGGGGCCTGAGTCTTAAGTTGTGCATCAATTAAAATTAAGGCAGAGTTAATTAGCAGCAAAATGTGGTCACTAATTAAGAAAACGGTTAGAATGAAAACCTGCAGCCACAGTAGCTCTCCAGGGGCCTCATGCATAACACCGTGCGTAGAATTCACACTAAAACATGGCGTAAGGACAAAAATGGAAATGTGCATACGCACAAAAAAATCAATTTGCATAAATCTGTGCGTTCACCAATTTCCCCGTTTTTCCGCTCCATAAATCCCGGTCAGCGTGAAAAGTAACGCACATGCATGCACCTACTGCCACTCCCCAGACTCCTCCCAGAATTATGCCTCTTTGAATATGCAAATCAACATAACTAGTCCTTAAGCTCAGCGTTCTGTGAAATGGCAATGGCAAAAGCACGGGGGGAAATAGTAGAATTTCAGCGAATACCAAGTGGAGGTAAGGAAAAACGTACTATTTGTTGGTTTAAACAGTGGTATAAACAACAAAAGGAAGTTGATCGAGTGACATAGAGTGTTGGAGAAACTCGAAAGCTCAAGTTCACAAAGTCGCACAGTACCCTAAAAAAATAAGAAGTTGTCAGATATCAAAGTCGCCGTGAAAAGGCGAGTTGTAGCCCACCGTCTGAGTGTCATATGAAAGCTTATTAGGTTACAGAGAAAAAAAAGGCACACAGTGGGAAAAAAGCATGAAATGTCAACTTTATTCTTGAAATTTCCACTTTAATCATGTAGTTTATTTTGTCATTAAAGTAGAACATCAGAAACTTCATCTTAAAATTGTTTAATTTACTAGTTTCTCAAATCCCATCGTAACTAAAGTAGCACGTTAAATACTTTGTTTTGTATTTGATCTTCTATGTGCTCTATGTGCATTACGTGCTTCTTAAACGATCTTTCTCTTCCTCCGACAGGACACAGAATCCATTACATTCGTGATATTACAGCTCTCTGAACAATCAAAATACTGAGATGTATATGTGATATCATTTTCATGATGATAGGAGTTAAAGCATGTTATTAAACATGGGAACACGGTGGCGCAGTGATTGTTCCTGCTTCATGCAAGATACTTGCTGCGCCATGCGTGACATGTCAATGAAATACTTTATTGCAGCAGTCCTGTCTCTTTCAAACATACTAACCCCAATTCCTGTCCTTACTTTTATTTCTCCAAATACCCAATCGCCACACAATCACCTCTGTAGTAGACCTTAAGCCATCTGTAAGCTTAGAATGCCGATTCTTCAAAACTTTTAAGGAACATTGAAATATCTTCATAGTACGTGTTTAATTATTCCATTCATCTATCCTTTCCTTGTCGCGCCAGTCCCAGCAAGAATACAGCGCGAGGCAGGAACAATTCGTGAACGGAGCACCAGCTCCTTGCTAGCACAGTGACACCGTGTCCTCACATGTTTAATTATTAAAAATATAGATTATTTAAATGAAGTTAAAGTTTTATCTGCATAATATAATAATCATATTTTGCTGTATTTCATCTTAAAAATGATGTCGTCATCATATGTAAATTTGTGCTTTATAAAGTGGCTCAGGTTGTGCAGTATTATAACTGAATTGCAGTGAGGTGATTGTACTTATAAGTACAAATAGTTCTACAAGGAGCACTTGATGGACTGATTGAGTGCGTTTATAGTTCTTGGAATGAAACTGTTTCTGAACCGTGAGGAAAGGCTCTGAAGCGTTTGCCGTATGAGAGTAGTTCAATAGACAGCATGGCTGAGGCAGTGTATGCTTGATGCTGTATACTGTGAAAGAAAATTTAATACATACAGACACCCCAATCCCCCCAACCCCACACACTGGAATGCCTCGATTTAAGCATTAAAACACAGGCAGGAAAAAGCGTCAATCGTTATTCTTTATCTAAATCTTCTAAGAGGTAACAAGTGTATTACATGTTAGCCACATGTTAGTCACATTGCTACAAAGGAAAAATGTCCTCAGGCTATATTTTTACAATTCATTGATTAGGTCACTTTTCTTTAAAAGGAATTCATTACAAATTCAGAAAACTTTTAACATGATTGGTTACACCCAGTTGCTAACAGGATATGGCAGATGTTGATACCTGATGACCACAATTTGATTGATAGTCCTGTTTGTTTAGGATGTACGAGACTTTTTGAATGTATATTATTAGCTCTGTGAACCTCAAGAAAAATTAAAAGAACAAAAAGAATAATATATAGATTATTATGTTCCAGCTTGGTTCAAAACAGGAAACACATTTTATCATAGTGAATAAAAAATAATAGCGTCAGCTTTTAAGCATAAGGTCAGAAAGATATGAGACTCAGACACATGCCAGATGCACACATAGAGCAGGGTTCAAATTTAACTCTTACAATACCGATAATTCTCTTTCCAATCAGCTGCTGTACATCTGCGATTCACACTCAGATACAGTGATATAAATACTCTGAGTGGTGCATTGAGAGTAATATGGAAAAGATGATCCACTGTGGCAACCCCTAACTGGAGCAGCTGAAAGAAGAAGAAGAAAAAAGTGCAGTGAGAGTGACAACGCTAAAAAAGCTATGGTATTTAGAATAGTTCTGTGGACCATTATATTGTTACAGGTTAATTACAATGAGATGCATTAAACTAATAAACAATATGCGGTTAATTTCAGTGTTTTTATAAAGTCGCATCAGGGATGTGGATCTAAAAAAGAAAGGGAAACCACACTGGAACAGTAGCACTGCTTTGACGCTGGGTGCCGCCAGCTTACAAAACTGAGTGGAGAACTTGCGTATGCCAGGGTTTTAGCTAGCGTGAAAATGTGCATGGCTTTACACCAAGTTTAGGTTTTATACATCGTGATTTGAGCGTGGAAACAGGCTTACGCAACATTTTTGTGTGTACACGCCGTTTATACATGAGACCCCAGGACTGGAGTTGGAGACCCCTGCCTTATGGCATTTCTTTGTTCAAAAGAGAAGCCTATGCAAAATCTAGCAGAGATAGGATTTACAAACTGGACAAACATACATTCAGCTTTAAATTTCAGATAAAACTTTTATATTCCTGTCCAATCATGCTTTCCAGACCGTGCTGCTTGTAACAGGATCTTGATTCATTCATCCATCTCCCATAACTGCTTGTACTGGTGAGGGTGATAAGAAGCAGAGTTTGGGCACACATCAGCTCACCAAACCAGTTTTGTTAGGTAACAAGTAAGCTTTCCCAGTATCACATCCATTTCATTTCTTTGTTCAAAGCCAACAGGGATTCCATTCCATGCTCATGGTTTAGTAATTTGCTCCTTGAGCCACACTACTTTGTTGAAGATGTCATTCCTTCTTTCTGTCTTTATTTATCTTATTCATTTCCACCTTTGTCATCAAGGGCCTGATCCATCATTTAAGGAAGGAATTGTGCTGGTTTGGCTTTGTTTTTTCCTCAGAAAATTTTGAAGATCTCTGTTTGGGTGCTCACATTGAGCCCACCTCTCTTTAAAGCCTTTTGGTTCAAGGTGGCACTTGGTTGTTTTTCCCTCTGCAGCTTCTAGTGTTTGTATGGTTCATAGTCAGGGCCGGCGCCACCATTAAGGCGAATTAGGCATTTGCCTAGGGTGCAGATCATAAAGGGGGAAAAACCGAGCTACCTAACAGTTGTTTGGCGCACTAATAAGCTTGGCCTAGGGTGCAAAATAACCTAGCACTGGCACTGCTCATAGTTAGTAAGCAAGAAGCAAAATATGAAATGTGTGATAACAAATGGCAAGCACTTGAAGCAGCAGAAAATGTTGGGTCATGAGTGCGATTGAGCTCCTATACTTTACTGTCTATCATTCTGGTCCTTTCAAGGGCCATGTAGCCATTTACTCTTTTGTTCCGAAAGTAAAGACATTTAGGGGGAGCATGTGCTGATAGCATGTTGCCGCACCCACCACAAAATGACACAATGAACCACCTGGACTGGGACCCAAGTGCAGTAGGTGACACCTCAGCACCACACTGGACAGTGTGAGGTTTATTACTCTGTAAGTTGGAGAACCTGCTTGCAGGGCTGGACGCAGATTAACGTCAACTCCAGGATGAAGCAAATGTAGGTTAAGGGCCTTGCTCAAAGGGCTCAACGGAGTAGAGGCACTTCTAGTGTTTACAAGATTCGAAAGCATAAAAAGGAGTATAGCTGTAGATAGCACTGAGGTGGCAATGGTTGGACACACCAGGCTCTTCATAATATACTTTTAAGGTCTTCTATCTGTTCATGCTGTTGATTCAAGGAGGGTATGAAACACCTGATAAAAAATAACAAATATTTGACAGTTTTATCTTGTCATGTATATCTATACAAATTGAGAGTTTGCAGATTGTGGGGTCTACCATGATGACGTTCTGAGCGAGTGTCCAGAGGTCCATGATGGCAAGTGGCCTTTTCACCAGTCCCAAACCACAACCCCATTCAAAGAAAAGAGCATGTGCTCCAAAATGACCAAGGGGAAACCTGCTCAATGAAACAGTTGTGTCTCCATGCTTGGAATGAACATGATGGAAGCCCTAGATGAAATGATCAAGCATCTGCACACCAAAAGCAAGAGTAGGATAAACCACGCTGCATTAAACAACTGGGTGTCCACACTCTGCATTGTTAAAAGTATGATCAGAGCTCACTGTTAAGGAGCTAAGTCACCCAGGGGCCTTTGTGGGTCCTAATCTGGGTTTGAGAGAATGTCACATCACCAATTTAAATTTAAACTTTGTCAGGGGACAAGCCACCCCAATTTGGAAAATCTTACTTGTTACCCTGTTTTTGACACACAATGTTTAACCATCATTTAATCATAGACTGAATAAAGAATGGCTGCTGTTTTATTTAGAATGGACTCTGCAGTGGTTGGCACTGCTGCCTCAAAACTCCTAGAGATGGGCGTTAATTCTGGCCTCATTACTTCTTGTCACCAAGGTTTTCTGTGTCTCCAAATAAATGTTTTCTTCTTTCAAGTTCCAAAAATGTGATTAGTAAGGTAGCTGGCCCAATATGTCTTAGTATATGTATGTCCAAGAGTGGATTGCCAACCCATTTCGGTTTGTTTTTGCTTAGCACCCTGTACTGCTGTGATAGCCTTCCTTCACATAGCCTTAAACCGAACAAAGCAGACTGAGAAAATGGCAGCTTTCTTTGACAGCAGGGATCTTCCTCAAACAGGACAAGACCTGTATGCCTTTTCGTTTTAGACTGGACAAGATCTGGCTTCCTTTAGCCATTTCATGGTCACTTATTCCCCTTAAATTAGATATGATCAGGCAGCTTATATTGGACACGGTTTGGCTGGACATGACCAGCTTATTTACTTTCCTCAGACCATAAGTAGTCTTTCCTCTGTTGCAGGATGGCTGTGTCATTGTAGCCTGGTACTGCCGCCCAGCTTCTCTTTTTTCGGGTTGTCAGAGACGGTGCTTTTGCAGTTTTGACTTGCTGCTTTCTTTTTTTATTGTAACTGATGTCACTGCAGGGGAACCTTGTGTTACTCTTATATTCACTGAGCCTCTAATCCATATTTCAGTGCGTTTATTACACTCCAGCAGGTCTTTAAGCGTGACTTGGGGAGAGTGTTGCCATGGAAACCACCCCCCCCCCCCCCCCCCATAAGCCATAGCTGGCTGTGTTGTTTCTAGAAGTTCTTTCCAGTGGAAAAGAATCTGCCAAGATTTCCAAACATTAAAGGTACAGCAAGGCAAATGAAATAAAACTGTTATAGGCTAGTGGCAAGTGTTGTCTGTGTGTCCAGTTGAACCCTTAGATGTAGATAAATACTGATTATACTGTTTTTAGTATGTTTCAATGATAAGGAAGCACATATGCAAGGATACTGTGTGTAACTTAGCACTATCAGCCACAGGCAACAATACTTATTAAAATTAGCTAGAAACTGCTATGCTGTTCACTGAATAAATATTTAATCATTCTGAGTTTTCTGAATCTTTGCATAATTTTGACATTAGATGTTATCATATTTCAAATCCTAAAAGAAATCTGTGCACAAATAGCACCTGTTCTTGAGAAACAAAATTATAAAAAAAAGTAATTTAACACCCAGCATCACTGTGTGAAAAAGAAAAATAATCCCCCTAATAAAGTCAGCAGTTGGTTGCAACCAGCCATGTTCTGTGGTGGTTTAACAGTCTCTCACACTGCAGTGGAGGAATTCTGTAACACCCCTCCTTTGAGAGCTGTTTGCACTCTGTAATATTCTAGAGTTTTCTAGCATGAGCTGCTTGGCATTACTATCAGCACAGTGTGTGTATACTTCAGCACCAGGCCAAATGCAGGAGACCATCTTGGACGGGGTACCAGTCTCTAACAGGGCACACTTGATCACAAACACACAGAAAAATCCACTGAGTCAGCACAGAGGTGCTAACTTACCCAACATTCACATCTCTAGGAGGTGGAAAGAAAACCAGAATACTCACACAAACATGCAAGCTCAGATTAAAGCCTTACTAAAATGGAATCCCCCTGCCATAAAAAAAATTACCGCACCAACAAAAGGAAAAAAATAGCTTGTTTATTCAATGATATTTTACATTACAAAATTAAAACAGGTAATGAAAGTCCATGTGAAAGCACATAGTGGATGTCTCTGACAGCTTTATATGTCTTTTAAGAGAAAGTAGGAGTCACACCCTTCTGTCAACGCCTGCAGGAATGTCCCATTAAGCCTAGTTCAGGTTGTCCAAAGTATGTCTGCTGTATTATAATTTTGAGTCAGTTCTTCCGATTAGATGCGAACACATATCATACCATCAAATCACATTAATTAGCATCAATCCGATATGTTAATGTAACTTAGCACCTAACACTTAGCACACATGTGGCTTCTTTCTGTTGGTTACAAGCAGACAGGTTTCAGTATTGGCTTCTCTTTCAAAAGCAGTCCACATCCTGCATATGCCAAGAAAAAAAAAATAAAGCTATAATCACCAGGAAAACTCCAAGCCATCCATGCACAGTGGCATAGCTAGGGGCGGGTGGAGGGAGCGGTCCGCCCCGCGTGGCACATTTTTGGAGGTGACATTATTGGCCAAAAGGCTCAGTACAATTTGCGTGTAAGCAGTAGGGTTTGGAAACATATCACTCATGACTGAAAAAAGTAAAATTCTCTGATTTTTATCCACAAACGCTTCAAAAATAATTTTCAGACTGTCCTTCAGTGACGGCATCAGGCACAGCAGTTGAAATTTGTGAGGCAATAACAAAAATAAACATAAACATTACACCCATAATAATTTCTAGGAAGATAAACAACTAATTTTTAATTTTGTTTCATTATCAATCCGAATGCGTTCTTGATCTGCGCAGAAAACATCCCCACCTATCACTTGTACACTACACTGGTTCTGGTTTTTGCAGCATAATTATATTAAACTAATAATCAGAACACGGCTTATCAGTGCGTCTATACTACATTCTTGTCTAGTTGATGCTTATAAATAATTATATTTGAAAATTATTGCTTTTCATTATATATGAATAAATCTATGCAAGATTTATCTTAATTTTTCCCTATATTTCATTTTAATTTTCTATTTAAATAGGTTAACATATTCAGTTATGTTGGGGGAGGCAAATTGAAGCACCGCCCCACCCCGAGCGGCACCAACTCTAGCTACACCACTGTCCATGCATTTCTGAGAAAAGAGCATTTCCTCATTATGTCATTATTTTGTGTGGCACCCAGCTTTAATTAACACTTTTTATTTCTCTAGTAAACTAAATAAAGCCATCTATCCACTATCAAAACTATATTAGGTGCTGGAACCTCACTATATATACAGTAGAATGCAACGTTGACTCACTGAGTCACCGTCTCACTCACTCACTCACTCATCAACATAAACACTAATTTCCCATTTAGCTAAAAGGCTGAAATTTGGCTGAACGGTCCACCCAGGGCAGTAGGTATCCACTAAGACAGGCCATTTCAATATATCAATATTTAGGGGTAGACACCCTACAAGAGAAAAGCTAAATACACCAAAGTCTTAAAAATGTCTTGCCAGATTTTATTTGAAATTTTGTGACATTGTAGAAAAAAGAAAATTAGCCGACATGTATTTTTGTAGCCTCCTTAGCATTACATTTTTTCTCAAAAAACATGTAAAAAGTGTTTCATTTTTTAGCTTGAAAAATGACATTTTCTACTGTTAAACGTGCAAAACACTAAGAGGCAGAATTGTACAAAGTATAATAATGATACAAATAATAATGAATAATAATAATAATAATAATAATAATAATAATAATAATATGAACAGCACACTGCACATGTCCGAGTGACATGAGTGTCACTTTTGGATTTCTGGAATCACTTTTGGGTTCACCAAAACCATTTCAATTTCACTGCCTGAAGACAGATTGACTTCATCATCACTGCTGATGAGAGACGTTTTTTATGAGACGCCGTTATGAGGCTAGGAGAAGACACGTCTACACCGTGGCTCAGGTAATGCTCAGGTCTGACGCTTATGTGAGACACTGTTGCCAAAGTAACATTCGCCACTATTACCGCTGGCACTTTTACAGCCTGAGCAAACCTTGGGTCTTTCGCGACACGCGTCTATACCATTGCCCGAGTGACACTCAGGATTAACGCTTTTAGCACTGTTTTTACAGCCCATGTGATGCTCGGGTCTAACACTAAGTAGGTTAATTGTTGGTATTTGTCGTTAATAATGCTCTAGAGAGTGAGACATTCTAACTCACCATATCCCCGTTTCGCCACAGCACTGTAAGCAATCGTGCAGAGAAATGGGGTGTGCTAGTCTATGCAAATGAGGGCCATCTGCAGAACTGAAGTGAAATGAGGAGTTCAGCAAGACACAAGAACACACATTTAACAAGTGTGCTGTAAAGCTTAATGCTTGCCAGATGCTATGGCTGTGAGTGTATTTAATTTCGGATAACTGATCCAATAAGAAAGGTATTTAATGCCTATTTTACCCCTCCAACCGCTCCATCTTATCTGCAACCTTATGAAAAATTTCGACATAGGGACTACAATTCCCATCAGTCGGTTCACAGCTTGAAGACGACTTTATTAGCACTCCTAAAGTTTAAATAAGATAAGATTAAAGCAGTAGGTCATCCAAGCTAACAACGTTTTGTTTTCTCAACCACTTAGGGTTAACAATTTTATTGTCTTGTTGGATTACATCTTCTATTTTAGAGTATGCCTTTTTGTCTCATCTTGAATTGTGCTTAGACATGTTGCATTTACAAAAGACACTTTTCCCCCATTTATTTTAATCCGGAACCTTTTCTTTTGTCAAAACCAATGCTCGTAGTTCTTTCTACAACCCACTCAAAAGAAAATTTAAAAACTCCCAAACCCAAATACCTGTTTTTCGTAAGCTTCACTATTGTAAACTCACACAAGAAACATAAAGTATTCAAAAGAAGCTCAGCTATTTTGTTTAAAATTAAACTATTGTGATGTTAAACTTGACATAATCTACAAAGTGAGAATCACTTGTTAACAGCTTTTTCCCTCTTTACACATTGAACAGAGTGAGAAACCTGGGAGACAGCTGACATTACTTCCTCTAGCTTCGGAAGTCCCACCCTGTAAGTTATGTATGAAAAGGACAGACCAGAAGTCATCACTGATTGATAAACCCGCAACTGAAAGAGATGTAGCTGACTATCAGAGTCTAAACACAGATCTCATCAGTCCTACCTATTTCTATTACAAAATATCACAACTCTCATTAAACAGGGATGCTGCTTTGGACCTCAACTCTTTATGTTTATGGTCATACAACACAAACACTATCATTCCATTTAATCCAGTTCAGGTTTACGGAGGGCTGAGGAATATCAGAGAAGGGCACAAAGCATTTAAACAAGGCCTGGACAGTATAGCCACTACACTTGCTGCACACGTCTTTGGGGATGTAGAAGGAAAGCCAGAGTAGAAGAGAAAACCCCACACAGGCTCATAGAGAGCATAAACTCCACAACGACAATGAGTAGGCCTGGGATTTGAACCCACAAAGTTATATACAGGGAAGCAACAGAACATTTGTCCAGCCTGATCTTCAATAATCGGTCAGATAAAAACAGTCCTCTCATGTTCCCTTCAGTGCATGTACTAGTAACATTATCTCTTGATTTATCTGTATTGTACAATTTCCTCACTGATATAAAAGCACAGGCTGTACATTCTGTGCCAGACTGAACCTTGGCAAAAAAGTAAGAATGTGTGAGGGTTTAACATATGTACAGAGCTGAGTTTTAGTTCTAACTAAACTTCTATCCATTGCTATCTAACTACCATTAAGTCCAAGTGTGTCACAAGTGTTAACACTTATCAGGGGCTTAGCCACCACTTCTGATAATGCTGCCATTCCTACAAGTGTGATTGATTGAAAAGCAAGAGTTTGGTTCTATGTGGAGTTTTTCAGGAGTCATCCATGTATATCAGAACGGGAGGAAGGTGGAGCTGAAGTCTCAAAGATCAGGGGCTAAAGCCCTGGAAGCCCCTCTCTCCCTAATGACAACACTGGTTAAGTCCACTTCACATGTGTTTGAAGGCCGGTGTCGCTGAAAAATAAACCATGAAACAGCTTAATTCACTGACTGTAGTAAACTACAGGAGATAAAACCAAAGATTTATTCTAAACAAAAATGGAGTTCTTCATGCATACTGCCTAGAACATTTTAATGAGTTCCCACTAAGCTCATGAATGTGTTTTGCTCTACTCAGTTTAGAGAGTGTGTGGTACGTCTGACTGGTGTGAACGGGCCCTTTCTCTTTTTCCCTGCTCTGCCTTTCATTTCATAATTCTAATCATAATCATAATCTATTATAAACATTGTGTTATTATTATTGTTTCTTATTTCCTGCATATTTAGCCCTTTTAGCAAAGTAGGTACCATGAAAGTATTATGGGCAAAATTTCATATTCTTACCTTGGTGCTCAGAAATAGCAATTTGCAGTTCTGCTGCTAACTTCTGCTGAGAGGAATACACTATGACCTATAAAACGTATCCTAAAAGCTGAACATTGCAAACTGCATAATTATTAAATAATCAGCTACAGGTTCACAAATCAGAATTCTTCTTGCTCTCTGATAACATAAGAATGTATAAAAAAAGCCTTTTACTACAATATGGATCCTCCGTTCCTACTCATTAAGCATTGAAGGTCAGCATATTGTAGGTGCTACTTTCAAATACAGTGCTACAAAATTCCATACATTTTTAACTTTGTCTTTGAAAAAGTGTTTTGTATAATTTTTAGAAAGCATACCAAAATACATTTCTGATTAATTTCCTGCATTCTAATTGATGTATTTATTCAAAAGTAGCAGATGGCATTAATCTTATTCTCATAATTGTGAATATTTCTCTCATATCTTCACTTAATTGATTCCTCACTGCTCAGACCCTTCAGCTATTGAATAAGTTGGATAGCTTCTTCAGATTTTCTCCAGCCCAGCTATGTCCATCTTGCACGTGGTGTTCCAGATGTAGTATTCATATCTAGCACAACATCTTTACTCAGTGCTTGTAGACTATAACCATGCATCTTGCTAGCCATTTTAGATAATCTATCCTGTTCTCATTAGGACAGTGTAATAATATTATGATAAAAATTTATATTTATAATTTAGAAACCAATTGTTGTACTTACTACAGGCTGAAAGTGTTCAGAAGCCATTAAGAAGGCTAACGGAATGTTACGTTATATAGCGCCCTGATGTGTAGAGTACAAGTCCAAGGAGGTGATGCTCAAGTGTTATAATGTGCTGGTGAGGCCTCATCTGGAGTACTGGGTGCAGTTTTGGTCTCCAGGCTACAAAAAGGACATAGCAGCTCTAGAAAAAGTCCAGAGAAGAGCGACTAGCCTGATTCCAGGGCCACAGGAGATGAGTTATGAAGAAAGATGAAAGGAGCTGAGCCCTTGAAAAAGTTAATAAAAGAAGATTAAAAGGACATGATTGAAGTGTTTAAAGTTATGAAGGGAATTAGTACAGTGGATTGAGACTGTTGTTTTAAAATGACTCCATGAAGAACACAGACACACAGTTGGAAACTTGTTAAGGGTAAATTTCGCACAAACAAAAGGAAGTGTTTCTTCACACAGAGATCCATAGACACATGGAATAAGTTACTAAGTTTTGTGGTAGACAGTAGGACTTTAGGGACTTTCAAAACTCGACTTGATGTTACTTTTGGAGGAATTAAGTGGAGAGGACAGGTGAAGGTTTTTTGGACAGAATGGCCCGTTCTCATCTAGATTGTCCTAATGTTCTAATATTCTAAAATTAGTATAGATAAAATCTCAGAAATTCTGCCCAGCTAGTTTGGGGGAATACAAGTGGGCTGAGAACAAAGGTCATCACAACAAGTTTAGTCTGGAGTGGAAGGGATAGGATGAGTTTATGAGCCTATGGATGGGAAGCAGGTTTTAAAAAATACAAGCATGAGCTCAAGTGGGGCTGAATCTGAGCTAAACTATGCATAAATGAACTGGAATGAAACAAGGGAGTCAGCTTACCCATTGATCCAGGAGGTACATCAAAGAAGATGAACGAATACAAAGACAGGATAACAAAGAAACTCACTTTGTCTTTTGCCATTCTGAGGAGACCAGTCTCTACCAGCGAAAACCTGTACTTCACTCTAGTGGGAGGGTGAAACACTTAGTCAGCACAGCATGTGTTTGCCCTGTGATGAACTGGCACTCTCTCCAGGTGTTGTTTCTGCCTCACTTTCCTGGATAAGTGGGATAGTAAAATTGATTGACGGATACTGTAGATGGATAGATGGAAGATTTTTTGAATATGTGAAAAAATGGTATTTATTTAAGGTAAATGTAATTTATCACTTCCAAATTTTGTATGTACAGTAAAACCTTGATTATCCGTCATTCAATTAACCGTCAGGGCCAAAAAAAAAATTGCGCACTCCAGCTCCTGCCTATTACTGTACAGCTGTACGCTGCAAGCTGTTCAAGTTGGAACAATTCTCCTTGTGGTAGGGCGTAGTGTTCTTTCTCAGCACGACGTGTCATGCAGGATCTTGAAATCACAGTGTCAGTGACGTACCCTCAGTTTTAATAGCATTTCATAGCTTTTCTCTTCTGTTATAATTGATCTACTATACGTTGTTATGGCTGATAAACGTAAGCGTGTGGTGTTGGAATTGTCACAGAAACTGAAATTATTAAACATTTACGAAAAGGAAAATGTGCTTCAAGTATTGCTTCAATTAATGGAGTAGAAAGAACAACAGTGAATGATATAAAGAGTAATGCTGACAAAACTGAAAAACGTGTCGAAAATGGAAACCACTGAGAGTAATGTTATTCTGTATTAATGTTAATGTTCTTCTGCATTGTAATTTTCTCTTCAAATTCTCTTATATTATGTTTTGTTAATATATTGTGATGTGCTGTACGGGAGTAGAAAGAGTGGAATGAATGCTGTAAGTGATGGGACTGGGGAGGGGCTTCTGTTCTGTGAGGGGTGGACACGCCTCCTAGGAGATGAGTGACAGGAGAAGTTACAAGAAAAAGGAAGGCGTGGTGGAAGGAAGGTTTGAGTTGGGAGTCAGGAGACAATAAGTAGGAGTGTTTGCGGTACAGAGAAAAAAAGAGTGTAATTGGCAGGAGGTAAACTGAATGTTAGGGAAAACTCTCTTTTATGGTTTTGGAAGTATGTGCCATAACCCAGATAACAGATTATAAGAGAGGACACTGTTTGATACGGAGCGAAGATTCCAAATAAAACATACAAAAATACAGTACCTCTGAGTTGTATTTGCTTATTTGCTGATACGGTGGACCACTTTAAAAAAACTGCTGAAAACACATTATTTTAACATTGCTTTCTCATAATTTCACTGTAATCAAAATCCTGATATTCTGTATATCTAACTCATTATAATAACTATTCATGGTGGCTCTAAAATCTGTACTAACCCCTACCCTCTCTTCTGTTTCCTTTTCCGGTATCCTTTTGGTGGTGGCTTGCGCCACCACCATCTACTCAAAGCACCGTGATGTTCCAACAATGATGGATGGATCAAAAGCCAGAAGTCTGTATGACCATCAACATCAAGTGACTCCATGAGAACCCTAACTACAAAGAGGACTATTTCATTTATGTTAGGTAGAATGCCCAGAGGGGACTGGGCGGTCCCGTGGCCTGGAACCCCTGCAGATTTTATTTTTTTTCTCCAGCCGTCTGGAGTTTTTTTCCTGTTTTTTCTGTCCACCTTGGCCATCGGACCTTACTCCTTTTCTATGTTAACTAATATTGTCTTATTTTAATTTCTTATTTTGTCTTTTATTTTTCTTTTCTTCAGTATGTAAAGCACTTTGAGCTACTTTTTGTATGAAAATGTGCTATATAAATAAATGTTGTTGTTGTTGTTTATACATTGGTCATTACAATATTAAGTGAATTAATTAATTTTGTTAATCTTATATTTCATTAATATAGTTTTGTTTTGTAAATAAATATGACCATTCGCTAAGCTAATCTACTGTATAACATTATTAAAGTAGCCGTTCCATTATTCATCCTTTCCCTTATCCGTCACGGCCTCGGTCCTGACCCCTGATGGGTAATTGAGGTTTTACTGTAATTCAGTCTAATCCATTTGTAGGTATTTGGCTGTCTCTAGGGTATTTGTTTATCTGTCTATTTTTTTATTTGTAATTTTAACCATTTTTTAAAATCTCATTGATTTATACAAACTGAAAAAGCCAACAGCTCCTATGTTGATCTCTGTGGGATGCTACTTCTGACATCTCAAAATTCATAAAACATTCTCATGCCATGATTCATTGTTTCAGTAGATTCTGCACATAACTGCACACGGCATCCTTTCATTATAATTAGTCTCCCATGCAGTACCACATCAAAAACATTTTGAAAGTCAAGGAGCATAATAATATCATATACTCTACTATTATCAGGTGTTTTTACAGTTTCCTTATAAAAGACCTAAAGATCTGTCTTGTCAAAATGTGTATTATTAACACAACTGTTTTGGACAACTGCATCTCTGTCTTGTCAATCATGATGGCTTCCTTTAATTTACTTATGATACAACGTTAGCAGGCCTATAATTACCTGAGTGACCCAATCGCATTTTCAAAGCTTTCAGTCTTTAAGAATTTCTTTTAAATTTAGTGAAACCTATCAAACAGATGTTATACAGTTATACTGGGCAGAGTCTTGCTCTAACAAAAAAATATTTTGAAAGCTAGATATTTGGGCAATAAATGGTTATTTATTTGTGTAAACACTATATAACATTACAACAAAGTTATGTGAAAATGTAAGTACACCCCTTGGAAATCATTGACTTTTACAATGTATTTGAATAGGCGAATAGTAGATCATCATGCAACCAGTGCCTACAGATAAAGGTGATATACCTGAATAAAAACACAAGGAAAATGTGTCTTTTCAATCATTTATTGAACAAAAATATCAATAGATTAAATGGTCATCTGGGGGGGAAAAGTGAGCACACCTTTAGCATCAGAGGCTGGCATTGCCCCCTTTAGCAGACAAGACTTCTAGTAGGCATTTTGCATAGCTGCCCACCAGTCTCTGACGTTGACTCAATGAAATTTTTGACAACTTCTCCATGCAAAATTCCTTCAGTTCTAAGATGTTTGGGGGTTTTCTTGCATGTACTGCTTTTTTCTAAACCAACATTTCAAAGGGATTCAAATCAGGGTCCTGACTAGACCCGTCCATAACCCTCCATTTGTCTGTTTTGAGGCATTCCTTGGTGGATTCGATAGTGTACTTTGGTTCATTATCACGTTGACAGGTCCATTTCCATTTCAACTTCGTTTTTCAGACAGATGGCCTCACATTCTCCATTAGCACCATTTGACAAAATGCAGAATTCAGAATTGACTGGATGCCTACATTCTGCCAGGTTCTGAGGCAGCAAAATAACCCCAAGCATGAATATTTTCACCACCTTGCTTCAGAACTGATATGAGATTCCTATGCTGAATTGCTCTCTTCAGTTTGCACCAAACATGTCCTCTGTTACTGTGGCCAAACAATTCCACCTTTGATTCATCTGTCCAGAGTACATTTTTCCAGAAACATGGCCTTTGGCAAACTGTAGTCTTGCTCTAATATTCTTTATGAACAAAGCAAAAACTTTCTCCTGGCACACCTTGCATGCTGGTCAAATTTGTGCAATCTTTTTCTGATGATAAATGCATGCACTTTGACGCCAGCTGTTACAAGAGATACCTACAGATGCCATTTTTGAAGTTTTGGGGTTCTTGGAGACTTCTTTTAGTATCCAATGGTTAGATCTTGAGCTGAAATTTCTGGGCTGGCCAGTTCTGAACAAATTAGCAGTTGTTTGAAATCTATGTCAGTTGTAGCTGAATGGAATGATTAATTTCTTTTTAAATCCCTTGCCAGATTCATAGACATCCACAGCCTTCTTTCTGAGGGCCTCAGAGAGCTCTTTTGATCTTGATATGATGACACCCCACATGCGTCAAAAGCAAATTGAACATCAGACCCTTGATATCTGCCATTTAAATGAGACAAGAAACGCCAGTATACCCTGTAAGGAGATTCTAATCATTGGCACCTAATCTGGAAAACCTAAATCTAATTTTAGGGATTTGAAGTGGTGATGAATGTAGGGTGGATTTACGTTTTTCCATATCACAAATCTGCATTTTTATTAGAGTATGAAAATTACCACATCATGTCAATTCTATGTGCCATTTGTTCAAGTATATCACCTTTATCTATAGGCACTGTTTGCATGAAGATCTACTGTTTACCTGTTAAAATATGTTGAAAAAGTTGACAATTTCCATAGGATGTACTTACTTTTTCACATGACTGTAAGTACAAACAGATTAATACAATATAAAGTAATAAACTGTCTTGTTGAAATTTTGTGTTGCCTCCTTTAGAATTTCAAGAAGAAACTATTACTTGTGCTAAAGCAATCGTACAATCAAAAATACTGCTAACACCATAAAGAAATGCAAAGGTGTCGAATTATTAACAAATTAGATAAAAAATATCGCCATAATCCAAAATAAGAATGATTCTGATAATTGGAGTGATTTGAATTCTTAACTGCTCAAAAAAATTAAAGGAACACTTTTGAATCAGAGTATATCATCAAGTCAATGAAACTTCTGGGGTATTGATCTGGTCAGTTAAGTAGCAGAGGGGGTTGTTAATTAGTTTCAGCTGCTTTGGTGCATTAGAGAGGCAACAATGAGAAGACCCCCAAAACAGAAATGGTTTAACATGTGGAATCCACTGACATTTTTCCCTCCTCATCTTTTCTGACTGTTTCTTCACTTGTCTTGCATTTGGCTGTGGCCTGTGTCACTACTGGTAGCATGAGGCGATACCTGGACCCTACAGAGGTTGCACGGGTAGTCCATCTTCTCCAGGATGGCACATCAATACTTACCATTGCCAAGTGGTTTGCTGTGTCTCCCAGCACAAGTCTCAAGGGCATGGAGGAGATTCCAGGAGACAGGTAGTTACTCTAGGAGAGCTGGACAGGGCCGTAGAAGGTCCTTAACCCATCAGCAGGACCAGTATCTGCTCCTTTGGACAAGGAGGAACAGGATGAGCACTGTCAGAGCCCTACAAAATGACCTCCAGTGGGCCACTGGTGTGAATGTCTCTGACCAAACGATCAGAAACAGACTTCATGAGGGTAGCCTGAGGGCCCGATGTCCGCTAGTGGGCCCTGTGCTCACTGCCCGGCACCGTGGAGCTTGATTGGCATTTACCATAGAATACCAGAATTGGCAGATCCACCACTGGCACCCTGTGCTTTTCACAGATGAGAGCAGGTTCACCCTGAGCACATATGACAGACTTGAAAGGGTCTGGAGAAGCCGTGGAGAACATTATGCTGCCTGTTACATCGTTCAGCATGACCGGTTTGGTGGTGGGTCAGTGATGGTCTGGGCAGGCACATCCATGGAGGGACGCACAGACCTCTACAGGCTAGACAATGGTATCTTGACTGCCATTAAGTATCGAGATGAAATCCTTGGACCCATTGTCAGACCCTATGCTGGTGTAGTGGGTCCTGGGTTCTTCCTGGTGCCTCATGTGACGAAAGTATGGAAGCAGTTTCTGGAGGATGAAGGAATTGATACCATTGACTGGCCCCCATGCTTGACTGACCTAAATCCAATAGAACACCTCTGGGACATTATGCTTCGGTCCATCCGATGTCACCAGGTTGCACCTCAGACTGTCCAGGAGCTCATTGATGCCCTGGTCCAGATCTGGGAGAAGATCCCACAGGACACCATCCATCGTCTCATTAGGAGCATACCTCCCTCACCCGGACATTGTCAGGCATGCATACAAACATGTGTGGGCCATACAAACTAGTACGATTTGGAGTTGCAGCAATGAAATTTCGGCAAAATGGACTAGCCTGCCGCATCATTTTTTCACTTTGATTTTCGTGGTGTCTTTGAATTCAGCCCTCTGGAAGTTGATCATTTTCATTTCCATCAAACGATGTGGCATCCTTTCGTTCCTAACACATTACCCAGTCCATATCAATAGAGATATCCAGCAGGATTTTTTTCCCATTGAGATCTGATGTGTTTTCAAAGTGTTCCTTTAATTTTTTGAGCAATTTTCATCTCCTTTCTGTTTAAGTTTTCCCTTTTCTTTGATTTAGGTGGGTGTTTAGGTTATTGTTGAGGGGGCTAGGCTAGGAGTTCAGATCATGTGATCAGAGACATGCACTTAGGGTTCAGAGTAAGCCACACAAGTCACATCTTGTTCTCACGCTTGTTCTGTCAGTCAGTCCTTTAGTTTGTGGTCCAACAGCAGAGCCCATAGAGAGAGGAGCTCACTGGGAATTATTCCAGCAGTCGTGATGAACGCTTCATTCCTGGATCCTTCAGGCAGCATTGCTGACTATTGTACTAACATGCCACCCTTTATTTACAGTATACAGTATCTTTAGTAGGGGATGCTCTCAAAGTGAACCTGAACCACAAAATGGGCTGAAAGGGACCAAATTATAAAAAATGTTGTTCTTACCAATGGTGTCCCTGCATTAAAGGCAGGTGGGGCACTGATTCCTCCATTCAGCAGCAGATGTACAAAAAATTAAATAAGTAGTGAAATGTGTATCCCCTCCTTGAACCGTCACCTTATCGTGGTGGAGGGGTTTGCGTGTCCCAATGATCCCAGGAGCTATGTTGTACGGGGCTTTATGCCCCTGGTAGGGCCACCCAAGGCAAACTGGTCCTAGGTGAGGGATGAGACAAAGAGCGGTTCAACAAACCTCCAATGATGAGCAAAAACCTTGGACAACGTTTTCCCTTGCCAGGACGCGGGTCACCGGGGCCCCCCTCTGGAGACAGGCCTGGAGGTGGGGCTCGATGGCGAGTGCCTGGTGGCCGGGCCTGCATCCATGGGGCTCGGCCGGGCACAGCCCGAAGAGGTAACGTGGGTCCTCCTTCCCATGGGCTCACCATCTATGGGAGGGGCCAAGGAGGTTGGGTGCAGTGTGAGTTGGGTGGTGGCCGAAGGCGGGGACCTTGGTGGTCTGATCCTCGGCTACAGAAACTGGCTCTTGGGACGTGGAATGTCACCTCTCTGAAGGGGAAGGAGCCTGAGCTAGTGCGTGAGGTCGAGAGGTTCCGGCTAGATATAGTCGGGCTCACCTCCACGCACAGCTTGGACTCTGGAACCAATCTCCTTGAGGGGGGCTGGACTCTCTACTACTCTGGAGTTGCCCCAGGTGAGAGGCGCCGAGCAGGTGTGGGCATACTTATTGCCCCCCGACTTGGAGCCTGTGCATTGGGTTTTACCCCGGTGGACGAAAGGGTGGCCTCCTTCTGCCTTCGGGTGGGGGAAGGGTCCTGACTGTTGTTTGTGCATATACGCCGAACAGCAGTTTGGAGTATCCACCCTTTTTGGAGTCTCTGGAGGGGGTGCTAGAGGGAATACCTTCTGGGGACTCCCTCGTTCTGCTGGGAGACTTCAATGCTCACGTGGGCAATAACAGTGAGACCTGGAAGGGCGTGATTGGGAGGAATGGCCCCCCCCCGATCTGAACCCGAGCGGTGTTTTGTTATTGGACTTCTGTGCTCGTCACGGATTGTCCATAACGAACACCATGTTCAAGCATAGGGGTGTTCATATGTGCACTTGGCACCAGGACACCCTAGGCCTCAGTTCGATGATCGACTTTGTGGTCGTGTCATCGGACTTGTGGAAATATGTCTTGGACACTCGGGTGAAGAGAGGGGAGGAGCTGTCAACTGATCACCACCTGGTGGTGAGTTGGCTTCGATGGTGGGGGAAGATGCCGGTCAGGCCTGGTAGACCCGAACGTGTTGTGAGGGTCTGCTGGGAATGGCTGGCAGAGTCCCCTGTCAGAAGTAACTTCAACTCCCACCTTCGGCAAAACTTCGACCACATCCTGAGGGAGGTGGGGGACATTGAGTCCGAATGGGCCATGTTCCGTGCCTCTATTGTTGAGATGGCTGACCGGAGCTGTGGCCGTAAGGTGGTCAGTGCCTGTCGTGGCGGCAATCCCCAAACCCGTTGGTGGACACCGCCGGTGAGGGATGCGTCAAGCTGAAGAAGGAATCCTATAGGACCTTTTTGTCCTGTGGGTCTCTGGAGGCAGCTGATAGGTACCGGCAGGCCAAGCGGAATGTTGCTTCGGTGGTTGCTGATGCAAAAACTCGGGCATGGGAGGAGTTTGGGGAGTCCATGGAGAACGACATTCGGATGGCTTTGAGGAGATTCTGGTCCACGGTCTGGTGTCTCAGGAGGGGGAAGCAGTGCAGTGTCAACACCGTATATGGTGGGGATGGTGCGCTGCTGACCTCGACACGGGACGTTGTGGGTCGGTGGGGGGAGTACTTCGAAGACCTCCTCAATCCCACTAACATGCCTTTCAATGAGGAAGCAGAGCCTGGGGACTCTGAGGGGGGCTCTCCCATCTCTGGGACTGAGGTCACCGAGGTGGTCAAAAAACTCCTTGGTGGCAGGGCCCCGGGGGTGGATGAGATATGCCCGGAGTTCCTCAAGGCTCTGGATGTTGTAGGACTGTCTTGGTTGACACGTCTCTGCAACATTGCATGGACATCGGGGACAGTGCCTCTGGATTGGCAGACCAGGGTGGTGGTCCCCCTCTTTAAAAAGGGGGACTGGAGGGTGTGATTCGGCTGTTCACTACAACATTAATTTAAATCACATGTACAGTTGATGAAATTTAACAAATACATGGAATGGCTGTCATGCCCAAAATCTTTGTTGTTAGAAACTTATAACAATCTTCGTGAGAACTGGCCATTCAGTGTTAATGTCAATGTCAATGTCAATTTATTTATATAGCAACTACAGAGGGATCACACTCCTCAGCCTCCCTGGAAAAGTCTATTCAGGGGTTCTGGAGAGGAGAGTCTGTCGGATAGTTGAACCTCGGATTCAGGAGGAACAGTGTGGTTTTCGTCCTGATCGCGGAACAGTGGACCAGCTCTACACTCTTAGCAGAGTCCTGGAGGGTGCATGGGAGTTTGCCCAAACAGTCTACATGTGTTTTGAGGACTTGGAAAAGGCGTTTGACCATTTCCCTCGGGGAATCCTGTGGGGGGTGCTCTGGGAGTATGGGATACCGGACCCCTTGATAAGAGCTGTTCGGTCCCTGTACAACCGGTGTCAGAGCTTGGTCCGCATTGCCGGCAGTAAGTCGAGCCCGTTTCCAGTGAGAGTTGGACTCCGCCAGGGCTGCCTTTTGTCACCGATTCTGTTCATAACTGTTATGGACGGAATTTCTAGGTGCAGCCAGGGTGTTGAAGGGGTCCGGTTTGGTGGACTCAGGATTGGGTCACTGCTTTTTGCAGATGATGTTGTCCTGTTTGCTTCATCAGGCCGTGATCTTCAGCTCTCTCTGGATCGGTTCGCAGCCAAGTGTGAAGCGGCTGGGATGAGAAACAGCACCCCCAAATCCGAGACCATGGATCTCAGTTGGAAAAGGGTGGAGTGCCCTCTCAGTGTTGGGAGCGAGATCCTGCCCCAAGTGGAGGAGTTCAAGTATCTCGGGGTCTTGTTCACAAGTGAGGGAAGAATGGACCGTGAGACAGGCGGATCGGTGCGGCATCCGCAGTGATGCGGGCTCTGCATCGGTCTGTCGTGGTGAAAAAAGAGCTGAGCCATAAGGCAAAGCTCTCAATTTACCAGTCGATCTACGTTCCTACCCTCACCTATGGTCATGAGCTATGGGTAGTGACTGAAAGAACGAGATCGCGAATACAAGAGGCTAAAATGAGTTTCCTCCGCAGGGTGTCTGGGCTTTCCCTTAAAGATAGGGTGAGAAGCTCAGTCATCCGGGAGGGGATCAGAGTAGAGCTGCTACTCCTCCACATCGAGAGGAGTCAGATGATGTGGCTCGGGCATCTGATCAGGATGCCTCCTGGACGCCTCCATGGTGAGGTGTTCCGGGCACGTCCAACTGGGAGGAGGGCCCGGGGAAGACCCAGGACACGCTGTAGGGACTATGTCTCCTGGCTGGCCTGGAAACGCCTTGGGATTCTCCCGGAAGAGCTGGAAGAAGTGGCCGGGGAGAGGGAAGTCTGGGCCTTTCTGCTCAAGCTGCTGCCCCTGCGACCCGACCCCGGATAAGCGGAAGAGGATGGATGGATGGATGGATGAAATGTGTATAGCCAACTCAACTTACATTTATGTTCAAAATTTATTTTCTTGGCAGATGCTTTTATCCAAAGCGACTTACAAAAGAGGTAAATATAATCGAGTAACATTAGGCTGGGGCCTGTTTGTTTAGCAAGTATAGTAGGACAGGTAACAAAAGCTGATTGCCACAAGTGTAAAGATGTGATAATCTATAATTTGTAATCATTGATTATGATCAAAAAACTTAGACATTTTTTTTTCTTCTTTTAAGTTACACAGATATTCACAGAACAGACGGGTCTTCAATTGCTTCTTAAATACATCGAGGAAGTCAGCAGTTTGGATGGAGGTGGGCAGCCCATTCCACCAACTATACAGAAAAGAGTCTAGTTTGAGACCTGATACCACGCAGAGGTGGCATCACCAGACACTGTTCCCTGGCAGACCTGAGTGGGCAAGCAGGTGTATAGCACCTCACCAGTGTATCCATATATTCAGGTGCTGCTGACCCATTGACTACACTGTAGGCAAGCATCAGGGATTTGAACTTAATATGTGGTGCTACAGGGAGCCAATGTAGCAACCTGAAGAGAGGCGTGACAATGTGCCCTGGTTAAATACCTTTTGGACCATCTGCTGCGGCTTGATAGCACAAGCGGGTATGCTTGACAGGAGTGAGTTGCAGTTGTCCAGACACAACAAGACCAAAAGCCTGGTCTTGTTTCAAATTTACCATGATATATTTAATGTAATAATATATATTTTTGTATGTAAAATGTTCTTCATGCTTGGCACTGCTAGCTTTCTTCTGGGTAGCTTGGGCAGATGCTTGGACCCTGCAGTGTTCCCCCTTGGTCCCTCAATCACTTAGTGTTTATTCCAAAAAACAAATGTTTACCTTATACCCCATACGTTTCATATGTTCCATATGTTCTAACCCATAGGTAATTATCAGATTGTATTCAGGAGAAAACTGTTGATCATAACCAAAAGGGACCTGAGTTCCAAGGAGTTCAGTAGCTATCTCTGGTTGGCCAGTTGTGTATGAGAGTCTAATCAATTGCAAGGACTTTGTTACAGGCTTTGTCATAACTCTCTTTGAGTCTGCTTGGCTTTTGTTTTTTTCCCTGCCCAAGTCTTCACACACAACTTTTATTGCTTTTGGGGCTCTTAGTGTTCCATCTGTGGACTCCCACTCCAAGTAGGTCTTAATTGTATTTATGGTGATTTGGGGTTCTTTCTTACCAATGAGGTATTGTATTATGAATCAAAATCCATTTATATTTGTCAGCAGTCACTTTTTCATTGATTTTGACCAGGTCCCCTTCTCCACCATGCTTCATAGATGTTCTTCACAACATTTCTGACATGCTAGTTTTTTCACAAATCAAAAATGTAAATCTTTGATTCATTGCTTCAAGAGACTTTCTGCCACTGAGTTTCACTCCATTATTTATGGTTTTTTCCATCCTGCAGTCTCTTCTCCTTGATGCTTTTTTACAAGAATGGTTTCTTAGCTGCAACAGACCTTACAACATCACATCTTTAAAGTCTTCTTTGCCAATGTCGGTGCCTAATACTGAGCAAAGATTTTGATTTGATTTCCTTATTTCCCTTAACAAAGTAACCTTTATGTACTGTTCAACAGAGATAGATGGATTTTTAATCATCCACTGCACTTTCTGTCTTCAATTTGCCAGGTTTCTTTAAATTTCTATATGAAAGCATGAAGACCGCAACTTGAAACTTTGGCTTGGTGTCCTTCTGCACAAAGACTATAGCATTTGTAGAGTTAAAATGAGATGGTCAAAACAAAGAGTTTGGATGCCAGGGTTGCAATTCTGTTTAATGATGGTAGAAATAAAGATTGCAAAAGAAAAAGGCACATGAGGGTGCAAAATATACAACATGCCAGTAATAAATGAAAAATGTCAATTCTGAGTGGAGCTTCTGTCATCCTTAGTTGCAGGTCCTGAATAAATGCTAATTTCTGGTAACCTCTGGGTCTTTGCAGAGAGACCTGGAAGGCGCAGGGCTGGTGGAAGTGTAAATTAGATCACTCATCATATGGCCAGCGACTCTCTGAACTACAGTTGAAAAAGCAGAATGTTACAAACAGCTCCCACTCTCTGTTTGGGGAGGTATTGCTCACCATAGTGGAGCTCTGACGATGTCCCCTAATCACTAGTACTTGACATCGTTTGGATAAAAATCTATACTTTTATGCATAGCTTTTTCCAAACATCACCTTGAGTCACCTAAGTATTTGTCGTTACTATCCACCATAACTATTTATTTGTTAAAATGCAAACAAATAAACAAATAACACACCTGATTCGGCTGTTCACTACAACATTAATTTAAATCACATGTACAGTTGATGAAATTTAACAAATACATGGGATGGCCGTCATGCCCAAAATCTTTGTTGTTAGAAACTTATAACAATCTTCGTGAGAACAGGCCATTCAGTGTCAATGTCAATTTATTTATATAGCACATGTAAAACAACGTAGGAATGCTGTGGCCAAAGTGCTTAACAATAAAAGAAGGAAAAAAAACATACAATTAACATAAATAACATAAATAGAAATAAAATAAATGAACATAAATAAAATAAATAATTAGAATCAGAAACTTTATTAATCCCGAAGGAAATTACTTATGGTACAATTTAACAACAGACAAGGGACATCTTACACTGATAGCAAGTATAAAGTAATCATGTAAATATAAATAAAGTATAATAAATGTCAGTATCAACCTAAAGTACAGAGTGTTGCACCTTAAGTTAATATTGCACATTTTGGGAACAAAATAATGTTATTTTCATGTGAAGAGCAGACAATTTATTGCACAAGAACAGATAGTATGTTACACATTTCAAGTACTTAAAAAATGTACCTGGATATCCAATAAAGAAAAAGGGTAATAACTTAAAGTGTGGGTGAGTGACCGGAAAAGGAGTTATAGAGTCTGATGGCTGTGGGGAGGAAGGATTTCCTGTGACGTTCAGTGGAGCACTTGATACGAGTCAGTCTACTGCTGGAAACGCTTCTCTGTCCAACCACAACACTACAAGGTGGGTGATTAGCATTTTCAATAATAGATCGAAGCCTAGACAACATTCTCTGATCTGACATAGTTTCCAAGCTGTCCAGTTTCTCTCCTACCACAGAGGCAGCCTTCTGAATTAGTTTGTTTGGTCTCCTGATGTCTGCCACTTTCATGCTGCTCCACCAGCATGCCACAGTGAAGAAAATGGCAGTAGCAACCACGCTGCTATAGAACATCCACAACATAGTGTTGCTGACACTAAAAGATCTGAGCTTGCATAGGAAATACAGCCTACTTTGACCCTTCTTGTATATGGCCAGTGAATTCCTGGACCAGTCTAGTTTATTGCTCATATGCACCTCTAGATACTTGTACTCCTCAACGATCTTCACCTTCACACCCCTAATAGACAGGGGAGTGGCTGGAGATCACGATCTTCTTAAATCAACTACCAGTTCTTTAGTTTTACTGGCGTTGATCTGCAGTTGATTAAGCTCACACCAGTCAACAAAACTGTCCACTACCATCCTGTATTCCATCTCATCGCCATGTCTGATACTACCAACTATTGCAGAGTCATCAGAGAATTTCTGCAGAAGGCAGCCCTCTGTGTTGTAACTAAAATCTGTAGTGTACAGGGTGAAGAGGAATGGTGACAGAACTGTCCCTTGTGGAGCACCAGTGCCACGCAGCATGGTGTCAGACACAGAGCCAAATAATAAATAGAAGTCAGATTACAAAATCACAATGAGGAAACCATCACTATTACTGAAGATCATAGAAAGCAAATGAATAGAAATAAGTTTTTAATCTTGTTTTGAACAGTTCAATTGAAGACGACTCCTTTATGTGATGAGGTAAAGAGTTCCACAGGCGAGGAGCAGCAGCTGCAAATGCTCTGTCCCCCTTAGTTTTATACTTAGTACGAGGGACAACAAGAGACAACTGACCAGAAGATCTAAGCACGCTAGACGGCTGGTGTAAAGCACACAATTTAGATAAATAGGCAGGAGCAAGCCAATGTAAAGATTTAAAAACTAGCAATAAGATTTTAAAATCAATTTGAAAACTGACAGGCAGCCAGTATAAAGAAGCTAATATTGAAGAAACAGAATCAGACTTTCTTGCCTTAACCAGAAAGTGAGCGGTAGCATTTTGGACTAACTGTAACCTGCATATCAGGGATTTGCTAATCCCAGAATACAGCGAGTTGCAGTAATAAAGGCGAGAAAAGATAAAAGCATGAGTAGCATTCTCAAGATCCCTAGAAGATAAAAAGGGCTTGATCTTACCTAAAAGACTTCTTCTTCTTTTGGCTGCTCCCGTTAGGGGTTGCCACAGCGGATCATCTTCTTCCATATCTTTCTCTCCTTTGCATCTTGTTCTTTTACACCCTCACCTGCATATCCTCCCTCACCACATCCATAAACCTTCTCTTAGGCCTTCCTCTTTTCCTCTTCCCTGGCAGCTCTATCCTTATTATCCTTCTCCCAATATACCCAGCATCTCTCCTCTGCACATGTCCAAACCAACGCAATCTCGCCTCTCTGACTTTGTCTCCCAACCGTCCAATTTAAGCTGACCCTCTAATGTACTAATTTCTAATCCTGTCCATCCTCATCACACCCAATGCAAATCTTAGCATCTTTAACTCTGCCACCTTCAGCTCTATCTCCTGCTTTCTGGTCAGTGCCACCGTCTCCAACCAATATAACATAGCTGGTCTCACTACCGTCCTATAGACCTTCCCTTTCACTCTTGCTGATATCCGTCTGTCACGTATCACTCCGGACACTCTTCTCCACCCATTCTACCCTGCCTGCTCTCTCTTTTTCACCTCTCTTCCACAATCCCCATTACTCTGCACTGTTGATCCCAAGTATTTAAACTCATCCTCACCATTCCACTGACCTCCCTCTCATTCACACACATGTATTCTGACTTGTTCCTACTGACCTTCATTCCTCTACTCTCTAGAGCATATCTCCACCTCTCCAGGGTCTCCTCAATCTGCTCCCTACTATTGCTACAGATCACAATGTCATCAGCAAACATCATAGTCCACAGGGACTCCTGTCTAATCTCGTCTGTCAACCTGTCCATCACCATTGAAAATAAGAAAGGGCTCAGAGCCGATCCCTGATGAAATCCCACCTCCACCTTGAATGCATCTGCCACTCCTACCGCAGTCACACTTCCTTCGTACATATCCTGTACAACTCTTACATACTTTTCTTTCACTCCCAACTTCCTCACACAATACCACAACTCCTCTTGAGGCACCCTGTCATATGCTTTCTCCAGGTCCACAAAGACACAATGCAACTCCTTCTGGTCTTCTCTATACTTCTCCATCAACACCCTCAGAGCAAACATCGCATCTGTAGTGCTCTTTCTTGGCATGAAACCATAATGCTGCTCACTAATCATCACCTCACTTCTTAACCTAGCTTCCACTACTCTTTCCCATAACTTCATGCTGTGGCTCATCAATTTTATCCCCCTGTAGTTACTGCAGTCCTGCACATCCCCCTTATTCTTAAATATCGGCACCAGTACAATTCTTCTCCACTCCTCAGGCATCCTCTCACTTTCCAAGATTCCATTAAACAATCTGGTTAAAAACTCCACTGCCATCTCTCCTAAACACCTCCATGCTTCCACAGGTATGTCTTCTGGACCAACGGCCTTTCCATTCTTCATCTTCTTCACAGCTGTCGTTACTTCCTCCTTGCTAATCCGTGTGCACTTCTTGATTCACTATCTCCACATCATCCAACCTCTTCTCTCTCTCTCATTCTCTTCATTCATAAGCCTCTCAAAGTACTCTTTCCATCTGCTCAACAAACTCTCCTCGCTTGTGAGTATGTTTCCATCTTTATCCTTTACGAGATTACCCTAACCTGCTGCACATCTTTCCCAGCTTGATCCCTCTGTCTAGCCAATCGGTACAGGTCCTTTTCTCCCTCCTTAGTGTCCTACCTCTCATACAACTCATCAAACGCTTTTTCTTTAGCCTTCGCCACCTCTCTCTTCACCTTGTGCCTTATCTACTTGTACTCTTGTCTACTTTTTGCATCTCTCTGACTATCCCACTTCTTCTTTGCTATCCTCTTCCTCTGTATACTCTCCTGTACTTCCCCATTCCACCACCAGGTTTCCTTTTCCTCCTTCCTCTGTCCAGATGTCACGCCAAGCACCCTTCTTGCTGTCGCCCTTACTACATCTGCTGTAGTTTCCCAACTCTCTGGCAATTCTTTACTACCAGTCTTGACATACTGTTCTTTCAGAATAACCCCTACTCCATTTCTCCTCCTATCCACACCATGATAGAACAATTTGAATCCACCTCCAATCCACCTGGCCTTACTCCCCTCCCATTTAGTCTCTTGCATGCACAATATAGCAACCTTGCTTCTCACCATCATATTGGCTAACTCTCTCCCCTCACCAGTCATACTGCCAGCATTCAAAGTTCCTACCCTCAGTTCCACTCTCTTTACCTTCCTCCTCTCCTCCTGCCTCCGGATATGTCTCCCCCCTCTTCTTCTCCTTCTTCTTCTTCTTTGACCAACAGTAGACCAATTTCCGCCAGTACCCTGTTGACTAACAGTACTGGTGGCGGTCGTTGTTAACCCGGGGCTCGACCGATCCGGTATGGACATTTGTATTGTTGTCCGCATATTGATTTGGCAAAATTTTACACCGGATGCCTTCCTGACATAACCCTCCCAATTTATCCAGGCTTGAGACCGGCACAAAGAAACACACTGGTTTGTGCATCCCCTGTGGCTGGGTTATCTTACCTAAAAGATTAGCTGGAAAAAGCAACTCTTGACTACAGAATTAACCTGTTTCTCAAAAGAGAGGTTACTGTCAAAAATAACACCAAGATTGTGGACTTGCAAAAGACAGAGAAAGAGCCGAGAAGTCCAAGACCAATTTGGGCTTTAGCTGATGGACCCACTATAAGCATCTCTGTTTTATTTTGTTTCAGATCAAGAAAATTATTAGCCATCCAGGATCTTAGTTCAAAAATGCAGTTGTGCAGTTGATTCATTGCAGAGATGCGGACATGAATATAAACATGAGTATCATCAGCATATCAGTGAAAAGAAATTTCCTAAAAATAGCTCCAATAGGGTGAAGATATATAGAGAATAAAATAGGACCCAAAATGGATCCCTGAGGGGCACCACATTTAAGAGGAGCAGTAGACGAAAAAGAGGAATTTAAACTCACTGAAAAGTGACTACCAGTTAGATATGACCTGAACCAGTTAAGAGCAGCCCCTTTAAGCCCAACAAGATGTTCAAGATGCAAGACCAATATCTCATGGTCAGTAGTGTCAAAGGCAGCAGACAGGTCAAGGAGGACAAGGACTGCAGCGCCACCTGAGTCAGTAATAATAGAGATGTCACGGAATACTTTCAAGAGGGCCATCTCAACACCATTGATAATGCCTAAAGCCAGATTGGTAGGTCTCAGATAAATTATTGGAGTTAAGGTGATCATCCAATTGATTATAAATAATTCTTTCTAATATTTTAGCCAGAAATGGCAACTAGAAAATCGGGCAAAAATTGACTAAAACTCCAGGATCTAATTCTGCCTTTTTTAGACGGGGACGCACCACAGCATGTTTAAAAAATGAAGCTACAACTCCCTCACTAATAGAACCATTGATAATGGCTAGTAAAGGTGGACCCAGAACATCAAAGGCTTCCACTTAGAGGCGTGGTGGTACAATATCAAGAGGACTGAGAGTAGGTTTAAAGGTGTCAATAGTACTTTTTAACTATGAAAGAGAGACAAGATCAAAAGATTCCAAGACAATGCTATGATTAACAGTAGAAAGTTCATAGCCCTGCGGTGGGCTGGCACTCTGCACGGGGTTTGTTTGCTGCCTTGCACCCTGTGTTGGCTGGGATTGGCTCCAGCAAACCCCCGTGACCCTGTAGTTAAGATATAGCGGGTTGGATAATGGATGGATGGATGGAGTTTATAGCCAGTTGGAACAATACCAGTGCAACAAAGCTCACCAGTCTTATCCACTGTCATGCACAAGTGCATGGGGGGCGGTTTAAGGACCCGCCGGGCGCCGCGATCAGCCATGCCAGGGAACAAAGGCAAAGTACTGACCTTTCTTCTTTTGTTTCCTTAGAAGGACCGAAACGCCACCACCATAGACGTACCTGGAAGTCTACAACTCCCTCCAGCTTCCGGCGTCCTTTCTAACCTCTGGTCCCCCAAAGATGACATTTTTCTTCCCATCACTCAACACTGCTCTCCCCATCTTTCCTGTGCACCCTTATAAAATGTCCGACCTGCTTTATTTTGACTGTCTGTTGTACTGGCTAGAAAACACTGACTAAACCCGACCTTTTTTTGTCTTTTACAGTATACGGGGCTTAAAACACCCCAAACCTTTATGCTTGTTTGTGCTTTTATTACAGTGGCATAGTCAGCAGGATAGGAATGCCCAAAAATGTCAGAAGGGCAAGATCTAAACACGGTCCTGACCACCATGGCCAACGACCTACAGGCCCTGAAGGTGGACCAGGCCGCATCCAAAGCAGAGCTGGAGGGAGTTGTAGACTTCCGGGTACGTCTATGGCGGTGGCATTTCGGTCCTTCTAGGGAAGCAAAAGAAGAAAGGTCAGTACTTCGCCTTTGTCCCCCGGCACGGCTGATTGCGGCGCTCGGCGGGTCCTTAAGCTGCTCCCCATGAGCTCATGCGTGACACCACTTAATTCATACAAACAACATCAAGTTGAGTTTTAAGTCACTAAAGTTGTTCCAAACATCTTACAAGTTGCTAGTTGGTTTTTGGAAAAGTTCTGCTACTTTCTGCTGTATCAATGCTCACTTGTGTTTATATATGTGCAATAAACAATAACTGCCCAGATGCTTAAACTACGATTAAAAATAATTTTATTAGGTGACCTGAGCCTACTTTGCAGTATTGTATAATCAATGGTTTCTTTATTTAATGTTGGATTTTTATTTATTTTTAGCCATTTATGTAAATGTAGCCACATAGTTCTCTACAATCTTTGAATTGTTTAGTATGGTCTGAATATTCACTGAGACTAATTACATTTTTCTGAACCGATCACCTGTGAAAACACAAGAAAAATAAAAGGTAACTTTGTACCTTACGTTTATATGAATAGATTCCATTCCCTCCTGTTGCTCTCAGTAACGTTTCACCTTCTTCTTGACTGCTATTTTGCCACTTAAAAGCTGAAAGAACCTTAAATAACTGACTTTTGACTTATAAGTAATTTTCATCTTCAGTTTCCTTATGACATTTCCCACTTCCCTTTTAAAGTGTAGATGTCATTTTTTTCTCAAACACCTTCTGGTTAAGGCTGTTATTATTATTTTTAAATTAGTCACATATCTGTCATCTTCTGCATTTTTTTTAAATCATCCATTTTGGAAATCTAAATTTTGTTAGTGGTAAGGAATTTTGTTGCCCAGTTATTCTGTATTGGAAGAAGTAGCCTCCAGATCAATAAAATCAAAAGATGTCTTTTTGCCTGTTTATTTGTTTGTTTGCTCATGAACCACACAAAAACACCTGAACAGATTTTCACTACATTTTGCATGTGTGTATGTAGTAGAGTGGTTGTAATGTGCCGGTGTGAGGACAACAATTCCCATGAGGCAGCAGGAGTGTGCTGAGGCTGATGGGAGTACACTTTTAGCAGTGCACAAAGTTCTATAGGAGTACTTCTTCTAAGACCACAGGTTTAGCATCATCCTCTCATCTCATTTGGATAAAAATGATATTGTCTTGCTGGATTACAGCTTTTACCTGGGCTGCATTTAGCCATGTTTCATTTCTGAAAGCCCTGTTTATTTTCATCTAGACCCTTTAACGAGAAATACATGGATCCAAAAGGGGTGTACAATGTTGCCAAACTCTAAAAGAAAATAGTTTCCTTCTTTCAGACTCCCCTCAATAACTTTTAGCTCTAAATCAACCTCTTTACTGAGTTTCACAGTTGCAATATCACACGGGAAATGAAGTTTAGCATCAATTTTCATAAAACAGTATCTGAAACGAAAAGCAGACTCTGCTATTTTGTTCATCACTTTTTATTATTTTGTGATGTTATATTATAAGGGGGGTTAGAAAATGGATAAATATAGGAATGGGTATTATACATAACCAACGCAAGTACATTCGAGCTGCCAGGTAAGCACAGTGGTGGGCTGATCCATGTTGGTCAAACATGCTGTAAAAAAGGAGAGCCGGTGACACAAAAAGGTTTGGGGATGGCCACTCCGTATACTGAAGTTGCAGCAAAAAAAACATGTGGTTACAATCGAGTTCAAAAATAGGAACTGGTTACAGAGAGTAAACAGACACAGGACAAGAAAGGGATGGTCCAGGGAGGCCTGAAGGAGGAGTGATGTCTTCAGTAGGTGTGATCTGTGTGGGAAGTGACATCATCAGAGGGAGGGTTAATAGTTATGGCAGTCTTTGGGTGGTTCTTCTGTTGGTCTGCAGAGGAACAAAAGGAGAGATTGTCAGATGACATCTTTTTGAAGAACATTCTCAGAGAGGCATTGCGGCTTGTCAAAATGCATTCTAACAAATTCCATTCTGTCTTTTTTATGTTTTTCTTTGAACAGTGGAGTCTTCCTGGGTCTTTTTACAATGAATCCATGGTCACTCAAAAAGCGATGGATGGTGTGATCAGCCACTGATGGACCTTGACCTTGGAGTTCAGTTTGTATCTCTTTGGAAGTTGTCCTTGGCTTTTTGCCTAACATTCTCACTGTCCTTCTATCCATTCTGGGGTCGATTTTCCTCTTCCGTGCACTTCCAGGAAAGTTGGCTAAATTCCCAAGAAACTTAAACTTCTTAACAATATTTGCATCTGTTGTCACAGGCACATCAAGCTGCTTGGAGGTGGACTTATAGCTTTTGCCTTTAACATGCGTATCTATAATTTTCTTTCTCATGTCCTCACAGAACTCTCTCCTTTGCTTTCTCTGATCCACATTCAATGATGATACCAAACAGTAGAGAGACTACTTTTCTCCATTTAATTGGGCTAAAGGACTGATTGTACAATTGGAGACACTAAAGAAGAACAACTATTTTGAAAAATCATTCTAATCCAATTTTTTGTGATTTTTCCACAGGTACAAACAAATGTGTCCAGGCCATTTTAAAAAAATCTTTGTAGAATAAGTGATACTTGATCTCTTTTCACACTTGCATTGCTTTACTCGATGGCATATATCAAAGGAATGCAGATATACACAGGATAGTTGCTGTTCATTTCATCGTTTTTCAGGTGGCATACATTGCTTTTCAATGAGTTGTAAGGGGACCAACTCATTCATCCATGTTTGCATATAATGCAAAGTTTACTCACTCACTCACTCACTCGCTCCCTATTCAACAAAAACACTCTTTCTCATTTAGTTTAAAAGCTGAAATTTGGCAGGTTTGTTTATGCATCCAAATTTAGGAGTAAAACCTTCCAACATTAGAAAAAATTGAATACTCCAAAATCTCGAAAATGCTTTGATTGATTTGATTGAAATTTGGCAACATTATGAAAAAAAGAATTGTTAACCTGTGTTTTTTATTTCTTGATATTTGGTGTTAATAAAGCTATAACAAGTGGGTATTCTTAGGCAGTGCATTCTTTTTCATCTCAGCTATGATTGTGCAGGGAAATCTAGCATGCAGTTCATGCAAACGAACACCACAAACAGAAGAGCTTTCCTGAATAAGCTGTAGCTGTAATCTCACAGAGAAATGGCACTGAGAAAGTGAGGAAGGGCAGCTGTACTGCACAGGAAAAAGAGACAGGGTGACGAGCTAAGTGGAAAATGAGATGTAAAATAGACAAAGGAAAGTTAGGCTAAACTCAAAAAAGATGTGGCCTCCTTGGGTATACGCAGTAATCCCTATTCTCTGCAGTCCCCCACAGACAGAACATAGAATGGGTGGACACTACTATTATTTCTTGTCACGTGTTCTTTTCTGTGCAATGCTTATAACATTCAGATAATTTCATAGGCCACATAAATGTGTAGCTTGTAAATATCAGTAAACTACGATTCAGTGTATATTGCTTTCATCTAAATCTTCCAAAACTTTGTAAGGGTTGTCACGTACGTGCGCATAGGAGGCAGCTGAAGGGCTCACAAAGGGATGATTCCATGCCAGACCAGGGGGTGGCAGGGTGTACTAGTCCTCTCTCTTTTTCATCAGCAGACCAACCATGGGAAATTTCTCCTGGACTGGAGGACGTCACTTCTGGCACCGGGTCCAATGACATCACTTCCGATTCAGGGTCCGATGACATCACTTCTGGTTCCTTCCCCGATGGCATCACTTCCACTGCCCGGCTTTAAAACCGCCATCTTTGCCTGTTATGTTAGTTCTATTGTTGGACTGAAGCCTGTTGAGGCCTGTTCTATGGAGCCATCTTTTCAATTTTGGCAGCCTAATTCAAGTATATGGATGGCTGCCCCCAAACCTCTTCCTGTGTCTGTCTAATCTTTTCACAGGGTACAAGATTACAGATCAAAGTGTTACATTCAAATGTGACTGAGGCTACCATTTTTACAGGATCAGCTACAGAGTGAAATTATATTTACAGTGGGATGCAAAAGTTTGGGCAACCTTGTTAATAGTCATTATTTTCCTGTATAAATTGTTGGTTGTTACGATAAAAAATGTCAGTTAAATATATCATATAGGAGACACACACAGTGATATTTGAGAAGTGAAATGAAGTTTATTGGATTTACAGAAAGTGTGCAATAATTGTTCAAACAAAATCAGGCAGGTGCATAAATTTGGTCACCACAAAAAAGAAATGAAATCAATATTTAGTAGATCCGCCTTTTGCAGAAATTACTGCCTCTAAACGCTTCCTGTAGGTTCTAATGAGAGTCTGAATTGTGGTTGGAGGTATTTTGGACCATTCCTCTTTACAAAACATCTCTAGTTTATTCAGGTTTGATGGCTTCTGAGCATGGACAGCTCTCTTTAACTCACACCACAGATTTTCAATTGTATTCAGGTCTGGGGACTGAGATGGCCATTCCAGAACGTTGTACTTGTTCCTCTGCATGAATGCCTTAGTGGATTTTGAGCAGTGTTTCGGGTCGTTGTCTTATTGAAAGATCCAGCCCCGGCGCAGCTTCAGCTTTGTCACTGATTCCTGGACATTGGTCTCCAGAATCTGCTGATACTGAGTGGAATCCATGTGTCCCTCAACTTTGACAAGATTCCCAGTCCCTGCACTGGCCACACAGCCCCACAGCATGATGGAACCACCACCATATTTTACTGTAGGTAGCAGGTGTTTTTCTTGGAATGCTGTGTTCTTTTTCCTCCATGCATAACGCCCCTTGTTATGCCCAAATAACTCAATTTTAGTTTCATCAGTCCACAGCACCTTATTCCAAAATGAAGCTGGCTTGTCCAAATGTGCTTGAGCATACCTCAAGCGGCTCTGTTTGTGCTGTGGGCGGAGAAAAGGCTTCCTCTGCAATACTCTTGCATACAGCATCTCCTTGTGTAAAGTGCGCCAAATGGTTGAACGATGCACAGTGACTCCATCTGCTGCAAGATGATGTTGTAGGTCTTTGGTGCTGGTCTGTGGGTTGACTCTGACTGTTCTCACCATTCGGCGCTTCTGTCTATCCGAAATCTTTCTTGGTCTGCCACTTCGAGCCTTAACTTGAACTGAGCCTGTGGTCTTCCATTTCCTCAATATGTTCCTAACTGTGGAAACAGACAGCTTAAATCTCTGGGACAGCTTTCTGTATCCTTCCCCTAAACCATGATGGTGAACAATCTTTGTCTTCAGGTCATTTGAGAGTTGTTTTGTGACCCCCATGTTGCTACTCTTCAGAGAAAATTAAAGGAGGAGGGAAACTTACAATTGACCCCCTTAAATACTCTTTCTCATTATAGGATTCACCTGTGTATGTAGGTCAGGGGTCACTGAGCTTACCAAGCCAATTTGAGTTCCAATAATTAGTTCTAAAAGTTTTGGAATCAATAAAATGACAACGGTGCCCAAATTTATGCACCTGCCTGATTTTGTTTGAACAATTATTGCACATTTTCTGTAAATCCAATAAACTTCATTTCACTTCTCAAATATCACTGTGTGTGTCTCCTATATGATGTATTTAACTGACATTTTTTATTGTAAAAACCAACGATTTATACAGGAAAATAATGACTATTAACAAGGTTGCCCAAACTTTTGCATCCCACTGTATATCAAAAATTTCCATTATTCCTACTAGTTACCTGATAGAGTTCAAAAGAATACAGTTTCTTGTAAAATTGTGCTTTTCAATGACCATCCATAAAGGCCAATCTCAGTCACTAGAAAAAGCAAGAACTGACCTACGACAGGAATGACTTATTCCAACTCAATTGTAAGCAGAACGTTGAAAAGAAAGGAGCTCCAGTGAAATAATATTATTAGCCCCTAAGAAAAAAAATGTATCCCACAAAGTACTACTTAAATAAGCAACTAATTAGTTACGTAGTACTTCTGATACATCCGATTAACTGATTGCACTAATTGTCTTAGCCGGGTGACACAGTTAGTTTGGAATATAGGAGGACAAGTAGCTTGCAAACTTAATAAAGATTTCTCTACTTGAATCTATAACACTGGAGCTGTGTGTGCTGCCACTCTGTTTTAATGTCTTCTTCCTTTAGATGTGCCACACAAAATGTGCAATAACTAAAAAAAAAATGACTTTGAATGTTTGCCCACCCCATTCAGAATCCCTACTGTCTACGTTTTAATAATTACCTATTTGTGAGGCACTAAATCAAAAGCTTTTTTTACATTCTGCCTTTTTCTGCATTTTGCATTTTGCTTCAAAATCAAATAAGACAGCTCTCTGCCATACCAGCTTTACAGCATACATCAAATTTGCTTTCTATCTCCATTAAAGACCTCCTCCTCCTTCACCACCCCCAATCTCTTAGGCATTTTGGATGCACCACCGAAACGTTATCCACTTTCCCAAAGATTTGCCACCCAGTATGGAACAATTACCTCTGTGGGTAATGAATGGCATTTAATGGTGCTGTCACAGAAGTGAAATTTCTTTCGAAGTACTGTAATTGGTCTTTGAAAATGCATGCTGTTAACTAAGGTGCGTCAGACCCAGTTTTGGGAAACTGTGGCTTGCGTTTCAGAAACTGATGAGTTTTGGGAGGCAATTTATACTCTGTAGAGCTTAAATTATTTTAGGTTTATTGAGTGTGATGTGCACATAGTAAAGTGCAATTGTTTCTTGTAATTATCTTCAACAAACCGGTGCTGCATTCAGAGAGGGCTTGGATCCAGTAACTAGACATTGTGGTAATCCCTGGCTTTAAAGGTTTCCATATAAAATATAACTCAAAATGAATCAGAAATCATTTTTTTGTTCATATAGCACCTTTTATGGGAAAGCTCTTTGAGTGAAAAACCCTGTGTGTAATTTTGCCACATTTACGATTTCTTATTCCACTGAATAAAAGAATATCTGAATGTTACAAGATGTATTTGGATCTTTGCCATTGTGACTTTTTGTTTGGCTCCATGCTCCCCATGCCATTTGGGAGTTTCTTCAACCTGCCACCTTTGATAGTCATAACTGAGAGAAGCCGAGCAAATGACGACACATACATGCAGCAAGGGCTAAGTGCAAAAGGTGCAGTGCTTTTATTAAAGTCAAATAAATAAACAGTATCCAAAACAGTTCAGTGTGCCAGATCTTCAACAAATAAAAAAATACTTCCTTAGAAGACTGGCGTCCTTCAACATCTACAATAAGATGCTGCAGATGTTCTATCAGACGGTTGTGGCGAGTGCCGTCTTTTACACGGTGGTGTGCTGGGGAGGCAGCATAAAGAAGAAGGATGCCTCACGCTTGAAGAAACTGGGGAAGAAGGCAGGCTGTATTGTAAGCACGGAGCTGGACAGTTTGACATCCGTGGCAGAGCGACGGGCGCTGAGCAGGCTCCAGTCAATCATGGAGAATCCACTACATCCACTGAACAGTGTCATCTCCAGACAGAGGAGCAGCTTCAGCGACAGACTGCTTATTACTGTCCTGCTCCACTGACAGACTGAGGAGATCATTCCTCCCCCACACTATGCGACTCTTCAATTCCACCCAGAGGGGGGTAAATATTTATATTATGCAAAGTTTTTGTCTGTTATACCTGCATTTTTATTACTCTTTAATTTAATATTGTTTTTATCAGTATGCTGCTGTTGGAGTATGTGAATTTCCCCTTGGGATTAATAAAGTATCTATCTATCTATCTATCTATCTATCTATCTATCTATCTATCTATCTATCTATCTATCTATCTATCTAAATGTCAAAGTCAAAGTGATTATGTAGGATAAAACCAAGTTCAATAAATATTCCATTAAAATGAGGTGAAAACAGGGGTGTTGAACTCCAGTCCTGGAGGGCCGCAGTGGCTGCAGGTTTTCATGCTAACCCTTTTCCTAATCAGTGAGCAGTTTTCACTGCTAATTAACTCCTTTTTCCTTCATTTTACTAGCCCTGTTTTTAAGGATTCAGTCCTCTGAATTTATTCCTTTCTTCATTAAATGACAGCCAAACTGAAATGAGATGTGAAACGAGACAACAGATGACCGGCTAAATCGGGGCTTCAAACTCCAACCAATTTCACTAATTTCAAATAATCTCTTATTGAGAAACTGATTCTTGTTGTTAATTAAACCCGTTATTTAATTCTGTGGCTTGTTGCTGCTCTCATTCTGCCACAGCAGACATTTCCAAAACTGTTGATTTTTCTGTTTTTTCTAAGAACACCGTCAAAATGTCTTGGTGACCTGAGAGATCAACCTTACCAAGACCCTCATCTTTCTTTATTTTCAGGTATTGTGTAATGGGCACAGGTGAGCTGGTCATATGGCGGCTTGTTTTGTGTCTCATTATTGTTTGGCTGCTAATTAAGGAAAAAAACAAAACAAAGGGGGCCTGAGTCAAGTTAATTAAAACTAAGGGAAAAAGAAGTTAATTAGCAGCAAAAACTGGTCACTAATGAAGAAGACGTTTAGAATGAAAACCTGCAGCCACTGCGGCCCTCCAGGATTGGAATTCAACACCCATGGTTTAAATGGACAGGCAGGCATCTGTCCTTTAAAATACAAGAGCCCTGCAGCATTCCTCTAAAACTGACATTTTCTCTGCTTACACTGCATGGGACCTTGCAGCAGAGGAGACACCCAACTGATAGGCACAGCCAGCCTTCCCTTCCAGCCTTGGGTCCCTGTGGTCCATGGCTCCCAGCAGGGCTCCCAATCTGAGCCTCACCTCGCTCTGTCTGTCTGTCTGTCTGTCTGTCTGTCTGTCTACTGCTGCCTCTCCTCAGGAATTACACAGGAGCAAGTTTCATGTCATTCCAGCTAGTCCAAGCTGCTCAGCCAGTGTGGCCCCCTTCTGCCCCTGAGCATCTGCCTCAAACTGCCCCCAGTTGCCTGCCTCCTCTCTTCCACACTGGCTTTTCCCCAATCCTGCCTTCATTTCTTATTTTTTAACCTCTGTCCTTCTTACCTTTCTTTTTCTCTTTCTGACCCCCATCACGGCATGCAGGTTCCTCTTATATTCAGACGTGGCTCCCTCTGAGATAAAAATGAGGCATTTGACTGATGGTCGTATTCGCACGTACATATGCGATCAGCCAAGTACCTCAACCAATCATATAGCTTAACATTTAGCATATTGAATACCTCAAGATCACTAAAGATTTTGTGTATAAGTACAATCATATTCGAAACAAGAGGGCATTCTTCAAAGAAGATGCAGAACACTCTGAAGAAGGGGACCAAATTACATTTGACACATGGACATCGATTATAAACTCACAACTCAGAGGGTTAAGATATGCACAAAAATAACCAGATGGAATCTCAGGGCAGAAATCATGCCTATGTTAGTCTCTGCAGTTTGACACAAAGCAATGGACAGCAGACATGCAACAAATCCTCCCACATGATTACGGCACTAGCAAAAACGCATGATGCAAATAGATTTACATTATGATACACTTTATTAATTGTCTTCTTGCATGACTTTGTGGAGGTTAGAGCATAGGGTCAGCCATCATTCGGTGCCCTTGGAGCATCTTTGAAGTTAAGGTCCTTGCTCAAGGGCCGAACGGAGTAGGTTCCCTTCCGGTAGTAATGGGCTTTGAACTGGCAACCTTCAAGATACCAGCGCAGATCCTTAGCCTCAGAGCCACAACACTATTTGTGTACCTATACATGAGTTTTCATCAGTTATTATCATTGTTGTCATGCAAGGTCACCAGAAGCAGTTTTGTTTTGTTTTCTCAATATCCTAAGAAAATTACTCCATTCAAAAATAATGATAATTAACGTCTTCTCTCGGCTCTGTGCAAATGTAAGCCTTTATGCATCATGTGTTTCTACGAGCAGTGTAAGCATTTTGGAGGTTTTGTTGTGTGTCTGTTTTGCTTTACTTTGCTTTTTATCACACTACAACCACTGATGTAGGCATTAGTTCAGTACCGAGATCCGATTTGACTCATTTTGGGCAAACCCACCGCCTCTCCCTCAGTTTGTGAGTTTATCCTAGACATCCATTAGAACAATCTGTAAGAGAACAGACCATTCAGCCCAACTAAGCTCGCCAGTCCTATCCATTGAATTCTTCCAAAATAACATCAAGCTGAGTTTTAAATGTCCTTAAAGTTTTACTGTCTACCACACTACTCTATGTGTCAATGGTTCTCTGTATGAAGAAACACTTCCTAATGTTTGTGTGAAATTTAACCTTAACAAGTTTCTAACAGTGTCTCCGTGTTTTTGTTGAACTCATTTTAAAATAACAGTCTTGATCCACTGGACTAATCCCCTTCATAATTTTAAACACTTCAGTCATGTATCCACTTCTTCTCCCTTTGCTTAAACTAAAAAGGCTCAGCTCTTTTAATCTTTCTTCATAATTCATTCCCTGTAGCCCTGGAATCAGCCAAATTGCTCTTCTCTGGATTTTTTCCAGTGCTGGTTGCTATGAAGTAAACTGCACCCAGTACTCCAGATGAGGTCTCACCAGTATGTTATAAACTTGTATTCTACACATTGTGCTATATAATCTAACGTTCTGTTCACCTTCTTAAAGGCTTTTGAACTGTTCTGGAAGTTGATAGCGTTGAGTCCACTACAGTCCTAAATCCTTCTCATAAGGTGTACTCTCAATTTTCTGACCTCCCATTGTGTATTCATATCTAACATTTTTTCTTCTTATGTGCAAAACTTTACATTTACTTTCATTAAGTTTCATCTGCTACATATCTGCCCAAGTTTGTACGCTGTCCAAGACCCTCTGTAATGGTTCAACTGATTAAAGATTATCTGCCAATCCACATAGCTTGGTATCATCTGTAGACTAAACCAGCTTGTTATTTATATTCCTATACAAATTATTTAAATATACTTAAAATAGCAATGGCCCTAGCACTGACTCCCGGGGGACACCACTCTTAACATCATGAATTTCAGATAAGGTTCATCACACCACAACTTTGTGCTTCCTGTGCTTTAGCCAATTCTGCACCTACAGTTAGGTCCATAAATATTTGGACAGAGACAACTTTTTTCTAATTTTGGCTCTGTACATTACCACAATGAATTTTAAATGAAACAACTCAAATGCAGTTGAAGTGCAGACTTTCAGCTTTAATTCAGTGGGGTGAACAAAACGATTGCATAACACAATCCCTTCATTTCAGGGGCTAAAAAGTAATTGGGCAATTGACTCAAAGGCTATTTCATGGGCAGGTGTGGGCAAGTCCGTCATTATGTCATTATCAATTAAGCAGATAAAAGGCCTGGAGTTGATTTGAGGTGTGGTGCTTGCATGTGGAAGATTTTGCTGTGAACAGACAACATGCGGTCAAAGGAGCTCTCCATGCAGGTGAAAGAAGCCATCCTTAAGCTGCGAAAACAGAAAAAACCCATCCGAGAAATTGCTACAATATTACGAGTGGCAAAATGTACAGTTTGGTACATCCTGAGAAAGAAAGCAAGCACTGGTGAACTCAGCAACGCAAAAAGACCTGGACGTCCACGGAAGACAACAGTGGTGGATGATTGCAGAATCATTTCCATGGTGAAGAGAAACCCCTTCACAACAGCCAACCAAGTGAACAACACTCACCAGGGGGAAGGCGTATCGATATCCAAGTCTACCATAAAGAGAAGACTGCATGAAAGTAAATACAGAGGGTGCACTGCAAGGTGTGAGCCACTCATAAGCCTCAAGAATAGAAAGGCTAGATTGGACTTTGCTAAAGATCATCTAAAAAAGCCAGCACAGTTCTTTGGACAGATGAAACTAAGATCAACCTCTACCAGAATGATGGCAAGAAAAAAGTATGGAGAAGGTGTGGAACAGCTCATTATCCAAAGCATACCACATCATCTGTAAAACACGGTGGAGGCAGTGTGATGGCTTGGGCGTGCATGGCTGCCAGTGACACTGGGACACTAGTGTTTATTGATGATGTGACGCAGGACAGAAGCAGCCGAATGAATTCTGAGGTGTTCAGAGACATACCGTCTGCTCAAATCCAGCTAAATGCAGTCAAATTGATTGGGTGGCGTTTCATGATACAGATGGACAATGACCCAAAACATACAGCCAAAGCAACCCAGGAGTTTATTAAAGTAAACAAGTGGAAAATTCTTGAATGGCCAAGTCAGTCACCTGATCTTAACCCAATTGAGCATGCATTTCACTTGTTGAAGACTAAACTTCGGACAGAAAGGCCCACAAACCAACAGCAACTGAAAGCCGCTGCAGTAAAGGCCTGGCAGAGCATTAAAAAGGAGGAAACCCAGCATCTGGTGATGTCCATGAGTTCAAGACTTCAACTGTCATTGCCAGTAAAGGGTTTTCAACCAAGTATTAGAAATGAACATTTTATTTCTAGTTATTTAATTTGTCCAATTACTTTTGAGCCCCTGAAATGAAGGGATTGTGTTAAAAAAATGCTTTAGTTGCCTCACATTTTTATGCAATCTTTTTTTTCACCCCACTGAATTAAAGCTGAAAGTCTGCACTTCAACTGCATCTGAGTTGTTTCATTTAAAATTCATTGTAATAATGTACAGAACCAAATTAGAGAAAAGTTGTCTCTGTCCAAATATTTATGGACCTAACTGTATATACACAGGACACCCTCATCTCCCACTATTTTAAGTTTGATGCCCAGTCTCTCATGTGGCACCTTATTAAGTCCAGATAAATAATATCATATGCTCCACGTTGGTCATATCCTGTTGTTTCTTCATCATAGAATTCCAGCATGTTAGTAAAACATGACCTCCCTGTTCTGAATCCATGCTGACTGTTCAAAACAACTCCTTTTGTAGCCATGTGTTGCTCAATCTTTTCCTTAATAATTCCTTCCACTAACTGTCCATGTACTAAATATAATTTGGTGCCCTACTTCGGAGTTTCCTGCAGCTTCTTCGCAGAATGCCCTATTGTTCCAAACATGATTGTATTTCATACACAATGTCTCTAGTGATCCACAATCAAGGCATCACACGATATCTAAAAAGCTAAACATTAAGCTACATACTTTTGAGAAAACATTTAATTTCCTGAAAATCTCAAGAAATTTATTCCATTATTTTGAGAAACCAATAAAAAGAAACAAAGATATTGCACAATCTCTCTTAGCATCCGTAATATCTTACGTATCTCTTGACTTCTATATTTTAAATATTCTCCAGGGTGGTATTTTTGACCCAATTCAGCAGTTCTGTATTATTATCTTTCACAATGGCCTGCAGGGTAAGGCCATCCAGGAGGTCATTTAGCTGGTCACCCCCCCACCGCCCTTTACCAAATATCAAGTTGAACCCTTGTACGAGTGTGATCAGGTATTCAGACTTTATCACACCACACACTGACTCCCAACCAAGTATTTCAGATCCTCTTCTTACTATTTTTTTTTTCTTGGAGCTGGGTCTGTAGCAAAAGCATATAATCTGAAGTCCTAGGCCTAAACTGTATTTCTGTAAATGGACATTCCCACTTGTTGGGAACTAAATGGAATCAGGAAGAAAAGATGTGGATGACAGCTCCACCTCAGAAACAATTCAGGAAGTCCTATTCAAAATACTGATGTTTTCTTCCTTAGATCTTATTTCATCATTTCTACTTGGGTAGCTCCCTCTGGGATGAAGATGTTCCCAGGGTAGGTCATTAAACAAGAAGACAAAAAAGAAAATAGGGGAACAGTGACTGTCAGAGTTGTATTAAAAAGTGCGCAACTGTACATTGGCTTTCTATCATTCGCACACTTAGAAAAGCAGCTTACATTTCCTCCATGCATGAGCAACAAAACTTACTGTCACCAAGCTGACATTGCCAGCAATGATGGGCATGAAAGAGAACTTCCCCGCCAGTTGGTGCACAGCTCTGGCTTTGAAGCTGTTTCCATGGCAACACTTGCACATGCATAAAGTCTTTCTGTTCATGGTCGCTGGATCAGCAGCAATCGCTCGTCTACAGACACGCTGCTAGGGTGCAGTCTGGAAGCATCTTTTAATTATTACTATTATTAATATGCAGGCTTCAGGCGTTTCCTGCTGCAGAACATTTGAGAGATGTAATGGCAGTCTGAATACACTGAAACGTGGCTCGCTTTCATTTTACTACAAATGTGTCATGGAAGAGGGACTAATGGATATAGCCTGGGACTGAATGATGTACTCAGCTCTTTGGTTGGCTTTAACACAAAATTCCTGCTTCCATTACACGCATGCACAAACAAACACACACACACATACACAATAAATTACAAAAACATTTAGGTATTTTGTGATAGGATTTCATCCATTGTACAAAAACCAGAGGTTAAATAACACATAGGAGGGATGATTATAGGGAAAGCACACAATGTAAAAAAAAAAAATACAAGAAAATGCCTAACTGCCACACTAGGCTTAGACAGACAGAGGTTTGCTCCCATGCCAGCCAGAAAAGATGGCTAACTCAAGACAGATATCAATAACATAAAAATGTGCAAATAGAAATTGACATTCTCACTGAGTCTTTATATATCCAGAATAATGCCAAGGAGGGTAGGGGTTTATTACTGAAAAACAAACAAGGAAAAGAAGAAAACTGGAAATTTCAAAGTACAAAACAGTCAGTCATTCTCCCACCTGCTATATCCTAACACAGGATCACGGGGGTCTGCTGGAGCCAATTCCAGCCAACACAGGGTGCAAGGTAGGAAACAAACCCCGGGCAGGGCGCCAGCCCACCTCAGGGCACAAGCACACACACGGGACAATTTAGGATCGCCAATGCACCTAACCTGCATGTCTTTGGACTGTGAGAGGAGACTGGAGCATGCGGAGGAAACCAACGCAGAGACAGGTCTCCTTACTGCGAGGCAGCAGTGCTACAACTGCGCCACCATGCCGCCCAAAGTATAAAACAGATAGAGGTAATCAAAGCCCAACCGAGTCTTGCTACAGCATATTTTGAAGCCCTTCTTTGGCAGGACATGTACTTGTCTTCTTGGTCTTCTGTCTAGTGCCACCAAAACCCTTCCAATTCTCAGCTCTTGTCTCTCTGTCTTTTATGACCCAGTCCTATTCCCACAAAGTATCCTTCACCTCAAAATCTCCTCCCAAGTCCAAAGTAAGTGGTGCTTCTGGTGTGAGGTGGCTTTAACTCTCAAGTAAGGGTCGCTTACTGGGTTAGGGGCATCCCTTACTTTGTTGCAAGGATGCCAGAATATGGCTCCCTCTGGAAACTTCTAATGACCTTACCTTTAATGGGCTGGATCTTCAAGATATCACGCCATTCCTTAAAAAGAACAAAATAGTCCAACTCCTCTACATGGGTTCATATGCCTTTATGGTTGCATGGTTGAAGTCTGTCGACTTCTAGTCAATCCACAACTTCCTTCTCTGTTGTAAGACAATGTTGGTTCATCTGTCTGCCAGAAAGTCTTGTTGAACATTTTAGCACCCTGTGACTTTTCTGTCAAAAGTAAAAGTTTGCACTACCCTAAGATCTACTGGGCAGTCTGTCCCCTAGAATCCTGAACCTCTTCTAAAGGTGTGTTCATGTGCTCTTGGACATACAGTGAATCCTAAAATGAGTGCTTCACCAACTGAGAGCTACAAGTTGGACAATATATAGAAAACAGTGCTATCCGAATTGCATGGATTGTGACATAATGCAGTGGTTCTCAACCTGTGGGGTGGGCCCCCCCCCTAGGGGGGCATGAAGTAACAAAAAAGGGGGGCGAGAAGATGTGAAAAAAGAAAACAAGAATCGAAAATATGAAAAATACATCTATTGAAACCAAAACAAATGAACTTAAACTACATTCTGAGACTAGAAAAATAAATATAGAGTTAGATAAATGTTGATAAAAGTTAAGTAGGTATAATAAAATATGCATCTATGATATATCATTAATTAAAAAAGCACAAATTGGTATTAGTGGGCTCCTTTCAAAAAAATGTTAGGGGGGTGCGATTAAAACTGTTATGAAAACTTGGGTCGCAAATACTTAAAGGTTGAGAAACGCTGACATAATGCTTACCTTCCACCTTAATCAATTGTTTAAAATAAGACATATAACTCAGTTAGTCAGAAATGCCATTTTTGATTGATTTGCTTATTTTGCTTTTTTTCTAAAAAATGTAATTTATCTTTAATTTTTTTTATTTGTTTTTTGTGGACCAAGTAATAAATCAAATCAGATCTCTGACTAGAAACCCACATGAAGGCACTGAACTAGAGAAGTGAAACATCACAGCTCAGAGCTCTGAATACTCTAAGAGCGGGTGAATGTCGTGTCCTTTCACTAACTTGTTCCTCACTCTTTCCATCTTTCATTGTTCTTTCTGATTTTAGCACTTTCAGGTATTTCACGTGACATGGGGTACTGACCACTAGCATCACCTGACTTTTCACGCAAGCATGCCAAGTTGCTACATTTTGTTGGTGGAATTGCTCTGTGCCCACTGTCACCTTAATGTGCACTTGTCCCTGCCATTGGCTGGCCAGTCAACACCACTTTACATCCCTGTCTCTGTCTCACTGGCTCTCTCTCTGAAGAAGGGGCCTGAGTTGTCTTGAAACCTTGCATATTGTAATCTTTTTTTTGGCTAGCCAATAAAAAGTGTCATTTTGCTTGACTTCTCATTACATCCATAATGGCTAACAATGTACAACAAAAATCTCACAGAAGTCCAGAACTCCTCTGCTGAGATGGGAGGACGTGTTGAATGGACAGCCATCTCGGCACTCCATCAATTAGGCGTCTGTGGTAGAGTAGCTAGATGGAAGTCACTCCTGACTGAAAGGCATATGACAGTTTCCTTGGAGTTTACCAAAGAGCATTGAAAGAAGAGTGTGAGACAAATGATTCTCTGATCTCTGAATCTTTCAGAATTGAACTCTCGGTGCAGACGCCCAAGCACTATGTCTGGTGAAGAGCAGGCACTGGTCCTTATCTGCCTAACACCATCACTAGAGTGAAGCATGGTGGAGGCAGCAGTATGCTATTGGGTGTTTCTCAGCAGTAGGGATAGATATACTGTACTGCTCAGAACTGAAGGGAGGATCAATGCAACCAAATACATGGAGTTCATTGACGAAAACCTGCTCCAGAGTGCAGGCAGAGTCTGAATGGGGCAACAGTTCACCTTTCAGTATATCAGTGACCTGAAACAAACAGCCAAGACAGCACAGGATGGCTTTGGGAAAAGTCTCTGAGTGTCTCTGAGTAGCCCAGTGTGGCCACCAGGGGGCACCAGTGAGCTCCCAAACCACGACACAGTATAACACCACATGTTATATGAATAAAATAAAGAATATTTATTCCACCAAGCACCTTTTACAGACCTCTTTCCAGCAGTGTGCCACAATTATACAATAAACGAACAATAAACCAATAATTCTTCCTCCTTCTCTCCTGCACTGAGTGTTGCCCGTTGCCTCCCGACTCTGACTCGTCCATGTGTGGCAGCAGAATCCTTTATAAGCCAGACCTGGGATTACTTCCAGTGTCTTGCTGTAGCTTTTTGGAAGCACTTCTGGGTCATGGAGAAATTAGGGAGGTCCTCCCCCAACAGCACCCTCTCATGATCCCCTGGGACCCCAACAGGGTTGCACTTCCAGATTCCATTTCCCAAGCACCCCTGCGAGTGTTCTCATATGAGGACCACTGTCGCCTGGCATATGAGGTATGGAACCACTCCAAATCTTTGGCTTTTCTCAGTCCGTCCATCATATCATGCTGGCCAGACAGAAAATTATTTTCCCATCCCGCTGGCCACTCCATCTATCGTTTGACTCTGGCCTCCCATCTGGGTAAGAAACTATCTTCCTTCCCGGCCAGGACTTAAACCCCATAGAACATCTGTGTAGATGGCAGTTTACAGATGCTTCCCGTCCAGCCTAAAAGAGCTTGAAAGGATCTGCCAGGGACAATGGGTTAACTTGCCCAAATGAATAAATACTGAATTAAGGCCCTGAATACTTATATGAATATAAAATTTCAGTTTTAGATTTTTAGTAAATTTACATGTTTTCACTTTGTCATTATGGGTTATTCATTATAGATTAATTGGTAAAAATCTAAAAGGTATCCACTTAAATTTAAGTCTACAACACAATAGGTGCTGTGAGAAGAAGGACATGGGTACATCAAAAAGGTTTGGGGCAGCGACCCATATATTGTGCCCTGGCTGCAAAAGGTTAATTTTTTATGAGTTGTATTCAGTTTGAAGTCCAAAACAGAACTGATTTTGGTTTGACAAGATGGCGGCTTTAAAGGACATGACAGGAAGTGATGTCATTGAGACCAGAAGTGACATCATCCATAGTGTAGGGACCCGGAAGTGACATCATCCATGGTACCAGGGTACCGGAGATGATGTCATCAATTTGTGCCTTCACCTAGTGGGATTTCCCAGAGATAGTCTGCAAAAGGGGCGGCACGGTGCAGCAGTGGGTAGCTCTGCTGCTTCACAGTATGGAGACCTGGGTTCGCTTCCTGGGTCCTCCCTGCGTGGAGTTTGCATGTTCTCCCTGTGTCGGTGTGGGTTTCCTCCGGGTGCTCCGGTTTCCTCCCACAGTCCAAAGACATGCAGGTTAGGTGGATTGGCGATTCTAAATTGGCCCTATGTGTGTGCTTGGTGTGTTTGTGTGTGTGTCCTACGGTGGGTTGGCACTCTGCCCGGGATTGGTTCCTGCCTTGCACCCTGTGTTGGCTGGGATTGGCTCCAGCAGACCCCTGTGACCCTGTGTTCGGATTCAGCGGGTAGGAAAATGGATGGATGGATAGTCTGCAAAGGATGGAGAGAGAGAGCTAGTGCAGCTCACCACCCCCTGGTCTGGCGTGGTACTAGTATTATTTTGGCCCTCTAGCTGCCTCCCAATCACATGTGTTTGCCAATGCACAAAGTGAAGGGATCTGAATACTTTCTGAATACACTCTATTATAAGTAGAGTGCAGTTCACAAGATTAAAGCATTTAGAAAAATTACACTGTGTATAATATTTCTACTCTGCAATGCTGTTATTGGTGACATGAAAATTACAGCTTGACTGACTGATCCATCCATCTCTCCATTCGTGAATTTTCCATCCATACTGTACGTATATTGCAGGAGACATAAGCTCCAAGAAAAAGAGAATTTTTTGTTCACAGTTTCAACCAATTTTTCCTCAGTTCAAAAGAATAACGTTAGAGAAAAGGAACAGTGAACTTGGAGTTTAATGGCATCTTTAACTTTTTAAAACAGACCATGTTTATGGCTCAGAAAGCCAGCACATTATCAGCAGGAGCAGAGCAAGAGGCTCCAGTCTCTAAAGAAATCAGTCCCACTCGTCTCGGCCTACACACTCCCAGCAGCAGCCTCCATATGGCTTGGTTTGGATGGAAGGTCCACAGACCGTATGGCTTGATCAATTCTAGCAGCACAGCAGTTGGATGTTAACACCATTGCGATGATGACACCAGTAGAGTGTTTTTGCAGCCGTTTGGTTTTTTTTACCTTGTTTAAATGTTGTTTACACTCCATTACTTCAATAAATGATGCACTTACAATTTACTGATTTCCTGAACCTTTAGCTACTGTTTAACTGGAACACTTTCGCTAGAAAACAGTTCTATAAAAGGATTGGATTGCATGTGGCCTTTAGATTTATATGTTGTCTTGCAGTATATCATCCATCCATCCATCCATGATCCAACCCGCTATATCCCAACCACAGAGTCACGGGCGTCTGCTGGAGCCAATCCCAGCCAACACAGGGTGCGAGGCAGGAAACAAACCCCAGGCAGGGTGCGCACACACACACACACACACACACACACCAAGCACACACTAGGGACAATTTAGGATCACCAATGCACCTAACCTGCATGTCTTTGGACTCTTGGGAGGAAACCCACGCAGAAGCGAGGAGAACATGCAAACTCCACGCAGGGAGGACCCGGGAAGCGAACCCACGTCTCCTAACTGCGTGGCAGCAGCGCTGCAGTATATCATTTTAAGCTAAATCTCTTATATGTACAGTACATGTGAAGCACAGCAAAAGGAGAGCATATACTGTTTGTCTGCATATGTATTTAAAGTGCAAAAGACAATAGCTGAAACAATTTCACTTCCCATACAGACTCACTAAACTTAGTTTCACTGGTCATTTCTCAATTGTGAACTCACTAAGAAGAGTTTTTTTTAGAGTACAAAGCAAGGAATATTCCTTTTATTTAATGTTGACCTGTGTTTCACCTGCATACTGATTCATCTTTCAAACCCTGTTTATTCCGAACACGGTTACAGGAGCCTCTCCCAGCAAGCATAAGGTGCAAGGCAGGTACAATCCCCAGACTGAACACACACAGACACACTAAGGCCAGTTTAGAACCACCAATCCACCTAACCTGCATGTCTTTGGACACCTGAGAGGAAACCCACGTTGACATGACGAGAGAGTAAAAAACTCCACGCAGGGAGGATCCAGGATGTGAATTCGATTTACGCCTCCTGTTCACGTCGTCACAGGGGTGAAGTGTATTCTTTATAACTGTGACATGCTGCATATTTTCCGCACAAAGACACATCAAAACGCAGCATCGTGCTTATTGGTCTGTTTCCTCAACAGGAAGACCCACGAAACAGAAAGGCGCTTGCATCCCAAAGCCGAGTAACTCTGTGAATTAAATTTCACGCACCACTATTGCTTATGATACGTGCATTCATCCATTTTCTGTAAGTTAAAAGGTGGGTTCAGAAAAAGGACTGCTGAGTTTTTCTTTGATTGATTAATGAAGTAGGAAGAGTCATTTCTAAAATATTCATTTAATTCCATGATTGATAACAATCCCCTTAACTGACGCATAGTGTGGTGTAGTGGTTAAGACTTTGGACTTCAAACCCTGAGGATGTGTGACCTTTAGCAAGTCACTTTACCTGTCTGTGTCCTAACTAGAAAAACAAAAAAGAAATGTAGCTTTCAAATGTTTAAATCACCTCGGACAAAGGCATCATCCTAATAATAAATAAATAGTAATAAACATAGTGGGGCACTTCACATTTCAGGAAAATCCATCCATCATCCAACCTGCTAAATCCTAATTATAAGGTCACGGGAGTCTGCTGGAGCCAATCCCAGCATGCAAGGCAGGAAACAAACCTTGGGCACGGTGGCAGCCCACGCACACACCAAGCACAATTTAGAATCGCCAGTTCACTTAACCTGTCTTTAGGAGGAAACTGGAGCACCCAGAGGAAACCCACACAGACATGGGGAGAACATGCAAACTCCACACAGAGAGGACCCGAGAAGCGAACCCAGATCTCCTAACAGCGAGGCAGCAACGCTACCACTGCGCTACTCTCTGAGGAAAGTGAGGAAAATAAGGAAAAAAAATCAAAACAGCAATTTCATTAACATTCATTAACATTTCATTAATGGAGGTAAGCTTAGAGATTAACATACCATATTATGGCTCAATACAAATATAATCAACTAGCAAAATACCCGCGCTTCGCAGTGGCGAAGTACTGCATTAAAATTTTTATTAAGAAGAAAATTTAACCTTTTTAAACTGAGGGAAAATATGCCAATAATTATTTGTTAAGGATCTCTTTGTATACCATGTTGTCAGTTCGGCCATCCGGTTGTAACATGACCAAGCTGTGCGCTGAGCTTACTCTTGAGCATGTAACTTACAGTTGGCCATGTGAACAGTAATCTTGTTTCAAATCTCACAGCATGGATTGCTGCTGTCATAATCAGTTTCAGGTTCATGGTTTGTTTCAATTACGACAGTATTTGCAGGACTTGTGTTGAAGTGACATTCGGCATCTGTCAAGCGTTGTAAGCTTACAACCGGTTTCATCGATAACTTCACATCCAGCTTTTGAGAGTTTAAACATTCATAAACATCAAAGTGTCCACTACTGAAATTGTCACCTATGAATGTAAGATGTTTAAGAGGCATTGGCGGTTGTCGAAAGGTGTAAAATATTTGGCCATTTCGGTACACTTGAAAGCACCAACCGAACAATTCAGCGGCAGTCATCAACTCACATGCAGAACCATAGGTGAAGGGCTTAAGCATTTCACTCTTCTAGTGCTCCTGTTTAGTATAATTATCTCCTGTACCGTCATCAGTCCACACCTTGAACCTGTCCCAGTCATTCAATACATAAGACACAATGTTCCTCCGGATATCAAGAGTGAGCCTGATATGGCCGTGCAATATGTAACAAAGAGAATGGAAAAGGTAGGTGCCATCTCCGGGCATGGAAACCACTCGGTAAGTGACAGTTCTTTGATCGATGGTGATTACCTCGATAAACATGGTAATGGGGGTTGGAATGATGAAGGAAATGGGTACCTGAGTAATGTAAAGTAAGTGTAAAATACCTATACAATAACTATAATTGTAATAAACAAACAATAAAACAGCGGAGAAGCCGCGGATTAAACAAAAAGGCTGTAGTTATCAGCAGGGAGACGTGAATCCCATGGCGAAGCAAGGAAGGGAATGTAGAGACTGGAGCGACGGACGGCCTTATATAGGCAGGTAGCCAACAACGTGGGAGGCATTGGGATGGGGGACCCAACGCCGCCTCACATGGTGACCAAGCTGCAGGCTATGGACGTATATATGTACGTAAGTAGGATTCAGTTAGCGTTGGGAACCCGTGTACCAAATTTCTTGAAGATGGGCCCATAAGTAATAAAGACTGTTGAAAAGTTCAATATGGCAGCCGACAGTGGCATCATACCACCGAAATAAGTACGTACATTGGTTTCGGTTAGTGCAGGGAAGCCGCCTACCAAATTTCGAGAAGATGGGGCCATAAATAAGAAAGTTCAACATGGCGGACGTTGTTGACCGTTATGACCGTTACACGTAGAATTACGAAATGAAACCTGCTTAACTTTTGTAAGTAAGCTGTAAGGAATGAGCCTGCCAAATTTCAGCCTTCTACCTACACGGGAAGTTTGAGAATTAGTGACGTTGGAAAGTTCAATATGGCGGCTGACAGTGGCGTCATACCACCGAAATAGGTACGTACATCGGTTTCGGTTAGCGCAGGGAAGTCACCTACCAAATTTCGTTAAGATGGGGTCAGCCTTCTACCTACACGGGAAGTTTGAAAATTGGTGATGTTGGAAAGTTCAACATGGCGGACGGCAGTGGTGTCATACCATCAAAATAAGTACATACATCGGTTTCGGTTAGCGCAGGGAAGCCGCCTACCAAATTTCGTGAAGATGGGGCCATAAATAAGAAAGTTCAACATGGCGGACGTTGTCGACCGTTATCGACCGTTATGACCGTTACGTGTAGAATTTCGAAATGAAACCTGCTTAACTTTTGTAAGTAAGCTGTAAGGAATGAGCCTGCCAAATTTCAGCTTTCTACCTACATGGGAAGTTGGAGAATTAGTGATGAGTCAGTCAGTCAGTCAGTCAGTCAATCAGTCAGTCAGTCAGTCAGTCAGTCAGTGAGGGCTTTGCCTTTTATTATTATAGATAACACAGCAATGTGATTTATGCTTTGAAATTAAATATTTATATTGTGGAATACCAGTGCGCATACAGCCGGCCTAACCCGACAAATACAGGCAGAGACACAAATTGCCATACAACATGCGTTTCTTCTTCACTCCCCCAAAGTACAGCACAGTCCATAGAGCACCACAACACAGTCTTTTCTTCAGCTGCCAATTCAGAGTCCTTCCGCCTCCACTCCCTCCTCTCAAACCTAATCCTTCTTCCTCCTGACTCTGGCTCCTCGAATGGAGTGAGGCGGCTCCTGTTATGATGGCCCTGGGAGTGCTCCAGGTGGCTCATTAATTGGACCTAGAATCACTCCCAGGTGTGGTTAGAGCCCAGCGTAGAGCTCTGCAGCTCCCCCTGGCAGCCCCCATGGAACCCAATAGTGGTTTTGCCAAACTTCAAGTCCCAGCATGCCCTGCGGGAATCCATGGTGCCACATCTGCCTAGGAGAGCTTCCCTCTATCTCCACGGGGAAGGTATTGTGCCGCCGATGCTCTCTCCCCAGGTCCTCCCATGCAGTTGGCATCCTGAACAGTTAATGGCTGTGGCCACCCATCAAAATATATTGATGATTTAGTTTGCATTTATGTACAAATATTTAAGAATTCTATCCTTTTCTCTGACAAACATAGTACTTAATGCAGACTACGTACAGTTAGGTCTAAATGTATTTGGACAGTGGCACAATTTTTAACCTTTTGGCTCTGTACACCCCCACAATGGATCTGAAATAAAGCAATCAAGATGCGATTGAAGTGTATACCTTCAGCTTTACTTGATGGGGTTTAACAAAAATATTGTGTGAGCTGTTTAGGAATGATTGTCATTTTTCTGCATATCCTCTCCAAAGAGTTTCCAGGGTCTCAAAAGTATTTGGTCATTTGACTGAAAAGCTGCTCCATAGCCAGGTGAGAAGAAGTTCCTTCATTACAGTATTAGGTAAAAAGTCTGGAATTGATTCCAAGTGTGCATTTGGAAGCTCTCACTGTGAACTCTCAATATGAGGTCCAAAGAGCTGTCCATGCAAGTAAAAACAGGCCATCATTAGGCTGAGAAAACAAAACAAGACCCTTGAAAGCAGAAACACAACGAGTGGTCAAACCAACCATTTGGTACATTCTTAAAAAAGAAGGAGCACACTGGTGAGCTCAGCAACACCAGAAGGTCTGGAAAACCACAGAAATGGTCTGCTTACAGAGAAAAGAGGGAAGAATTAGTGTCTAGTCATTATATCATAATGTATGTAGGACTATTTCTTGTGGACAATATTTTAATGTATTTATAACAAGAGCATCCCCATACCTCACTGCTTGCTGTCTCCTTTGTTGGAAGCCATTGAGTCATTAAGCCTTTGCACTAGTTCTCTGAATGAAGTTCCCTGGACACTTTTCATGGGCTAAGCCTTCAGAAAAACACAAGAAAGTGACACTGTCTTCCTGTGCTCTAACAACTGTTTATTTTAAGAACTAATATCAGAATTAAAAGTCAATCTAAGTGCTATTTTCCTCTAATTATTGTTCTTGTGTAGTGCCTCTAGGCTTGCATGATTCCTGTGGAGGCAGATCTTGCTATCAGCCCACACTCACTACCTTTACCATTAGTTTCATTTCATGACATGCACTCGATATCAGCTAAGCGAATGCTTGACGATGTTCGACTCAGCATCTATCCTTCCAAATTTGTAACTCACATGAGTGATAGTGGCTGTGTGCTCCTACAATAGACTGACACCACATCCAGGGACGGTTCCTGCTCTATGCCCAGTGCTGTTGGGATTGACAGATTTCTCAGATCTCAGAACCATTAATACTAAGTGTTGTGATGGGCTCAGGCTGGGACTCCCCTTCTGTGTATGTGCCAGGGGAAGAAGCATGGGCTGCACATTACCTCCCCCGGATCACTTGGTGGCAGCCCACCTGCAGGGCTCCATGAGAGATGGAGTTCTCCACAGCCCGATTGGGATCCGGGGAGGACCACCAGGAGGCGCTGCAGGGGTTCCTGGGCCCGTCTGGGCCATAGTTCAGCCATACCCGGAGGTGCAATCGGAGGCAGGTGGTCAAGCACATGAAGCACTTCCGGGTGAACTATAAAGGGGGCAGAAGCCACCACTCCAGGAGCCTGAGTCGGGAGGAGCAGGACAACGCTTGCTGGGAGGAGTGGTGGTGTGAAGAGTAGTGTGTGTTTTGGTTGGTGCTTTTGGGACTGTGTACTGCCTGTGGGACACGGGGAAGATGTGCCCCACAGGTGAAGAAAAATAAAAGTTTATTTACTTTTATACGTGCCTCCGGTGTCAGTCTGTGTCAGGTCAGCGCCAATATAGGGACTTTGTTACAGTGTTTTATATTTTTCTAGAATGTTTTATATGTAGATGTTTTTGAAATGCACAATACTACCCTACTAAATACTGCTTTATTTTCTGTTTGTATATGGAGCATACAAACAAAGCCTTACCAGTGAACTGAGAAAGAATGTGTTGATTGGCAATAACATTTAAAAAATACACCGTACAAGGTGAGACACAAAAATAATCAGATTGGTCAAAAAAATATATTTATTGATGAATTACAGCACATTGTCACTTTCTGTATCAGGCGTGTCGAACTCCAGTCCTGGAGGGCCGCAGTGGCTGCAGGGTTTCATTCTAACCATCTGCTTAATTAGAGACCCATTTTGGCTGCTTATTAACTTTTTTGTCACAGTTTTAATTAACTTGACTCAATCCCCTTAGTTGTTTCTTTCTCCTTAATTAGCAGCCAAACAATAATGAGACACAAAGCCACATGACCAGCTCATCTGTACCCATCATGCAATGAAGGTCTCAGTAGGGTTGATCTCTTAAGTCATCAAAACTTTTTGACGGCGTTCTTAGAAAAAACAGAAGATCAACAGTTTTGGAAATGTCTGCTGTGGCAGAATGAGCAGCAACATACTGTGGAATTAAGTAACAGGTTAATTAACAGCAAGAATTTTCTTCTCATTAAGAAAGTGAAACTGGTTGGATTTTGAAGCCCCAATTTAGCTGGTCATCTATCAACTTGTTTAACGTCTCACTTTTGTTTGGCTGCCATTTAATGAAGAAACGAATCAATTCAGAGGACTGATTCCTTAAAAACAGGGCTAGTAAAATGAAGGCAAAAGGAGTTAATTAACAGTGAAAACAGCTCACTGATTAGGAAAAGGGTTAGAATGAAAACCTGCAGCCACTATGGCCCACCAGGCCTGGAGTTTGACACCCGTGTTCTTTATGCTCCCCCTCCTGATCTCTACACCGCTCCATATGTATCTTCCATTGATTGAAACATTGCTGGAAGTCTTCTTGCTTGAGGCTTTTCAAAAGGCTTGCCTTTTCTGTCTTCACTTCATCCATTGAAGAAAAATGTGTTCCCTTCAGGTCACTTTTGATTTTCGGGTACAAGTAAAAATCACAGGGAGCTAAATCGGGCGAATAGGGAGGATGATCGAGGACAGGAATGTTGTTTTTAGTCAAAAACTGCTTTACGGAAAAATCATCATTTCGAACAATCTGATTCACCGTTTTGATGTTTTCATTCATCTGAGATGAGCGTGGGCGACCTGGGCATTGAATGTCTTCCACATTTTCTTGTCCTTCCTTGAAACATTTGTGCCCGAAAATTTGTGTGTGAGACAAACTGTTATCACCGTACACTGTTTTTATCATTTCATAAGTTTCTGTGGCCGTTTTGTTCAATTTTGCGAGAAATTTGATGTTGATTCGCTGTTTGCTTTTTTCACCCAACATTGTCATTGCAACTCGTGTAGCGATTGTTGTGCAAATACTGACTGGGCTCTTCACAGGATATATGTAGCCAGTTGGCAGTTTGAGAGGACATGTAGTAGGCGATATAGTTCTATGATTCATGTTCGGCCGACCTCCAGATGGTTTTCCAGGAAAGCCCAAGATCAGTCCAGTTATTTTTGTGTCTCACCTCATATATTGTTAACTAGCAAAATACCCGAAGTAGTGTGTTAAAGAAGTTATGAAAAAGAAAAGGAAACATTTTAAAAATAATGTAACATGATTGTCAATGTAATTGTTTTGTCACTGTTATGAGTGTTGCTGTCATCAAGGATTTGATTATCATTATTTCTTTCAATCAGGTTCGTATTTGTAGGATGTGTTGTGTTCAAGTTATATTCCGTGTTTGTCAACCGTTGTAAAGATAACAGGTTTCATTCATTCATTCATGTTCACTACCCAAATCGGTACTCGTGAATCTAAGATGTTTATCAGGCATTCCTTGTATTAAGTTGTGGATTTCCCTGTGAATATTTAGTGGCAGCGTGTCTATGAACGTAATTTAAACTTAAGCTTTACACCTTGCTTTCCTATTGATATGTCTACAAAGGCTTGCTCAGATTCAGAGGGTTGTTCCTTTCTTACTGCATCAATAAACAGCTCATCTTCCTCTTTATCTGAGACATCACACACTGCATGCACGAGTTTACCTTTCCCAGTCCTGCAAAGTCAGTTCACGTTAGCCGCTCGGAGTACATGCATCGAAGGTTCTCAGCTGTGCCTGTGCTATCTCGTGCGATGTCCACGGCTTTATTTAATGTTAGTGCAGACCCGGCACTTAAAGTTTCTCTCGCACTTCTGCTGAGTTTATGCCAAACACTAGCTATCCCTGACCATCTCATCTTCATTTGCATAAGCACAGTCCTTCACCCGTGAATATTTAGCGGCAGCGTGTCTATTGGATTGCTGCTGACGGACGGCCTTATATGGGCAGGCACTCAATTACGTGGGAGGTGTGACGATGAGGGATGCAACTCCGCTTCACATGGCGACCGAGCTGCAGGCTATGGCCATATATATGTATGTAAGTAGGTTCCAGTTATGACCATTACGCGTAGAATTTCGAAATGAAACCTGATTAACTTTTGTAAGTAAGTTGTAAGGAATGAGCCTGCCAAATTTCAGCCTTCTACCTACATGGGGAGTTGGAGAATTAGTGATGAGTGAGTGAGTGAGTGAGTGAGTGAGTCAGTCAGTCAGTCAGTCAGTCAGTCAGTCAGTCAGTCAGTCAGTGAGGGCTTTGCCTTTTATTAGTATAGATAAAAATGTGACAAAATTATATTTGACTCTCCATTATTTCCATGTTTAACATTGAATGTAAGCTGCTTTTTTATAGGATATATTGTACTATGTCTAAAGTTTTTCTTTTTTTCTCTGATCTCAGCCTATGTTTGTCTGTCATATTTTTGAATTAACGACTTCTATTAATACAATAAAATTACAGGGAGGCACAAAAGCAAACTTGTTTTTAGCCGTGGCAGAGTCCTAGAGTGACCTTATTTTCTCATTTCCAGACTCTTTATTATAGACCTGAACAGAATACCCCAAATCCCATCCCTTGTATGTTTATTCTTACCAGCATGGAGACTGTTAAATGCTTCCCTCTTTCTTTTCCATCTGTAATCCCAAGCAGCACCAAACAGTCAGGAGAAAAAGTTACACTTTTTATTCAAAGAGTAATTTGCAATTGTGTCCAAAATAAAAGCAGACTAAAATGTGTTACAATAATACCATTACAAACTGGAAAATAATAAATTCATTTTGCTTGGAATACTAGGTGGCTCTCGGTCTTAGTATGCTGATTGGTCTCTGGTCTGACTTACTGTAGCTCAGCATGGCCCTTGGATGGAATAGCAGAGAAACAGCATGGCCCCTCTAAGGATGTGAGAGCAGAGACATCACCATAGCCATCTGCATGAATAGAGCAGCAGAGACACAGCATGCCTCTTTAATTCTCCAGCCCAGACAGTCCTTGACACACCTCTTGGACCAGTGGGTGTAAAGTCCAGCATCAGGCACAACTCAGCCTCCATTCCATCCTTGGCCAGTTGGCCCTTTCACCTTGGCCATCTGTATTCCCCATGCTGTCATCTTGGAGGGGGAAAGGATGATCCTGCTTCTAAAATGTGTCTTCCTTCTAGAGGGTCATGAAGTCTACTTGCCATTGTCTTCAATCTTTCACAAAAGTCAGTATATCTATTTGACCTGTAATTATGCCGCTGAAAGGAAGTGGCTAACTCAGGTTCCCTGCTAACATTTTAAAATTAGACATTAGTAAAAAAAAAATATAAACATATATGCTAGATATTACTTTCCATTACATAAGCATATTAAATACCAGATAGAGCCACTTTTCAGTGAATGACCTAATAGACCCTCCTAGGCCAGCAGTATTCTAGGTAATAATGCAGTTTCAAATTGGAATTATTGTTAGCTCCAGACAGTGTGAGATTCCTAAGTTTTCTCCACAAACATACACACACACACACACACACACGCACACACACACACACTCTATGAGACTTGCAATTTGTGACGTCTGATGGTCCCTCCAAATACCTGCTTCACAGAGGAGTGGCCTACAATGACATCATATCTGAGTAGAAGATCTCCATCATCATTTGGGGACTCGTCCTAAAGTTATATCACGATATAGAGCAAGCAGACTTTAATTTTCACCTCTTTAATATCTTCAGAAAGACTAACAGCAACACTTTAGTTTAGACACTACACAAATACATTTGTTACTCATTCGCTCTCATGTAACAAGACCTTAAAACAGACACTTATAAAACATCGGTAGATTGGTTATTCATCTCCGTCAATTGTGGCATATTGACATGGTGGTAAAATTCCTTGTTAATATGAAGGATGCAAAGGTCTTACACTAAATATGTAATATTAAGAGATGTGTGTCTCAGTGACAGACCGCTGAAAAGTGAAGTTCTGTTAGTAGGTCACATTGCAGAGATGAACAAACACTTCACTGACGCTATGAAGACCCAAAGAAGTGTTTGTTAAGGTCTTGTTACATTAGAGTAAATGTGTACTAGATGTGTTTTTACAGTACCTAAACTAAAGTGTTACCAATTAACCCATTCATGTAAATACAGGTTTGTGAGACTTCTTTCAATTGAGAAAAAGAGATCCTATACATTTGACAAAATAATCCTTCTCACCTTCAAATCACCTGAACAGAACCATTGCTCACAGCTCCACTGATGGCGCTTTTCCACTGCATAGTACAGCACGACACGGTTCAGTTCAGCTCACTTTTGGGGGGTTTTCCACTGGGAACAGTACCTGGTACCTGGTCCTTTTTTTAGTACCACCTCAGCCGAGGTTCCAAGCGCGCCGAACCGTTACCAAAACGTGACGTGTAAACTCTGCTGGTCACTGATTGGCCGGAGAAAATCGTTATTACTGCGTCACTGAACTTGCGACACGAGACACAACAGACCCACTAGATTTTTAGCACAGCCAGCGAAGGTTCGGACGGACCATTTTGTTTTAACCAAAAATGGCTGTTTCGTGGTCTATTGAGGAAGTACAGACGTTTCTCTCGTTGGTAGCCAAGGAGTGTCTTGCTGTTAAAAACATCCACATGCCGAGAATGAAGAACACCATTCCGTCGATATGTTCCATTGTTGTGTGTTTGTTTGTGGCGCGTTTACGATGATGTCACGGTAGTAGAGGCGGCGCAACTATAACGACACGTGAATAATCCCGCCCACTCTAAAGCGGTACTAAACTGCAGTCGAAACGCAAACCGAGCCGAACTGAGCCGAACCAAGGTGAGCTGTACTGAACCGTGCTGTGCCGTACTATGCAGTGGAAAAGCGCCATAAGTAGAAGGGTCAAGTGGCAAAAGAGGTGCTGAAGGGAATAAAACCTTAACATGAATCTGGAAATAAAGAGGCCCAATGTCCCTGAAGCTTACCTAAGCCACAAGTGGATCAGCATGTTAGGAGGAGAACCCACATGTGGCACATCTATTTCAGATGAACAGAAGGTCACCTGATCGGCACCTTTCAGTGGCCACTTGAAATTGACTTAAAGGGAGTCATCATCACACTATAGCAAAAACATTACTACAGATGAGACATTGGAGATCGAATTTACTTTTCAAAGAAATGGAATGCCTGACTCAATCCATCTTCCTCACTTTTTATAATGTAGATTGTGAGACAAATGTGTAGAGTATTTATTTTGTTTTAACTACCTTTAGCTATAAAAGGACATCTTGATTAAGAGAAATTCTGTAATAACCTTCAGCACTTCCTCTTTTTCATTATGCTTTATTTCCATATAATATATGAAATACATAAAAGTAAGGATCCTTACACACTGTGATTAAATTTTAAATTACATTCTCTTATTTCTTCTCCTAATTTTAGTTACAATTAACCAAAGGTCTCAAGCTTACTGTGTAACTACTTCAAAAAGAATACCTATTTATTGTTTAATCAAATATATCAGAGCAGAGAAATTCAGTTATGACACATCTTAGTTCAGAAGATCATTTAAAGTACAGCCCACAGCAGAGAAACTAATCCCTGTGGTTTTGCAGACTTTGTCCAAAACACCCTTTAGGGTTTTCTCAACCTTTTCAGCTCTGATCTCCTGCTTGATTTCTAAATTGTCTAATCAAACTTTGAAAAACTACCATTGACCTTAGTCTTTTAGGCTTTTGCATCACCAGTCCATTTCTGATTTGAATCTGTTTTATGGCAGAACGTTTCTTAATGATTCAAGGTGGCATGCTTTCTTGACACTTGTCTTGGTTCAGTTTTTGGCTTTTGGTGCATGTAGTCATCTAGTAACAGAGAAGTGCGAACTTCATGTGACATTAAATGTGCACTTGGAAAGCAATAATAAAAAGAGAATCTCAGTGTCTGATCTACTTTATTAGTTTTACTTTAACTGTATCATGGGGGGGGCCCAGTGGGTAGCTCTGCTGCCTTGCAATTAGGAGACCTGCGTTCGCTTCCCGGGTCCTCCCTGCGTGGAGCTCGCATCTTCTCCCTGTGTCTGCATGGGTTTCCTCCCACAGTCCAAAGACATGCAGGTTAGGTGCATTGGCGATCCTAAATTGTCCCGTGCGGGCTGGTGCCCTACCCGGGGTTTGTTTTCTGCCTTACACCCTGTGTTGGCTGGGATTGTCTCCAGCAGATCACCGTGACCCTGTAGTTAGGATATAGTGGGTTGGATAATGGATGGGTGGATGTATCATAGGGATTGTATGTTAGATAGGAAATAAGTTAAACTCATTGTGTATGATACTGCTTTCCTTTATAATTTGCCTTTTGTTAAATAAATAAGATAACCCATTAACTTTAACTTTGATTCTAGATTCTGGCATTTGTTTGGCCTCAGAGGTTCAGATGGGAGGTGTTATCCTTTAAGGGTCAAGCAGTGATAGGGTTGAGAATTACAGGATGAGAGGGGCTTTAGCCTACAACATGTACACAAATGTGATCAAATGCTGTCACCACATGGTAGATCCAGAATGTGGACCACAAGGGCATAAAAGTCGCCATTTGTTTCATCATGGAAGGGTTATGCAGTGACTCTATTCTAAAATACCCATCCATCCATTATCCAACCCGCTACATCCGAACACAGGGTCACAGGGGTCTGCTGGAGCCAATCCCAGCCAACACAGGGTGCAAGGCAGGAAACAAACCCTGGGCAGGACACCAGCCCAACACAGGGCACACACACATACACCAGGGACAATCTTAGGATCACCAATGCACCTAACCTGCATGTCTTTGGACTGTGGGAGGAAACTGGAATACCCGGAGGAAACCCATGCAGACACAGAGAGAACATGCAAACTCCACGCAGGGAGGACCCGAGAAGCAAACCCAGGTCTCCTTACTGCAAGGCAGCAGCACTACCCACTGCGCCACCATAGGTCCCATTCTAAAATATTGAATCTTTTATTGTCATGTTATGCAGACCCACACATATGTCTTCCACTCCAACTCTTGTTCTCTTATACTTGCACTTACCTGGGGTATCGTTTATAATGCTTGACATGGTTTCGAGTGTGAAAATATGTGTACGACAAAAAACAGGAAAATTACTTCACCAAAAAAAACAGATTTCAAAAACTCCTTGGTGTACGCACATTTCTATACATTTCACCCATTACAAACCACACTCATCTTGTAAATGTGCGTACATGAACGCACCTTGAGCCTGATCCGGTTACAACCTTCAAAAACCACATGTGATGTATGCTCATCAACCTCATGCGGCAGACCTTCACTGGCTGGTGGAGTATGAAGCATCTAGACATCACCACCTGAATTTGACTCCTCTGGTCCACATGGCACTGTTTGGCACTGTTCGGCTCTCCTCTGTGGTCAGGGAAATGCGTAGGATGCCAGTGTCTCAGCAGGTAGCTGCTATCACCTGGTACATGTAATGACATTATTGCTGTTACAATGAATAGGACAGGCCATATGAAAAACTGTGAGCTTAGCCAGTTACCTTTCCAACAAGCAAGCCGTCACATAGAGCCAGATCTGCCCCTTCCTATAAGCACATCACACACTACGTGTGGGGCCTGTGATCGGAGGACCAATGGGGGGAGCGGCCCACCTAGTGGTGTTATTGCAGTTTCATGAATAGTCAAACCGTCAAACTACCGTCATTAACAGTCACCTGTTGTGATTATTTTCCATTAACAAGAAGAGAGATGGCTTCAAGTCAACACCAGCCAGGAGCACAGAAAAGAAAAAATTACAGCATGAAGAAGCACTTACAGGTGTGCTTAGAAATCTAAATTTGTCTAATTTCCAGTAAGACAGTTAAGGTTACATCACTTGCCATTACACTAAAGCTAGTGGTTTACTGGAGTAACAGTGGAGTAACAATAGTATTACAACAGGAATAGTTTTGATAACTGCGGTGGGCTGGCACCCTGCCCGGGGTTTCTTTCCTGCCTTGCGCCCTGTGTTGGCTGGGATTGGTTCCAGCAGACCCCCGTGACCCTGTAGTTAGGATATGGCGGGTTAGATAATGGATGGATGGATAGTTTGATATTGAGTGTTTAACGGATGCAATCTGTTACAGTTCGTAGCTGACACATGGTTGAGGATTATGTATTTCCACCATATTATATGTGATAGTCGCCATTTTGCAGGTTTTGCTGCATTTCCTTACGGGATCAAGGGTGTCATCATTTCCCATGTTCTCCAAAATGCTGGCTACGGATGAGTCTGAGTTGTTATAAATAAACTTAAATTCTACTGCCAGGTTTTCTTTTATAAATTCCAACTTTTGTGTTATACTTATTCCAAGCCTATTTTCATGTGTATGACAATTTTAAAAATCTAACCCTTGGCCTGGAAGAAGAGACAGCCATGCAGATGCATTATAGTTGCCACTGGAACCATGGATCCGAACTACACCCAGAACTGACTGCTGCTGTGCTTCACTTCACCTATTAGAGGACGTCTCCTCTTTATTTATTCATACGCCAGGTGGTAGTAGATAGCAAATAGTAAATGCAAGTGAGGGGAGCCGACAATAAACTTTTATTCAGTCACTACTGTTTGTGATATTTTTCCATCCATTATCCAACCCACTATATCCTAACACAGGGTCACGGGGGTCTGCTGGAGCCAATTCCAGCCAACACAGGGTGCAAGGCAGGAGACAAACCCTGGGCAGGGTGCCAGCCCACTGCAGGGCACACACATACACCAAGCACAATTTAGGATCGCCAATGCACCTAACCTGCATGTCTTTGGACTGTGGGAGGAAACCGGAGCACACGGAGGAAACCCACGCAGACACGGGGAGAACATGCAAACTCCACGCAGGGAGGACCCGGGAAGAGAACCCAGGTCTCCTAACTGCAAGGCAGCAGCGCTACCACTGCACCACCCAAATATTCTTAATGTGTTAAACATGGAAGAAAAAAAACAACGGGTGATTGCAAACCACCAATAAGACAGTCTGACTATTTCCGAAGCTGTCGTAGATGATACTGGCTAACACACCAAATGTGTACAGCATTAAGTCTCTTAAGGTTACATTGCTGAGTCTCAGGGCCTGAGTCTTCTTGATAGCTAGGTTCTTCTCCTACTCCTCCTTCTTGGCTCTCTTTCGTCATTTCTTTCACTTTAAGCTGATGACTTTAGTAAAGCTTGTTAGGTCAAAGTGAGCCCCTCTAGCTCGTCTCTGTCCAATGTCATTCTAATGGACTATGTCAGTACATTTTCATGCATACATGAGATGTGCTTACATGAAGATAACCAATATTTCAACAGCTTACACATGGAGTGTCATGATTTAGGCTGAAAATTGACGTTTTGTAGCCTTTTCCTTTAAGAGAAGCCATATTGAGTACCGTTGTCAGGGTCACGGCCAGTGTTTCTAGGGGCGTGGTCTCTAGGGTCATGACCTTGATTTTATCAGCATCTGTCATAACAGGTCAGCTGTGACCTCTCACTATGAGGAGCCTTATTTTCTTTCATTTTGACTTCTAGTGTGATTACTTTTCTTGTCTGTTTTTTGACTTATTGTATGTTATTTGACTTTGAATTTTGCCTGTCGTCTGGGTTTTGATTGCTTCTGTTTATTTATGATTTCTTTTGTTGTGCTTTTTGCTAACATCTCCCGGTTTTCTCAAGAAATTAGTTATTTGTTTTACTGCCGACAAAGAAAGAAAGAAAGAAAGTCCAAAAAATGACCAGTTTGACATTTAAAGTTCCAACCTTTCATCTTGCTGGACTGCTCTTTTTAAAGTGGTAAGTTTCATTTTTGCTAGTTTTGCCTTCTGTCTCTACTAACACTTCCTTTTTCTGTGGTTACAACTTGCTACTTTTACAGAGACTGAAAGTTCAAATGCAAAACAAAATAACAGAACTTGTAGTTTAAACTGAAACATCATTTATAATCCTTCTTAACACTGCACAAGAATAAAAGCACATTACCTTACACCATTGCCTCCAGACCTCTTGCCCATATGCCTTGGGAAGGAAGGCAGATAATCTGTGCATCTCCCAAGCCTGTTTCTATACATAAGAGATTACTATTCTAAATATCTTAAAATATATTATTGTGTTGAAATAAACATATGTGTTAGAAGTGTTTTGTGTAGTGTTTACCTTATATGAGAAAAATTAAACATTTGAGTAAGAATAAAAAATAAATGGATGTTGTTGTGCTTGTATATTAAACACCACACAGACATAAGCATTTGAAATTTATTTTTTTATTTGTACTGTCTATTATGGCTATACTTTTACCTTATCTACGTGAAAAAAACTGTATAGATAAAAAAATAGAATTTATTTTTGAGTGGGGAAAAGGATACTTGGGATGTACCCTGGTGCATGCTAGCATTTACACTTGGTGTGAGCAGGAGCTCCGTGTTTTACCGGGTGCCATTTCATTTTCTGTTTACCATTGTTGCTTTCATGAGAGGCCTCTTCAATAACATAAATCTGTTCCAGGTTCTTCGTGGAGCATTTATATTTGTATATGCCCTCTGGTGGTGAATAATTTATCTGCCGCATTACCAACTGACAGATGATTCATGAATTCATATAAATAAATGCAATCTCACCTCTTTACCTAAAAACACTTCTGGGTCAGAGCTACTGTTTACTCACATAGTGTTAAAGTTTGGTCCCAATGAAATTCTTGGCAATATCACAAATTCCCAGTAAATCCTTCCCAGTTCTAGTTACAGACTGGGAAGAGAAGGAGGAAGAGAAAGCCACCCTGCCTGGGGTCAAGGTCTTGCTGTTACTGGTTTTTAAGAACAAGAAAACAATCAGTCATAGCTGAGCACGTTTGTGTGGTCTATTAGTATGGGCACCATTCGAAACATCTCCACTAATGCCACCTAATAGAGAAGGAGGGTAGTAAAGCCTCAGGGTTCATGGCCTGTGATCAGGTACGCTGCTATTTCAGCAATTTAGTGCAGTGAACTGCCTGACTCAGTTACAGGCAGAACAAAGTGGCTGATGGCAGGCCTCCATTGTGTCTGCAGTGCACAATAGACCATTGTGTTTCTCTTTCAGGGTTTCTAGTGACAGACGTGCTTTCTCATTGTGTCTGGCTGAAAAGACGGCCTTCTTGTCTTCAGATCTGTGTGGCAGCAGAATAGCTCATCAAACGGAACAAAACAAGAATGAGTGAACCTTCACAGACTGCGACACATGCACTGATATTCTTGATAAACAAAAGAGTGCTTGCCCTCCCTGGAAGCTGCATTGCCTAAAAGAGTTTGGCTTCTGTTTCTCGTCAGCGATCCAGTAGAGGCTTAATGGCAGAAATGTTTTCTGATATGATATGTTGAAATATTGTTGGTTAAAATCTCCCTGCAATTTGCCTCATGTCTTTTATTTTCTCCTAGCTGACATAGATAGATGGGGCTGCCTATACTTCTTGTATACCTTTTCTTTTATATATCTATTCATCTGTTTTCCTAATTCTTTTCTTCTAATTAAGGCTGTGGGTGCTCCAGTCTATTTTAGCAGTATTGGGTGTAAAGCAGAAATCAGCCCTGGATGTGTTTCTAATCCATTACCGGGCACATAAACTCAGAGATACACGTGTGACGTAAGAATAAAGTACCCAGAAAAAGCCCAAGTACACAAAGAGAGCACATAACCTCCATACAAACAGTGACAGAACTTGATTCACAACTAGCCTCCTGGAGGAATGAGGCAGCTTGATGGCAAATCCAAAATGTATTATGTAATATCATCTCCTGTAATATTTCTATTGCACTATTATATTGTACTAGGGGATTCGCCCCCCTGCTCGCTTCGATCGCCAAACCCCCCCGGCCTGCGCTACATGCCAGTCATTTTGCATCTCTGCCACTCGCATTGTGAAGAGGGGGGCTGAACGCACCCCAAGGAGATGCAATTGCTCCTCTGAAACCCCCTCTCAAACGGTGATACAATGGGAAACAAATACAGTTTTTTTTTTACCTCCTCTTTGCTCAATCAGCTGCTGGTTTGCTGCTGCTGCCGTGCTGCATGATCTGCATCTAGCGTGGTGCTTCGAACATTTAAAAGCCTGTACAGCAGCTGTCCTACTCTTTGTCTTTTATTTCCGACCCCGGGTGTGGTTAAATCTCTTGGCACAAAGTCTCGTCTCGTGGGACGTGAGTTCTTGATATTTTTTAGTTTAGAATTTTAAAACAGAATAAGAATCTGAAACTCTAACAACATCACATTGACATTTGATAAATTCTGAAAAGAACGATACCAAACATGTATATGTAGGTTTTAAAAAAAGCTCGAATTTAAGCGTGACAAAAAATGTGACATAAAAACATCACATAAAATCGTTGCACAAAATCATTGCACTTTTAGGCTTAGGTTATTATATATATACTAGGCTGACCCGCCTTTTAAGGCGACCGACTTTTAAGTTGACCACTTCTTAAGGCAATTCAATATGTAGATCAATTTGATATTTTATACAAACTCATTAATTTGGTTATATTGCATTTGAGCGGTATTACTTTAATACTCGTAGTTTCTGTTATTTTAGTGATGAAATTTAAACTTTTTTTCTATATTGAGGTCGCCCTTTTGAACCCCCCTGATATTTACTACGCGGTGAGGCATTTGTACTCCATCAACATTAATTATTTCCAGAGACATAATTTTGTCTATTTTTCCAGCGCATCGTGCACAAAAGCAAGGGAATGATGGGAGCACCAGAACTCTGCTCACATCATGTCGCTTCGTACCGCAAGCTGCAAGTAGTAAGTCTGTGATAAGCGGAATACCGCTACGCTTTCCACTCACGGGACGGAAGGACAATCCCGACCGCTTTTATATAGTAAGAAAGAAGAAGAAGATATCGCACAGTCTGGAGTAGAAAATCATCTTTTACCTGGAAAAACGAAACTACAAATCCCATCGTGCATTGCAAAATGGACGGGGTGTGTGTGAAACTCCGCGCCTGTGTAGCACTCACGGGGCGGAAGGACAATCCCGACCACTTTTATATAGAAAGATAATAAATTGAGGATTAGTTGTGTTCAGTTCTCTATATTGTATTGTATTTACTCCTTTTTTTGACACCCACTGCATGCCCAACCTACCTGGAAAGGGGTCTCTCTTTGAACTGCCTTTCCCAAGGCTTCTTCCATTTCTTTTTCTCTACTAGGGTTTTTTGGGAGTTTTTCCTTGTCTTCTTAAAGAGTCAAGGCTGGGGGGCTGTCAAAAGGCAAGGACTGTTAAAGCCCATTGCGGCAGTTTTTGTGTGATTTTGGGCTATATAAAAATAATTTGTTTTGTATTGCATTGTATTGTAACAGCACTAACCACTGTGCCACTATGCCTCATTAACTATTGTACCACAAAAATAATTTGTGTTGACTGTAATACCACCCCAGGATACGAGAGGGCGCTGTCACTCGCATATTCTCCTCTTCTATCTGCAGACCCAAAAGTGGATGACACGTGAGGACACACCCACTTCCTCTACAAACTCCTCCCCTCCTGAGGTAAAACAGAAATAACAACCATCAATACAGGGAGACATCTGTCTTTTACATGAACTTGCATCTGAAAAGATGTCTCTTTATTTTTACAAATATTTTCTTGCTGTGCACATTTTTTCATTTATACGGTGCCCCAAATCTTTATCCACATCTTGCCTTATCTTTTACGCTGTTAAGGTTAAGAGTCTGGGTGTCATCCTTGACAGTACTCAATCCTTTCAGTCCCACATCAATAACGTCTCCCGGTCTACATATTTCCATCTGTGTAACATTAATCGTATTCGCCCCTCCCTCACTCCCCACACCACTGCTATCCTTGTTCATAGCCTTGTCACTTCTCGTTTGGATTATTGCAATTCCCTTTCCTTTGGTCTTTCTCACAAATCTCTTTATAACTTTCAACTGGTCCAGAATTCAGCTGCCCGCATCATTACTAGAACCCCCTCAATTCACCATATGACTCCCGTATTGCAGCAGCTTCATTGGCTTCCAGTTCAGTTCCGACTTCAATTCAAAATTCTCCTACTAACTTTTAAGGCTCTCCACAACCTTGCCCCTCCATATCTGTCTGACCTCCTCCATGTAGCCATTCCCTCCCATACCCTTAGATCCTTTTCCTCCATCCACTTGACTGTCCCCTTCGTCCGTCTTACCACCATGGGGAGCAAAGTGTTCAGTTGCTCTGCTCCCCAGCTTTGGAACTCACTACCATCTGAGCTTAGAAATATTGAATCATTTTCACTTTTCAAATCTAAACTTAAAACTCATTTGTTTAAGACTGCTTTTTCTCTTTGATTACAATTGTTCTGTCTGATTTTAACTTTTGTATTTTATTTATTGTTCATAATCCGTGTTTTGTCTATTGTTCAGTGTCCTTGAGTGTTTAGAAAGGTGCCTACAAATAAATAAAATGTATTATTATTATTATTATTATTATTATTATTATTATTATTATTATTA
>JANRMT010062815.1:28609852-28626437 GCA_026402145.1 Polypterus bichir lapradei
TATTATTATTATTATTATTATTATTATTATTATTATTATTATTATTATCATTAATGTACCTTGTGATCCATCTAATTAATTGATCTTGACCTTGTTTGGCTCTGAGGCTAAGAATCTGTGCTGGTATCCAGAAGGTTGCCGGTTCGAATCCCCATCACTGCCAAAAGAAATCCTACTCTGCTGGGCCCTTGAGCAAGACCCTTAACCTGTAATTGCTCCAGGGGTGCTCTGCGCTCTGACCCCAAGGGGTATGCGACAACTAACAAATTCCTAATACAAGAAATTATATAAGGCAAAATAAAGAACAAAAAAAACCCAAAATAGTGTGTATCATACTCTAGTTCATTGTTGTAAGCTGCTTTGGATGCAGGCACCTGATTAATAAAGAATATTAAAATCAATATGTAATGTATTATGTACGTGTTGCACCTTTAACATTAGGACATCCATATTTAGTCCATGAGTATTGTGACTAACATATAGTGTTATTAACCTAATGGTCCCTGGACCTGACACAAATATGAATTTGACCAGCCTGCACAGCAGAAAACATCTTTGATCAGGACTTTATAAAAGCGTGGACATTAATATTATATGTACATAATGACAATGGGTCAGAGCCAGCCTATACGTGTGTGGTAGTGCCCTTTACATTAACACCTTACCCATTTCTACAGTGTCACACTCACACAGGTGATCGACAGCAGATCTGGCTGTGATTGTAACTTTGGTTCCTAGATACAGTCTGCTGAATTTTGACACAACTTACTTCATAATAAAAGTCTCAGAGCTGCTTTCCCATCCTTTCTTAAAGCATGGACACTTCGATGAATTTTCAAACATAATTCATCAAAAGTATTACTTTAAAGTGAATATTTGCAGCAGACCTGAGGATTACCAGGTAATGTGCTGCACTATCAAAGTGAGACGAACATGTTGACGTGAATCGGCAGCCTACAAATAGAGCTTGTCGCCTTAGTGAGACGGTGTTTCTCATCAGCTCCCCCCTGTTGCTTTATATCTGTAAAGTGTCTTCTGCAGGCACTCATGGCAGCATGTGTATCTGAACGTGTTACCTGCAGCATAGATTACAGATGATCTCAAATACATGTGTAGCTTCAGGCTGTTGCACAGAATTTAAAGTCAAAATCTTTTCACTTCTCATATGTTCATTACAGATTATGCATAAGAATAATGTTGTACATAGAATGATATAATGTTTACAATGAACGTAGCTTGTCTGGATTAGGTTAGAGTAGTGCAGTGGATTGTGCTGCTGCTTCACAGGTTCGGTGCCCTGATTTCAAATCATTGTCTTCATGGGTTATTTGGATATAATAATCGTGTCTCCATGAGCTTTCACACCAGCATTCCAGTCTTCTTCCACAGTCCCAAGGATGTGTTTGTTGAGTGGGCCCTCAGAAGCCTGCCTTGAACCCAGTTGTGCCACTGTAGACCCTGAATAAGAATTGAGAATGTTATGTAGACTTTTAGAATTCAAGCTTTTTAATGTTACTGTCTGTGGTGGGCTGGCACCCTGCCCGGGATTTGTTCCCTGCCTTGCACCCTGTGTTGGCTGGGATTGGCTCCAGCAGACCCCCGTGACCCTGTTGTTAGGATATAGCGGGTTGGATACTGGATGGATGTTACTGTACGAATCAACAAAAAAGTGGAGACGGTTTAAGTCACTTAAGAGGACATTGGACTTACATGTGCCACCAGAGCTGCTTTGCAAGTGTGTAACATGACATATACCAGACTCTGGAGCTCTGCAGGGCAGGATGCTGCACCGTCCATTAATGAGGCATTAGTCAATAGAAGTGTAAAATATGCTCTTTGATTTGTGTCCAGGATTCTCTTTAAAAGCTTCATTAGGCTCAGATCTGGTAGCTGCATGACAAAGGGATTGCCTTGCTCTTTGGAAAAAGCTGGTAAGAAAATGGCTGGATAGTTGGCGGCCATCCTATGGCATGCTGGCTGGGATAGGCTCCATCTCAGGGTAAAGCAGATTTAGAAGACAGACAGATGGATGATAGGGGACATTCTAAATGTGTCACTGGAAAATAAGGAGAACAACAAACCTGCTTTAGTAAAATGGTCAAAGTGTATTTCTTTTTTCATGTTACTTTGTAGTACTAGTACCGTGTTAGCCATTATGGATGCAATGAGAAGTCAAGGAAGATGACACCTTTAATTGGCTAACTGAACCGATTACAATATGCAAGCTGTCAAGGCAATTGAGGCCCCTTCTTTAGGCAGTCTGAAGAAGGGGCCTCACGTGCCTTTAAAGCTTGCATTTTATAACTGGTTCAGTCAGCCAATAAAAGGTGTCATCTGTCCATCTTTTCATCTACCAATTCATCTATTACTGAATTTGGGATTGGGATTGGGAATAGGAACCAACCCTGAGCGGCAGGCACACTTGCTCATTGTGACGAGACCAAGTAACAAAACTTGCCCATCTTTATTTATTTATTAAAGCTGGAGATCACACACCAAACATTCTGTAAAAGATGTCAGATAGCAATGAAATATCCAAATCAGATGTAGTCCATCCATCCTCCAACCCGCTATATCCTAACAACAGGGTCATGGGGGTCTGCCGGAGCCAATCCCAGCCAACAAACCCGGGCAGGGCGCCAGCTCACACACACTAGGGACAATTTAGATCACCAATGCACCTAACCTGCATGTCTTTGGACTGTGGGAGGAAACCCACGCAGGCACGGGGAGAACATGTAAACTCCACACAGGGAGGACCCAGGAAGTGAACCCGGGTCTCCTAACTGCGTGGCACCAGTGCTACCACTGTGCCACCGTTTCATGTAGTGCATTTATTTATTTACTTACTTCCATGTGTTATGGGCGGATCGGCAGTACTAGCGTCGTGTCCACCAACAATAAAATGGAAGGGTCAGCAACTGTTTAACGGAGGCTTAAGTAGCAATAATTTGAAAAGGTTCAGTAAAAAGACATTAGTAAAAGAGTTATTGCATTCATGTTTCTCTTTTGAATTCTTTCAATTCATTCCATACAAATTATGGTTACTCTCTTAATTGTTTTATTTTATCAAAAACTTGTGAATCTCTGGAATTGTTTTAACTGGCTAGTCTTATTTGCAAAACATGACTAACATAGAAGCAAATGAGTGGGAAAGGGAAACTAATGTCAAAATGGAGTGTCACATCAGAGGCTTCTTTTAAAAATGGCAGTAAAATATATGTTGTCCAGAAAACTCACTTGAATGTAGGGAGTAAGAAACGTGAGCCTTATAAGATAATGAAGTGACCCGATCCTTCACCGCCCGCCAGGAGCAAAAGCAGGAGAATCCAGAGAAGCAGCGTCACATTCAGAAACAGCCATCCATCCATTGTCTGAACCTGCCTATTTCATTTATTTATAAAGCAGCCATTTTCTAATCTGTTTATTCAGTCAAGGATTGCATGGCATTAAAGATTAGACCATTCTCTACAAGAGTGTTGTCCTTCTAAGTCTGCCTGTGTGTTCATGAAATGCTTCCCAAGAGCTGTGGAAGAGTAAGAAGACAGTCAGAAGGAGCTCTCTCCATCTTTACATCTACCAGCCCATCCATTACTGAATTTGGGAATGAGAATAGGAACCAACCCTGAGCGGCGGGCACACTTGCTTATGTGCCAGACTCACATACAGTAGTAACCAAGCTTGCCCATCCTTATTTATTTATTAAAGCTGGAGATCACGCACCAAACATACTGTAAAAGAGGTCAGATAGTAATGCAATATCCAAATCAGATGTAGGGCGTTTATTTATTTGCTTATTTACATGTGTTATGGGCTGATCTGAAGTATTAACGTCATGTCCACCAGCAACAAAATGGAAATATCAGCAACTGTTTAAATGAGGCTTAACTTACAATAATTTGAATGCATTCATTAGAAAGATGCAGAAACAAGAGTAACACTTCTGACGTTTTGCCATCTACAGAAATGGAACAGCTGCTAGATGTTCTAATAAGCCAAATTAATACTTGACAACCGGAAACAGAGTGATGACTGCTGGATTAAACAACAAACTGTAACATTATACTGAGGCGGCCCACATTCAGCTATGGATAGTATAAAGATAAGCCATACTTCCCCTGGAGAAACCGACGTAGCGATGAATACCCAACTGGATGGGCCAAACGCTTGTGATCCACAGCCATGTCAGATCTGTGGTGGAGCAGGCAGTGATTCGTGCTGCAGCCTTATCTCTCCAGAAGACTCGGATGGAATCCTTTATCTAGTCACTGGTTCTGTGGCGCCTGCACATTCTTACAGAATCTTCATTGGTTGCTCTCCGTATCCCAAGGGCCCTGTTTCATTACACAACGTTTCTAGTGATTTTCAGTGGCACACTTCATTCATATCATTTTAGTGAGTTGGGGACTGTCATGGAATACTTCTGTGACTTCTGGTCATGTAGTCTGACGTACTCAATGACTAAGTCAAACAAGGGTGGGCTCTGTGTACATGAGAATGGACAACCAATGGCCGCTCAGCCGGACGCATAGTGCATGTAATACAGCTGTCAGAAAAGAGGTGTTTTGGACATCGCAAGCACAAGAGAGCCTTGTCCGTCTGCTGTCTCGTGTTTTAGGTACCATGACTGAATAGAAAAAGGAAAAGAAGGGCAGAGGTTGTGGCTGAACTCGCTGAACCTGAAAAACATTCAAAGAGCAACAGCTTTGTCAGGCAGCAATTCATTGACTGTCAGAAAATCAGGAAAGCTCACGATACTCTTGAAATGTGAAACTGTGATGTAAAGTCACGGCCAAGTCGTTTAATTTATCACGCCCTTCAGTTTCTAGTCATGTACTATATGACATGCTCAGGTGATGAGATCAGCAACTGTGGTCAAGTCTGACGTTTCCTCCAACGTAATGTGTTACCTGCTTAAGAAAACTGAGAGTTCATGAGTGTGCTTTTAAATGAAGCAATGCCCTGGGCAGGTTTGAGTCCTACCTTGCCCCAGAAGCTTTTGGGATGTGCTCCATCTCCCAGTAACGCATGTTTGCAATAAGCACTCTCCAAAAAATGGACTGGTGGATGATGTATGGGTGATAAAATGTGCGAGAAACTGCATCTCCCAAACCAGAAAAAAAAAATGCTTGCCAGTGACGGTGCTATCAGCATGATCTACAGGAGCTGTTAATCCCGAGTCACTGGATAGGCCTCAATTCTTGTCATACTGCGCAGAGCCTCCAGATGTCACAGGTACCAGCCACAAGTACAGCGTTGGAAAATCAGTGGTTCAGATCTTCACCGGTCAGCAAAGGTAAAGAATGGCTAATAACAACTGTTAACGGGGGGTGCAGACTGAAGATTTCAGATCATGGTAGCAATCACCGTAAGCAGTACTACATATAAGTCTGGAATTGAGGCAGGAATGTAAAAACTGGGGTGGCACGGTGGTGCAATGGGTAGCGCTGCTGCCTTGCAGTTAGGAAACTGGGGTTCGCTTCCTGGGTCCTCCCTGCGTGGAGTTTGCATGTTCTCCCCGTGTCTGCGTGGGTTTCCTCCGGGTGCTCCGGTTTCCTCCCACAGTCCAAAGACATGCAGGTTAGGTGCATTGGTGATCCTAAGATTGTCCCTGGTGTATGTGTGCGTGCCCTGCGGTGGGCTGGCGCCCTGCCTGGGGTTTGTTTCCTGCCTAGCGCCCTGTGTTGGCTGGGATTGGCTCCAGCAGACCCCCGTGACCCTGTAGTTAGGATATAGCGGGTTGGATAATGGATGGATGGATGGATGTAAAAACTGTTATGTGCTAAAAATGAAAAAGCCACAACTGATCAGATAGAAAGAATTAAATGTGGTGACTGTGAAAGAGAACACTTGGGTTGGTAATGGGCCATCCTCAGGATGCTTACACCTTTGTTTGAATTCAAATCATATATATGAGGGTAAATGGTGTGACAGTGAGCTAATTCCTAATAAATGAGCTGAAGCACTGAGAAGACCTAACACTACGTGCGATTGACCGAAATCATTACTCCGCATGGTTCTAAACATAGCCTAGGTGAAGAGCAATAAGACACATCATCTTCTCAGGGTTTCTAATTTGCTCTTTGATGGTTTATGTTACACACACACAGTAAATAGTAAGGCTTGTAGCAAACATCTTGTCTTGAGATTCAGGTGAATTTAAGACTTTGGTTCTATGTCATAAGGAACAATTCCAGAGTTGAACTTTTGCCCAATGGTAGATCAAAAGAAGCTGACACACGTTGTCAGGTCTTCATTACTTCTTGATATTTCTCCATTATAGGCTGAAGTGGGCTTTGTTGAAGTTGTGACAAGTTTCCTCTCCCTGTGTGATCCTAAGCCATGACTGGATGTGCAGCACTTGCATGCAAACCACATTTTTCGTCCACAGTATTTTATAAAATACGCTATATCCGTTTACTGATTCAAAGCAAAATGAAAGTATTCACCTCGTGAAACAAGAAACACAACCTGGACACAAAAAGAAGGATTTCAACTTTATTGTACTTTACAGAAATAGCCCTGTTTAGTGTATAGAGAGGTGCAACATATACAATATTCAATCCAAAAAAAAATAAAATAAAATAAAATCTGAGGTCTGTCATTCAAGGTTGCAAACAATATGTAGAGTAGTATACAAGTCCCTTACACTGAGGGTTTTACTTAATTTAGTTTTTGTTTGCACATTTCATGCAAAAGCAGGATATTGTCACTATTAATAAAGAGCCCTATTAACATAAACGTCGGCCAAACGAGCATCACTTTACACTTAAAAGAGAGCAGAGGGAACCAGGCGGCTACACTGGTGTCTTCTGCGGCATTTGGCACGGTGTGGTAAGGCTCCAGACAACACAACGGCTTCAAGAGTCAACTTGCTAGAACACTGACAAGACATGAAGTACGTCATCATTAGAAATATAGAAAAGAAGCTTTTTTTTTTTTTTTTTTTTCTTTATTCCCATTTGGAATCTGAGCAAGCGGGTTGCTTGAAGCAACAAAAGAAACCGAGCAACATCAATTAAGAATAATTTGTTAAAAAGGATAATACCTTCAGTGGTCGCTCTAATATATAAAACTCATTGCGTTGTCTTTTTAAAACACTGCAAAAATATTCCCAAACCCCCAGCCCTCCCCCGAAAAAAATGAATGACCATTATTATAATAATACTTGTATATAGCTGTAGAATGTTAACATCAAACTCAACAACGTTTACATCCAAAGTGCACAAATCATTTTGCAAAGAGAAGATTGTAAACAAAGTGCTCATCCAGAACAGCCAATACAAAGTCGGAGTTACAACGGTGTGCTTCTGTGACTCCAAGGTTTCAACTGTACAACGCAGGTTCAGCAGTTCTTGGACATTTGTGACCACTAGACAACCTCACTCCCCCACCGCCACCACCACCACCATCCTACCATCATCATCCGCAAACTGTTACTCCTCGGGTTGACCCTCATGCAAGCCATAAACTGAAGACGGAACCAGGATCTCATCCCATTTTGGGAAGGACTGACAGTTTTTTTTTTTTTTTTTTTTTCTTTGACTTGTTATGCCCACAATCCAGAAAAAAGTTCTCTCTTTTGTTTTGTTTGGAGGAGTGGAGAAGGGGTTAGGATCTTTTGTTTTGTTTTGTTTGTTTGCTTTTTTGTTTTAAACACCTGAAGGTGCTTTTTCAGACATATTTTTCAGCACGTCATCAATTCTGTCATCTTCAATGACAACTGCAAAGAAAGACAAAAAAATAATAATAATGTCCATTGTGCTGCAAAAAGTGTACCTTTACCCTGCTTTTTAGACACATGGTTCTTGAGCCAAAGTGACTTGAACTGGCATACTTAATAAAAGGCACTATATCCATTCCTTAACATACGAAGAAGCATTTCTCTGTTTTACAATTTTCACCACAAAAAGTCACAACAAATGTTTCCCAAGAAATTGCTTTGTGCTAATGGACCTGCATTATTCATGGATTTTAATTATTTATTATAAAATGCTCTGGATGACATCTTTTGCATGAAGTTTTAACGGCTTTTCTTTTTACAGCTCTTGAAGAGATGGAAATGCTTGCTTCGTCCACTCATATAAAAAAGGGTGTCCTCCAAAGATACAGTGCAATATAAACTAATGACTAGATGGATTGCACTTGCTTGCACAAGTCCAGGATATTTAGACACACTGTGATATGAACAGACATTCACACTGCGTAGTGTAGCTCACACAATAATAATAATAATAATAATAATAATAATAATAATAATAATAATAACTCCGTTTTACGGGGCTGCAGCCGTCATTGTCGGCATCAATAGTTGTAGTCAAGAACAAGGCATGGACGGGACGACAGCCCATCGCTGAACAATAGCAAGAACGATAATAAAGAATCCCCAAAAGAACGACAGCAAATCTGCCCCTTAACGCATCCATGCATCACAAACAAATAAACGTGTCGCACCGAAGTTTGCCCAAAGTGCGTCAGAAGTGAGTCACAAGCGATTTTTCCATCGTTATTTCTCGACTAATCGGCTCGCATCCCTAACCCCTTAACACCGCGGACAAAAAAAGAACCAGCTAAACCTGCGCCCACCACAAGCTGGGCTGCCATTTCACCACCTGCCTGCACTATATTCTCCGTGAACGCCCCTTTCAAAATATTACTTTCTGTTCACTACTTAGCATGATTATTATTTGCATTCCACCTCTGTACGTGGAGAACTGCCGTTTCTTATTTTGCCCGTAATAATAATAATGTCCTCAATTTCACACTCCAGTGGCACAGCTGCAGTTTATATTTACACCGCAAGTTATTTGTCCCATTTCCACAGCAACGCCCAGTTTGCATCAGGGGTGTCTGCGTTTATTTACATATTTTCCCTAATATTTATTTATTTATTATAGCACGGACCTAGCTGCCAAAATATCATTTTTGCCAGTATGGCATTTCTCTGAATGTTTTTCCCCCTCCCTGTCATTCTGATCGTGCTGCTGTTATTATTTTCGTGTTCCCTGTTGATATTTCCCTCACTCTCAGTCCGATTCAAATTTGCCTTGCGTTTGCCCTTTCCTGCGTTGTCTTTTCATCTTAGCCCCTTTTCACACTCAAGTCCATTCCTATGTTTAAATCTCACAGCAGGCAATGTGCTAAACATGCCTGACTCATGCGACTGACCCTCTCGATGCAGTTTTCCTTGCGCGAATGCGTCTTAAAAGATTTATACGGACGTTATCACATTTTTTATATGCAATTAATGTTATTTTCTGCTCGCCGCGGTTAGTTTATCGTTCCCCGGTATATCCCCCTCCCTCGTTCCCCACATGGATTCCCCGACCCCTTTATTAGGATTAGGTTGATGGGCGCTCCCGCACGTGTCACGTGCGACCCGCGGACTCGCTTCTTTTGACAGTTCGGTTCGGTCCGGTCCTGCTCACCTCTCTTGCTCCTCCCGATCTGGCCCAGCTTCGGGGGCCTCTTGCCCTGGCCCGCGCCGAAGAAGTTGTTGGTGTCCTGCAGGCGGCAGGTGAAGGAGATCTGATCACCATCGCCCTCGCCCTCACCCTCGTCCCCGTAGTCGATCTTCTCCTCGCCGTAGGGCAGCACCTCCGACATGCTGGCTCCCGGTGGCGGTTGGCGCTGCTTTTGGTGACTAACGGAAGGCTCTTGGTGCGGCGCGGCGTTCACTCACTCACATTATTGTGTGCGGAGAGCCGCTGCTGTGGAACAAGAAGAAAATGCAAATTGCGCGGCGCTGTGAGGGAGAGATCCCTGAGAGAGCAGCGGCGGCGGCGGCGGTAGCGCGACGTCACGGAGGCTGCATCTTCTGCGCATCCCCGTCCCGGGACTTCACTCCGCCAGCGCCGAGGCGGCTCTCGGCTTGCTCTCTCAGTCGTGGTTGTTAGCGGGGGGGCGCGCGTTTGATGCGCTGTCCAGGCGCTAGTCGGCGCGTGCACGTTGTCGTCGTGCACGCGCGTTTCCATTATTTACCGACAGCGTTGATCTGACGCGTTAAATGCTGGAGCCGCCAATAAAGTTGCTGCGGCGGTGTTCTTTCGCACAAAGCCAAAATGAAGCTGTGGAGCGCCATGCGCAGCGGCAAGAATGCAAAGGAAATCCGCAGTACAATCCCAGGTGTGTGCAAAGGAAAGAACTTGGCATTACATCTGGGATAATAGTGCGGAAAAAGGGAAGCACGTGAGACTTACTAAATATAATATAAATATAATTTAGAGGAAGCCGAATCTAATTTTGAAAACAACCATAGGAATGATTTTTATGCATCACAACGTATAAAACGTGACGTATAGTATTTCTACAAACAGGAGATAACGGAATGGCCTGCTCCCACATTTTGTAGCATTCGTGAGACCACTTTTGGGTAATATTTTGCAATGCTATTCGGCATACAGTAAAAAGTCAAAGGTGGAGTAAAATGTGTACATGCACGGGGTCAAACGCATTTCTTCTAAGCGGCGCGGTCTAACAAAGGAACCCAGCAGCTTTATCAATTCCGTTGTTGACTCAGCGCCCCAAGACACCAGTGAAAATCCAAAGGAAGCGAAAAGAGAAAGCAATTGTTATTTTTATGTCCACCCACGTGTTAAACAGTTCAGTTCATTTCGAGACTACGAGGCCTGAGCTTATTCTGACCAATCTTAGTCCTTCACACAGCAGGGGTCAGCTCGGAATCTCCTAAGATGTTTTGACCTATGAGGACACAAATGGACTTCCAGGACTATTAGAATAAAAGACAAACCACCACACCTACCTATTCATCCATCCATTTGGCATATCTATTTGTTCTAATGTAAGACTGAAAGAAACTAAATATAGTCCAGGAAATTTCTGGCACAATCATTGATGGGGTTCTGGTCCATCACAGTGCACATTCACTCAACTTAGAATCATCAGCCAACCTGACACGTACTGATTAAGGGATATTGAAGGTAATTCAAGGCATGTGAAGAAATACAGGAAGAACATGAACTCAAGAATGAGTTTCCTAGAACTGTGCAGCTAACCACTCTTACCGTATGCCACCCTGAATTAACACAATATATTATTATATTCGATTCAAACAGTCTTGTACAAGCTTCCGAACTTAGCAAACACTTGTAAAATGCAGTTTAGAAAAGTGATGAGCAAAAGGGATGTCAATTACAAATACAGGATGGGAGACACAGTCCTAAAGGAAGCAACCTCCCAAAAGGATTTAGGGGTTTATGTTGACATAACATTTTCATCATCTAAGCAATGCAAAAGAAATTAAAAAGACAAATAGGTTATATTGTAAAATACTGTTGAATATAAATCAAGGGATGCTATGCTCAGTCTATATAACACACTAATGAGAGCACATCTGGAGTGTTGTGTGCAGTTCTGGTCACCACGCTAGAAGAAAGACACAGCAGCACTTGAAGCTGTGCAAAGGAGATCATCCAGTTGCATCCCAGGACTTAAGGACATGTTGTAGTCTGACAGATTTAGAGAACTTTAGTCCTGAGCAGAGACCTAATCCAGACCTTCAAAGCTCTCAAAGACATTGATGAAGTATTTTCAACAGAATTCTTTCAGCTTCATGGTAGCACTAAAACATAAGTAACATAAGTAACATGATTGTTATAATTTGTTACTAACCCTCACCTATTCTGTTTCTGTTCTCGGTACTCAAATGTGGCAATTGGTGCCACGGCCCACCTGCCAAGTTGTTTGCCTGCCTATGGTAAAGTCATCCCTGGTGGAGGATCACAGGAATCATGGGAAAGAGGGGCCCTTTCATCGGATTGGCTGGCCGAGCAACGTTTCAGCCGTGGAATGGCCAAATGGGGAGGCAGCTTGATGGATGAGGTCTCCAGGACTCTAAAAATATCCAAATCTTATTATGTGATATCATCTACTGTTAAATTCTGCTCCGTACTTCTAACATTTTTTATTATTATGCTGTATTAAGGATTTGTTCTGTTCTGTGTATTGTATTGTATTGACCCCCTTCTTTTGACACCCACTGCACGCCCAACCTACCTGGAAAGGGGTCTCTCTTTGAACTGCCTTTCCCGAGGTTTCCCTTTTTTTTCCCCACTGGGTTTTTTTTTGGGAGTTGTTCCTTGTCTTCTTAGAGAGTCAAGGCTGGGAGGCTGTCAAGAGGCAGGGCCTGTTAAAGCCCATTGCGGCACTTCCTGTGTGATTTTGGGCTATACAAAAATAAACTGTATTGTATTGTATTGTAAAATCATGTACTCGGAGAAACCAGAGGAAATTAAGGTAAAGTTACATGTGGGACTGAAGCCAGGAGCAACTTCATTCCTCAAAGAGTTGTGGGAACCTGAAAGAAACTATCAAGACTTTTAGGTGAAGCAGAAACCAGGACAACCTTTAAGAGGTATCTGGATGAGAAATCAGGGCAGCTTAGCTATTAGCTAAACAAATGAGCATTTTGGACTGAATGATCTCCTCACAACTCTTATGTTCTTATTTAGCGTTTCTCAAAATGCTCAAAGTATTGTTATAATTACTTTTAACTAGGTGTTCTGAAGTCATATATATATATCTTAATCAGGATTGCACTGTTCTACCTTCGCCCCTACCTAAACAAAGAAATACCTAGGACTATATAGACATAGATAAGAAAGACAGCTAACAAGTAGTAAATCATCGAATAGACCATGGAGAGTTATTAGGAAAGTTAGAAAGCTAAAGTACAGAACTTATCACATGTTTGAAGCTACGCCATGACTTAGGTGAGGCTAAAGGAAATCCTTTGTGCTACAATAGCATTATATGAGTATACATACACTTGAAATTGGTTATATATAAATTGTCACAGTTGGATGGGCATCCCACTGAAGGTGGACCCCATTTCTTTACCTGGACAGGAGGCCAATATAATGAACTAACCAACCCGCGGCATAGCATATGGTGCATCATTATCAACGTGAACAGTCAACATGGCTCACAGCTGCATGTGGACTGTAGCACAGACCAAAGCGAGTGAGGATGTGTTTGGTGATGTGTTGGGGGCGGGCACATGAGCAAGCAGTGTGCATGCCTTGAGAGAGAGGGTGGACGCGGGAGGAGGGTGAGAGTGGGCGGTTGGTTCTCTGTCGTGCATACCCCATGGTTGGGCGACTTGGTCAATTATACATACAGTGGAACCTCGGTTCATGACCATAATGCATTCCAAAACTCTGGTCGTGAACCGAAGTAATTTCCCCCATAGGACTGTATGTAAATACAATGAATCCATTCCAGACCATATGAACTGTATGTAAATATATATTTTTTTAAGTTTTTAAGCACAAATATAGTTCATTATATCAGAAAATGCACAGCGTAATAGTAAACTAAATGTAAAAACATTGAATAACACTGAGAAAACCTTGAACAACAGAGAAAACTAACACTGCAAGAGTTCACGTTATAGCGCTACAAACCGCTCGCTAAAAACACTTTTTTTTAATGAGTTTTAAGCACAGGGAAAAAAATGAACGTTTGAAAAATCCATAATTTAATAAACAACCAAGAAAAGTAACATTGCAACAATGCACGCGCGTGCCTGTGTGTGTGTGTGTCTCTCTCGCGTGCCTGTGTGTGTGTCTCTCTTGCGCACCTGTGTGTGTCTCTCTCTCGCGTGCCTGTGTGTGTGTCTCGCGCGCCTGTGTGTGTGTGTGTGTCTCGCACACCTGTGTGTGTGTGTCTCTCTCGCGCGCCTGTGTGTGTGTCTCTCTCGCGCGCCTGTGTGTGTGTGTCTGTCTCGCGTGCCTGTGTGTGTGTCTCTCTCACACGCCTGTGTGTGTGTGTGTGTCTCGCGTGCCTGTGTGTGTGTGTGTGTGTCTCTCTCACACGCCTGTGTGTGTGTGTATCTCTCTCGCGCGTGTCTGTATGTGTGTCTCTCTCACATGCCTGTGTGTGTGTGTGTGTGTCTCTCTCTCGCGCGCCTGTGTGTGTGTGTATGTCTCTCTCGCGCGCCTGTGTGTGTGTGTATGTCTCTCTCGCGCGCCTGTGTGTGTCTCTCTCTCGCGTGCCTGTGTGCGTGTCTCTCTCGCGCGCCTGTGTGTGTCTCTCTCTCGCGTGCCTGTGTGTGTCTCTCTCGCGCACTTGTGTGTGTGTCTGTCTCGCGTGCCTGTGTGTGTGTCTCACTCACATGCCTGTGTGTGTGTCACTCTCTCGTGTGCCTGTGTGTGTGTCTCTCTCGCGCACCTGTGTGTGTGTCTCTCTTGCGCGCCTGTGTGTGTGTGTGTGTCTCTCTCGCGTGCCTGTGTGTGTGTCTGTCTCACATGCCTGTGTGTATGTGTCTGTCTCAAACGCCTGTGTGTGTGTGTATCTCTCTCTCGCGTGTCTGTGTGTGTGTCTCTCTCACACGCCTGTGTGTGTGTCTGTCTCGCGTGCCTGTGTGTGTGTCTCTCTCACACGCCTGTGTGTCTGTGTGTCTCTCTCTCGCGCACCTGTGCGTGTGTCTCTCTCATGTGGACTGTAGCACAGACGAAAGCGACTGAGGCTGTGTTTGGTGAGTTGTTGTGTGCGGGCACATGAGCAGGCAGTGCACATGCCTCGAGAGCGACCTTGGACGCAGGAGGAGGGTTACAGTTGGCGGGAGGGGCTCTGTCAAGCGTATCCCATGGTGTTAGAGTTGGCGGGGGGTGGGGGGGCTCTGTGAGTTGGCGGGCGTGGCTCTGTCTTGCGTGCCCTTAGTGAATTATATATATAGATGGTCTCAGTCAGCATAACAGAAGACCCAGCAGACCTGACATCCCAACAAGGAGTGGCCAGGAGTTTCTGACCCAGTTGGGAGGCCACTGTAGTGGATGGACACTGTGTGGGTATCCCCGCTGGGATGTTTAATGTCCTCTTTCCATTTGGGAGGCCAGGGTGAGTGAAGGGCATTAGTAGGCTGCCTCCTGTTCAGATGCTGCTTCTCCATACATAGGGCACGGCATTCTTTGTGGGAGTTCCCATATGGACATCCGCAGGGCAGCATGGGAGTTTTGCCATGTTGGGTTCCACAGCTGCTAACAAGGGGTGCTATTGTTAAGTGAGTCCACTTGGACCAGAATTGCTTCCTGGAGGCGGTGGCGATTGGGCACCAGAAGTACTCCCTGGTTAGGTTAAATAAGGAGACCTCCATGTTGCCTGGGCAGCAGGACGTCTGTGATGCCCCTAATAACCACTCTATAAATAAAGATATAAAAAAATACATAAAAATAATTTCTTTCACAGTATAAACACAACAAACATTTATGCATCAATCAGTTTTCTGAACTCACTTTGTTGCATAGAAGGTTGTGTAGGGATTGACTGAATAGAGGAAATTAATTCTATGTTGGCAATAATCGTTGGAAGACAGGAACCCGTCCAGGACAGCCCTTGATTCTAAGCTTTATTCTGGGCATCATTTCTTCACCTTTCTGTGGATTTCCTAAATAGACTCATCTCCCACTGTCCAAATGGATACTGTTGATTTGCTTGACAACTCTAAATTGATCCACACTGAGAAAGAACAAGTGTGTGTGTGTGTGTGTGTTTGACTTCTGAAGGACTGAGGTGCCATCACACTTGACTCCTTTTTTTCTGTTGCAGATAGTCTCTGTTTCCACACTCAGGCAACTAATTTTTGTTTCATGCAATGCCGTTCACTGAGTGCACCACCACAAAAATACATTACAATGCAGAAAAGAGTGCAATTCAAAGTAAAATATTGAAATATGAAACATGACCATTCAGAATCAGATATTACACACAAAAAACTTTCAAGATTCAAGATTTGTTCATCTTTTATGTGTGAGAGGTAATGCAATAAGACCAAGGTGATTGACACTACCAGGAAGCACGAGACAGTCTCCTAGAGACCACCCCATCTAATGTCACCTTGTCCAAGGTTATAATAAGAGTCGAGAGGGAAAAGGTGATGCTTTCGATGTCTTAAAGGGACAGGACCTCTGTTTTCAAGGCCTCTCTATGTACACTGAGTGGATGGCTACCATAAGAGCCACACTTGTGAGCAATAATAGCATGGCTGTCTTTTTACAACTCTGTGTTCTTGTCTAGTGATGTGCCATACACCCTTTTGTGGTCACAAAACTTGAACTGACAGAATGAATTTGGAATTAAATGTAGTAATAGGAGCAGAATAAGGATCACTAAAGCTGGTATTAAAAATGATACCATAAAATAGGCAAGCATTGAAAAGAGAGCCTGAAGGTGACAGATCTAATAAACATCGTCTGAGTGCCAGTGATTAGATACCACAAACCTTAGTGAGCCTTCCCCAAGAGCTGCATAGCAAGTCTTTGAAATGTCTGAAGAACCAGTGTCAGATGATCTTAGGAGTGTGTCAGGTTGAAATAAAGTAAGTAATCACGGTAATCTGGGGTATTGAAATGAACAGCTTAATAAGTCTGTAACAGAGACGCTAAGATCATTAGAGAAGCCAGTGGAGTCAAGCTGTCTGACGAGCTTTTGTGTTCTTAGCTTTTGTTCCACATTTTAAACATGTAAATCTGTGGAATATTTATACAGGAAGACCAGTAAGAAGCAAGCTACAGTAGTACATAGATAGATAGATAGATAGATAGATAGATAGATAGATAGATAGATA
>JANRMT010062815.1:28631437-28668855 GCA_026402145.1 Polypterus bichir lapradei
CCTGAATGAAGGGAGGCTCAAAATCAAAAGTACCAGTCAGTATCTGGTGTGGCCACCAGCTGCTTGAAGTACTGCAGTGCATCTCCTCCTCATGGACTGGACCAGATTTGTCAGTTCTTGCTGTGAGATGTTACCCCACTCTTCCACCAAGGCACCTGCAAGTTCCTGGACATTTCTGGGGGGAATGGCCCTAGCCCTCACCCTGCGATCCAACAGGTCCCAGACGTGCTCAATGGGATTGAGATCTGGGCTCTTCGCTGGCCATGGCAAAACACTGACATTGCTGTCATGCAGAAACTCACGCACTTTTTGCCACTCCTGTCTGGTCCAGCGAAGGTGGGTTTGTGCCCATAGGCGGCGTTGTTGCTGGTGATGTCTGGTAAGGACCTGCCTTACAACAGGCCTGCAAGCCCTCAGTCCAGCCTCTCTCAGCCTATTGCGGACAGTCTGAGCACTGATGGAGGGATTGTGTGTTCCTGGTGTGACTCGGGCAGTTGTTGTGGCCATCCTGTACCTGTCACGCAGGTGTGATATTCGGATGTACCGATCCTGTGCAGGTGTTGTTACACGTGGTCTTCCACTGCGAGGATGATCAGCTGTCCTTCCTGTCTCCCTGTAGCGCTGTCTTAGGCGTCTCACAGTGCGGACATGGCAATTTATTGCCCTAGCCACATCAGCAGTCCTCATGCCTCCCTGCAGCATGCCTAATGCACGTTCACGCAGATGAGCAGGGACCCTGGGCATCTTTCTTTGGGTGTTTTTCACAGTCGGTAGACAAGTCTCTTTAGTGTCCTGCGTTTTTAGAACTGTGACCTTAAATGCCTACTTTCTGTAAGCTGTTAAGGTCTTAACGACCATTCCACAGGTGCATGTTAATTAATTGATTATGGTTAATTGAACATGCATGGAAAACATTGTTTAAACAATTTACAATGAAGATCTGTAAAGTTATTTGGATTTTTAAAACATTATTGTTGAAATACACAGTCCTGAAAAAGGGACGTTTCTTTTTTTTGCTGAGTATATATATATATAAATATATATAGTGGAGAGCAGCCCGGACACAGACAGGCAGACACTGATGGTTCAAACCCAAACATACGTGTATTATACATTTCTCTATTTACAAGTGTATCGCACACAACCCAGTGCTCCTACACCAAGCACCCTTAGTCCAGGCCTCTTTCTCCAATGCCTCTCTTTCTGACCGCCTCCACTCCTCTCCTCCAGGCTTCGTCCTCTTCCACCCGACACCAGCTAACGAATGGAGGGAGGCGGCCCCTTTTATGTTCACCCAGGCGTGCTCCAGGTGCCTCCCAATGAACTTCCGCCAGCACTTCCGGGTGTGGTGGAAGTGCTGACATCCACGGGCCCCTATAGGATTGAGCTTCCATGCTCTATTCCCGTGGTCCCGATGCCAACCAGGGTGGCTGCCCTCTTGTGGTCTGAAGGAAGCGAAGTCCCTCTTCCGGTCCTTCCAGGTGTCCCAGCTGGGTACTGCCCCCAGCCGCGTGCCACAATATATATATATATATATATATATATATATATACCCACACCAGAATGACTACACAGCAAGAAAATTAAAAAGAAAGAAAACTTCTGACTTGGCTATCAGAGTAACAGTCAGGCATTATGCAGGCATATTGCTGTTGGTATAAAAGGTCCCCCATTAGCATTTCTTGCTTGAAAGTCCTCAGTGTTAGTGTGTCAGAAAGGATGTGCACCATTGTTCATAATGGTTACTGAGTTTTGTTTTATTTCACTTCTTCACTACGACCTCGAGGTGTGTCCCATAACTGAGCTTGCCCTTTTAACTAGACTGTTGATTCGGTGTGCCTTTCCTGAGGTGGCCACAGCACAGAAAATCACACTGGCCACCACAGAGTTGTAGAAAATGTGAAGAATGTCGTTTCCCACATAAAAGGATCACAGTCTCCCGAGAAATAAGAGCCTGTTCTGTCCTTTCTTATATAGTTCCTCTGTGTTCTGGGACCAGTCCAACCTGTAATTAATGTGGATCTGAAAGTACTTGTAGGAGTGGACCACCTCTACATCCACTCCTTAAATAGTGACTGGACATAGATGCTCTTTGGTGTGGCAAAAGTCTATAACCGGTTCCTTGGTTTTGCTAATGATAAAGTGCACACAATTTTCTTTGTACTAAGAAATAAAGTTCTCCTATCCGCTGCCTCATCCTCCTTATCAATACACCCCATAATTGTAGAATCATCTGAGACTTTCTGCAAGTGACATGACCTGGTGTTATATTTATAGTCTGAGGAGTACAGAGTGATGAGTAAAGGTGACAGGTCTGTTCCTTCTGGTACTCCAAGGTTGCTCACATTAATTTCAGAAACACAGTCCTTGAGTCTCACAAACTGCGGTCTGCGTGACAGATGGTCCATCATCGAGGACAGCATAGGCTAATCCACCTGCATAGCTCTGAATTTACCCCTTAACAGGGGTGGTTGGATGGTATTGAAAGCACTGAAGAAATCAGAATAAACATTATCATCACAGTGCTTCTGGGTTTGTCCAGGCGAGAACAAGCCTTGTGGAGCAGATACTGTAAATAATCGTATCCTCCACTCCAGCCTTTATCCATTAGGCAAAATACAGTGGGTCCAGGTGGTCTATCACAAGTGATACAATCCAGCACCAGCCTTTCAAATGTCTTCATGATGTGAGATGTAAATACCACTGGTCTGTAGTCATTAAGTGAACAGGCACCTGCTTTCTTTGGAACAGGAACAATGCAGGATGTTTTCCACAGAAGCAGCACTTTCTGAAGCCTTAGAGCAGACTGAACCGGTGACAGAAGGCACCACAAAGTTGGTCAGTACCGGCCTTAAAAACCTGAGGGCTGACACCATCTGGCCCTGCAGCTTTTCCTGTGTGTAGGTTCTTCACTTGGTTTTCAGTTATGGAAGGCTCACACTGATGATTAGATGTGGTCTTGTCATTAGCTGTTCCAGTTTGAGTGGTAGGAGTGATAGCAACAGCGTGACAGAGTAAGTCACACAGCAGAGTTTTGTGACTTTCAAAACTCAAATGTCTCATCCAAATTGACTTTGAGGTTAATGTGTAAGTAAACAAAGGGCATGTCAAAAAGGGTTGGGACACCTAGGTGAACCCTGTATACTGAAAAAAGATTTGCTGTAGATATAATTGTTAAAGCAAAAGACAAAAGCAATGACATCTTGTTGAGGGTAGCTTTCAAGGAGGAGACCCAGAAGGGTCAGGCTCAGGAGGGCAAAAGTGACACCAGAGGTGGAAGGACCAAAAACATCTGTTCTGTATAGGGAGGAAGAGAACAGGCATTAGGCAATAGCGCCACTCCTTGGTTCTTAAAAGGAGGCCTGAGGTTGTCTCCTAAATGCACTCCTATACGTGACTGATGACAGCGGACAATAGAAAAAGTCTGATGAGGCTAAAATCTCGTGAGAGGGACTCATGCATTTTGATTTCAGCTAAAGAGGCAACAAGAACCAGTTAGGTGTTATTCATGTTACACTGCATGGAATTAGCAGACATTCATTCCTTAATGGCAGTGAAGTGTCTTCATCAGATATGCATCTTCAAAAAGAGCCATCATCTGCACACAAGTAGACTGTGAAATGTTGCTCCAGAATAAACTGTCTCAGTGGCAATGAGTAGCTGATTGAGTAAATGTGAACCAAGTACTAAACTGCTGTTTTTGGCAAAAGCATCCTATCTGTAGCTGGACGCCTCTTCAGCCTGAAGGAGGCTCAATGCTATCACATCAACTACACAACAGATCTCACTAACGGTCATGGCTGGACTTCTTCAAGAGCTAAGCTGGGCTGTAAACCAGGACTCCAATGGGCTCCAAAACTGTTTGAAGTTCAGTATGTAAATAAATATTACTGTCCAATGGAGCCCACTTTAAGCCTTTTACTGTTACACCCGAGATAACTCCTCCACCGCTTGTCACACACGCACCATTATCCTCAAGTTTACGTGTCTCTAGTGAACAGTGGCTACTGACTGAGGGTGGCTGTTAACACAACATTTGCAGGGGTAACACATATTGAATACAGGCTGTCAGACCAGAAACCGTGGGAAGAAAAAAGCAATATAATAGTGACAGGTCTTCAGCAGTGGCCAGAGACAGCAAGATAGATTCTAGTTCTAGTGATAGTGAAGTATACAAAGCTGATGATTTTTGCATGAACATTAAACTCTGATGCCACCTCTGAATGTGTGCAGTTTAACAAAATCTTGAGGCAACTTTACAAAGGCGCCGTTCGCTGATCTTCATGTGACATGTGATCCTGGAGTTTTAGCCAATTTTCGCCTGATTTCCCAGTTGCCATTTCTGGCTAAAATATTAAAAAGAATTATTTATAACCAATTGGTTGATTACCTTAACTCTAATAATTTATTTGAGATCCACCAATCTGGCTTTAGGCGTTATCATGGTGTTGAGACGGCCCTCCTGATAGTATTCAATGACATCTCTATTATTACTGACTCAGGTGGCGCTGCAGTCCTTGTCCTCCTCGACCTGTCCGCTGCCTTTGACACTATTGACCATGAGATATTGCTGTTGCAGCTTGAACATCTTGTTGGGCTTAAAGGGGCTGCTCCTAACTGGTTCAGGTCATATCTAACTGGTAGACACTTTTCAGTGACTTTAAATTCCTTTTTTTCGTCTACTGCTCCTCTTAAATGTGGTGTTCCTCAGGGATCCATTTTGGGTCCTATCTTATTCTCTATATACCTTTACCCTATTGGAGCTATTATTAGGAAATTTAACATTTCTTTTCACTGCTCTGCTGATGATACACAGGTTTATAGTCCAATCTGCAACTCTGCAATAAATCAACTGCTTAGTTCACTTGGATGGCTAAGAATTGTCTTGATCTGAATCAAAATAAAATGAAGGTGCTTATAGTGGGTCCATCAGCTAAAGCCCAAATTGGTCTTGGACTTCTCAGCTCTTTCTCTGTCTTTTGCAAACCTCAAGTCTGCAATCTTGATGTTAATTTTGACAGTAACCTCTCTTTCGAGAAACAGATTAATTCTGTAGTCAAGAGTTGCTTTTTCCAGCTTCATCTATTAGGTAAGATCAAGCCCTTTTTTATCTTCTAGGGATCTTGAGAAAGCTACTCCTGCTTTTATCTTTTCTTGCCTTGATTACTGCAACTCGCTGTATTCCGGGATTAACAAATCCCTGATACGCAGGTTACAGTTGGTCCAGAATGCTGCTGCTTGCTTTCTGGTTGGGGCAAGAAAGTCTGATTTTGTTTCTCCAATATTAGCTTCTTTACACTGGCTGCCTGTCAGTTTTCGAATTGATTTTAAAATCTTGTTGATAGTTTTTAAATCTTTACATGGGCTTGCTCCTGCCTATTTATCTGAATTGTGTGCTTTACACCAGCCATCTAGAGTGCTTAGATCTTCTGGTCAGTTGTCTCTTGTTGTCCCTCATACTAAGTGTAAAACTAAGGGGGACAGAGTGCTTGCAGCTGCTGCTCCTCGCCCGTGGAACTCTTTACTTCATTACATAACGGAGTCGTCTTCAATTGAACTGTTCAAAACAAGATTAAAGACTCATTTCTATTCACTTGCATTCCGTGACCTTCAGTAATACTGATGGTTTCCTCATTGTGATTATGTAACATTACTTCTATTTATTATTTATTTTATATATGTTCATATATTTTATTTCTATTTATATTATTTATGTTATTTGTATGTTTTCGTTTATTCTATTATTGTAAAGCACTTTGGCCACAGCATTCCTCCATCCATCCATTTTCCAACCCGTTGAATCCGAACACAGGGTCACGGGGGTCTGCTGGAGCCAATCCCAGCCAACACAGGGCGCAAGGCAGGAACCAATTCCGGGCAGGGCGCCAACCCACCGCAGCCACAGCATTCCTATGTTGTTTTAAATGTGCTATATAAATAAAGTTGACATTGACATACGTATCAGATACAGATGTGTAACCTCAAGGTGGCACTAGAGAACCCCAAATCACAGACACAGCAATACAGTACACAATATATGAATAAAATAAAGGAATTTTATTCCTTCCAATGCCCCTTTTCATGGACCTCTTTCCAACAATCAGCCACAAATACAATTACAATCATAATAAATCAATGAATTTTCCTCCTTCTGTCCTCCAGTTGAATGTTGCCCACTGCCTCCTGACTCTGACTCACTGGAGGAGGCTGAATGGCTCACTTTTATGTCAGATCTGGGAGTATTTCCAGTACCAGTGCATACAGACAGAAGCTTCCTGAAACATGATGTCCTTCTTCCTGCAGTGCCCTCTGGTTTCACCCAAGGACCTTGACAGAGCTGTCTCGCAGGACTACAAATCCCATAAACCCCTATGGGTGTCATTACTGCGTCCATGCCAGTGGAGCACTGCCATGTATTATACTGGGTGAGGAACTGCTCTTCATTTCCCAGCTCATCCGTACTGTCCACTACTTTTTCCCTTTGCTTGAGAAGTCGATTTAGCCCCGCCCTGGCTGGGTTATGCGTCCTTCCATACTGTCCTTCCATTACGGCATCCTAGCTGGGCAAGGGCCCAGCGTGGCATTGACAGATGGTAACTTTCAGAATTTCAATCTATTCATAAGTGATGGCAGTTTGATGTAATTTTAACATATGAGCACAACACACAGTAAAGCCAAATAACAGGGGGCTTATGTGGTCCGATGTCCGTTATGGCAAGCTACTCGATTTCTTTGCATGTATTATATAGAATAATTCAAAAACCTGACTTTGAAACATAGTGATCAACAAAACCTTTATCTGCAACACCATATGAACCTTCCTGGATTTGGATTACAAATGCAAAACTTGTCACGTGCTTGCATTTTGTTGACAATTTATCTGTCAATTTGCACAGCGGCAGGAAATCTTCTCTGGAAATAAAACTGTTCTCTACACTTGACCTACCTGAGCAGAATGCTGTTGCTTGGAAAGGTCATTAGACAATGAAGTGATACAAACTGGACCTCCTACAGTAACTCGGTTAGCCGTATTTCTACTGAACAATAGGTAAATGGGGTTTTTATTTTTTTTTATTTTCATTTCTTTCTTTGGTTTACCTTAACCACTCAAAGAACCCAATAACTGAATACAACTATACCCTGTACTATTTTCTATATATTTCTTTCCTTCCTTTCTTCTACTGTCTCTCTCTCAAAATAGATAGTTGTAGGATCAAACTTTCTTTGACATGGCATACTGTGCCGTGATGGCTATGTAGTATAATTTTAAGAGTTGGCATCGCATACTCTATCACACCCTCTCTGTCATTCATAATCTCTTAAGATGTTTCTTTGGACTTTGCTGCCATCCACACACTTGTTTCATACTCTCACACTATTTGGTGATCTTTTATATCCAAGTCTAGGTGATTGCTAAGTTTTGACATTACATAAGAGTTTTTTTGTGGTTCCCTTACAATGCCTAGGTGGGGCCAAAAACGATGGTCCAAACCTGCTGATGGTCTGTGGGTTATAGAACAATAGCTGTGCTGGGTTGCCTTGCCTATCCTTTGGCATTATGGCAGAATATTGCAGGCTTCCTTAGAGGAACGTGACCCAGACTCCTCTCTCTTAATCTGAGGTGCTCACAGAAGAAACCCTTTTGGAAAGAGCAACTCACTGCCTAGGGGTCTTTAACAGAGGAACCATCCAATGATCACTACAGACCTTCAATTCATGCTGTGGTCTGCTCTTTGGTAGGCCCTCTTCCTATAATGTTCCATTTTAGTTTCAGCATATGCCTATCACCAGTAAATGTAATGCTCTAACCATTTGTCATTAATCTTTAGAAATGGAACTGCCAGTATGGCCTGGAATTGCCTCAAAATACAAATCAACTGAATATGCATCACGGCCAGCTTGTAGTTCAGGACTAAATCCCTGTGTGATTATCCTTTCTACCAGTCTTCAAGCTCTCCAGCACAGAGACGACCACACGACTGCGATTTTTAAACCACTTTAGTTGAAACAGAACACTAAATAAAAACAAAGAAATGTCAAATTACTTAAAAAATATACAAATCTCGATTTATAGCTTTAGTTACAAAATGAATCACTTGAGTAGTGATAATCACTAGTTAAAATTGTATTGCTGCTATCTGAAATAGAAACTGTTAACTTGTTGAAATTTATGCCAATTGCACAATCTACTTAATTGTGTTTCTTGCAGAATGCAAGTGGACTGATTAGAAATTCCTTGAAATTTGTTGAAGGGCCATGAGAATCTTTCTACATAATGAAAGATGAGAGGGATACGTGAACTCTTGTTAAGATTTCTTACTCATTTACATAATCACTACATGAACGAGTCCAGCAGACAGTGAGGGTGAACGCGAGAATTTCTTAATAGGCATGTCTGACATAAGGATAAACCTAAAAAACACATCCATTTTTAAATGCTACATTATTTAGAGTCATGAGGGGGCCATAGTCTATTCTGACAGTATTGGGTAAAAGGCAGGAATAGACCCTGTAAAAGTTATCAGAACTTGGCAGGGCTCTCGCATATGCACACTCACATAAACATGGACACAAACATTTTAGAATTGCTAACTAACACAGTCTGTGTATTGTTTAAGATGTAGGATGATAATAGATGTTATCAGCAGGAAAACCTACACAATCATGGGAAATACACTTATATTCCATATGGACAACAACAGAGAATAAGATGGGCCTGTCAATCCATTAGGCAACTTAGGAGGCCACTTAGGGCACGTTCATCTGAGGGGCACCATTGATGAAAGTTAAGGGCTGACAAGAAGCTGACAAGATCATGTCATCTACAAAAAGCAATGACGCAATTCCAAGGCCACCGAGCTGGACACCCTCCCTTCTTCAGTGGTGCCTTGATATTCTGTCCATAAAAATCACAAACAGGATAGGAGACAAAGCACAGCCTTGGTGGAGTCCCAGCTGTATCCGAGTATGTGGACCTCAAACAGAATCCGTTGAGATACAAGGTCATACACCTTCTCTAGACCGATTGGGTGTACTCCCATGCCCCCTCCAGAATCCTCTAGAGGGTACAGAGCTGATCCATCATTCCATGGACTGGACAGAATCCACATTGCTCTACCTAGATCTGAGGTTCCACAACTGGAACCTTCCAGTACCTTGGCATAAGCCTTTCCAGGGAGGCTAAGCAGTGTGATCCCCTGACAGTTGGAGAACACCATCTTGTTCCACTTTTTAAAAATGGGGATCACAACCTCTATCTGTCACTCCAGAGGCACAGCTCCACATGACCACACAATATTGAAATGGTTTGTCAGCTATGACAGCCCAGCAATGCCCAGAGCCTTCAACATTTCTGGGCAGATCTCATCCACCCCCAAGGCCTTGCCACTGTGGATCTGCATAACTACCTCAGTGAACTCCCTTAGGTAAATGGGCATTAACCTCCCATCAGGTTCAGTTTCTGCTTCCTCCAAAGAGGGTATGTCTGTCAGGTTCAGGAGCTCCTCAAAGTGTTCCTTCCACCACCAGATGACATTCTCTGTCCAGTTCAGCACAGCTTGAGTGATGTCCTGCCTTCCCCTTTTGAATCGCCTGATGGTTTGCCAGAACCTCTTTGACCACAATCAATAGTCACTTTCCATGGTCTCTCCAAATTTCTCCCATACCTGCATTTGGGCAACCCTGAAGGCCAAGGCCACAGCATTGTTGGCCTTCAGCCTGCTGCTCTTGGAAACTACTTCCATAATGGAGGCTTTAAACAAGGCCTATTTGGACCTGATGTACGCAGCCTTCCTCGGAATGCTGGAAAAGCTCTTTTGGGGGTTGATGTTGAAAGTCTTCTGGACAGGGGCCTCCGCCAGACATTCCCAGTACACCCTCGTTACTTACTTGGGATTTCCAGGTTTGTTCTGGTGTCTCCCCCACCATCTGACCCAACTCACCACCAGATGGTGATTAGTTGATACATTAGCTCAGTCTCTCTCTTCATCTGAGTGCCCAGATCATACAGACGTAAATCTGATGATGTGATTATAAAATTGATGATAGATCTTTGTCCTAAAGTGCTCAGGAGCAAGTACACTTATGAGACATCTTATGTTTGAACATGATGTTTGTTAAGGACAAACCATGCCTAGTGCAGAAGTACAATAAATAAGCCCCACTCCAGTTTAGATCAGGGAGCCACTTTCCTATCAAACACTCTCTCCAGGTGTCTCCATTTTTAGCCACAGGGGTGTTGAAGTCATCCAGCAGAACTATGGAGTCCTTAGCTGCCACCCTTTCCACGATCTCCTTCAAGCACTCCAAGAAGGCTAATATATATATACTGCTCAAAAAAATTAAAGGAACACTTTTTAATCAGAGTATAGCATCAAGTCAATGAAACTTCCGGGATATTGATCTGGTCAGTTAAGTAGCAGAGAGGGTTGTTAATCAGTTTCAGCTGCTTTGGAGTTAATGAAATTAGCAACAGGTGCACTAGAGGGGCAACAATGTGATGACCCCCAAAACAGAAATGATTTAACAGGTGGAGGCCACTGACATTGTTCCCTCCTCATCTTTTCTGACTGTTTTTTCACTAGTTTTACATTTGGCTACGGCCTGTGTCATTACTGGTAGCATGAGGCAATACCTGGACCCTACAGAGGTTGCACAGGTAGTCCAACTTCTCCAGGAGACAGGCAGTTACTCTAGGAGAGCTGGACAGGTCCATAGAAGGTCCTTAACCCATCAGCAAGACCGGTATCTGCTCCTTTGAGCAAGGAGAAACAGGATGAGCACTGCCAGAGCCCTACACAATGACCTCCAGCAGGCCACTGGTGTGAATGTCTCTGACCAAACAATCAGAAACAGACTTCATGAGGGGGGCCTATGGGCCCGACTTCCTCTAGTGGGCTTTATGTTCACTACCCAGCACCGTGGAGCTCGATTGGCATTTGCCATTGAATACCAGAATTGGCAGGTCCACCACTGGTGCCCTGTGCTTTTCACAGATGAGAGCAGGCTCACCCTGAGCACATGTGACAGACATGAAAGGGTCTGGACCAGCCGTGGAAAACAGCCTGTAACATTGTTCAGCATGACCGGTTTGGTGGTGGGTCAGTGATGGTCTATGGAGGCATATCCATGGAGGGAAGCACAGACCCCTACAAGCTGAACAACGGCACCTTGACTGCCATTGGGTATCGAGATGAAATCCTTAGACCCACCGTCAGACCCTATGCTGGTGCAGTGTGTCCTGGGTTCCTCCTGGTGCACGACAATGCACGGCCTCATGTGGCGAGAGTATGCAGGCAGTTCCTGGAGGATGAAGCAATTGATACCATTGACTGGCCCCCACGCTCAACTGACCTAAATCCAATAGAACACCTCTGGGACATTATGTTTCGGTCCATCAGACAGCACCAGGTTGCACCTCAGACTGTCCAGGAGCTCAGTGATGCCCTGGTCCAGATCTGGGAGGAGATCCCCCAGGACACCATCCATCATCTTATTAGGAGCATGCCCCTTTGTAAGGCATGCATACAAGCACATGGGGGCCATACAAACTACAGAGTACAATTTGGAGTTGCTGCAATGGAATTTCGACAAAATGGAGTAGCCTGCCACATAATTTTTTCACTTTGATTTTCGGGGTGTCTTTAAATTCAGCCCTCTGTAGGTTGATCATTTTCATCTCCATCAAAGGATGTGGCATCCTCTCATTCCTAACACATTACCCAGTTCATATCAGTATAGATATCCAGCAGGATTTTTTTCCCCATTGAGATCTGATGTGTTTTCAAAGTGTTCCTTTCATTTTTTGAGCAGTTTATATACAAGCACATATGGCAGTCAGAGCCTTCCACTCTGCAACCTTCAGCCACACAAAGGCAGACCTCTTGGTCTCCGGAACAAACTCCAACATGGCATCTCCCAGGCAGGGGCTCAATAAGAAGCCCACTCCCTGTGACAGTGCAGGTAAGCTCCATGCACCTGCTTCATTTTTTTATTTAAAATAATTCAAAAATCAAAACAGTGTTCAAAATTTGTGCAGTGCAAAAAGTTCAATAAATAAATACCTTATTTACGCGTGTACCACGCGCACATTTTTACCCGAAAATTAGCATTAGAAAATCAGGTGCGCGTCATACACGAGGAAATGTAATTCTGTAATGTTTACTTCTTCTGCTTGGGCTCGCTTGCTCTCTCTCTCTCTCTCTCTTGCTAGCTTGCTTGCGCACTCACACTCTCTCTCTCGCTTGGTTGCTCGCGCTCTCTTTCTTTCTCGCGCTCGCACTCTCTCTCTCTCGCTCACGCTCTCTCTCTCTCTCGCTTGCTTGTACTCTTGCACTCTCTCTCTAAGCGCTTCCTATACAATCACAACGCGCGTCGTACACGGGGCAAAACGATTTTCCCGATTTTCTTTGTAAAAATTAGGGTGCGTGTCTTACACGAGGGCGTCTGGTACACGAGTAAATATGGCAATACCTTAAAAAGGTGTTCCAGTGGAGGTTAAAAATTAATCAAATAAACATTCCTATAAAAACAAAGTTAAAAACCTGTTAGGAAATTGTCCTTAAAAACCATGAGCCTGGATGCACTCCTTAAAAGCTGACGTCTCCTTGACTTAACTAATCTGCAGTTCAGCCACCCTTACATGATGCTCCTAGATTCGGGTCCCTTGTGGCCCTCTGTGGCTCCCGGCAGGGAACCACATCAAGCCTCCGACTCCCACTACCAAGCCCACGACCCTGTGGTACATGTCACCACTGACAGGACACCGCTCTCAGCCACTCACTCCCCTGTAACTGTACTGCTACTTTTTGGCGAGTCAGCATTTCTGCCACTCTGGCTCCCAGGTCACTCAGCTGGAGTGGCCAGCAGTCCCCGAGCGCCGTTCACATGCACCCCTATGGACGTTCCCCCCATCTGTCTGCCTTCTCCACCTCTAATCCGCTCACTTGCACCAGATCTTTCCACCCCCTGCCTTGCTTCTTTCCTTCATTTGATCTCCTTTCTTTTCCTTTTCGTTTCTATCGATCTCTGATTCCTTTTTCTTTCCGATCTGCTTTTTTTTTTCTTCCCTACAGTTAAGTGTTCTCTTTTTATAACTACCCTATATAAGGATCAAACTGCTCTAGTTAGTTATTAGTCTCTCAAACTCCTGTGATACAGGCTATTACACTCCCGCCTGACACCACTCCCTCTGGGCAGCTCTACAGTAGAGTGCGGCATCTTTCAAGACGTTTTGTTTGAGAAGCAAGCGAGTGGGTGGACATGAGCCCAGCTATATCTAGTTGGTAGTGCTCCATCTCACTCACCAACTCTAGCTCCTTCCCTCTATGAGAGGTGACATTCCACATCCCAAGAGTCAGTCTGTGTGACTGGATTCCAGTATGCCAAGGCCTCTGCCTTTGACCTCCACTCAGGGCACATCGCGCCCATCTCCTATTCCTCCTGCACATGGTGCACCCACAGGAAGGCAGTCCCATGTTGTGATTTCGGGCTGTGGCAGGCCCAGCTCCCAGGCACTTGCCTGCAGGCACACCCACCAGGCCTGACTCCAGGCCCCGGTAACCCTATAAGAGGTGGAATACTCTTTTTAAATTTGCACTATACATCTACATTATTAGAGGCATTCGAATTGATTGAAGCAAACTTGGAAAATATTTCCCTTCCTTAATACCATGTACTAAAAATGCCGAAGCTGATAAATACTAAATATTACAGATGTGAAAAGGTCTCTTTAAACCTCACGTGTGTTATTTATAGAATGTCTCTGAAGACATCTTGATGATGCTCGGTAAAAGCTGCGCAGCAGCATCCAACGACAGGTTTGTATAGTCAACTGCAAACCCTACAAAATAAATTGCACCTTTACTGCCCATCTATCGATGAGCAGTCACTCTTGTGAAGGAAGAGCAAATATCTTAATTAAATGAGCTGCAAGATATTTGCCAAGAGGTTGTTACTATTTCAGTTTGCCTTGGAGGAGAAGCAACGCAGTCATTGCATTTGCTAAGCTTAAATAGCAGCCTTCAAACTGAACAGGAAGATGTGTGTCGTTCATCTGCAACTGTCAGAAATGAGGCCCATTTATTGATTCTCAATGACATATTTAATTAATATTTGTTGTTACATGCGTGTGCATAGGGGACAGTTTAAGGGTTTGGGTAATTGTAATCTTCCCCCAGAAAGCCAGAGTGCGCTGTCGACTAATGTCTTTTCTCGCTCTCTCTGCAGACCAGATGATTGACAATCATGACACCTCTGATGTCACTTCCGGTTATCACCCTCCTGAACCTGCCTCTTCCCGCCAAGAAACTTTATCACCGGAAACAACACCATCTTAATCAGTGTATCTTGGAGACTCGCATCGTCAGGACGTTTCTTTTCTTTTCCAATATGCTATGCCTTATGTTTTATTTTAATAAATGGAGTTAGCCTTCATGGCACCCCACAGCTTTATCATCTCCTTTTGTCTCTTTATTACATAGGATAGTTGTTAGTACAAAAAAAGCACTGTACCTCACTTTGCCAGGATTCACTGGACTCAAATTGTGCGACAGGGTGGTTCAGAGAGCATAAGACATGAATTTCACACGTGGATTGGCCACCACAGAGTCCATACCTTAACATCATTGAGAATCTTTGGGATGTGCTGGAGAAGACTGTAAGCAGTGGTCCAACTCTCCCATCATTAATACAAGAGCTTGGTGAACAATTAATGCAACTCTGGACAGAAATAAATGTAACATTGCATAAGCTTAACGAAGTGATACCACAGTAACGTGTGCCGTGATCAAAGCTAAAGGCGGTCTAGCGAGATATTAAGAGTGTGTGACTTTTTTTGGCCAGGCAGTGTATATACACCTGATCGTTTATATTTGAGGCTGGTTAGTCTGCTTTGCAGTACAGTGTAATCCTAATGGTCAGTGCTGGTCGGGTCCTGGAGCTTCAACTATTCAACTAAATGGATATTTTTGTTCTTCCAGTAAAATCCTGATGGTTCAGATTAGATGCTCTAAGTTGGTCCAATTGGTCCTAAGTTTGTACCGGTGTGGCCTGTCCACCATACCAGAGCAGATTCCTGCCAGACCAAGTCTGGCACTGAGACCTTGAACTGCCCAGAGTTGGGTGCAGGAAATGGGTGGATATTTTCTTAATAATTATTCTGTATTGTTTTGTAATTAAGCTTGTTTAATTTTTGAGTTTATGTAAGAGCAGTGCCCTAATGCAGTCATCTCATGGCAGGCAAACATACAACGCTTCTCTCATGTGGAACTTTATCAAAAACCTCCTGAACATCAACATAAATTTCTTACTACTGTATATTCTTCCATTAATTTATGTGTGATGCAGTTAAGTTTAATGTCCTATAGTCAGATCAGCCTAATCTCATTTTTATATGATGGGATATTTACTAGTCCCTAGTCTTTTTGAATTCCCCTGGTATGCAGGTATGCTGCATCTCTAAAAAATGTGAGTCAAGAGCTTGTAGGCATTCTCACTAACCTCTTTAAGCACTCTAAGATAAAAGTCATTTTGAAGCATTAGTAGGTGACTTTTGATTCAAAGGCTGACTGTAATCTACAATATTCGGTGATAAGGGACTAGAACAGTTAGTATATGAGGAAGAACAGATGTGGTTCTGGACATCCTAAAATCACAAGACATTTTGAAACATTAACAACATTAAACAAATTTGCAAAATTTCTCTTTGACCTAAACAGAAGCATCTTCATGAAAGTGTATCACTGGTACTAGAGATGCATCTTCAAAGCCAATTGCCTAGCAGGTTGGCAGCCTGTGATATGAATGTTTGCTTACCATTGTCTTCCTAAGGCTCTGCATGGGGTGCCACACACTCTTCTTCTTTTATTTCATCATCTGTACCCCTGCAAAAATGTTTAGTTACCCTCCATGCACCAAATGGTATAAATGAACTTGGGCTTAGTCACAGTGTTTGTTACCTCCATGACTCGATGTTAGAATAATTTACATTTATAGTAACAGGTTTCTAAACAGAGACTGGTGTTAGGCTTTAAAGATTCTGAACTGGGAAGGAACACTGAATTCTTAGGGGACAGGAGAAGCATAAGAAAGTATATGGTTTATTGCATTAAACACACTTTTCCAATTTCATAAACAGTACTTATATTTTATAGCAGATGTGAAATTACCAGATTAACAATGTTTAAACATTTTTCTATTTAATCATCCTTCCACACGCACAAAAAAAAGTTGAAGCTTAAAATCAAATCCAGTTAAGACTTTTTTAACATGCATTTTTAAATCTTGAGAGTGCTGAGAGTTACACAATAAAAAGGTTGAGAAAACTGGGTACACATTTGCACTTGGATACATTTAATTCTATATCTGTAATTAAAAACCATTGTACAAGTGTTTAAGAAACGCGAGCCCAACATGTCCCTGTCATGTGGTCAAGCCTGATTTTTGTAACAGAAGTGGCACTAGACCAACGTCAAGGCCTGGGAAGTGCAGAATGTTGCCAAGTGTATGCTCTATCCTGTTTTGTCCGTGATCCGAAAAGGCAGATGTGGGCAGCAGCTACATCAGTGCTTCTCAGGTTAAGTCCTAGAACTTGGTTTCTGTTGACGAACCAATCAACCTGTACACATTGGTGATGTTTAGAGGCCTTTGCATTAAACATTAGTCATTTTTACATGATAAGCTCAGTCATTTGTGTCTTTCTCACTCTCTAAAGGTATTCCTTGCATGTTCACCTCATAAAACCTCCTTTCTTTAGAATAGGGTTGTAGAAGGTGTTACCTTACTCAGAAATAATGACAACTATTGAGTAGATGTGTCTTGTAATGGGCGTGTTATGTAGTAAGAGCGTCTTGTAGTGCCATGGGACCTAACCCCTTCTGAGAGATTTCATTGTGTACGTCATGTGACATAAATATACAATCTAACTGGCTGTTCATCTGAGCTTCTGCATCCCAACACCTGTAGCTCGACCCCCTTTCAGTTTTTGTGCTTCATTTAAGTGCACTCCCTTATTAAAATTCACACCCCTCAAATGTTTATTTTAGACTTAAAACAGTTACATTTCCGCTGTTAATTACTTCTTGTTTTCTTAACCAGCTGTCAATTAAGAATGAGATGCAAACTGCAAAAGGAACAGCAGCTCAACATCTAACTGACATCTTGATGTGTTCATCTGTTTTAATGAAATAATTGGAAAACATGAAGGACTAAGAATTACTAATATGCTCCCAACCACAAATCATTTGGATGATATCCTTGGAGAGGAAAAAAAATGTACAATATAATAGTGATCTAAAGTAACAGCCTGAAAACACTAACAAGCCACACAGTTAAAGTTGTTCTGTTACTGGAAAAGACTGGCTTCCAAATAACCAACTGGGTTAGAAGAAAAACCTGCAATCACTGAGGCACTCCGGGATTGAACTTGAGGTCTCCTGACCTACAGGATTAAGTATACATCTCAAATACTCCAAAGAAAACAAAAAAAAAAAAAAAACTGTCCAGTATTTGGTTTTTTTCACCTACACAAAATCACAGCCAATATTCCAATATTCCAAGCCAATATTTTATGTTGTGAAAGATGGAAGAATCATTACCTCATTGAGAAAAAAACAATATTCCTCTTCTTCTTCTCCAGTTTAGCAGCAGCTGTGGCTAATGAGTGCAAAATCATTACCTCCGTTGGACAAAATCAATACACCTCTATTATTTCAGAAATGGTAAAAACTGTGTGGCAAGCATCATTTGAATTGAGGGATCATGTGCACAGACTTGCATGCCTATAAACTGGACAGATAATGTTCTGGAATACCTAAAATACGTAATCAATTGAAAGCATGAAATCAAAATGTAGATTGTGTTACAATATAAAGTGTATACATTGGGAAAATAAAGGCTGAAGTAGAAGACTGTCCATATGCCTGTTGTTTCTTCTCCATTATAGACATATAGTATACAGTAAATACTATTGCTACGAATTTCTGAAAATATGTTTACATGTAGAAAGTGACACATTCACAGTTCCTTAAGCGTGTGAAAGTTTCCATTATAACTGACACATTACTGTTTTCTTTCCAGCTGTGCTTTTGGTTTTACAATGGAAGTGTTTTAGTGTCACTGCATTTTAGATGTTTCGGCTACTTTAGCAGGTGATTTCAGCTACCTTTCATGCTTTCTTTACATTTTTTTAATTCACACTCAGGTAAGATATTCGGTAAACACAAGAAAACCTTTCGAAACACCCCATGACAGTAACACTGCAGTATTAAGAGGCACCAACTAGCAGAAAGTTTTAGGAAATATTAGAAAATCAGAATGCAAGGATGTCATCATGAGTAAAGGCATCCTTTTTTGAGCAATGCTGCTAGATAGGGCACTGCTGGAAACACCATGCAGAAAATAAGGTTGTGATAATCAAGTATTGCTTGCCATATACTACTGAACCAATGGTCAGCCCTTTCCATTTGTCTACTCAGTTGTAACTGAAAGAACAGAATTTCTTGACTGGGGTCTCACCCTAGTCTGCAGTGAATGAATGAAGTGACAGACTTAGAACGGCAGTGATAGAACTGTTATCACTCACTCTATAAAAGGTGTTTGAAATTTCCTCTGCAGTACTAATATAATGTAGTGATAAGGCTGGTGGCGCTATTTATCCCTGAATGCAACTAGAGAAAAGGGCAGATACTCTTGGGGAGGCATGACAATCACAGCTTTGCCTGGTCTTATAAATGAATGGAATAGCTCCAGTGCTAAAAGGACTTCAAAGGATACATAATCCATTAGTTTCCCATTCTCTGCATTAAGCAAAATACCTAGAAATTGATATATGAGAGAACAGCAGTGATTCATATAAGGTATTGTGTACTTTAAATGTTTTCAAAGATTTGATGAGAAAAAAAAAAAGAAAAAAAAAGATACCAAGAGATTTCAACTGCACTTTTCTTCTAGTAGCAGCAATTTGCTGACATTGAAGAAAGCTTCTGAAGTAAATCAGGTCAGAATAAAAAGCAAAAAAAAAAAATTTATATATATATATATATATATATATATATATATATATATATATATATATATATAAACAAAGTACCTAAACAGATCTTTTGTTAACTGTTGTAGAGTGGCACAACTCTTAGAATATTCTTTCTACAGATGGGGCATGTCTTTGGCATAGGCAATGCGCGATAGCATTCATCGCAAGAACAGACATGTCCACATTCTAAAAATACAAAACATCGATCTCGGCTCAAACAGATCACACAGGTATTTGGTGAAATGGATTCTTCAGTCCAGGCTGCATACTTCCTCTGCTGTTCCCGGAGCTCATTTTGAAGGGCCCGGAGCCTCTTTTGTTCTCTGTAACGTCTGTATTGCTTTCTTAGTATGAAGAAGAAAATAATGCATGTTGCAACACCAAAGGCCACAGTCAAGATCTTCCAGGTCCTTACTTTTGACTGTTGCTTTTGCAGAAGACCCTCGTAATCCAGCTGGCTAATAAAGTAGTGCATTCCCTGTTTGGGAGGCTGCAGTTTTATAAGACTGTTTTCCAACACTACCTCTCCTACTCCAGTTATTGCTGTGCCCACTTTCAGCATCTCTTCTGTCTCCCTGATGCCTTTCGGTCGCTCTCCACTGATAAAATGTCCAATCACATCACTGAAAGACTGAACTGTAGGGTGGAACTTTTCATAAACTGTTTCAAGGTCCAGTTCAGAAACATCAAGTGGCCTCACAACTCTCACAGAGGTCCTGATGCTGTCATCATGTGATGCCAAGTCAAAGGGTACAGTGTTTGTTGGTTGGACAATTATTTTCTCACAGTCATTCCTGGCACGAGAAGAAAATCATTTGAAGAAAAAAAAAAATAAAAGTCAAGCCTTTAGCTGCCATGGAACAGAACCTTGCTAAGAAATATTTCTTATTGATAATAATATAAAATACAGTTCTATTTGAAATGACCAAGTATAATATTTTTGTCTCATTTGTTTAACTGGTTTCTCTTTATCTACTTTTAGGACTTGAGTGAAAATCTGATGATGTTTCAGGTCATATTTATGCAGAAATATAGAAAATTCTAAAGGGTTCACAAACTTTCAAGCACAACTGTATACTGCCTGGCCAAAAAAAAAAAAGTCACCACGTGGATTTAACTAAACAAATAGGCAAGAACCTTCCATTGGATAAGCACTGCAGCGATTAATATATTTCAGCTGGCGACAAGTGATTTAACACTAACTGATGCAGTGGGTAACTTCTCACTTCTTAAACAACTATGTCAGAACATGGTCATGGAAAAGATGTTACGCCGTTTCAAAAAGGTCAAATTATTGGCAGGCATCAAGCAAAGAAAACAACTAAGGAGAGTGCTGAAATTATTAAAATTGAGTTAAGAACTGTCCAATGCAGTATTACAACTTCAAAGGATAGTGGTGAATCAACATCTTCGAGGAAGAAATGTAGTCTGAAAAAAAAAAAATGAATGTTCATAATCGGAGATTACGTAAATATTTGGGGAAATGAAATCGTAAAAAAAAAAAAAAAAAATCAACAATAGAACTTACAATTATGTGTAGCCTTAAGAAAACCATGTATCTGTGAGGCTATTTGGGGGGAAAAAAAAGCGTCCAGTTGCTAAAGAGCATGAAGATTGGATTCTGGAACAATGGAAAAAGGTCATGTGGTCGGAGAAGTCCCAATTTACCCTGTTCCAGAGTGACAGGCACATCAGGGCAAGAATGAAGTGGATGAAGTGATGCACACATCATGCCTAGTGCCTACCATACAAGCCTGTGGGGACAGTGTCAAGATCTGGTGTTGCTTCAGTTGGTCAGGTCTAGATTCAGCAATGTTATGTGCCCAAAAATGAGGTCAGATGACTACATGAATATACTAAGTGAGCAGGTTTTTCCATCAATAGATTTTTTTCCCCTGATGGCACAGGGCAGGATTCATTAGGCTCAAATAGCAAAAGAGTGGTTCAGAGAGCACGAGACATCATTTTCTCACATGGATTGGCCACCACCTTACTCCCATTGAGAATCTTGTGCTGGAGAAGACTTTACACAGTGGCCTGACTCTCCCATCATCAATACAAGATCTTGGAAAAAATTAATGCAACTCTGGACGGAAATAAATGTTGTGATATTGCATAAACTTATCAAAACAATACCATGGAGAATGTGTGCCGTAATGAAAGCTAAAGGCAGTCCAAGCAAATATTAGAGTATGTGACTTGCTTTTGGCCAGGCAATTTATAATTAATAACATAGAAATAAAAAGTTTATAAAATATTATAAAATATTTGTTACTAGTTTAAATCTGTCATTTTGCACCAAGTCTGTTAAGTTAACTAGGCAAAATCTAGCCATCTTCAATTTTCCCTAACGACTTAAGCTTTTTTCTGACATGAAAAGGTAAATTCCCCGCTATTTAGCCAGCCATGTTTCACGTAGATGTTATTTTTAGAGGGATTTACATGACAGATGTAACAAAATATTCAATAGGAAAACAGGTTTATTATACATACTGTACATACTTGCAGGATAGCATTACTGCACTAAGTGAGTTCAGCTTACATTTTTTAAAAGTGTCACTACACTGACGTACCTGTGCATATTTTTGCATACTTTAAAAATACAGTTTAAATAAATTGGTCTTCTCAGTATTTAGCATGTATTAATTTAGTCTCTATTATGAACTCTTGGACTAACAAATAAAGTAATTTGAGCAAGATTCAGAAATGGATTTCAGCAAAACCTTTCATCACAAATTCATGGAAACTCCTTGTAGACCACAAATTTACTAACATAATCTGGACATGCAGGCATTGTTTATCATTTTCATTGCATTATATCCAACATTGTATAGAAGGCCAAGCTTTTTTTTTTTTTCAGCAGGTCGGAAAAATATGTGGTTTTAAGATTATGCTGTTCAGAATTTCCGAACTCTCCAAATTCCTCCTCTTGTAGAAAAAGGCCAACTTCAACTTCCAGCAGGGAAGTTACAAGAACAGATACCTTTGGTACCTAGTCAATGCCAAAATGCCGAAAACATAATGGTACAAGCTTTTTTACAGTACCAGTAGTACTGAGTTAAAGTTTATTGCATTGATGAGTGACTGCAAGTGGATATGTAACTTCGAATGCCACAATAATACGCGATAGAAGTGAGATGAAAAATTACATATGAAAATGGCTGATAGTGCTACTAATACTGCATTAGAACAACATGAAAAGAAAACCACCAAAGGTCCCATTCGGAAAAGCTTTGTGTTCAAGACAGGAGAATTTCAGCATGTGACCGCAGGAATAATGCTTATCATTTATAAACAAATACACACACAGCCTTTCATTATTGCCACTTTTATCCCATTATTGACATTCGAGTTGTAATTGATTAACTTGTAGAGGGCAAGATTAATCAATTTTTAATACCACATCCAACACTGTCCCAATAAAGGAACAGACGCTTTGCATTCATTCTCTGATTGGATGTCTACAGATATCTGTTTCCAAGCACCCATTCATTTATTAACTGGCATATACAGTTCAGAATTCATCCATCCAGAATCACGCAAATAGGTCTGTGGACTTTGGAAGGAAATTACACCACTAGCGGTGTTAATAATAGTTGTAGCAAGTCAAAATCAGGGAGTGTTTCAAATAGGGTTGCAGAGTATACTGTTACTGAAAAACTCAATTATTAAAACTGTACAGTATTAGCATTTCATGAATTTTGGTACAGCAATACCTATCCATCTATTATTTGTAGCCACTGTAGCCACTTTGTCAAATTCTGGGTTGTGGGAGCTAAGCACCAATCCCAGCATCACAGGGCAAAAGACAGGAACCAATGAGCACTAGTCCATAACAAGGACTCACACTCTCACCCTCACAGGGTCAATTTATGGCTGCTAACTAAACTAACAAGGTTTTGTGGATTTTTGGAAATTTAGAGGCAGTTTAAAATACAGTTTAGTATTTTTCAAATTTAACCAAATACTGGAAATATAATGTTATCAACTATTAATCTAGTTTAAAAAGTGCCAAGTCCGAAATCCATTTCATGAAAAACATCATGCAAGAAAATTGCAGCTAAAGAATAAAAAAAAACAACTTTTTCTCTATATCTTATGGATATAAAGCTAATGTCTATTTACCTAGACAAAATAAAGAATAAATGAGCAACTCCCAAAAACCTTTATACCAAAGCTTAAATATTTTACACAACACCAACTTCAAACAGTCACTGTTGGCAAGTCAATTCCACTCCAGGTGTAAATTAGAACCTTTACTGTCTCACAGCTCAGTTTTACCTTTATACATTTATTGATGACCCACAATGCATCGGGTGTGGGAATGGGGTTTGGAGGTCCATCTTGATGAAAAAAGCACGAAGGTTAAGAGCCATGGGTTTTTGGTCCCCATTTATTAATCGAAAACAAGAGTGTAAAAGTTGTCCCCCTTTGTGCATCAAAAGCGCAAGTGTAAAATGGAGGGGAGCCTCTCTTAGTGAATTGAGCACAAATGTAAGAAAGGAGGAGGGATCCCTTTTCCTGAAACTTCCATAGTTACAAAACAGGGATATATAGTAGTGCTGTCATTGGCTTAGATGTCCCATCGTGACCAACTTGAGCACCCAAGGACGGCAAGCTGGGACATACTGGCAACATTTTGGGTCACTACCCAGAGGTTAAAAAACACTGCTCTAAAGGACTTACAGTGGGGCTTGAACCAGTCCTTGCCTTTTACCTGTTGATGAAGTGATAGGCTCTTTTGCTTAAACTAAACTAATATAAAATTGGAATGAAAATTAATGGATGAGTGGCATAAACTGTGAGCCAAAAAGACCTATACAATAATAATCAGTGCCTTTATTGAATTAAAGGCTTGACATCATTATCTTACCAAAGATGCGTTGTTCGATTCCATACCATTTTATGCTCTTTCAGGGTCAGTCGTTGAATCACTCCTTTGCAATTTTTTACAAACTGGCTATCCAGTGTTTCTTGCACAGCTTTAACTACTCCTACAAGATGAATAAACAAAATCAGCTTTTAATTATTTTTTTTATAATTTATACAGAAAAACAGTCTCTCTTTTGATACAAAAGTTGGCTGAATTACTGTAATGGTAGTTATACTCTGATGGGACGCTTCTGGTAGTGCATTTGTTCACGGTTATCAAGAATGACTTATTCTTTAATGTTCCCACATTTTAAATCAATTTCCTTTATACACCTGGCATAAATGTGAATTTTATATGTTGATTATGTTACAAAATTTAAATCTGCTTTTGCTTACATTTCATGTCAATTGTAGTCACTATCCATTTCTGAACACATCCAAGTGTGGTCTAAGTGATCTGATCACAAGTGCATTTACTCCCAGCTTTTCTTTTGTACTGTAGTCAAGTGCTATCCAATCCTGAATGGAGTATCAAAACACATGTTAATGTCAAATGCGAGCGAGGCTTTTGTTGCAAGCAAAAATGCATTTTTGTCTGGTCGCATAATGTGGCATACCCAGCAACTCAGTCCAGCTACTCCACGACTCGCTAGGATTCAATGAAGCAAGTCTGATTTTAACTTTAGTCAAAATGGTGGGCTCTGTGTGCATGAAAGCTGACAACCAATGCATGTTTATCTGTAAGTACAGAGCCTATAATGCAGAGATGAGGAATAATGAATGCAGGTGCTTTAGACATCACAAATAGAAGAGAAGCCCATCTGTCAGATATCTTGTGTTTTATACCCCACAACAGCATGGGAGGAAAAAAAAAAAAAAAAAAAGGGCAGAGATCATGGGTGAACCTAACGTAGCAATTAAACGGGCTCCATCAGGCGGCACACTGTTGGCTATCAGAGAAAGGGGTGAGTGTGACTGTGCTAGAAGATCAACCCTGAGTCAGTAAATGCGACCTGGGCAACGATTTACTGACATGGTCCAACAAAGTGATTAGCAACTGCAGTGGGTAAATCTGACATACCCAATGACTTGAAGTCATATAATGTGACATCAATTTAACAAAGATTTTCATTGATAAGCTTTTTGATAAGCAGGGTAAATTTCTTTATTGGTATCAGAAAAGCTGTGGTTTCCCTAGACCCCATAGCTGGGAAAAAGTGGACTAAAGAAACAAAAGAAATACCTAATTTTATCTTGTATTATTTACAGGGTTCTTAAGGGGAATGAAGGCAGTCACCCTCAGAATACCAATGTAACACAATATACAAGGTGGGGACTTTTTAAAACATTCATTTATTCACCATTTTGTGATAAATGAATGGCAAAACTGTGCATTATGCATTCATTGCTGTACATTATTGTGTGGAAGACAAAAGAATGCTGTAAAGTATTCAGTTAAAGAATACCAAAACAGAACTTGTTTATTAGCTCAATAGTTCCTTTTCACCAGTTAAGCTTCTTCACAGTGTCTGAACTGACAGCAGGAGTGACAGAACAAAAAGACCTTGTCCTACATAAGCTCATTATCACGCAGATTCATCTTTTGCTTTACTGGTATTCCTGTTTGGGAGTGGTGTTCAAGTAACACACTGCAGTATTCACTTATGTGATTAGACAATAACAATAAAAGGTATTTTCCCACTATTACAAACTATTTTGCATGTGATCCTTTCAAAACCTTATCTTCACATCCATGTTAATGTTAATGTAAAAAATTAACAAGTCACCTGCTAATCTGACTACTGAGGTAAGCCCCTGCAACTGATGAATTAAAGAAACTGAATGATTGCCTTCCCCTATCCAATAATGGATGACACTGTGCTCTATTCAATACACAAAAAAAAGATTATTACCTTCAACAACAGCATAGGGGACACATTTTCCTGGAGTCTGCGTCAAAACATCTTTCAGTTCATCGGTTATTGAAAGCTTTGCAGCTTCCTAGAAAATAATTGATGGCCTTTAGAGGAGTTCAAACAAAAAAAAACCTGTTCAATAAACATGACGTGACATATAATCACTTTGGTTGATTTAACTATTGTGAAAAGTGCTCAACCAATAATAACATTTAACAACAGTTGAACCTAAAAGAAATGTATCATTATACGTGGAGGAAATGCAGCCAGTGCTCACAGAGCACTAAAAACTGATTAGAAAGGTAGCAAATATAGGGCACTCACAAAAGTGCTCACTTTATTTATTTATTTATTTATTTATTTTGAACACTGATAAAAGATGACTGATATAAGTAGATGACTGGTTATACTGAGCAGGCACTAAACTGTAAAATATAAGCCTACTGGTCACTTAATCTGCCTGTATGCTAAATGTAAAAACATACGTAAACAACTTTAATAATATTCCCAAAGCTGCTTAACCCATGCATGCTTAATATAACTAGCGATTCTAACCTGGGTCTCTATGACTGGACTCCATGATGGACTGACACCCCATCCACGGTTCCTGCCTTGCAGTCTGTGGGGGTAGGCTCTGGCCTCCCATGACCCCGAAATGGATTCAGGCTAGTTAAATATTCATTGGCATTCAAAAAGTAATATTTATTAGCCATATAGGAGTACCATATGTACTGTACCTTCAACTTGCGTACAACTTCAGATCTTCTTCTGTATACCATGTACAGGATTGTTGTCAAAGCAGAGCTAGAAGCCAGTAAAATAATTTGTGGAGCTGAAGGCCTCCCATTGTTCTCCATGTTATTTAACTATCTACAAATTAGAACCAACAACAAAAGTGAGGATTACCAGTCCAATGACAGCCAAATGTATTTTTTTAAAGCATATGTCAGCATAGATTGAAATAGCTCTGAACACCATAAATATAAACTATTGAGGGAACAACAACAGATAGATAGTTCAATTTTAAAAGCTTGACCACCTACATTGCTGCTTCAGTTTAATTTCTTAACTTACTTTACAGTACATTCGAACATATTTTTAGCAAGACAAACTTTCCAAAATACCATAGTATTTATATTACATGTAAAAATTATTTAATCCACGGTAAAAACTAATCTTTTCAATGGAAATGCAGAAAGATCCTGGTCCTATTCTTGCAAGAACAAGCATCAGCTTGGATCCAGTCCATCGCTTGGCACTCATGCAAACCACTGTAATGATACTCTATACCAATTATCCTATAAGATGCTTACATATTAAATTTTTTTTCTTAATATACAGCTTTGGATATTGTCTTTTATCTTTGAAAATCCAAGATGTAGCTAAACAAATCAAAATTCAAAAATTGCCAGGGCAATGCATTAGGCTTGAGAAAGCTCAGCAGACTCATAAGAAAAGCACACATTTCATTAATCATCTTATACACTGCTCTAAATAAAATATGTCTGTACACTCCGATGAACATGCAACTGTTTTCATTTTACTGCTGTCAGAATGAACATCACTATTTGAATATAACTCAAATCTATATGGGAAATAAAAATCCTAATCAAAGGCAAGCGCTGACATTCAATTGTAAAAGAATGGTCCTTTTATTTATTTATTAACCTCACACTAATTTCAACATCATGTTACTCCTAGTCTTGCGGGGCAAGACACGATTCTCAAACGAGAATGCAAGTCTAGGGACAACCAGTTAAAAAGTGTGCAGTGAAAAGTGGCGAAATGAAGCGCTACAAAGGGAACACCCACGGGGTTACCTCCTAAAACACCTACCCCAATTCCATCAGACCGTGTATTTGAAACCGCCAGTGTAGTTTCAGGGAGAGAGCAAAAGAACCTGAGCATAAGACTTGACACTGAGAGAAAATAAAAAACTTAAATTGTTGTTATCCATTCAGGAGCTCTGTAGCATAAGATAACTGAAGCTTAATAATTAATTTGCACGTTGTGATAAGCGCAGTGACAGTGGAGTCAGACAGACAAACATACGTAGACCACTGCAGCTACTGGTCTCTGCATATTTGAGAAGTGCCTCTAACTGATATGATATCTTTCTGTCATTTTAACAACTGGATCAATATATGACATAACAACAGCAAATAGAAATTACATAAACATTGTGGTCTATGGATACACAACATGTTGAAATGCAGCGGCTATTTTGTCATGACATGTTTGTATTTCCAATTGGACAGTAATGTTAAACTTCTCTACTTATTGATTTAGACGTCAAGTTAGATGGTGGGTGCTGTGCAGCCTTTTCCATTATTCTACTGGTGTCATTCAGCAGAGTTGTTAACTTAGGTGTTTTGAGTACTGAAATCTGCATCTCCTGTGGCTCTTCATTATCAGCCCTCTTAATGGCAATCCTTGCGACACACTGATTACTTCAAATGCATGTTTTTTTTTTTTTTTTTACAGTTCTTATTTTCACAAGCATAGATACTTATTTTGTTGAAGTAAAGAAGATATGTGCATACTTATTATCCCAGCAGCACTGGGTGTGAGGCAAGGAGCAAACTTTGCTCCCTTGCAGCATTCAATTGCACAGAAATGCATGCATTTCAGTAAAAAAAAAAAAAAAAAAGTTTTTCAGATATGTGCTATAGATTTGCTGAAACAGTGTGATCAGGCGACGTAGCAGCTAGTGTCCATAAGCTGAATCTTCAAGGACTCAGGTTTGAGGATGGGTCTTATTTTCTTTACAGCACATGAAGAATTAAATGTACTCATAAAACACAGGAAAATCATCACTTTTAGCTGTGTTTCTGGTCAGTTTCATGAAGGTTCACATATTAGCTTAGGATTTAATAACAAATGATGGACAGTCAAACGGGCAGTTTTTCATACAAAAGAAACAAATGTAATGAACCATTTGTAACACATTATATTTTTGAATAAATAACTACATAACATATTGAATTACTTCTGTTGTAAATATTAAGTAATGTAACCGAGTTATTTTTAAAAGTAACAATCCCCACACTGCTCAGGAGACACAGGCTCTATGCCTGTGTTTGGATTCACAGAAGCCGGTTGATGACATCAAACCATTTTCCTGAAGGAGAACTCCATGTGGACTTACGCGAGTAAACAGATTTTTAAGAAACCAGGTTTCTGGCCTTACCCTGATTTTGTGTGTGCATGTAAACACACTCCGAGTTCTTCAAAAACAAATTTAGATAATGGACGGATTCCTGCTTTTCAAACACTCAGTTAAAACTTGAAAATACAAGTACATGAACTGTAATCCTGTATCTAGATTGTGTTTTATTGATTAAAAGAGTTAACCTGTTATTTTTTTTCCTTTCACATTATTGTAATGTGAAATAAACACTATTTAAAGTTATGTTTATATGACATTATCTGCTTTCCCTCCTTTAATTTTAACATATAATTCCTGAAAACCCTTATGTAATTCAGGGAAGCAGAGGAATGGAGCCTCTCCAGGTCATAATGGTGCAAGGAAGGAACTGGTCCCTAACTTAGCACACTCGTGCACACACGGCCAGTTCTGAATAATCGTAAACACCTAACAAGCGTGTCTGTGGTAATGAAGAAAACCAGAGTGCCAGCAAGAAAAGTCACTTGTGCTGGGTGCAATCGGTACACGGGCAGCGACCCTAATACTCCAACAGAGGTGCATCAACAAAGTCAAACGCGCATGCGCCCTACACTAAGGATTGTGTTACTGTAACTATTTTTTTAAACTCTTTTAGCACATAATATGGACTCGGTAGGAGTTTTCGTTAATCATTTCGGTGGTTTACCAGGATGAACTATATACTATTGCAGATACAATTTTGGAAACGACCCCGCCCCTTTTAAGAAACGATATTAGCGTAAAGTGCCGCCCCTTTCGACTGAAACAAATCTATCGACACCTAAAACTGAATTTCACTCTGTGAAGATTGCAGATGTCGTGTTATTTTTACGAGTACCTGCCTCGAGCTTCTGGTGCACCGGTTTTTCCACGATAGCCGAAGCCATTCGAAAAGAAAAGCTGCTTTCGGAATCAATTTGGATCTCAGAAACCAGAAAAAAGCTACTTTACGTTCCAAATCCCACCTCATTTATCAATAATGTCGCGTCTCGGAATACGTGTGGCCTCTATCCAGCCACTAATGAAACTGCCACGTCAAGCGACTACATGCCGAGTACACAGTCATTACGTATCGAATATGTGCATCCAGAGTTTGCTGCGGGATCCGAATACTTGACGTGGAGGCTGTCAGTACCCCGCTTCAAGAAGTTGTAGAAGTTCGCCGAACACGAGTTGCAACACCTTACCTCAAACACAGCATTCCAACATGCAAAATATTTCAAAAGGTAAAAACTCAAAGCTGTAGGGTAAAGCCCAATAGTACATACACACTTTTAATGCACTTGAAAATGAAAAATCCCTTTGTGACCTCACGGAAGCAGTAGGCACGCAACATACGTCATATAACCCCTAAGCAGGTGACGCACCCCGCAACCTGCATACCGCATAACAACAGGCTGGCGGCGCCTCGTTTGCAGTCGCAGGCACACGACTGCCATCTAGTGGGCCATGGAACATTATCGTGGCAAAATTACAGTTAATGCACTTAACATATGTTTACACTGCAATATGGTGCATTTAAAGGTGGTGCATTTCATATTGGCACGGTTTTATCGTATCATAATTAAAAAAAATTCAACCAACTGATCGATTGCGTTTCATAAAGACACACACATCTCTCATCAGTTTAAAATGTAATGCAAAGGCGTATTGCATTTGAACTCATATCCATAGATCGCGTGTCTTAAGTTAAAGCAACGCAAACATATTACATTTCGCTTAGTGGCTACCACAAGTTGTGTTGCATTCCGATTTAAGACCACACGTTAATCATGCCAAAACTAAACGTAATCCAATGACCAGTCAGTGACAAAAGGTGAAGTGAGGACGTAAACGGGTGAGATAAGAGATGTTCTACTTCTAAACATTTCTATGTACATTTTGTCAATGATGAGTGATTAACCGAGTCAGTGTGAATCATTTTTAGGTCCCGCTCACAAAGATTACTCTTATGTTAAGTTGTCTACATAATGAGTTAAGCTTATCTTATATCAAATTGTTCCATTCTTCTTCTGATAGTCCAGACTGATGCAGTACATCAAGAAGTTTAGCAATAGCCCGCACAGTCATCCCCATCTGCAGGTATTTACAAACTATATTTAAACTGAATAGCGGACATTCTGGTTGAGGATTTACATTATCACATAGATATTCGCTCTTGAATACGTTCTAAGAATATTACCGTGGGGCTGGAAATTCTTCTCCTGGTGCTGCTTCTGTTACACCATTGCTTTCCAGCAACCAGACGACACAGCAGAAAATGAAATAGTCGTTTACATCGCTCGCTTCTATCTGTTCGATGACACAGTGGGTATCCTGCTTTATAAACTCCCCGTTCACCATTTTACCGCTGGGTAAACACACTGGAATGGGACTAACTGTAGCACCTATAACATCACAAAAACCCAAAACATCATTCATATAAGTCAGATAGCCCTCCCATAACCATGATCTTAACCATAATGTAACTGGCATATTCATTGAGAAAGCTCTTTCATTTTGGCCATTTTTAAAACTTGGTATAGGAATGCCAGGACCTTGCAACCCAGGTGAGCAGAATAACATTTTTCAGTGGTGCTAATGCAATTACAAAGGTTCCTCTAATAACCAAGTAACACTTATACATGACTAATTAAAGATAAGCTAAGGGAGTGGACCATTAGGATACTAAAGGAATGGCTGTTGAAAAACAGGGCTTTTTTAATATGTGAATGATAAATTAAAAATCAGGAGACATTAATAACCATTAGAGACACTAGCATTGCCTTGGCTATATTTCAAAATCAATTTAATAGTTTCTTTATTATATTGTATTGTGACAGTCGGCCGGCTGCTCAACCCAGCTGGGACGCCCAAAGAGGAGGAAGGAAGAAGGCAGCTACTGTGGGACACTGCCTCTCCCAAGACGCCAGATGGCGAGTTCCCTGCAGCGTAGCGGCACCCCGTATTCCCGCAGGGCATCATGGAATTTGTAATTCAGCATCACAGCCCTACTGGGTACCGTGGGTGCTGCAAGGAGATACTGCAGGAAGATCTGGGGATTTGTATTTCCCATATAGCCCGGAAGCCCCAAAGTACTTCCAGGCTGAAGAAAAACTCAAGTCCTCCATCTGACCTGGAAGTGCTGGCAAATCACGGGAACAGAAGAGTGGAAGCACTTCCTGGTCAGGGACTATATAAAAGACCCCTGAAGACCCACCAAGCGAGCCGGAGTTGGGAGATAGTGCTGGGAGGTGGAGCAGAGAATTATTGTGTTTATTTATTATAGTGTATTGCCTGTTAACTGTGGCTGGGGTGCTCTGGAGGCACTGCTCAGAAAAGAAGAAGAATTAAAAATATTCCTGAGTGCTTTTAACCTGTGTCTGCATCTGTCTGTTGGGCTTAACGGGGTGACAGTGACCCCTAGCGTTCTTACAGTATATTTCTGGGTGTGTGCAAACTTTTGACTGGTAGTAAATGTAACCCTTAAATTTCCTGTTCAGTGACGAAACAGAATTGCTTCAGGAAGGAGTTTAAATTCAACTCAAGAAGTTTTAATATTCCTATATGTACCTTGGCATCCTACAATTTTTCACTTTGATTGGCTGAATGTGCTTCCCCAGTGTTAGATGTGTGAACATTCTGCAATATGTTTATTGTATTACAATTTGGATTCCACAGTTTTCTTCTCTGTGGCCTTGTTGCATAAATACAGGTCAAACATTTTAGCGCTTATGAGAAGTTCTTGTTTGGTCACATCAAATCACAGAATCTTCCTTCAGTTGACTTCAGAGTCTCCCATATGCCTTTTGGCAAACTCTAATTGAGATGTCCTATGCATTTCTTTTACCACTGTCTCTTAAAACTGTGGCTGGAGAAGCACCCAGGCAACAGTTGTTGTTTGCACAGTTTCTCCAATCACATCCACTGTAGCTAGTAACTCCTTCATGGTCCCCATAGGTCTTGTAGTGGGCTCCCTCACTAGTCTTCACTCAGTTTTTGTGGATGGCCTGCTGCAGACAGATTTGCAGCTGTGTCATACTCATTCCATTTCTTAATGAGTGATTTAACAGGACTCCAAGGGATATTCAGTTTCTTGGTTATTTTATTAGTCTCCATCCAAATTTGATCTTTTCAATCACCTGTTCCCAAAATTGCTTGGGGTGTTCTTTTTGTCCTAATTATGTAGATTAGGCCACAATATTGCTTCACCACTATAGCAAGAAGGTTATTTTTTGCAAACACAATCTGTGAAATTTATTTCAAAGCCATGCAATTCTGCTGAAAGAGAGAGACTGGCAGAGAGATGGACAAATGACAACTGGATGGTGCAGGCTAGAGAGATGGACAGAAAGCAAGTGAAGGACACACAAGCAGGCTATCTGAAAAGTGCTGGTGTCTGCTTGGACAATGTGGTTAAAAAATACAGTCTACCATAAATGATGAGAATGGATTAAGGTGTTATTTGGGTTCTGTCCAGAAATAAACAACCTGTCCCGATATCTGACAAGAATTCTATGTCTGGCAGTTGCCCATATCTGACAAGAATTTTGTGAATATGTAAATATTTGAGTGTTTAAAATGACGAAGATCCAGCACGCGTCTGTGATATCCTTTGGCTTCTCTCCAGCCTGAATATGCACAGTAAGTATAAATGGATCATACATTGTATTATTGGGAATGAAATTTATGTTTTAAAGCAAGTTAAATACATATTTTTTTGTACCATATTTTTCTTGTGCAATTATTTCTGCCATGGCTACAAAAGGGATTGTATTCGCTCTAGTCTGTGCTGCATCAAGAAACACATCCCCGAGAGAAAGAGCGCCCCCTGCTGGATAGAAATTGGCTCTGCAAGCTGGGCGTAAATTTATCCAACAGAGTGTAATTGCAGCCTGCAGTACCTATGAGGTCAGTCATGTAATACCCCAACATCACAAAACACCCTCAACGTCAGTCACGTAACACCCATCACATTACACTATAATTAGCATTAGGGTCCTGATATACTATGGTTAAGATTAGGGTTGTAGGAGGGCTATCTGAGTCAAAGGGCATTTTGTGACTGATGTTATCAGCATTACCTGATCTGTGTCACAAGTATTGCAAGATGCAGCTACACCCTACTCAATTTATACTGAGCTCCTTGCTTTAATGATAATGTAGGCGGGACCAGCCTTAGTGCAGATGAGAGTCCATGGACATCTGTGGCTGTGTAATTGACATCCCAGCAACACCAGGAGAGGGGACTGGTTTCCCCGCAGGTGTAAGTTGTTGGGCTTGAGCTAGTTATAAAATATAGGGCAAACAGTATAAGAATACTGCTTGTTGTTGCATTGTATGTGAGTTAGACTGAGGGGTCCAGCAGATAAGGAAAAGTGGGGAGGTAAAAGTCATTCTAGTATGGCATGTGACATCCATCATCTTTGTTCAGCAAAAACACTGCAGGTATGGTTAAGTTGAACTGGAATTCCACTGCGATATGGTGAAGGAATGCAGTTGTGGAAAACAGAACTGGCTACTTTACGGATGTGCAAAGCCTGCTGTAAAATAAGTGCTGTGTTGGGGAACACTGTTATTCACGAGCTATGTTACACCGTTAACCATTAGAAAATAAAACGTTAGAAAAGTTACGAGAAACTGCGCGTTATTATGAGTCGGTGCATGCATATACGTGGAACGTGCAAGCAGGCATGTGTTATGTTACCTTGTTAAAAGTCATGTCACCCGTGCTACGGGGACTGGCAGTCAGTTGCTTAAAAATAAACATTTTCAGTGCCAATGGAGCTACTCGAAGTCTCGACTGTGTTCACTAAAAGAACTGTAGAAAATTTTATTGGCACTAAGTACCGGCATAACAGCGACCCAATATAATCCAAAATACGTGACTCGTCTACCCTTTAATAGCACAGTTTAGGAGCTGTGCAGCTGCCACTGTCACACTCTGTCATTCATATAGCACTTCCGAGCTCTAAAGAAAAAAAAAAGGTTAACGCAGCCACCCCACATCCCCCAACACTCATATGTACCATGAACTTGTATTAAACTTGTATTAAAATGTTAATAATGCCATTTCCTTCAGGAAATCAAAAAAAATCAGAAACTAAGAAGCCATTGAAGTTATATGTTAAGTACTGCAAGCTTGTATTAACACTGTCTTTATAAGCTATTATTGAAAAAGAAAGAGCAGATTGTGTACACAAATAAAGCCAAATATAAAGAGCTCTGACTTAAACTGAGAAAAGAACAAATAATAATAATTTGTTTTAACCTTCCAAAGAGAAGCATGTCTCTTAGTTTAGTTTAAGATGCATACATTACCTTCCTATGAGTGCTGACCATACTTTAGGAGAGTATCCATTGGATCAGTCTGGATTTAAAATGAGACTACTTCTCACATGACAGAAAGAAGCCTGATCTTAAAAAATATTTTGGGTTAAAGTATTTGGTAAAATGAAAACATCTTCACTTTTATTTAAACAATGTTTTTAAATGTACAAGACATCGTTCCTTCAAACCTTGATCACGTTTTAAGGAAAAAAAAATCATTTGATAATGATAAAAGACAAAGGCAGACAACTTCTTGCAAGAATAAGAAATTGCCTAATGTGTGTGTGTGGAGGTTGTGTATTTTGGTAACTATTACAGTGGAGCATATGGTGGCGTAGTGTTTAGCACTCTTGCCCGGCGATGGGAAGTGAAGGTTCAACCTTATATGATTTTTTGTGTCGTGTTGGTATATTCTCTGTGACTGCGATGCTTTCTTGCTGTCTGGCTTCCTTATGGTTGGATTTAATCCTTGTTGTCACAGAATCGGATTGCCAATGAAGAGTTTTCTTTCCTTGTTGTCGCTGAATATTTTTGGCCACGGCGTGTCTTTGATCTGGAGACCAGCACCATATAGAGCTGAGCAGGATGTGCTCCCAATTTAATGAAGTTAACACCAGCTTGCGTAATGAGAGGCTGGTTGGTGTTGTTTGTTCTGGTAAGTCAATATAAGCATGAATGACAAGGAGTGTGTAAATGCATTGAATGGTGAATACCTACATAAAAAAAACACCTCGAGTGAGTTTACCATACAGGTATGAGAAGGAGATCACTGTGAATGAAATGCAGTGTCAAAGGAAGCTGAAGTGAGCATGAGAATGTTTGAAATATGGGGTGTTGTGTAAACAGATGAAGCAATTGATAAGTGTGTATGACTGAATGCAAAGATGAGAGGCCACTGTTACAGAGGGACAGTCGAGGCTGTCATTTGTGAAGATATAGCGGGTTGGATAATGGATGGATGGATGTTTTGTCCAGTATGTTGAATGTTGTCCTGTTTCAATAAAATAAAGTACTTATACCTTTCTAGCCAAGTAAGCTACTTGAGAATGAAGAGGGATAAAGTCTAGTTAGATGAAAGAGGAGTATTTGTGTTAACAGATATAGGGATCTGAAGAAGATTAAAAGATCTTGTTCAGGGTCTGGGGTGACAGATGTCCCTTATGTGTTATTATGTGTAAGTCTGTGTCTATTAAAAGTAAAAAAATCTACATATTATAAAAAATGACAAAGTAAGAGTAAAAAAGAATTTGTGTTCCAATATGGAAACCCCAATAATTTGTTCCAGCAAAGGCAAAAGATGGGTCATCTATAGGAAAAGCACTGTGATGCCACAAGCTCTGATGTTCAAATGGTGACTGACTTCCTGTTTACACTACGTTCATAACTGGTCTTGCTGGAAGGGGCGGAGCCGTGGGTGTGGCCATGCATTTTTAGTCTTTGCCTTCTGGTAGGTGGCAGATTGTTCTGCGGAAGCAGCTAAAGACACATCAGCAGTTAAAACACTAAAATCATCTTGCCCCTGGTGTAGCCCATAAGCATTCTATGTAAGAAACTCACCAAGGTGTTGTATGCAATAATATCGTATCAATTAATAACCTGTAAGAAACCTTTTAATTTTTTATATAGAAAGTCATACTCTTCACTGCCTCCAGTTTTCATTCTCATTATCAGCCCGTGGTTTGCACTGTGAACTGACAGATATCTATTTATGTTGATTTCCTCCTCAGTCTGCTTTGTTCAGATGAAATAAACACAAAGAAAACAAATTAATCTGCACTATTCAATAGTTGTTATTCTGCCAATAAATTCTATAATCCTGTTAAATTTCTATCTTAAATGTCCTTGATTCTGTCACACACACTAAATGGTGCACATTCCAGGAAACAGAGCACTGACCTGTTCCACTTCATTTCAAGTAGTCATAACAAAAGCCCAAGGCAGTATGGCAGCCCTCTTAATGTCTTGTTATTATTGTCAGGCTCTGGTTACAAGAAAGAGGGATGTGAGAACCAATGGAGGATTACTCTTTGAGTCTCTATACAGAAAACTGAAAAGAGAAGACATTCTATCTAAATGAAAGATAGATAGATAGATAGATAGATAGATAGATAGATAGATAGATAGA
>JANRMT010062815.1:28668865-28725530 GCA_026402145.1 Polypterus bichir lapradei
ATAGATAGATAGATAGATAGATAGATAGATAGATAGATAGATAGATAAATAGATAGATAGATAGATAGATAGATAGATAGATAGATAGATAGATAGATAGATAGATAGATAGAAATTAAAAAGTTGAGGATTGTTCTGTTTTGGAATTCATCTATCCTGAACTTGGTATGTAATTATCCGTTTTCTCACATTTAATATTTAAATAAACATCTCTAGTGAGAAAAAATCACCAAACTCATTTCCTGTCTTGTTATGGACATTTTGTTGAGCCACTAGACATACTGTATTCAGGTAGTATAACCTGCACTTTGCCAATTATGAGAACAAGCTTGGAGATTACAATTCTAAAGAGACTGAAAATAAACTTGAAGTTCTGCAGCCCTTTGAAAGTACATATCTTCAACCTCTTTGCCAGAAATCAAGAAACAGAAAATGGACACTTGCTAGATAATAGGACAGGTTCCGGTGTAGTGAGATTTTCCTGTGGAGAAAGTATAACAATGTGCACAATGGAAAGTTTTAGCTTGTCTTTATGTGGACAATATGCAGCATGTAAAATTTTTTAGAAACGCATTTCACTCTTCCAAAATGATGTGAATGAAAAGCACACGTAGATTTGATTTTACTGGTGTGCAACAGATTGTATGCATTACACAACTGCAGAAGACAACACAGGTAAACAAGATAGTGTGATCAAGGCTTTAAGAAGCAACATTTCTTGGTTTACACTCCAAAACACTTTTTAGTGAGTTTCATGTTTTGTTAAATTTGTTAAATTGTGTGGATAATATATTTTAGTGTCAGTTATGCAAAACTGTGTGTGAATAGAAACTTGTCTATTTCATTCTTACATTTGGTGATTGACCATGAACCTCAACATTGTAGAATATAGCTTAATGACACCCATATATGTTTTCTTAAGCCTCTTAATACAAGTAACAGTTTACAAGTCTACAACCACTTGCAGAAGGGATGCCAGGCAATTTACACAGCAAACTTTGGTTCACCTGTTCACTCAATAACCCACTCTGAGACAAATTACGGCAGTGAATGAACCTAAGACACACATCATTTGGATATAGTTGAAAAACAGACAAAGTCTGCACTAATAAGGGAAGACTATGCAAACCGAACAAAGCTAGTGACTTAGCAGAAATCCTACCCAGGCCCCTAGTAGTGTGTGCCACCCTAACTGTAAAGATGTCTGTGCACATATGATGTATTGTGTATATTTACTCTACCTCATCAGAAGCACAAGGGAAATCACTGAGAATTCAATATACCCCAGAGCCTGCTCTTTTATTTCATGAGGAGGCTGATTAGTCAGCCCAGCCAAGCATATGCAGTGAATAAATAATAGGATCAGTTCTTCTGCTCATAAGAAAGAGTATGAAAAACACCCTGAACAAAGGGAGGTAGTTCCTGTTTACTGTGCAGACAATAACTAAAACACTGCTCCTAGCATCCCAAAAATAAGACAAAATCAATCTAGAGAGACAGAACACTAAAACATGTCAATATCCTGGTTGAAATTGTAATTAAACTATAGCAGAAAGACTATGAAAAGCTGATGATTGGGAGTGGTTCTGTTCCCCATAAGACAGGTGGCAGTGGTCCTCATATAGGAACACAGCTGGGACTTATGCAGTGGTGCCTGTGACATGCAGAGTCTGTGGGATCAAGATAGGGTGCTGCCGGGGGAGGATCTCCCTCATTTTTTTATGGCCCGGAAGTGCTTTCTCAAGGACACAGCACTCCCGGGTCTGATTTAAATGGAGGGTGCTGCCTGTCAGGAGCCAGGAGGCAGTGGGCAACACTCAGTGTGAGGTAGTAAGGAGGGAGAATTGTTAGTTTATTGAATGATTTCTATGTAATTGTGGCTTATATTTGGAGAGGTGATTGTGGAAAGTGCTTTGGTGGAAGTAATACTTTTTATTTTATTCTAAAAAGTCTGATATTTTACTGTGTCTTGGGGTTCTCTGGCACCTCCTTGTGGTCACTATATATATATATATATATATATAGTCACACACATGCGCATAGGAGGCAGCTAAAGGGCTCGGGTAAGGACAGTTCTGAGACATACCAGGATGTGGCAGAGTGCACTGACTCTTTTTCTTCCTTGCCTGCAGACCATTCCCAGGAGATTCCGCCTGGCTCTCCTGACGTCACTTCCGGGACCAAGCCTATCGAAGGAGACCTTGCCGGCTCCGGCCCCTGTGATGTCACGTCTGGGCTCGAACCAATGGCTGAAGACCTCAATGAGCCCGACCCCTACAATCTCACTTCATGTCTTCCCCTTTAAAAACCTCCTCCTTTTCCCTATGCCCCCAGTTCTGTATTGGACTCCAATGTTTTATGCACAGCAGTGCTATCATTTGAAAACGATAATTTGCAGCCATGAAAACAAATTATACCTTGCTTTGTCTCATCGTGGCTTTTGTGACAATATATATATTGCTCCTCTCTCTGGGGGCGCGCTTCACGCTCGCCACTTTGCGTCTCTGTTGCTCACATTGTGGGGGGGTGGGGCTAAACGCATGCTGAGGAGATGTGGACGAATCAGCAGCTGGCTTGAAGCTGCTGCTACCGAGCTGCGTGATCTGCATGTCGCATGGCGCGATGATCATTTAAAATTCTGTACAGCAGCTGTCCTTTTGTCTCACTTCCTTGTCTCCCGGGACGTTAAAGTGTCTCTGAGAAATTGTTTGTAAGTAGGGCGTCATGTGCAAGTAGTCTCGAGGGACATCAAAGTTTCTCCCCGAGATGATCATATCTCAACCCAAAATTTTTTTATATAATAGATAGATATATTGTATATCAGGCATGTCAAACTCACTACCATTGGTGGGCTGCTTTGACTGCCATACGTGCGTCAGCGGGCTGCACTGTAATAAGTACTATTATACTATTATGCAAAGTTACTGTAGTTTTCTTTCCTATACTGAAGATTTTAAAATATGTAACACTTAAAGTTTAAAGAAAAGCAATTTTTTTCCATACAATCTCCGTACGACAGTGTACAATTAGAGCCTTAGACTCTTAGCTAGGAGTCTTACAGTGTGAGATTTATTTCTTTTGTCCCAACACTTGGCATCTCTTGTTAGTAACCAGTTCATCAATATCAGACTTGAAATCTTGTGCAGCTGCAACTTTTATGAGGGATGAAAGGTGCTCGACAGTAAGTCTTGAGTGATGTGGGGTTTTGGTAGCTTTCTTTAACGAAAACAATTGCTCACAAAGGTAAGTGCTTTCAAAAATAGACAGTACTCTCTAAGCCAACTTACAGATCTGCACATACGAGGGTGGCAGGTAAGCATACAAGCCTGGCACACCGACTTTGTTGTATTTTGCCTTCAGAATAGAATCTGACTGCAGTTCAATCAATTCCATTTGGATATTCTCAGGCACATTCTCAATGTTGTAAGAGTATGGTGACGTAAACAGTGCAAAGTCCTGTTCATGTGAACTGAAATCACAAAAATGCTCACTGAATTCATTGCTCAGTAATTCAAGTTGGAAAACAAATCCTCCAAAAATAAAATTTTACTTTACTAAGTTTACTTCAAAGTTTATATTGTAAAATAAGCCGATATGCAAAAAGCCCCTGACCTACACTAATTTTACAAACTCAAAATCACAAAAATTTGTTAATAAACAACTCACCAACTTCACGCGTCCACTTCAGATCTTCAGCTGTAGTCTGCACTAACTGTTCGTTACAAATCTAGCACAAAATTGCATAAAACTAGGGCAAAAAAACGTGAAAATATGTGGGCTATTACTGCTCATGATGGTCAGTTCTGCTCAGTGGCCAGTCTAAGCAGCCCAGCCAGTAGTGTAGCCTGATAGGCTGCAGCAGCCTAGAACTTCAGTTGCGACGTCGCGGCTCATTAACTTTGGTCAAGGCTTGTGAAGGGGGAGGGGCAGTGTCATGCCTAGGGTATCAAGGAGCTGACACCGCAGCTGTAACTATACTAGCAGATGACGTTTCCTGTACCGTAATGCCATGGGAAAACACGCTTTTGTCAGAAGGCAGAAGTAAGAAAAGTCAATAAGTAACGCGGAAGATGCAGAATGATTCAAGCACAAACGATAGTAATCATTTTGTACAAGTTTATTGCTAACTAAGATCTATCATGCGGGCCATGGGCCGTGGGCTGCGTGTTTGACATGCCTGTTGTATATGATACGGTACATCAGGTGTACACACCTTTGTTTCCCCTTATGGGGATCAAACCTCAGATGTCAGTGTCTGAGGCGAAGCCTCTGCCATTGCACCATGGCGGCTGGTTCACTTACTTGACAGGGTGAAGACCAGAGTATTATATTCTTACTTCTGAATAGCAATCTGATTATCTGGCTGGTTGCCTACCAGGTAGCACTTGTGGTTGGTTGGCCAATTGGCAAACATCCCCCACATCCTATCAGTTGCAAGAAGCAGATCACAGATATGTGATACAGTACCTGCCAAATAATACAAAGAGTACACTTGATGAGCACCAATTAGGGTGAAGCACATGTTGTGTACTTCTTTGTCAAGCAAGTTCAGCGGTTCAGTAGCAGCGCCTGGGGCAGACACAGTCTGGAGGAAAGAGGACAGAAGAGTGACCAGTTGGGCTGGTTGGGGCTCAGTCTTTTAAATGTTCTAAACATCTTGTGACAATCCTATTATGCAGTAAGCCTGCAAACCTGCAGCTGATCCTGCAGAGAGAGCCATTTAAGAGTGTGCTTGTTTCTCATCGAAATTCTGTTTAAAATGGAGTTTCTCAAAGGGCAGCTGTGTTTCTTTCTCATTGGTTCACTGTTTAACAGAGGGTCAGTGTGCAGCCAACAGTGTCAGCATGCAGCTGCCAGCGTTAAGTGGTAGGAATATGCAGCAGACCAGCTGCCAAACTGACTTTGCATGACTGCTGCCGCCATCATAAATGGTGAATCCATGGGGCGTCACCAGTCACAATATATATATATATATATATATATATATATATATATATATATATATATGTATATATTGTAGGAGGACAACAGGCATCCCAGCCAGGAAGGAGGAAGGTTCCTCGTATGTGATCTCAGTGGAAACTTGCTTGGGAGTTGGAGTCCAGAACTGCAGTCCTGTTGGCGTCCCTGGGTGCTGATGGAGTGTGCAGTCAGGGAAGGACTTCCCTATTTTCTAAATGGTCTGGAAGTGCTTTCAAGAAGACACAGCATGGCACTGGATGCATTTCTAGGTCTGGTTTAAAAAGGAGCCCGCTTCCTCACATCAATGAATCAGAATCAGGAGGCAGAGGGCAGCACTGGGAGAAAGGAGGAAGAATAGATTTTTTATTGCTATTGTGCGGCTGAAGTATGATTTGGAAACATGCCAAGGTTTAATAAATATCTTTTATTTAAACCTAGAAGTGTGTTGGGGCATTACTGTGTCTTGGGTTTGGGGCTCAGTGGAGTCCTCTTGTGGTTATATTGGCATAGTTGGTAGGATTTCATACCCATCTGTGAGGCAGGAACCTGTAATACAAATTAATTGTAACCATACCCTGAGCTTTAATTCTACACATCTGGCACCTATACTTCGGACCAATGATGGGCAGAAGATTGGGCAAGAAATCCAGCCAATGGGAAGCTGATAGATGGGCAACGGATCCCAGGCCACCATCAGGGAGCTCATGGAGTTCGCAGGACAGATGGCCAATATATATAGACTCCGAAAATTGGATCTGTATGGGCAGGAAGAGTATGGGAGAGACACTGGATGGGCTCTTCGACAGGAAGATTAACAAGGTACTACCATCAAATGGCTGAAGTCCCCAGAAAGTGTTGGAAAGACCCACTCCATAAAAACAGGGAACCTGTGGCTAGCCGTCTTCTATCTTTTTCAGCTCCCTGACAAGAAGGCCAAAAGACATCGTGAAACTGGAGCAATACCGACATATCACAATATCACGAATGCAAACCCGAATGCTTGAAATCTCATCTTGGAAACACTGAAACCCCTTTTCCACCCTTGCAAATAGTAAGTCACAGAATCAATGTCTGAGCACTGTCGCTAAATTGCTCGAGATGGAACAGACTATCCTTGTAGAGGGACTTCTGGACTCATTCTCCCAGGATGCTGTGGAAACCCTGAATGAGCATGCACAAGAACAGTGATGACTCCCAAATTACTCCCTCAACCCAACTGGACATGGATTTCACTTTCTGAAAGTCCAATGAACAAGCAGTAACTGAAGACAGCTGCAGTAAAGGCCTGGCAAAGTATCACTAGGGTGGCAACCCAACACTTGGAGATAACTATGGGTTCCAAACTTCAGGCAGTCATTGACTGTAAAGGATTTTCAACTAAATATTGAAAATGATCATTATATTTATGATTATGTTAGTTTATCCAAATAATTTGAGCCCCTGAAAATAGAGGAGCCATTTATTAAAATGTTTCTTCTAAACAGCGCAACAATATTTTTGGTAAACCCCTTAAATTAAAGCTGAAAGTCTATATATTAATCACATAATGATTGATTTATTTCAAATCCATTGTGTGTCACTGTCCAAATACTTATGGACCTGACTGTATATATCCATAGTCTGGAATGTTTGTTGGACTGCATTACAATCCTACAAAGAGGAAAAAACAATAAACAGACCTCAGAAGACAATCACTCATTAATCTAACTTGACAATTCATCTAGGCAATGGGGGAAAACTCTGAAGATGAGTTCCACACATTGGATGATGCAAACCTCCTTTTAACACAAAAATAGAAATTACTAAAGTATTAAATGCTTTCTATGTTTGCTTGAGTACCATGGGGCTTCAAAAAAAAAACAAGGCTTCTTCACTAAACAAACCTCTCTGTGAAACTCTCTACCACCATCACTTTGGAAGGCTAAAATTACACATTTTCCAATATTCTTACTGTTTACAATATTTCCCGTGGCATCAAGCACTAACAACAGCAGCAGCAGCATTTTCCCATCTCACAAAATAGACCAGATATGACCCAGAAGAACACGGCAGGAAAGTCTGAGTCAGTCTGCTACTGTTGAATTTATGGAGAACATCAACAGTGAGCCATCATAAAACTCATATTAAAGTGTAGCTTCAGTCTCTAAAGTGCAGTTTGAATGCGTAAGATATATATTCAAATCGTCATTCATTCCAATTCATCTATCAGGAATATGATCTGAATAAACAATGTGCAGTTTCCAGCTTATTGTGATGGACGGCCGGGGATCTTGACAATGCAGCCCAAGAGATGCAGCTCCCTCACCAGACCAAGAGCCAACAAGGCAAATCAGAACTTGAGAGCCCCAGAGAGGCTATCTTTGCTTTCATTAATTACAACTTGCACCATCATGTGTCTTTTTTGTTTGTATTTGCTAATACTCCGACTTTGAAGTAATCAGGGGTATCTGGGTTGGGTCCCCAACATTCCTCCTGGGTTAATTTTCATTTCTTGCATGGCCACAATGGCTAAAGACAAAAGTATATATTAACTTTTCAGCATCTTGCAGTGATATAAAATATTTAATTTGTGCAATGTTTCTTAAACGAAAGAATGCATTCTAAGTAATGTGCTTAAAGAGTGATTTAAAGTTTAGCTCTGACTCTAAAGTGGCACCTGGATTCTTTACTTATTTGTAAATCTAAATGGCTTACTTTATTTCTAAAATTCTCACAATTTTCTTTTTTTCTTGTAAAGTTTAAGGGAATTATTACTCATTTATTAGGTGATGCTAGTTTAGAGCCTTGAGGTCATCTGGCACTATGGACAAATAAATTGTTCTAAGTACTGCATGAATCCTGCATTGTACTTGTTTGTTTATTTCTTTGTAAAGTGCCTTGTGATGGTGATTGTTGCTAATGGATTTCTTTAAATTAACCCTTAAATTCTGATTCGTGTTTTACTGATTGATGTGCCTATCCAAGAGGATACAAGAAGAGCTCTTTTCAACTGGGAACTGGTCAATGCAGAAAGGCCACACTGAGTGATGAAGAGCTAAAATAAACACTACACTTTGTCCATTGAATTAAACAACTGATCAATAAGTCAATATAAATTTTAAATTGAGCCATTCACAGAGTTCACTGTTCCAAGGGGGTCATTTGCTGTTTGTAGTTATCTAAATAAGTTTAGTTTAGTTGCATCCATGTATTTTCTCAATTTTTATTCCATATCACAGTTATGGGGAGTTTGAGTAAATGTAAGCATCATCACATTCCAAATCTGTATGTGTTTGTATGTGTAGGCAGAAACCAAACAGGATGTAAATCCATTGCAGAGCACACTTATGCCGGGGCTCACTTACTCACACTTACAAACACCTCCATCACCAACTAACCTAAAGCTCTGAAAAGACAATGATTGGGTGAAGAATTCAAACTTGGGGCACTGGGCATCTTCAGGTAGTAGCACTTCCTCCAGCATTGCTGTACTGCCAATGCTATGTTATATTGATTATAAAAATGTGAAACTGTGTTACCGAAGTACACAGATGTGTATTTTAGCTTAAACTAATAAATAACTGAGATAATAAAACTTATATATATTGTGCATTAAAAATGAAAAAATGTATGGTACAGTATTCAAAAAATAATTAGTACATTTTTGGTTACAATGGAATCCTCCAAGGTGGGTTTGGGTGCAGTGGTGTCTTTTCGTTTCTTTACCAGCATAACCAGGAAACTATGACACTGAGGGTCCAAGTATAGGAGGTAGTGGGACTGGCAAAAGATTATTATACTGGTGTCAGATGTGGGATGCTTTCCATTTCCAAATGACAAAATTAAGTGGGAAAGGTGAGACAGTTAAGCAGAGAAACATTTAACATGCATATTTTACACAATTATATCAATTCTTCAAAATATTTGTGTTGAGTTTGTTATAAAACAAATTAATCACATGTTGTTGAATATGGATAACTTTTACTTTTCTCTGCATTTCTCCTTTTTTGTAAATTGAACCATATAATACTGATTTTTCAAAAAATTACTGTTATGGAAATTTTATTGAATATATTCAGTAAAATGTGTTTTACATAGCAATTTTCACAAAACTAATAAATGTATTTTCCAAAGAATCAAAGGAGATTCATCTACTATAGTAAATCCAATTCTGGGTCATGGAGTGGGAGACGTACCTAAAGGAATACACAGGCATTATTTAAAAATATCAACTATATAGCTGACTTGTAATACAAAAGTTTAAAGGCAAATTTTTAAGTGGATTTGAATGTAACCTCATTTGCGCTCTCACAGGTTGACCTAAGAAAATATTCCCACAAAGCGAGGCCATTAGAGTTAAAGAGGTGCTTCTCTCTAGACTAGAGAGAAGGCTGACATCACAGGATTTCATAAATTTGGTGTAATGAAAAGAGAACGCAAAGATAAAGGTTTGGGGATCCACTCCATATATTGCAGAAAGTAGATGAGGGTAAAGAGCTGTGTGATACCCCACCAAGTAATCAATTGGGACTGAGCCACAAAAGAGGACTGAGTGTACTGCAAAGGGGGTGGGTTTTTATAGCTGAGGGGAAGGAAGTGGCAGGTCGTCTGGAGGAAAAGTGGAAGTGATGAAATTTGGGGGGGCGGCCTGGTTTGGAGCCAAAAAAGGAAGAAGACTAGATCTTACTGCTTCTGTAAGGATGGGAGAAGAGTCATTAGTATACCTGAATACCCTCCTATACCAGTGTTTTAGCATTAGACAGACCCCCCCTACTGCCTCCCATGCACGCATGTGTGACACTGGCTTGCTGATATGAGGCTATGTGAAAATGAAAGATAGTCTGGAGTGCCATAAAGTTAACACCTTTATAAGGCACTAGCAAAGTTATGAAGGTAACATGGACTCATATTGGTAGCTAATGTTTTCAAGCCTTCTGTCCATTGTACTTGGTTGATGTCAGAACTCCTGTAGCACTGTGAACTTTGCTGTAATTTATTGATAATGCAATATATTGAAAAGTCACTTGCAGTAATCAGATTGCCAGGAGATAAATATCACAGAGCATTTTTTGCATCATAATAGAAAAATAAAAGAAGGACATTAGTAATGTTTAAGACAACAAATCAATTTTTGAGACCTCAGGGCTCTAGGGGACAGATCCTATTTCAACAACAATAGGCACAAAGCAAGAACATGCCCTGTGTGCGTTGCCAGATCATGTTAGGTTAACCTACATGTATACTCATTCATACCAGGCCAGTTTACAGTTACTGTATTAGCTAACCAATGCAGATACTGAGAAGATGTGCAGACTTAAACAAAGACAGATGAGAAGGGTGAAACTCAAACCTAGCGGCAATGCTAACCACTGTTTATCTGTTTTCACTGATTCTACTTTTTTTTAAATGTTTTACTTTTAAATTTACAAAACAGGTTTTATTCCTTTGTGGTAGCTTGGCATGTGCTCCATGTGCTCAGAGATGGATTCCACAATTCCATTCTAAAAGAGTATTACAAATGAAATTGAGAATGTTTAATTTAAGAAGTAAGAAGATTGACAAGCATTCAGTTCATTAAGCTTCTCTTTTTAATTCTTAGCTAAGTTGTCCCAATTGCTATGATTCAGCAACACAAAATGGTGAAAAGGGCGATAAGGCTTCAAAACAACAAGAGACCAGGCCAAGACTGTACTTGACTGTCCCAGGAACAGAACTTACTCAGGCACCCTGGACCCAAACTCCAAAGAGAGGCTTCAAGGCCTGCACAGGCCCAAACTGTAATAAGCAATAAACTAATATAAGCTTACATTACAAAGATAAATAATAAGTACAGTCTAAAAGTACAGCCCCCTTATATATAATAACATATTCTAAGTCTCTAAAGATGAGTTTAATGATAAGGTCACATGGCTGGGCGGACAGAAAAAGCAAACAAAAAGAAAACTCCAGATAAGTGGAGAAGAAAATTCAAGTTCTGCAGGGGTTTTAAGGCCAAAAGACCCCCCCAGTCCAGAATTGGCATTATACCTGACATAAATGTTCTAAAGTCATCCCTCATTGTTTCCAGGCTTTCTCCCAGAGGATCTGATACAGCGGGTCTTGTGGACAGCTTGGGCACCTGCTTTCATTTGAGCACCACAGGTGGCTGCGCAGTGCCTCGGACAGCCTTGGTGTATCTCTCTTGGTCAATTGTTTCAGATTTTTGGTGTATAACAGCAAAAGGCTGTCTCACCACTTCTCTTATGCTTAGCTCTTGGAATTGTAACCAGACTGCTATTAGAAGATCTAAGGTTACGACTTGGGGTGTGTGGAGATAGGCATTCTAAAATGTCTACCTCCCTGCATTGAATCAATGTTAATCCCTAAAATCCTTTCAGACATAGATCATTATAGTTAAAAGGTCATCTTGTATTTTTAATTCACAATTCTTTTTCCTGTTTATCATACTTTGTAGTTCCCTACATCAGTCTGCATTTTCCATGCATTCTCCCAGTTTTGCACCGTGTCAACGTCATTTTGAATTGTTTTTGCTGTCCCCCCTACATTTGCTATCTTTTCAACATTGGTATTGTCTGCGAATTTCACAAATTTACCAACTATTGACATTTTAGAATCTATGCCACTAGTATAATGGTCCAAGGACAGAACCTGAGGCCAGTGATGTGCACAAACCTTTTGTTGGGCAGTGGTGCAAAAGAGTAGAAGGGACACTTTATGGAATAGGATTTATTACATTTTAATTCTGAACACAAATTAGTGCCTACTTTTATTTTTGTGTTTTTTTAATTTAACAGGAAATTTAGATATAGCTAATGAACTATCATAATATGCATAACCTTGGCAAAAAATATTTGTCTATGATTACTGATTATATCAGATTATCATATAAGACACTACACTAACTAAACTGCACATATACTTTTTTCCTAATATAACAAAATTTAACAAAACAAATAAGAAAATAAAAGAATTCCCTTCTAGTTACATGAAATATCAAATGCAGTTTCTTTTCATCTAAAATCCAAGAGTTTATATCATAGGACAAGAAATCAAAGTTTATTGTTACTGATATATTTAGGTAGCCACTAAAACAAATCATTTGGTAACACAGATCACCATTCTTATTTTTGCATTAGAAAAGTAAATTATTATTGTCCAAAACCCTGAAGCACAGTGTTAAATGATTATATATGAACTATATATGTCAGGATTTGTTATGATTTTGGGTCCTCAAACACTGCCAGTATTTAATTTCATCGTGAGGTTTGCTTCCAGCATTACTAGGGGTGTGGCCTCTGAGGTCATGACCCATGCATAATCAACTCGATGGGATAAATCAGGGATGTTGAACTCCTGTCCTGGTGGGCCGCAGCGGCTGCAGGTTTTCATGCTAACCCTTTTCCTAATCAGTGACCAGTTTTCACTGCTAATTAACTTAATTTCCCTTCATTTTAATAGCCTTTTAATAGTTTTTAAGGATTCATTCCTCTGAATTGATTATTTTCTTAATTAAATGGCAGCCAAAGAGAAATGAGACATGAAACGAGCCAACAGATGACCAGCTAGATTGGAACATAAAACTCCAATAAGTTTCACTCCAACCAGTTTCTTAATGAGGAGCCAATTCTTGTTGTTAATTAAACCCTGTTATTTAATTTCATAGCATGTTGCTGCTCTCATTCAGCCACAGCAGACATTTCCCAAACTGTTACTTTTCTGTTTTTTCTAAGAACAAAATCAAAATGTTTTGGTGACCTGAGCAGATTAACCTCACTGAGATCTTCGCCTTTCTTTATTTTCAGAAGCCATGTGACCAACTAACCACAGTGTCTTGTTTTTCATCTCATTATCGTTAAGCTGCTAATTAAGGGAAAAGAAACAACTAGGAGGCCCAAGTCAAGTTAATTAACACTAAGGCAAAAGAAGTTAATTAGCAGCAAAAACTGGTCACTAATGAAGAAGATGGTCAGAATGAAAACCTGCAGCCACTGCGACCCTCCAGGACTGGGGCTTGACCCCCGTGGGATAAATCAACAGCTATGAGTTCAAATCCTTACCTGATTTGCAAATACCACTGATCTTAAGAACTCAAAGTTTTTCATTGTGTTCTTTTCTCAGTTGTACTTTTTTTTTGGTTTTAACCCTCTGGACCATGATTTATGTCTCTCATTTTGGGCTTCTGTTTCATTTTGCTTTCTATCTTTTTTTTTGTTGTGTTTTATTTTTTACACATATCTCCCAGTGTTGCTCAGTTTATCTGCAGTTTGCTGGCAGAACAATATATATTAAGTAAAAAAATAAATAAATAATTATATTGTTTTGTTTTCTAGGTGTTCTTAGCTTTCAGGTTTTATAGCAAAATCTTCCTTTCTGATCCCATGATTTGACAGATTGCAATGACTTCATATTTGCTAATAGTAATAACTTTGTCTAGTGACAGAAGAAGATGATAAGTCATTCTTGACCAAATAGGTGGCTGAGTGTAGACTTTTTAGAGCCATTTATACAGTGTCAAAAGTATTCAGTTACCATCACTCTTTAAACAACCCTCATTCCTCATACATTAAACCCCACCTACATCTGACCCACTCAATCTGTGTCCCTCAGCGAGGGGATACTTGCTGGTCCCTGTACATCAAGAGATAGGTGAGTTCTGAAAATGGCTGGAAGGAATAATTATTACTTTGCCATTTGCAGTTGCTGAGGAGGTTTGAATTGGACACCAATCTGATTATTAAATCGTAATCAATTATTAACCGCAAGAATCGGAAAACGTGCATTACTTCCTTAAAAATATAGATACAAAATTTCCTAAAGGGCAGCCACAAATTTCCCTTTTGAAAAATGTGTTAAGCAGTGAGACAAAGTTGGCAGCAAAATGATTCTGTCAGAAGTGGACATTTTTTTTATACACTGGGTGGTTTGATTTCTCTCTTAGGCAAAGGAATATGTAAATATTACATTTAAAACACAGTAGACGAAGAGGCAATAGGCACCCATTGTTGGGACTGGGGTGAGACGTTAAAAGGCAAAATTCCTTAGTAATCCTGTTACTGATTATTGTGATGGCTGTCTACAGGATATGCTGTAGGTATTTGCTGTCTTTTTAGGTATTTGCTGTCTTGCAAAAAAATCATTACTTTGAAGTTTTAACTGCTTAAGTATACAAACAATACAAAATTGTGATAAAAGAACTGCTCCTTCCTTGGAAAATGTTTGCATTTACCTGACTTAGAGATGAACATGTCTGAGAATATTGGTTTCTAATTAGCATATGTGTACTCATTGCTAGTTGGTAACAATACTTTTTGTTAACCTGTGTTTACATTATTTGTTAAACCCAGGAAATTTGGATGTGCCTTTGTTTAATCCATCGTCCTGTTGATCTAGGCAGGGACTGAAGGAGATTTCAACTTCTGAACAGAAGAAGGCAGGGACAGTCCACTGAGAACACTGCCAAGACACTCACACAGAGCACAGGGGCTCGCATGCAGACGACGGTACGTGGCTGGCATGATGTGAAGGCACAAGGACAGCAAGACTTACCACCAGGGAGGAAGAGACAACTTCATAAGAAGACGCCAGTTGTGGGTCCAGCGAGAGAGGGAAGGCACATGAAAGGACAGAGCAAAGCTGGCAGACGGGAAGCGAGGCGGGTCTAGGTCGCAGCAACACCAGGAGCCCAGAGTGGGAAAAAAAAGAACAATGAAGAGAAGCTAACAGGGATTCAACAATCTGACAAAACTTCTGTTGGGAAACGAACGTCTTGTGAACAGAGTGCCTCCGTGATTAATTGTTGGGGTAACACTAAAGGTTGTATCCTCCAATTCTTGTTTTTAACAGACTTTTAGAGTGTGGACTGTGTGCTTTCCTTTTTTTAAAAAGGAATTTCATTCCTGATGCTGTTAGATTTTTTTATGTTCGTTTATCTTTTTAATGTACTTTATATTATATCATGTAATAGAAGTTATTGTTGCTTTTCCTGAAATTACTGTTGTGTCTTTCATTGTGTGTTTACTCACCGCCCAATTTAAAGAAACCTGTGTGCTATTATTGTTGACTTTCAAGAGTTCCCAGTCTCTTAATAAAACTGGGTGGCGTAGTCAGATATTGTCTAGATTAGATTACCTGTAAGTGTGACCAGATACCTGTCACAATTCCTAGAGAAAGGATGAGCTCTGAATATCGCCAAGTCCATCCATCCATCCATCCAACCCGCTGTATCCTAACTACAGGGTCACGGGGGTCTGCAAGTTTTTAACTCGGTGTGTGCACTTTAAAATCACGACATTTCAGGAGAGCCAGAGTGTTATTTAAACGACTTACCACAAGGTGGCAGAAAAGCTTCATTTTTAAGAACACTTCCGACCGCATGGTCATTTACCGCGGTTCTGGGGTAATGAAATCCTTCTGCTTTGAGTCTGTTGGGCAACAACTTGCCTAACAGTTTTACTCTTTACTACATCTTAACTAATTTGGTCAGAAGAAACGGTTTTCTCAGGAATTTCAGCACAGTTTTTATTTGTTTATTAAGAAAAATATCGTTTTCATGGTTCAAGGACTGTGGACATACCGGATCAAGAGAGCCAATTTGTTTTGATGGTGGACTGCACGCCGAAAGAAGAAACAAGAACAACATTAAACTAAAACTTTCCATAAATCATAATTGATTTTTACAGCTGCAGAACATGCTGCCACACTGTACTTAAAAACATCCTTCGTGCAATTAAAATTATTTTTGTTGCACTGTATAATAAGACATGCAGGTTAGTTGCATTGGTGATTCTAAATTGTCCCTAGTGTGTGCTTGGTGTGTGGTGTGTGGGTGTGTGTGCACCCTGCGGTTGGCTGGTGCCCTGCCCGGGTTTTGTTTCCTGCCTTGCGCCCTGTGTTGGCTAGGATTGGCTCCAGCAGACCCCCATGACCCTGTAGTTAGGATATAGCGGGTTAGATAATGGATGGATATATAATAATTTTTACTTGGAAGACAGCAACGTGTGTAAATTTGTTGGTTCCTGGAAGAGTATCCCTGATGTTTGCATATACAAGTATATCAGCATGGATGGCAAATTGTGATTATGTACTCTTTTCCAGTCACATTTGCTGGTTAGAAAGAAATTATCAATTTTTAGAGTATTTCACTATTGTTATTCACCTTTTGTCCAACTGTCTTGGCTTCATTTGTACAAGTCAACTGAAAAACAGACTCAATATTCAGAGCATACTTAACAGCATCATAGGCCCCTGGCCCCCTGTTAGATAAACAGAAACAAACATAAGCATCATAAACACTGTGGGCCCCTATGCTCCTGGGGCCCCCGGCTAGTGCCCGTTGTGCCAATACTTTAAGACATTAAGTGTGTGTTTTAAAGATAAGTTATGTGGAGTTGTTACTGCTCTCCTTATTAAAAGTACTTTGTGCAGAAACCGTATGTGAGGTAAATTTCACCAAAATACATTTTTAAAGCCTTTGGGACTGCAAGTAACTGCATGAACAGATTGCTTTTAGTCTATTTCTGCTTTTGCTTCTACTGATGCCTCCAGTTAAAACACTTGGCTTACTTGTAGTGCAGCACAAGCCAGTGATTTAGCACAAATCTTTCAAGCAATGCCTAACACAACATGACATAACATTACATAATATGCTCAATCCCACCTAATCCAGTAGCCGTCCATTATTGAACCCGCAGGGCTGGCGTTCAGTCAATTACTCTCGTAATGACATTAGACTGAAGCTGTGCTGAATCTTAGTTTTGCAGTCTCAGGGTCCTCTGATAATTTATTCTGGGCTGAATTTCATCGATTTCCTTCAGGTCAAGGTTAACTTTCATGTTGGCAAGAATGTTGCATTTGTTACAGTCACTTAAAATGATTCTTCCTTTGCCACTATTGTAAGAATTTGACCAAAGTTTAAAAAAGGTGCTATTTAACATCTTCCTAAGCATTTATATAATCAATTTTGGACCCCTTCATTTTCTGCACACTGTCGTATTTATTGTGTTGTAGATTTTTTTTTAAATTAATTGAATTGCCATATTTGCCCTTAAATCTGCACACAGTAATCCACAATGACAAAATTAATATATGTTTTTAAGAAAGGTTTGCAAATTTATTAACATTAAAAAATAGGGGCCCCCACCCTCAATTGCTTTGCTTGCCCACCCCTGGGTTTGGTTTACCGGATATGCAATTTAAAGAGATTGTTATTTTAATGGGAATTGTTACATATCCATTATTTTCACTTTTACTTTAAAACTTTTATAAAAACAATACTTGTCCTTTATTTCCGGCCTCGGGTGTGGTTAAATCTCTTTATCGCAGGATGTACAGTACAGGCCAAAAGTTTGGACACACCTCCTCATTCAATGTGTTTTCTTCATTTTCATGACCATTTACAGCACTCCATCACTCTTCTTCTTGGTCAAATAGCCCTTACACAGCCTGGAGGTGTGTTTGGGGTCATTGTCCTGTTGAAAAATAAATGATCGTCCAACTAACCTGACTTCTGCACAACACAACTGCTGGTCCCAACCCCATTGATAAAGCAAGAAATTCCACTAAATAACCCTGATAAGGCACACCTGTGAAGTGAAAACCATTTCAGGTGACTACCTGTTGAAGCTCATCGAGAGAATGCCAAGAGTGTGCAAAGCAGTAATCAGAGCAAAGGGTGGCTATTTTGAAGAAACTAGAATATAAAACATGTTTTCAGTTATTTCACCTTTTTTTGTTAAGTACATAAGCTCCCCATGTGATAATTCATAGTTTTGATGCCTTCAGTCATGAAAATAAAGAAAACACATTGAATGAGGAGGTGTGTCCAAACTTTTGGCCTGTACTGTATAACGCTGCTCGCATTGTGAAGAGGGGCAGCTGAACGCATGCTAAGGAGAAGCGGTCAGATCATCTGCTGGCTTGCTGCTGCTGGCAAGCTATGTGTTCTGCTTGTCGCTTGTCGTTGTTTTAAGAGCTGGAAGCACATGATGCGTTTCTGCCAAAAGCATTCCAACAACTGCTAGGTTAGATATCCATGAACTTGTTTTAAATGTTGTCTCACTGCCTTGTCTCGCATGACGTTAAAGTGTCTCTCGCGGGATGTCAAATTGTCTTGTTGTCCCACTGCCTTGTCTAGCGTGACGTTAAAGTGTCTCTTGCGGATGTCAAATTGTCTTCTGAGAAGATCACGTCTCGTCTCCCTAGTCTCCCTTCCAAGATTTTTTTTTATAATAGAGAGACAGAAATGTCTCGTTTGTTGAAATATTCAGAACCTCTGCCTGTGGTAGTCTAAACTGTGCTCAGGTACGTTCTGCTTGCTTTAATTCTCCTTGAGATGCTCCAACAATGATGGATGGACTAAAAGGCAGAATTCTACGTGACCATCATCATCAAGCCTTTCCGTGAGAACCCTAAATCCAAAGAGAACTATTTCATTTATGTTAGGTAGAATGCCCAGAGGGGACTGGGCGGTCTCATGGTCTGGAATCCCTACAGATTTTATTTTTTTTTCTCCAGCCGTCTGGAGTTTTTACTTTGTTTTTTCTGTCCCCCCTGGCCATTGGACCTTACTCTTATTCGATGTTAATTAATGCTGATTTATTTTGTTTTCATATTGTGTTTTTTTATTTTTCTATTCTTTATTATGTAAAGCACTTTGAGCTACTGTTTGTATGAATATGTGCTATATAAATAAATGTTGTTGTTGTTGTTGTTGAGATGTGTCTAGAATCTGATTGGAGTCTACTTGTGGCAAATTGAATTTACTTGACATTTAGAAAGGTATAAACCTGTGTATAGAAGGTCTACAATTCATACAGCTTGTCAGGACAGAAAGTAAGCTGTGAAGTCCAAAGAACGCTCTGTAGACCTCAATAATCAAATTGTGATGAGGCATAGATCAGGGAAACCCATTTCTAAAGTCTTCCCAAGGAGCATCGTGGCCTCAATAATTGTGAAATGGAAGACGTTTGGAAACACCAGGGCTCTTATAGTTTCCTATCTGGCCAAACTGAAAAAAACACTCAAGAAGTGTCTTGGTTAAGGAGATGACCACCTAATGGTCACTTTAACAGAGCTTAAGAAGTTATCTGCTGAAATGGAAGAACCTGTCAAAAGGACGACTCAGCAGCACTCCGTCGATCAGGTGTTAACAGTAGAGCGGTTAGAAGGAAGCCACTTTCGAGAAAAAGGCATATGACAGTTTAAGGTCGGAAGAGACAAATATTGAACTCTTTTGAGTAGACGTTTATGTCTGTTGAAAACCAGGCACTCTCATCACTTGGCCAATACCATCCATACAGTAAAGCATCATACTGCAGAGGTGCTTCTCAGCAGCAGGGCAGGGAGACTGGTTGGAATTGAGGGAAAGATGAATGTTACCAAATACAGAGAGGACCTTGAAGAAAATTGTCTCCAGAGAATATGCGACCTCTGACCTGAGGCAACAGTTCACCTTTCAGCATGACAATGGCTTGAAGCATACAGCCAAAATAATACTGGAGTGACTTTGAGACAAGTCTCTCACTGTCCTTGAGTGGCTCAGGCAAGGCCCAGACTTAAACATGATAGAACATCAGAAGATTGTGTAGTTTACAAACATTTTCCATCCAATCTAACAGAGCTTGAAAGGATCTGCCAGGAAGAATGGGATAAACTGTTCAAATCCAGGCGTACAAAGCTTGTAGAGACTTAGCCAAGAAGTCTCAAGGCTTTGATTACTGTAACGAGGGAATCTACAAACTACTCAATTAAGGGTCTGAATCATGGGCAGAGTTTGATATTTAGGATGGGTGTGGTGTGGGGGGGAGGGGGCAAACAAAACATACAAAAATTATTCAGTTTTCACAAGTCACAACTGCACTGCTATTTTTACATCACCAGCCAAATATGAGGTCATTCTAACCTACATCAACATATTTAAAGCTTTGACATCACAAAAAAGTACAAAAATACTGTTAACAGAAAACGTTTTTTTTTTAGTTTTTTTTGGTTGCTTATTGTAATTTTGGCAAAAATGAGCACTTTCTTGATGTATCATTCAGGTGCATTTGGGAACTGGGTAGCTATTTTGAAAGTTGGATGTGTTTAATGTTTTATTTACTTCATCTAACAGACAGATATCCCATTTTTGCTTTTTAAGTATTCTGTAAAAGGGCTGTGGGTGACGTGTGAAGGAGATTGTCTCAGACCGCCATGCAGGAGGCACATGCAGGCAGAAGCTCAGCTGCCACTTCAATCGCCTGTGCTAACTACTGAGGATGTGTTTTGCAAGCAGCTATCGGTCATGTAAAAAAGGAAAATACTGACTATAAAATCTACAAGTTGAAATAATCTATCTTAAGGTAAATCTGAAACAGTAGGCTAACCTGTAATTGTAACTATACAGCCTGTTTCTTTGGGTGAGAGAGTTGCTTAGAGCAAAACAGATTAGTATTCGTTGATACATCGATCTTTTATAAACCCGCATAACCAGGGCAGCTGGAGCCTATCCCAACAAGCAATGAGTGCCAGCCTATGGGAAGGGACAATTTAGCGTCACCTGTTCACCTAAAGCCAAAGCCACGTTATGTGACTTTTTGTAGTGGGGTATGCCATACTTGGCAATCACAGCCGCTGATCTCTTTGCTGTAGCCTGTCATATTACACAGCTGAAAACTGCAGCCCGCTGTACATTTACTGATCGAGCACTGGTTTCCAGAATGCACCTTTTTATGACAGCCAGTAGTGTGTAGCCTAACCTACGCTGTCCTGGCGCTTTGTGAAGGGTTAATAGTTATGCTTCGTTCGGCTTCCTTCTCACTATATTCTATGCATTGTACTGCCTGCTGAACACACTCATTGGTTTATAACTCTCGCACGCAAAGCTCTCGCCCCAAAGTGAGAATCAAACATATTGGAATTTATCCTGGCCATACGGAGACTAGTTGGTCTCAGTCGTTACGTATATCACATTAGGCGATTGACCTTATGGGAGCGCAGCGCCAGCTGTCTCCGGCTGGCTAAAATTATTTAATTGAAGGCTAAAGCGGAAAACCGTTGGAAAAGACATATTATGTCTTATCCCATTCTTCCTGGCAGATCCTTTCAAGCTCTGGCTAAACCAGCTTGCTTATTGTGAAGAAACCAGAGGGCCCACATGCAGAGTCCCCCGTAGGGATCACCGGAGCTCGACACGGTGTACTTAGTTGATTATTAAAATATTGTAGCATCCCATCAGGGCTGAAGTCTGGCAGCGGAAGGACTGCTGAGTCTGACCGAGAGTGCGGAGGAGTGCCATCAGGGAAATGATTGACTCTAGAAGGAAGAAACGGGGTGGTACTTTGAACGGAGAGCTGGAAATGGAAGCGGGTGGCTTTGTAGACTGTTTGGGGAACGACTAGAAGGTGTGGTATATAAGAGTGAAGTATGAGCACAGGATAGGGAGGATTCTGTGTAGGAGTTTTATTTATTTATTAGGGAATTTCTCAGGGCCACAACAATGAGTGATTTATAGATAGTTGTGAATAGTTTCCTTTGTTTCTTATTTTTTATTTTTATTTTTTTTTTAACATTCCTGTATTCTTTGTACATTATTACAAGTAAACTGTCCTGCAATCACTTCTTTGTCCTGCAGTGTCTTCCTTCCGAACCTGCTACAACATTTGTACGATCTGTGACCTTTGAAAAAAATGGCCTCCTGAAAACCCCCTAAAATCCACCTATGATCTGAATTATATGAATGAGCGATTACAGTTTTTGATTTTTAATAACTTGAAGAACTTTCTGAAAACATGTTTTCACTTTGTCATTATGGGTTACCGCATGTTAATCGACAGTTAAAAACAACACATTTATCCATTTAAAATTCAAGTGTGCAGAAAGTAAAAGGATCTGAATACTTTCAACATGTGCAGTTTATAAACAAAAACTTGCAAATATTTATTGTGTATCATTGAATATTGTATGTATATTTTTGTGTCTTTTGTTGATAGTATTCTTCTCAGCTGTTCTGAAGAGACATGAAAGTAATATACTTAATGTACACATGACTATAAACTTGAATTAATCTTTTTTAGTTAAAAGAAATCAAATATCTATGGGCTGTTTTGTGTAAAATAACCACATTATAAAAATAAACTGTTCATTATAAACCAAGTGTAGTTTCGGGCTGCAGATAATCTTATCTTTATATATAACACGCTACCATGGCTGTCTGTTTCTCTGTCCAGTATTTTAAATCACCTGTAGCTTGCAAACTGTTTGAACTATTGACCTGAAATTTGGCACACATACACTACATGAATTCTACTATCTGCTTTTGGGGTGATGATTGAAGGTTATTCCTCTTTTTATTTTATTTTATTGTAGAGTCAACTCTTGGCAGCAGGCAGCATGTGTACGGGTGCCGTTCTCATCGCTACCACCCTCGCCATCACTTGCCCTACCTCTTTATATCTTAAATCATTCTTGAGGCAGATTGAAGACTTAAGTGCCAGCTTAAGTGAAAAATGAAGGAAAATGTACTAAATAATTGCAACACAAACACGGACTTAATCAGTTTTAACACGAAAACATGCCGACGAATGAAGAGAAGAAGTGGGCCACTAGGGTGGAGAAAAGAAGAGCTACTCAGGAAGCGCATCAACCTCTGAGCAAACGAATGGTAAACGTACAGAGATAGAGTCTGAAAACTAGGAATGCTCAAGTCAAGTGTATTCACTGCACAATGCAGTGTGCCGTTCCTGGTCTCTTCTATAATACGCTACCGTGGCTGTTCATTTGTCTGTCTAGGATTTCAAATCACCTGTAGCTTGCAAACCGTGTGATCTATTGACCTGGAATTTGGTACACATATACTACGTGATGTCTACTGTCTGCTTTCGGGGTGATAATTTTATTACTCTTTTTATTTTTATTTTATTTTATTGTAGAATCAACTCTCGGCAGCACATAGAAGGGCGGCACATGCTTACAGGCGCCGTTCTCATTCCCTACCGCCTTCGCCATCACTTCCCCTACCTCTTCATATCTTTAATCATTCTTGATGCAGATTGAAGACTTAAGTGACAGCTTAAGTAAAAAATTAAGAAAAACATACTAAGTAATTACAACACAAAAACTAACTTAATCAGTTTTAGCCCATAGGGTGGAGAAAAGAAGAGCTGCTCAGGAAGCAGGAAGCGCATCAACCGCTGAGCAAACGAATGCTAAACGTACAGAGAAAGAGCCTGAAAACTAGGAATGCTCAAGTGAAGTGTGTTCACTGCACGTTATCGTGTAGTACGCCGTTCCTGGTATTATATAAACGTCTACGCATGGAAGTGTGTGTGTCTGTCTGTCGGGCCTGGAAGTGAGAGGTGGAGTCGGGGTAAGGCCTCCACCTCCGAGGAAACAGAAAACTTGTGTAGTCACTAATAACACAAATGTTGCGAGCACGTCAGCAAAACAAAACCTCCTAGGAGAGAGATGCCCAGAGCAGTTCCTTTCAATTACCCGACATCTGTACATTTCAGTTTTTTTAATTTCTAGGACCCTGGGCTTTTTACAGCATGGGCTTACACAGCTAGTAGTAAATAATATCTTCTAATGTTGCATTTGTATTTAATAATGGAATATGCAATTCCAGACAATGCCACTAGATGGCAATAAGCATATGATTCTCCAAACATGGAATGAGTAAATTCGGCCCTGGAAGGTCTCATTGGTAATTTAACTCAACATGTCAAGTGGGTATACACAATTATAAAGCTTGCAAAATTTTTCCAAATAAGAAAAACCATATTTACTTTAAAATGAGCCAGGCAAAGGGCGTCACTTGTGTGCACACGCATATTAGAGTCACACCTTTTTTCTCAGGTGTGGTGCTGACTGGGACTGAACAGGACAGCCTGGTGAACTCAAATTGGAGGAGGTAGTTAATTTTTTGCTTCCTTCCAATGTGTGTGCCCCTGTCTGTGTAATGTAAGCTGCAGTTTTTGATTTTCACATTCCCTGCACCAGTAATTAAACACAGGTCCTATGCTTTCGTCCATTCTCCAAAAAAACAGAAAGGTAACAGATACAGGATAATTTTTTGATCCTTCAAATAGGATTTTAGACTACATGCTTCATTTAAATGGACTGACAGTAATCAACACCTAAAAGTATGAAGCTAAAATAGCATTTAGGGAAAAAAAGAAAAGAAGGTTATAAGATGGAATATTTCAGCTGTATAGCCTTCATCAAGTGTGCAAGTAAAAAGGAAAAAGCAGATAACATAAATAGATGGGGACGGAGGGAACAAAGTCGTGGCAAATGAAAAGTAAAAAGGTTTAGATTAGGAGAGAAGTTACCATTAGAGAAGACAAAAGGAGAGATTAAAAAGTTAAGACCTGCAGAAATATGTGATCCCAATGTAAGAATAAGCTCAGCTACTTCTGTTTTATTTGAAAAGTGTCTTTGAAGCCCTGAGAAAGAACACAAGCAGAGACATCAGCAAGTCACGCTGAGCAAGGAATGCAAAATGTTCCACAATCAGCGTTATAAAGTGTTTAATTTTAATGGCGCAGACATGTTCTCTGAAGCAATTTGCAAGCCATCTCCTTGTTTCACCTATGAGAATGGCTGGACATATCCTGAAAGAAAAGCAATAATTAACATTTTTAGACTGGCAAGTGGCCCTGTGTTTAATACTGATGTTTCAAGTGGGGCCAGATACAAGGATATTTGTTAGTCACATCTTTGCAAGTGACACAGCAGCTCAGAGTGCCTGGTGGGGAATGTGGCTCTTCTCTGTGAAGTTAGCTGTTGGCGAGAAGTTTGCATAGATTAAGTGGACGATTTAAACAGATTAGGTGAGTAAAGGCTCATATGGAAGGATGAGCCTGCAGAATGGGGAAATTTTATTTAATGACCTGTGGGAGCAAGAGAGTGCTGGTTTTCTTAGTATGCCAGGGATGGAAGGAGCTGTAAAGAAGGTAACTGTATGAGCCAGTTGGCTTGCGAAAGACAGACGTTTTCAGTCCTGGAAAGCTAATAGAAGGACTGGTATCTAAAAATGATAGATTGTGTCATAAACATTAACTGTAAACCTGAGAGATGGATTGAAATTAGTAAAATTATTAATGAATTCCTGTAGTTGGCTTCTGGACCCAGAGGTGGCACCAACACAATCATCTTTCTTTTGTACACGTCTGGTATATAAGATGCAAGTACTTTATATTCTCAGTTGGCAAGCTGGATAGTGAATTTCAGCACCATCTGATGCCATCACATAAGACATACGTGAATCCACGCCTCCTCACTAGAAGGAACAGTTTGATTCAGACCATAGGGATTCCTAACTTAATGCTTGTTTTAACTCTGAACCTCCAACTTTTACACTTCATTCTGGGTCTGAACTTGTATTTGTGTGAATAATTCATGCAATTAAATTAACTGCTCCCTTATCTTTTCTTTTTCTTTTTCTGTATTCTGTCACACATGTGCGGTCAGGAGGCAGCTAAAGGGCTTGAGTAACTGTAATACTACATCAGACCAGGGGGTGGCGGAGTATGCTGACTGTCTCTCTCAGTCTCTTACAGACCATTCCCGGGAAATTCTGCCAGGTCCCGGACCCTCAGATGATGTCACTTCTGGTTTCAGGTGCCTTTGATGAAACCACTTCTGGTCCCTGAAGACATCACTTCCGGATCTGGCATAGATGACATCATTTCCTCTGCTAGCCTTTAAAACCGCCATCTTACCTCTGCATATTCAGTTCTGTTTTGGACTCAGCCTTGTAAACAACTCACTCTTTACAAACCTTTTGCAGCCAGGATCATATTATATGGGTGGCTGCGCTAAACCTTTGTGATTGTCTGGAGTCTTTTGTGACAATTGATTATGCTTCCATCTAATTTAGGAAATTATTTTGAAGGCAACTTTAGTGTTTACAAATGTGCTCAGAATGGCATAGTGCTCTTGCGTGTGTAAGTAGGCCCTCTGACTGATTAATGTCATAGCCATGCCCACAGCAGTTCAAGCCTGGGGTCTGTGACCCTGCACTCAAGGGTAGGATGAGCATTATAAGTGCTGTGTGAACTAGTCAGTAGGTGATGGCCAGACAAGGGGGTTCCATGGGGTGGAAGAAGCTCTGAAACATCCAGCTCAAGTAAGGAACCAACCCTGAACAGGGCGCCACTTCATGACAGGGCACAGTAGAACTCAGACCCACACTCCCTCATGCAAGGACTAATACCCTCTTTATCCTAACTAGTATGCCATTTGAATGTGGAAAGAAATAAAATTATAAAAACTGAGAAATTACAAACTCTGTATGATCACTAGGCCTCAGAGTGGTCCCTACCATGATTTTAGGGTTAGGAAGTTAATTCTCAGGAATTCATCATTTTGATTGTGCTTAGACAGTAAGCCTAACCACTTTCAAATATGCAGCACGTTAAAAAAATCAAAGAGCAATGGTTTGCATGCATTTGATTTTCATGAAGTATTTGCAAAATAACATTTATGTACACAAGTAACATACTATAATATTTTCAAACCCGATTAATCCAAGTTAGGATTGCGGGGCTTCAACCTGTCCAGTGCATTACAAGAATCAGCCTTAAGAAATTAACACACACACAAACTCAGGGCCAGTTTAGACCCACCATATAAGGGAACCTGGGTACCCCGAGTCAAGGCTGGGCACATCCACCATAGAATTGTTCAAAGTTCACTCTAATGACCATTCACTAGAATCAAACCTAGGACACTTAAATGCACTTCTCCTTAATTTCAGAGATTTTTCTCTAGTACATCATTAGATATTCAATAAGAAGAATTCTGAAGATTCAGTGTTACAGAAGCCTGAGTGAGACAGCGGCACTACACTCTGCCCCACCATGCTGCCCCAGTTACACCTGTGCCTTCAAGAACAGGCTTCAGCCTGCACTTTTAAAAATCATTTTTCCTTGTACTGCGATGTGTGCCTCTACATTTAACCGTTTCTTGACAAACAACCATTTCATTCTCAGAAAGGATCATTGCAGATGAAATTGGTTGTTTGGGCTTTGAAAAGGTTCCTAATATGTGGGCAAAACAGAAATCTTTAATGCATAGTAGACTACCAAGCAGGACACTAACAGATCAAAACAAGCTGAACTTACCCCATGTTATTGTATGCAGCAGGAGTTCTTTGAAAATCAGGAACTCATTGGTTTGTTACAAATTTTCTCTCATCTACTTTATGGCTATTTATAATAAATAAAGGTTCCTTCATATGGAGGGTTCTTTCGGGAAGCAAAATGGTTCCCCTATGGCAATGCATCAAAGAACCACTTTGGCACCTTTAATTTTAAAGTTGTGGGAAAAGTTTGTGACTCAAAGGAAATTAGTGCCTCTGCTCTCCTCTAGTCATTTGTTTACTCCCGTACTATAATCAGCTGGATCTTGGAGAATATACTGTATATTTAATAACATGAATTCCACTCTAATCTAACATATGATAAAATCCAATTTTTGTCTGTCTTTCCGGCTGCCTGTCTGTCTGTATGTCTGCCCGCTTTTCAAGAGAGAACCACTTAACAGATTTAGATCGGGTTTTTTTCTATAATTTGCTTGAACATTCCGGTTGATTTTGCAACTTCTCTCCTCATGCTAAGTATTATAGTTTGGTTGCGGCACTGATTTATTTGCGCAAACCCGAGAGACGGGCTACGGGCTGATGGGAGACAGGACCTCAGCAGTAGGGAGATGGGTGGGGCCATCCTCACTCACGTGCCAGCCTCTGTTCGAGTTGCTCTACTTCTCGGCACGTGTTGGAGTGTACCTTGCCTCCGCTTATCTAGCGATCAGTGGCGTAGCTGGGAGGGGGGTTGGGGGCGGAGGGGGCGGTCCACCCCGGGCGGCACATTTTTGGGGGGCGGCATTATTGGCCACAAGGCTCAGTACAATTCGTGTGTAAGCAGCAGGGTTCGGAAAAATATCACTCATGTATAAAAAAAGTCAAATTCTCTGACCACAAATGCTTGAAAAATAATTTTCAGACTGTCCTTCTGCATCAGACACAGCAGTTGAAATGTATGAGGCAATGACAGAAATGAACATAAACGTTACACCGATAATAATTTCTAGGAAGATAAACAACTAATTTACAATTTATAATTTCGTTTCGTTATTAATCCGAATGCGTTCTTGCTCTGCGCAGAAAACATATGCACCTATTACTTTGGTTCTGGTTTTCGTAGCGTAATTATATTAAACTAATAATTAGAACACGGCTTATCAGTGTGTCTATACTATATTCTTGTCTAGTTGATGCTTATAAATGTATACTGTATAAAAAATGATTGCTGTTTCTTTAAATATGAATACATCTATGCAAAATGTATCTTAATTTTTCTCTATATGTCATTTTAATTTTCTATTTAAATAGTTATACATAATCAGGTATGTTGGAGGGCGGCAAATTGAAGCCCTGCCCCGCCTCGAGCGGCACGAACTCGAGCTACGCCACTGCTAGCGATACTTGTTTGTTCAGTAGATATTATCACTGGAGATTGTTAAAGAGTAAAGTTTGACGTTTTTGAGAGAGAGATCAGAGCTACGTGTGTTTTAGAAGGTACCTGCAGAGATATCACAGCCACGTGCTCTTCTCCCCATGCGGGGGACGCTCTCCCGTCAGAGCTGAACATGATTAGATACAGTGCCAACGTTTGATGTTGAAGCATACCTAACCTTCCGCTTGGCCAGAGATACCCTGCCAGCTTTTTACATTTTTGGCAAACTGATCACAGCTACATTCTCGCCCCTGATAGCAAAACCAAAAATATTGTATATTAAGAGGCCCTTGGAATACGAAAGCTATCAATATAAATTCTTACATTAATATATATATATATATTTTTAAATTTTTTATTGATTTGTGAAGTTTGTCCTGTTTCACTGCTGCGTGGGTGGAACCGCGGGGGATAGCTAGTTTAATATATGAAAGACAATTAGGTGAGACAAGCAATCTTTTTACTTCCATAAAAATTGACAAATAATGTGCAAATTACATGGTATCCCTCGGATGCCAACCTGTTTAACTAGTCCAAAGCTCTGCTCTTTTAAGCTCACATCATCTATATGTATGCATGTAAGGCTCCATCCTCTGTCATAATATTCAGAGTGAATCCCAAGGTTCATGTTTTGTTTAACCAGAATGGCTGTTAAGACCAGACTGTCAAGGTAGAGCCAGTGTGAATTTATATTATCTTCATTTTATAACGTGTATCTTAAAATATCTTTACATTTTACTTTGCCAAATTTCTTCTTCAAATTTCTTTCCTTTAGAATGGCATAGTGGCTCAGGGTTCTGCTTACTGTCTACTTGGAGATTGTTCTCCATTTGTCTGCACAGGTCTATATGGGTTTCCTCCTAAATTCTAAAACAACTACATAATAGATTAATTGATCATTCCAACTGGTCCAGTGTGAGTGTGCCATGTTAGCTACACTGCCTTACTTGTAGACTGTGTGCACAGAACGTGTTTAAAGCCAGAGACCTACATGAGATATGCCTTGGCTTCTTCTGCATGAATCATAAGTGCCTAAATAAATGTGTCCTGCCTTTGATTTATGCGTCATTTCTGACTTCAGTTGTGGCACAGAAGATTACTTCTGACAGATCACACTTAAATATAGGAAGCAGAGCATTTTTTTTCCTGTGCCTCCAGTGAGCTGCTCACATTTTTGTGCCCGGTGAAGTGTGAGTAAATCATGAAGCAAGTAAACAAATGGAAAGGACAAATTGCTTTTTAGACCTGAAATCCACATTAGCAGACACTGTAAAGTTCTGATCAGCTGATAATGGTTGTAAAGGACTTCATTTCAGTTTTAATTATTTCTTAGGTGTTCTCAGAGGAAAATAATCAAATACAAAATGCTGTGCAACTTATACAGTACAGTTTTATAAACAGCATCGATAAAATGATAAATGTGAAGTTTTACGCATTGTTTACTCCTAACAGGCTAATCCTGGCACTTAACTAAATCAGATAAGTAGATTAAGTAAATTGGTTTGCATTAAGTAGATATTCTTTGGCACTGAAAACCAGGCCCACACCTTCATAAGGCTGTCAGGCTTTTGTGAGGTTCCTCGTAGCATTTTGATTAGTGCGTCACATTTCCTCCTAGCAATTACAAATCAAATTTTACTGTTTATTGCTACATAGAAAAAAGCTTCTTTCCTGTCAGTATCTCTGATTTCTGACAGCATTGCTCTGGCCCACCTGTCCAACACAATTGCCTCAGGGCCCTATTCTCTTCTAGGTTTTTTACTAAGATAGCCATCTTGAAACAAATCATAAAAATGAAGTTATGCAAAAGAAAAAAAAAACCCACTAGTGTATTTTCTACATTTGCTCACTTCATAAAAAAATATTTGTTTTAGCACAATACAAAATGTTCTTCGCCTTCTAGAAAACCAACAGACGTGCTGAAAATAAAAGTAAATGAAATGCTTCGTGGTTCTGATCATTGAAAGATGGAATGCAGACTCTGAAAACATGCCATGTTTTCCCAGGGTACAGATCACAAAGAGTATTTCCATATCTGCATAACTTCCAAGAACGAAAATAAAAAAGAAAGAATGATGGAGGGGAGCATTGCTCTTCAAGTTCCAACAATATCTACATGCTGGATTTTTCCCCATATCTTTTCCTTTTAATTGCTGCTTTCTGGCTAGGTTGTTTTGTGACTGCTTTGTCTCTATTGGGAATGTCCCTGGGCTCAGTCCATTCCTGCTTAAGCTGATATCCATTTGTCTGTTATGAAGCCAAAGCAATTAATACTCTATACTTCTGAAAAGTTTCAAGTGTCCTCTAAGGTCAAACAGCATGACTTTCATACCCCTTAAACAAAATGCACTTTTTACAGCTCCCCTAGTGTGACACAGTTGTTCATTTTCTGTAGCATAATATTATTTTTATTTTTCAGCTTTCTTCTTTCTTTATCTTTTGGCTGCTGCCCTTAGGGGATGCCACAGAGGATCATCTTCTTCCATATCTTCCTGTCCTCTGCATCTTGCTCTGTCACACCCATCACCTGCATGTCCTCTCTCACCACATCCATAAACCTTCGCTTAGGCCTTCCTCTTTTCCTCTTGCCTGGCAGCTCTATCCTTAACATCCTTCTCCCAATATACCCATCTCCTCTGCACATGTCCAAACCAACGCAATCTCGCCTCTCTGACTTTGTCTCCCAACCGTCCAACCTGAGCTGACCCTCTAATGTACTAATTTCTAACCCTGTCCATCCTCGTCACACCCAATGCAAATCTTAGCATCTTTAACTCTCCCACCTCCAGCTCTGTCTCCTGTTTTTTGGTCAGTGCCACCGTCTCCAACCCATATAACATAGCTGGTCTCTAACTGTACTGTAGAACTTCCCTTTAACTCTTGCTGATACCCGTTTATCACAAATTACTCCTTACACTCTTCTTCACCCACTCCACCCTGCCTGAACTCTCTTTTTCACCTCTCTTCCACAATCCCCTTTACTCTGTACTGTTGATTCCAAGTATTTAAACTCCTCCACCTTCACCAACACTACTCCCTGCAACCTCATCATTTCACTGACCTTCATTCCTCTCCTCTCTAGAGCATATCTCCACCTCTCCAGGGTCTCCTCAACCTGCTCCCTACTCTCACTACAGATCACAATGTCATCCACAAAAATCATAGTCCGGGGGACCCCTGTCTAATCTCCTCCGTCAACCTGTCCATCACCATTGCAAATAAGAAAGATCTCAGAGCCGATGCCTGGGGTAATCCCATCTCCACCTTAAACTCACCTGTTATTCCTACCACAGTCCTCACCACTGTCACAATTCCCTTGTACATATCCTCTACCACTCATGCACTTCTCTGCCACTCCCGATTTCCTCATATAATACTACAACTCCTCTCAAGGCACCCTGTCATATGCTTTCTCCAGGTCAACAAAGACACAATGCAACTCCTTCTGGCCTTCTCTATATTTCTCCATCAACACCATCAGAGCAAACATAGCATCTGTGGTGCTCTTTCCTGGCATGAAACCATATTGCTGCTCGTTAATCATCACCTCCCTTCTTAAACTAGCTTCTGCCACTCTTTCCCATAACTTCATGCTGTTACTAAAGTTACTACAGTTTTGCATTTCACCCTTATTTTTAAAAATCTGTACCAGTGTGCTTCTTCTCCACTCCTCAAGCATCCTCTCATTTTCCAAGATTGTATTAGACAATCTGGTTAAAAATTCCACTGCCATCTCGTCTAAACTTCTCCATGCTTCCACAGGTATGTCATCTGGACCAACGGCCTTTCCATTCTTCATCCTCTTCATAGCTGTCCTTACTTCCTCCTTGCTAATTCGTTGCACTTGCTGATTCACTATCTCCACATCATCTAACCTTCTGTCTCTCTCATTCTCTTCATTCATAAGCCTCTCAAAGTACTCTTTCAATCTGCTCAACACACCCTTCTTGCTTGTGAGTACGTTTCCATCTTTTTCCTTTTTCACCCTATCCTGCTGCTTATCTTTCTTGGCTCGGTCCCTCTATCTAGACAATCGGTACAGGTCCTTCGCCACCTTTCTCTTCACCTTGCACCTTATCCCCTTGTACTCCTGTCTACTTTCATCATTTCTCTGACTATCCCACTGCTTCCTGGCCAGCCTCTTCCTCTGTATACTCTCCTGTACTTCTCCATTCCACCACCAGGTTTCCTTTTCCTTCTTCCTCTGTCCAGACCACCAAGCACCCTTCTAGCTGTCTCCCTTACTACATCTGCTGTAGTTGCCCAGCTATCTGGTAACTCTTCACTGCCACCCAGTGCCTGTCTTACCTCCTCCCTGAACTCCATCTTACAGTCTTCCTTTTTCAACTTCCACCATTTTATCCTTGGCTTTGCCCTCACTCTCCTCCTCTTCCTGATCTCCAGCATCATCCTACAGACCACCATCCTATGCTGCCTAACTACGTTTTCCCCTGCCACCAATTTGCAGTCTTCAATCTCCTTCATACAAACCCTCCTGCATGGGATATAATCCACTTCTGTGCATCTTCCTCCTCTCTTGTATGTCACCCTGTGTTCCTCCCTCTTCTCGTAAAATATGTTGTGGCAAAGGGGTGTCCTGGCCAGGCATGGGTCCCGGTCATCCGCCACAATGTATTCACCAAAGCCATGTCCATTATTTTTACAAAATCGACTACCATGTGACCTTCTTCATTCCTCTCCTTGACACCATACTTACTCATCACCTCCTCATCTCCTCTCTTCTCTTCACCAACATGTCCATTGAAATCCGTTCCAATCACCACTCTCTCTCTCTTAGGTACTTTTATGACTACAGAGAGTAAGCACCTTGGGCACTTCATTCAACTAATTCCAGAAATCTTCTTTTTCATCCCCAACTTGCAGGGCATATGCACTAATGACATTCATCATAATCAACATTTCTGTCCAATACTCTTTTCACCTCCAAAACACTCTTACCATACTATTCCTGTAGGATACCCCTATCCCATTTCTCCTCCTATCCACACCATGGTAGAACAATTTGAACCAACCTTCAATCCACCTGGCCTTACTTCCCTTCCATCTGGTCGTTTGTATGCACAATATATCAACTTTCCTTCTCTCCATCATATCAGCTAACTCTCTCCCCTTACCAGTCATACTGCCAACATTCAAAGTTCCTACCCTTGCTTTCACTCTTTTTACATTCCTCCTTTTCTCCTGCCTCTGGACATGCCATCCCCCTGTTCTATTCCTTTGGCTAACAGTAGTCCAATCTTCCCAGCACTAACAGTACTGGTGGTGACCTGGGCCTCGGCTGGTCTGGCATGGAAAGCAGTATTGCTGTCTAGCAAAATTTTAACACTGGATGCCCTTCCTGATGTGACCCTCCCCATTTATCCAGACTTGGGATCGTTACAAAAGAAACACAATGGCATGTGCCTCCCCTGTGGCTGGATTATTTTTCAGCTTTACAAGTGAATAAAATTAACTTGTTTTTACCTTTTAGATCACTTTGATGCAGAAATAAGATATCCTCCATAAATATTTCTACATATCGGATGAGTGGTCTTCACATCTGCTAAAAACTCTTGTGATGAATACCGTAGCTCAATTGAGCTTGATCTGCATTGCCAAGAAAATAGTGTTAGCTAAGACCGGTGTGAAACAGAAGCGCCATTCACTCCTGGAACCCGAGAATTGCTGGATTAAAACTCCAGGAATTTACCAGATCTTGCATGTTCACATGAACCAAGACAACCAGGCAATAAACAAATAAATGAGGAGTGCAGAGGGTCTGCAATTTTATTTATTTTTTGTCTAATATAAATTACACTAGGGCGGCACAGTGGCACAGTGTTTTCCCTGCTGCCTCGCAGTAAGGGGACCCGGGTTCACTTCCCGGGTCCTCCCTGCGTGGAGATTGCATGCTCTCCTCGTGTCTGCGTGGGTTTCCTCTGAGTGCTCCAGTTTCCTCCTACAGTCCAAAGACATGCAGGTTAGGTGGATTGGCAATCCTAAATTGGCCCTTGTGTGTGTGTGTGTGTCCTGTGGTGGGTTGGTGCCCTGCCCAGGATTGGTCCCTGCCTTGCACTCTGTGTTGGCTGGGATTGGCTCCAGCATACCCCCATAATCTTGTGTTTGGATTCAGCGGGTTGGAAAATGGAGGGACGGATGGATAAATTACACTAGTGAACAGCAATGCTCAGGTATTGTCTTTGTTCTGTTCATGCATTTTACAGTATGTATAATTTTACACAGTATGCTTTAATCATAGTAAAACATTTGAGACATAAACACCATGAGTGGGAAATTGAAAAATGGCACATATGCTACTGCATTTTTACTGTTTTGGAAAGCTGCATGATTTTCACTATCCACCTACTCCCTGCGGTGTCATCTTTTCCTCACTGTCACTGGAAAATGTCGTTCCTTCTGGTAGAGATAAACACCGACTCTGAAGCAAGCACTGAATGTCTGTGTTCAGAGGTAACCGGGCTTTCTTTTTGGCTTAAATGAAGAGAACCTCCTTCATCTCAGACTCTGTGCAAATTACAATTTCCAAATATCTAACACCCACAAAATGATGAACCTAGTTCACATGCTTCTGTAATAATTAATTCACTTGCGTGAACATCCGTGATGCCCTTGAGGATGCCATGCTGTTTTACCTGCTTTATGTTTTCTACTTTTGCTCACACATATTCAAAAACCAGTCAGATTTTCAGAAATTATATTAGGTCTTCACCTGGGCAATTGCTTAGTTGATGTCCTTGAGTTTTTCACTCAGCAATGTTCACACATGTACTCTACCATACAATTTGCTTTATAAATTTCATGTTTTGGTAGTAGGATATTGTGAGACTGGTGACTTGTCCATGGTGCTTACCACATTTCTTGTCTGGTTTTTGTAAATTCTGATAAAAGGTGGTGCCCTGTGCATGGGACAATACTACCAATACCACTACTACTACTGTATCAGGTATGGGTTTTGCTTGTATGGAATTATTTTTACTGCATGCGCTGTAATGAAGTATTGGACCACAAAAGAATGTAAATGCGTCTAAATAGAAAGAGCTGAATATAAATGCAGCTAATTAAAAGAGATTACTCTTTCTGAATCTTTGCAATTTAGAGGCTCATTAATTTCAAGTACCAAAATCATTTGATATTATATTGTTGTTGTTTCCTTTTTTCTTCTGCCACCTACATTTTTAATAGCTCTTATTCATGTCGTATAATACTGTGGGCTAAACTGTTTTGTATATAAAAAAAGGTCAAGGTTTTTTGTCAACCATTCAAACATCTTTCAGCTTTTCATATTGAGCCGTATCCGATCTTTATTTTGGCCCTAATGATATGTGAGATGAACAACAATTGAAAGGAGATTTTGCTTGTATCAGGATTGTCTGCATGTTGGGGTTCCTTTTTATTTGCGTTGGGGGAGGTGGTGGTGTTTGGGGGTTGTTCTGGGGTTTGGTGATCCTTGATAGCTGCAAAGGACAAGGTGGGGACATCCCAGCTCAACAAAGAGCAGTTTTCTTGCATGGTTGAATTTTTCTTCTCTTTCTTCTTTTTATTCTTTCTCTCTCTCTCTTCATTGTCTGATATCATCATAGCCTCTGGAAATTTTCAGAGTCCTAGGCTGAACACACAGAAGTCTGCTATTCTTGACTATCTGTGATGCGGCAGGGTTCATGTTGCCTTCTTACAGAAGATTCAGCTATTGCCCAGAGATGTACCCCATCTTGGAAATAAGCATTATCAAGTGTTTGCCTTGCCTTGTGCCCAGTCCAAAAACTGAGGGGTGACCATTCTTATAGAAAGTAATTTCCCAAATAAAATTCTTGAAACAGGTTCTGACAGAAAGAATCAGTTTGGTATTGACTTACTGGCCTTAATTGAAGAGAAGTTGCAATTTGTGCAAACTGCTCTTCCATTCCTTACTAACTTTCCCTTTTTCTTTCTCTAACTAACCAACTCCTCAGCCTTGGGAGTTATGTGTTTATTCTTGGCATGGATACAGATTGGTACATTATTAGATAAAATGCCTCCCCCACTGCATCAATGTACCCCTCACTCCATCTGCTCACTTTGCAAATGTGTATCTTGCTTAAACTTCACCGACTCTTCTAGGTTGCTCCATCCCCATGCTAAGGACTTCTGATTTCAGTCTGCCCAAAGCTACTTTTACTCAAGACTGGAATTCATTTTTGTTTCTCTTTCACTTGCTTCCTCTCTCTCCATTGCCTGCCTGGCAAGCCTCGTCCTCTCTCACTGACCCCAAGACTGTGCCTTGTCCAAGCTTTACCATCCAGTGGAGCTGACAGTTTAACTCATCCCTGTTTCATGATCCAGAGTTATTAAGAGTTTATTCAAATATATTTCGGGTGTGTGGAGCACCCCGCTTTTGTCTGGTTGGCAATTAAATGGGTAATTTGTGATTTTTCCATTATCTATGTTTCTAGTCTGGAGTGGTCCCATAGACAAAAGATTATAGACCTGGAATCTTGTCCTACTTCTCTTAAAGGTGCCCACCCTTGTTTGATCAATCTTACTTATGAACGTTTTCATTTATGATATGAGGACAAAACTAAATTTGATTCTTTTATGGGGGGCTGAATTTGTAATTTATTGTATATGAACCAGGCAGTATGTTGCCGGGGTTTGGCCTAGTAAGTTGCTGGCTCTTAGGCTATGTAAATGAGATTAATTTGCCAACATATCCATCCATCCATCCATTTTCCAACCCGCTGAATCTGAACACAGGGTCACAGGGGTCTGCTGGAGCCAATCCCAGCCAACACAGGAACCAATCCTGGGCAGGGCACCAGCCCACTGCAGGGCACACGCACACACCAGGGACAATTTAGAATTGCCAATCCACCTAACCTGCATGTCTTTGGACTGTGGGAGGAAACTGGAACACCCGGAGGAAACCCACGCAGACACGGGGAGAACATGCAAACTCCACACAGGGAGGACCCGGGAAACAAACCTGGGTCTCTTTACTGCAAGGCAGCAGCGCTACCACTGCGCCACCGTGCCGCCCTGCCAACATATCACCTTTACTAATAACCCGTGTGAAATTGACAAATACTTTATTGAATTCTATTCTGAACATTCCAATCTACGCCCTAATGAAATTGATTCCTTTTAATCTAAACTAATCCATCCTGAACTTTCCTAGGATGAAGCTCCCACTTCAGATGTTCCTAATACTGTGATTGAACTTAAAGAGGCTTTACATTTTTTGCACCAAATGGATTGCCTCCAGAGCTCCTTTATGAATTTTGGAAACAACCATCAACCCCACTGTTTCAAATGGTTAAAGCTGTTGTCTCCACCACCGGATCGGTCATTTCTGTTAACACAGCCATGATCACCTTGTTCTTCAAACAAGGCAAAGAGCCCACTGATTGCTTCAGCTTTTGTCCAATTTCTTTGATGAACTCAGACGCAAAGTTGTTGGCAAGACACCTTCAACTAGTAATCTCCACATTAAGTCACCCGGATCAGATAGGCTTCGTTCATTCTCATCAAGGGGCAGACAATGTAAGGTGTCTCCTGCACATCATTGATGCTGCTCCTAGTCTTCCACAGCTCTGCTTTCTCCAAATTCTGAAAAGGCAGTTAATTGTATGACCTACGAGTTTTTTTTAAGGCAAGTTTTTGCATCAGATGGCTTTTGGCACATGTTATATTAATATGATTCATCTCCCTTCACAGTCATTCTCACTAATTCGATGATATTACAACCTGTTCAGATTTTTAAAGGGCCAGACAGGGCTGTTCACTTTCTTCATTCCTTTCTAATTTGTCTCCATAGCCTCTAGCTGTTGTCATTTGTAACACAGACTTCATTTCCTCCATCACTGTACATGATATCCATCGCAAAATCTCTCTCTATGCCGATGACATTTTGCTGCTTCTTGGAAACACTCCCTCTGACCTTCTTCGTGTTCTCAGCTTATTTAATTCTTTTCATGCCCTGTCTGGGTATGAAATTAATTGGACTAAGTCTGCTCATCTCTCTCTCGTGCCTTCCAATATTTAATTTTTTTTCTCTATGGCTACCCCTGTGCAAAGTTCAGCAAGTGCCTAGGGACAGATATCTCTTCATCTTTACAACAACCAATCAATGCACTTTCAAGAGTGCTAAAGATTTTCTGTCCTCCTCATCTCACACGCCCCTATCCTTCCATTCTAGACAGGTTGTTTTTAAGATGAATATTACAAAAATTAATTACTTACATTTATATAGCGCTTTTCTTACTACTCAAAGGACTTTACATAGTGAAAGGGTGCCACTTCAACCACCACTTATGTGTAGCACTCAACTGGATGATGTGACACCGACCATTTTGTGTGTATGCTCACCACATATTAGCTATTAGGCGGTGAGTGACTGAAAGAGATAGCCCATTAGGGACAGGGGATGATTAGGGGGCCAGAATAATTAGGCCATGGTAGGCCATTTAGTCTGGACATTGGGTACACCCTACTCTTTACAAAGGATGTCCAAGGATCTTTAATGACTACAGAGACTCAGAATCTTGGTTTATATCTCATCCAAAAGGATGGCACCATTTTTAGAGCAAAGTGTCTCTGTCACTGTGTAACAGCTGAACCAATCGTCCACTGCGGCAACTACACCGCCAAGACCCGTGGCCTGGCAACCTGAGGGAACATTAGACTAAACAAGCCGTACTTCTTCCAAAACACTTCCTCAATCAATGGTCAAAAATTAGCAAAAAAGCAAACGGTATGTAAAATAATAAAGTGAATATATATTGATAAAAAGAAATTAAACAATTTATATATATACAGTACAGGCCAAAAGTTTGAACACACCTCCTCATTCAATGTGTTTTCTTTATTTTCATGACCATTTACAGCACTCCATCACTCTCCTTCTTGGTCAAATAGCCCTTACACAGCCTGGAGGTGTGTTTGGGGTCATTGTCCTGTTGAAAAATAAATGATCGTCCAACTAACCTGACTTCTGCACAACACAACTGCTGGTCCCAACCCCATTGATAAAGCAAGAAATTCCACTAAATAACCCTGATAAGGCACACCTGTGAAGTGAAAACCATTTCAGGTGACTACCTGTTGAAGCTCATCGAGAGAATGCCAAGAGTGTGCAAAGCAGTAATCAGAGCAAAGGGTGGCTATTTTGAAGAAACTAGAATATAAAACATGTTTTCAGTTATTTCACCTTTTTTTGTTAAGTACATAACTCCACATGTGTTCATTCATAGTTTTGATGCCTTCAGTCACGAAAATAAAGAAAACACATTGAATGAGGATGAAGTTTGTGTCCAAACTTTTGGCCTGTACTGTATATCACACCCCAACCAGCCTCAACATAACACACAACCCCAAAAGTGACTGGTGGAATATAGTAATAAAAGGTCCAGTAATAATAAATATACAATACAAACCCTCCCTTGTCCCTACACTGAACATGAAACAGATATGACACACGGACAATGAGGAATGAGAGTGAACCTTGTCCAGCTAATAAGTGTCCCCAGTAAATAACATATGGAAGAAAAAGGATGTTCGCTCCTTCCCCAAACGACAAAAAACAGTCTGCACCATGTCGGTATGATCCTGAACCGCAGGGTTTATGTAGTGATGGTGAAGCAGTTGAATGTTTGGCATCGAAAGCAGCAAATGTGAAAAGGGTGTAAATTCCATATTAATGCCTTTCTTAGGTTTCCAGTGAAGTGTCCGGGTTGTAACTGGTCCTCCTTTTCTTTTTGTCCTCTTGTTTATATAGCAATGGCCCAGACGGAATTGATGTGATTGACAGGAACAATTACCTTGAGGGGTCACAGCTCTACAGTGTTCTCCTCCCCCCTTTGTTTCCAGGGGGATAACATTTAAACAGACACACAATAGACTATGTAAATGGGACAATGCTATACAAGACACAAAACACATTTAAGACGTCCCCATTCATGTAGCACTGCTACAACCACACTGTGGCATTGGAAGGCACACACAGACCACAGGGTAAACACCCCCTGTTGGCCTCTCCAGCACTTCCTATAGTGTTAACTCAGGGTTATCCTAGATAGTCTCCCATCCAAAACATGCTTAGTTTCAGCTGGATTACTTGTTCTGAAGTGCATTTTTATTATGGCATTGCCCTTTGGCTCAATTTTGTTATTGCCATGGTCCCTAAACAACCACCCATTAAAATATTGGCAAGAATTTAGATCTCTCAGTATCTGTGGGATGGCAAAAGAACCTCCATCAGAAGAACTCCTGTTGGTGGAGAGACTTTACCTGATTTGGAATTATACTGCTTGGCACTTACCTTGATATCTGTTTGGTGTTGGCTGAAATCTCCTGGAATCCCCCGGGTCTGGTCCTGTTCCCCCCAAATCTCTCTCACTACTTCCCTTTACTTCCATTAATTTAAAAGAGCAGTCATTTAAATTAGGTCCGTTAATCTCTTTTGCACCTTAAGTTTAGTACAAAGTAGATAAACATGTAGGGCCCTCCCCAAGTCTGCATTTCACGTGCCCCCGGTCTCTGAAATAAAGGCGGTAACCCCACCTCATTCCTGGACTAGGTGTAACATGGCGTTATTACCCTTCGTGATATTTTTGATGGTTCGGATCTCAAACTGTTTCAACCTTAGATGTCCACATATTCTGCTCCATCATCCACATTTTTCTTTTACCTTCAACTTCGGCTTGTCATCAGCTCTTATGGTATTTCTCTGTTTTCTCTGCTGTCCTCTCACCCCCTTTTAACATTTTCTTATTCTCTGTGCACTAACACAAAATCTGTCTTTACTACTTACGCTTTTTTACTCAAGAGTGCCTACACCTCTGTGCCCATTTGTGAATGTGATCTATCACTGTCTGTTCCTGTAGACTGGTGCCTGATTTTGAAGAACATCACTTTTGCTTCTAGAAATCCCAGTCATCAGGATACATAATTCAGATTTGTGCGCCACCTGTATTTCACTCCCTGTAAATGTTTTACTTTGGGCCTTTCTAATGACTCCTTTTCTTCTCTTTGCTCTTCCAAACCCCCAGGTGTGCCCTTAAGTTTAAGCCTTTTGGTAAGCTTTGTCTTTGTTTCTTTTTGTCCTGTCTACTCCTGTAATATCCAATTTACTTCTCTGGTTTTCATTCTCTTGGATCTTCCTACTCTTTCTCTATCCTCTTTCCAGTACAGATTGTTCTTTTTAGGCAACATCGCTGCAGAGTTAGCCCTAGCTTTGAATTTGAAATCTTCTGACTCTCTATCCTTTAATTTTGGGAAATCGTCTTTTTATAGCTTTATGCTTATTGCTGCTCTGCTCTGCTGCTAGACTTAATGGTGTGACTGACTCAAATAGTTCTAAGTGGAAATTGTATGTACAGCTTGTTTGGACTTGCTTGGATGAGAGTTTTGCCTTAACATTCACATATTTTTTCCTGTGTGTGGCTGTGTTTTCTCTCCTCCTTGATTAACTTCTGATATTTGGGGCTGTGGGGTGGTGGGGAGGGTGGGCATCATAGTACAGGTGCTTTTTCTTTAATATGTGTGTACTACCCACATTACCTGCTGAAGACAGGTCATGTCATGTCAGTTTCTGAACTGCTTAATCCAATGTCACGGGTTGCCATCTCAGGAACATACCCTGGACAGAACAAACACACACACACACACTCACATGCCCACACACAAAACACACACACAGAGGCCAATTTAGCATTGGCAATTCACCTCACCTGCATATTTTAGGACTGTGAGAGGAAACTGGAGCACCGGGAGGAAACCCACGCAGACAACATGAGAACATGCAAACTCCATGCAGGGAGCTGAATCCTGGTCTCCTTCCTGAAAGGCAGTAGTGCTACTGCTGTGCCTCTAAGCCACCCATGTTGAAGACACGTAATAGAGTGAATTAAAGGATATTTGGTGTCCCTTCATCTCCTTTCCTTAATATCCTCTTGTGTCTGTACCTCTCTTGTCTGGCACTACTTCTATCAAGCATGTTCCCGTAAAGTCTGTCATTATTTTATAGGTGACTTGCTCATCTCCTGCCCGCTTTTATACTTCTTGCCTTTGATGGTGACTCCCAGTGTGCCTCCTACTCCTTTACTCCTCCTCATGTGTCTCACACTAACACGTCCTCTTTCGATGGCATAACCAAAGCCAAACTGACCAATAATTTTAAAACCAAATTGACCAATGAAATTGCTCAGAGCAGTGGTTCTCAACCTGTGGGGCGGGCCCCCCTTAGGGGGGGCGTGAAGTAACAAAAAGGGGGGCGCGAAGATGTGAAAAAAGAAAACAAGAATCAAAAATATGAAAAAAAATCTACTGAAACCAAAACAAATTAACTTAAACTACATTCTGATACTAGAACAATAAATATAGAGTTAGATAAATTTCGATAAAAGTTAAGTAGGTATAATAAAATACGCATCTACATTTCAAAAAAATGTTAGGGGGGGGGCGCGATTAAAACTGTTATGAAAACTTGGGTCGCAAATACTTAAAGGTTAAGAAACGCTGGCTCAGAGGGACTGGACAAACACACACTTAAACAGGTCTTAGCATTTTATATAGTAGGCTAGGGGGCTTTGCGCCCTGCTCGTTTCGCTCGCCAACCCCCCCCGCGCTACGTGCCAGCCACTTTACGTCTCTGCTGCTCACGTATGTGGATTTCACTTTCACTAAACAACAAATCTTTAATTCTTGCGGATAGGCCTCTTCATTGGGAAGAAACACTACTTTTCCCTGATGGCAACACTAACTAGACGATCTACCAGTCTCCAACTTAAAGTTTAAATCCAAACAATACATTCGATCTCTTTTTACTGTTCCGTTATTTCACCGAGTAATAATTTCCGTTTGTTTGTGCTAATGCGATCTTTACTATCATTTTTTTGAGACTTTCGAATTTTAGTACTTGCATGATCTCTAACCTGCTCTGCATGTGCATCTTGCCAACATTTTTTAACCTCTTTACGACATTCTACTTTGTCATTTACTCTTTGTCTTTTATTTCCCGCCCCGGCTGTGGTTAAATCTCTTAGCACAAAGTCTCATCTCGCAGGACTTGAAAGTATCTCTCTGAAAAAGTCTTGTCTCGTCCCAGGATTTTTTCTATAATAGAGAGATAGATTGATGTTTTCATAGTTATGTTTGATTTGCAGCATCTTATATTTGCATGTTTACATATTAGAAACTTGATAACAAAATAAATGAGTACAACATAAAATTAATCAAACTTACTAGACTTGATTCAACAACACCGAATAAATGTAAAACTGAACTCTACTTATCTAAAAAAATAAACAGGAAAACATTATAACATTATAGGCAAAAATGTATTAAAGTCTAGAACAGTGAAAGGCAACCTTTTTCGAGTTGCGGCGCACTAAGTCCAACGATTTTCTTTCGCGGCGCACCTGGGGGACTGCCCATAAATAAAGTCGTGACGAGAATAAACTATGTATGAATTTTTCTAGATAAAGTTTAATTAAAATTACCGTAAATAAAAAGCGAGTGATAATCGTTGAGAATTAAATTACAAGGAAGTATCGAATGCTTGCGTCACAACAAAATGTTTTTCACCACAAAGAACTGGAAAAGATCACTGAGTTTACAAAGTTTACTGTGTTGATCAGCGGTGTCAGAGCGAAAATAAGGTTAATTTTTCCATAGTAATACTCAGACGATTAAGTGGTGAGAGCTGCAGCTACAGCGATACTCTCTCGTCGACAAGAGCCGAAATGTAGCGTTCGTATTTTCTCATTCTATATTTGCTCCGCCTTCTTCTATCCATACAGTGAACGAGATCTTCTAACAACGAGACTTTTTAAGTCTCACGAGATGTGTTTTTGACACCGCTGGTGTTGATATTATGATGAATGGTGAACAGCGAAAATTTTAACTTGCATTCAAAATAAATACATTCGTTTATTCAACAATCTGATTAACCGTTATCTGTTTTTCCAACATGAAATATATTTTTTTAAACATTATCTTTTTAATCAACGCAAAGTTCAAAAACACTAACAATTTTAAATATTTTACAAAAGTTTTCACGGCACCCCTAGAAAATTCCGTTGCCCGACAAAAATGTGATCTCAGAATCATAATAGACAGACAGTCAAAGGTCTAGAGAGAGAGACATGAGAGGGGGATTGGGAAAGTGAAGAAGCCACCCCACCACACAGCCAAGGTGCCGGTTTTGCTTGATTTGTCTTTTATTATTTTCCATTTTGTGTTCTCTTGTTATTTATGTAACACACCCGTTTTTAGAGTTTTTTTTTTGATAGGTTTTAACAGATTCCACAGTGTGCTTTCTATTCACAAATTTTGTCCCTCAAATATTTTGACCATCTTTAGGGATGATTCCTTTTATTTTCATGTTATCTGATACCACTTTCATCCACGTCTTCACATTTCATATAAATTAGTGTTGCCTTCCATAATGAGACAATTGAGCAAATGAAGTACACATTTGCTAAATGAATCAACTCTGTAATGAAATTGAATATCTAATTGTATAAATTAAAACAGCTGGCCTTGGAGCTTAAAGCTGACATTTCACCTTTTCTATCATTACAGCGATAAAGGCAGGTGAGCTGTGAGGTGCAGTGCAGTGCGCTCGGCCACGTAGCCGGTAGCTAGCGGACGTGCTCGAAGGTATCCACTTTTGATTCACCTCCGCTGCCTTTTGGATGCAGTGCCTCCGAAGCATGCGTTTGGCAGTACATTTAGTGAAATGAACAAAGATCACGCTTCATCTCACTTCACGCTGTCTGATAAAAATAAACTTGCTTTCACAAGAGATAACATTACGGCAACATGTAGCTCTCTTTTCATTCTCGGCTGTATTTTTTTTTTCCCCCATTCCTAACTGTCAGGATTTTTAAAAGGTGTTGATTTGTAAATGCTGGCACAAAAAGCAGACTGACGAATTTGTTGCATCATGCAAAGCTCCCAGAATTGCAGTTATAATTAACACCTCCGCAATTAAGGGCCAAAAGGGAATACATTTCAAGCAAAAGCCTAATGGAAGGAGACACAGCTCAATGTGTTGTGTTTTAAATTTACAGATAAATGAATCTGACGATTAAATACAAATAGGTGCAGGAAATTGTTTCTCCCATTGATGTTACAACAGACTAAAAATAATCTTGATGATGCAGTATACACTCACTGGCCACTTTATTAGGCACATCTTGCTAGTACTGAGTTGGACCCCCTTTTGAATTCAGAACTGTTGTAATTTTCACTGCACAGATTCAACAAGCTGCTGGAAACATTACTTAGGGATTTTTGAGACATGACAGCATCATGCAGTTGCTGCAGATTTTTTGGCTGCACATCCGTGATGTGAATCTCCTGTTTCACCACATCCCTAAGGTGCCCTATTGGATTGTGATCTGGTGACCGTGGAGGCCATTCAAGTATGGTGAACTCTTTGTCATGTTCAAGAAACCAGTTTTTACATGATTTGAGCTTTGTGACCTGGCATGTTATTCTGCTGGAAGTAGCCATTAGAAGATGGGTATACTGTGATCATAAAGGGATGGACATGGTCAGCAACAATAGTCAGGTAGGCTGTGGCATTTAAATGATGCTCAATTGGTACTAAGGGGCCCAAAGTGTGGTAAAGAAAATATCCCCCACACCATTACACCACCGCCACAACCAGCCTGAAACATTGATACAGGGCAGGATGGGTCCATGTTTTCATGTTGTTGACACAAAATTCTAACTGTACCAACCAAATGTCACAGCAGAACCCGAGACTCATCAGACCAGACAACATTTTTCCAATCTTCTGTTGTCCAATTTTGGTGAGCCTGTGTGAATCGTAGCCTCAGTTGCCTGTTCTTATCTGACAGGAGTGGCACTCGGCGTGGTCTCCTGCAGCTATTGCCCATCTGCTTCAAGGTTTGACGTTTTGTGTGCTCAGAGATGCTCTTCTGCATACCTTGGTTGTAACGAGTGGTTATTTGAGTTACTGTTGCTTTTCTGTCAACTCGAACCAGTCTGGCCATTCTACTCAGACATCTGGCATCAACAAGACATTTTTGCCCAGAGAACTGCCACTCACTAGATATTTTCCCTTTTTTCAGACCATTATCTATAAAACCCCAGAGACAGTTGTGTGTGAAAATCCCAATAGATTAGCAGTTTCTGAAATAATCAGATCAATATGTCTGGTAGCAACAACCATACCACGTTCAAAGTCACTTCAATAACCTTTCTTCCACATTCTGATGCTTGGTTCGAACCTCAGCAGGCCGTCTTGATAATGTCTACATGCCTTAATGCGCTGAGTTTCTGTCATGTGAATACCTGATTAGATATTTGCCTTAGCATGCAGTCGAATAGGTGTACCTAATAAAGTGGCCAGTAAGTGTACACTCTGGACTCGCTTATGCTGTAAAGAAACTAACAGTCGTAAAAATGTGCTGCCTCTGTTGTCACATGCATTATGCATGTTGTACATGTGCCACTTACACCTGGCATGTCACATCCTTTGTTGAAGAGTACACGTCATCTAAATTGTTGGACTAAACACCACGAGGATATCAATGAGCACATATGAAAATAACTGTACAATGCACTTGGCATTTGTGAGTCCTTTTGCAACAGAATAAGCAGAGTTTCTCAAGCAAGTCGGACTTTCCTTATCAAGGGCTCTTTTAGGGTCTCCAACTTCCTTTGTTAAATTTTGAAAAACTGAAACACACACACAAAGACATTTCATAAAAACACAGTCCAGTCAGTGCTAGCTGGGTACAATTCTGTGCTGTCCTGGTTTGATGCCAATCCCATTTAGAGTGTGCCAGTTCCACCTTTTCCAAATGTCATTAATACTTAAGAAACAATAAGTCTTGACAGATTCTAGGAACGCATTGATACAAGTGTAGTAAGGAGAAAAACGCAAATGAAATCATAGTGAATGTCTGCTATTTCATCTAATTAACTGTAGTAAATGCCAAACTCTGTTTTCTGAACCTGCTTATTTTGATTCAACTTAAAGAGAAATGTGTTAAATTATGTTGAGTATAAATCGACCCAAAGAGGTTGTGTGTATTTGTGCCATGAAAGGGACAGGCATCCCATTTAAGGTTTGTTCCGGTCTTTGTGGCTCATGCTACCGTCATAGGCTGCAACACCCACCCAACAAGACTTTACATTATCATTATCCCACCCCGACACTTTATTATAATTATTGGATGTAGAAAATAAACAAAGGATTATTGTTTCACATATTCAGATCGCATTATGTGGCAGTGGTATTGTTACTCATCATTAAAACCTCCATTTTCTGCTTGTTCTTTTAATTGTCAAAGAGGAGCCAGAAACCAGCCCAGCATCAACTAACGCAAATCAGAAATTGCCTTTGAGGAGGTGAAGGTTAGGCACACACTAACACAATTGAACTGTGGATATCTCGGTGAGGCAGCAGTTAATCACACAGCTCCAAATCCTGGTGGGCTGCCTGTGTGAGGTTTGTCTTTTTTCTTCTACATCCCAAAGAACTACAAATCAGCTCTAAATGATCCATAGAGGAATGTAGATATGTGTGTGAGTGTGCCCTGTAATGGACTGGCACCCATGTGAGCACCAAGTGCTGCCAGGGTAGGGACAACAAGCAGGTAAGAAAACAAATGGATGAACTGCAGAGTCCTGAAGAAGAAACTAACCATTTGTACCTGGTGAAAATTATGATGAAATGCTATACCACCATACTGTCAAGTGTTGATAAATAGAAATATATTCAATTTATCCTTAGTATGCATACTTTCACTTATAAGCCCAATACACAAATGCTTATAGTGTGAAACCTAAATCTAATGACATCCAAAAAGAACACAAACCATAACATGGAAACTCCTGCACATATACTGTAGATATAATGACATTTGGTCTGTGCTACATGAAGGACCATGCCCACCATTATTTCCTTGGGAAGCTTAGGAAAGGTGGCATGTCCTGTCCTGTCACTTTCTCAGTATGGTTTACCTTAAAGCAAACGAGAAGGGCACAATGCTCAACCATTTTCCAGCTCCACAGATCTTCTTACAGTTCCCATCTAAGTCAATGTCTTAAGAGGAATGTGCACGTCCTCCGTACGTCCACACAGGCTTTCTCCTCTGATTCCAGTTTCCATCCACATAACTAAACACAAGCATGAGTAGCAGTGGTAGCACTTAGTAGTAGTAATCCTATTGTCACATGTACTGCAGGGTAAAAGTGAAATTTTTCCTTGCATTTCAAGCAACATGTAGCACATCATCACTCTCCAGTGCCATGATGAACAAGAATGTATTAGACGAGAGAAGTTCAATTCTGTCGATTCAAAGCCCCTGTTTTATCTTGTGGCGGCACGGTGGCACAGTGGGTAGCACTGCTGCCTCGCAGTTAGGAGACCCAGATTTGCTTCCCGGGTCCTCCCTGTGTGGAGTTTGCATGTTCTCCCCGTGTCTGCGTGGGTTTCCTCCAGGTACTCCGGTGTCCTCCCACAGTCCAAAGACATGCAGGTTAGGTGCATTGGCGATTCTAAATTGTCCCTGGTGTGTGTGTGCCCTATGGTGGGCACGCGCCCTGCCCAAGGTTTGTTTCCTGCCTTGCGCCCTGTGTTGGCTCCAACAGACGCCCGTAACCCTGTAGTTAGGATATAGCGGGTTGGATAATGGATGGATGGATATTTTCTCTTGTTCAGTTATACCCCCATTTCTTAAAACACTGTAGGAAACAGTTTGTTACTGTAAGCTCTTATGTCTAAAAGCCAAACATCCATTTCAGATTTTAAGACAACACAAATGCACTAAATGCCCCTTAATCCAGCAAACGGTTCCATAGGAGATGATAAATGGCTACTAACAGGTTCCATAAAGAACTTTTGTGCATTTTATCCAGGGTTTATTTCTCTTACACGGGACGCTACCATAATCTGCTCTGGTTTACCACAACTCTATAATGGATGGAGAATTTGGCGTGTCCTAAATATCCCAGTTATAGCCTGGCTCTTCCACCCTTGTCCTTAAGACCCTTTACCAGGTGGCAAAGCTGGCACAACCCTGACTAATATTTCTACCAGTACAGCAAATGCTTGACAAGAGGTGCCTCAGGTAGGCCACTAAAACCATCAGTGATCTAACAGACCCTGGCGTTGGACTGCAGTACTTCAGAAGGAAATGCTGATGACTTATCTCTTGTGCTTCCATCTCTTGATACAGGAGGAGCAATTTAACAGTTCTATGGAAGGTGACCTACAAGATCTGAATGCAGTACAATTACATTTTGTATTGTTGTAATATTTATAATTGGCGCAAACATGGGTTAAGTGGCTATACTATTAAAAATAAAGGTGCCAAAGTCGTTTTTCCAGAGCAATGCCATAAAGAAACCATTTTTGCTTTCCAAAAAAAAACCACTTGGCTTTAGAAAGAACTTTTATTTTGATCTATAACAGGTTCCATAAACAGCCACGGTTAGAGGATAACAAATTAATGAAACATTAGAAGTCCCCCTGATTGAAAAAGGAGTCCTGCCGCATACAATAAACAGAGCTAAGGTCCAGCATTCTGGATCTGGCAGAATCCCGTTAGGTCACCTACTATACATTAAAGATCAGGAGATTTTTTAAGGCCAACAAGCAAATTTCGTTTGCAAAGAACCCTTCCCAGAATGAAATGGTTCTTGGTCAAGCAATAGCTCTCTGAGCTACCATACCACCCAGTGAAGTGTCACTACCGGACTGTCATTTTTAAGTGTGTAGGTCAAGGCAACGAGAACCTTGTGGCTTAGAATTCAGTGCTTTACTTCTAGAACACGCCGCAAGTCACCCTCTTGTCACTTTATGTCTCAATATTAAGATGCCTACCTTTGTTTAGTCTTATATTTTAATGTATGGTACTGTTTAACTTTTAAAATTTTATTATGTATTGTATTGTTTAGAATGATCATGCAAACAAGCACATCATGGTGCTGTGAACAAGCACTGATTCTGTACATCATAGCATTAAAACAACTAACATAGTGATGGCAAAGATTTTGCGATTTCTAATATCATACCGAGCATAGACTTAAAAAACAAAACCAATACAAATGTATAGAGCTCCTCCTCGAAAAAGGGCTTTCTTTTCATTACTAGTACTAGGGTGATGTACCATGTTAGCCATAATGAATTTAGTGAGAAGTCAAATAAAGTGGCACCTTTTATTGGCTAACTAAAAAAGATTACAATATGCAAGCTTTCAAAGAAGGGGCCTGAGTTGCCTCGAAAGCTTGCATATTATAATCTTTTTTAGTTAGCCAATAAAAGGTGTCATTTTATTTGACTTCTCACTGTTTTACTAGTAAAAAGAACCTTTTAAAAAGGTATAATGTTGTCCATCAAGCTCTCCTTGAAAACATCCAAACCTCCACTTAGCCATACAGGGCCATCTTAAAGTAGACAATTATCTTAACACACATACACACACAGATCCATCCATTTTCTTAACCCATTTCTCCATGGCAAGGTCACGGAGAAGCTGGAGCCTACCCCTGGAAGCATAGTGCACAAGGTAGGAACAATGCCCATGGGAAATTTAACAACACCAACTCACCTAACCTGCATGTCTTTGGACTGTGGAGGGAAACCCACGTGGACATGGGGAGAGCAGGCAAACTCCATGTAGGGAGCACCCAGGATGTGAATGAGGCCACTGTGCCACCCTATGGGGACTCTTAAGATAAAAGCTGAGACAATCCCACAGAGACAGTGTCTGGAATGTGACTGGAACAGACGCTCACCTGGAGCTAATCACTGAGTCACCATGCCATCTTTAAATCAAACGCAAGTCAGTAAAAAACACTTCAAGCTTTTACTATTCCTTACTAGATCTTCAACATTATCCTGCACAGTGTTAATTAATAATGACACCCCAGAAACTCTACAATGATTGCATTCCTACTTTTTAATATAAAAGTTATTACATAAGCATAATTCTAGACCAGACGAAAAACAAGAACACTCTGATGTTAATGTTTTAATTATGTTTAATAAACATTTCAAATGCAGATACAATTGCTCTTTAATTTTTAGAGCAGATCCGAAGTCCCCCCTTGACTTGATTCAGGTCTGGCCAACCTGCTTTTTTGTCACTCCAGTAACATAGACTGGGTGATGGTCTCTGTGTCCATCACACTTATGGCTCCTATTTTACTTGCATTTAGGGGATTTTAAAACATACCTGGCCCATGACATCTGAGAGTTGCCACAATGGTCAAGTCCGCAACGAGAAGCTATGGAGAGCTCCAAAGCAGCCACTGCAGTGTCAGAGACATAAATAAGCAGAATTACAGAAATGTCATTAAAGAGGACACACGTCAATGGTGTCCACCACTGAAAGCCAAACAGCCTCATAAACAAAGAGTGCTCTGTGTAAGAATCATGTTAAAAATAGAACTTTTAAAAACAGGTCCTACTTTACAATAACAAACAGCAGCAATTTATTTTGTTTTATTTTTTGGCAAATGCAGGCAGCATTTACAGTGCAAGAAACTTAGTGTAGTATACACAGCTGGACAGATTGCATACCAAAACCTTCCAAATGTGCTTTGTCCTCCAACGGAATTGGTTTTTAACTGCGAAGAAATCCGCATCTGACCGCTCCACAGGCTGATTAACATGAAGCTGCATCAGCGATATGGCTTTCCAAAAAGTAGGTCCACCTGAGCGACTTTTATCATAAATGTAGTGACTGCTCACAGAATAACACAAGAGCACTTGTACTAAATGCCTACACTATTGGGTTTTACAAAAACTGCATATTATTTTCTAAAGAGCCTATTATAAATTTCCATAGACAAGATGAAAAGATGATGTTCTTTTGAAAAGGGCACTTTGAGAGAACAGGATCTCCGCTTTACAGGTCCACTTACATGTAATTAGCTACAAATGTAAATTACTTCCATTAACATTTGTGCACTTGTTTGACCACCACCTCCTGCTTTCTGACTCGCCTGCAGAGTTCTATTATGCCAGGTACCCTCCAAAGAATACATTTTTTTTGTCCCTGGAGACAATTATCATATATACTGTAAAACTCTTATCACCTATATTTTTAGTCGCTTATTCATTTTTGTTCCCTTCATTTTCAAGATTTACTCCCATAGCCAAAATAAACCCACCTTTCACAAAATTGTACTAACAGATTATACTTTAGATTTTCCAGATGCCTCCCAAACAGTTTTTATTATGTTACGGGCAGTTTCATTTCTTTACACATGATGCTAGCGGCTGAGACCTAAGTGACAGCAGCTCTGTGTTACGTGCCCAGCTGGCAGTAGTCGCCATGTTTCATACCCAATTGATACCAGCAGCTCCTCATCTCTTTTGTAGTTCTATGTCCAACAATCACACTTGATGACAACCCTATACGCAAAGTTAAATCTATCACAAGTAGCTCTGTTCTTCTTTCCAGATTTTCTGCTCTCAAAGCTTTATGTCACAAGGCTGCCTCTCTTTTCCATGTCCATTTAAAGTTCGCAGATATTTTTTTTTTTTGTCTAGCTAAACCTAGCAACATGTTCTTTTCCCAAGGAAAGTGGAAGCTCTGGGTCTCAAGACTGGTAATTATAAGTGTCTTCTCTCAATCAGCAGTAGCTCTGTGCTTTGGGTCCCACAGACCCTAGGCAGCATTTTGATTCTGATGAAAGTGTCACTGGAAGCTCCAAGCATCAGATCGTGCTATCAGTGGGCTTCACTGTGTCTCATGTCCTGCTGTCACTGACAGCTCTGAGTCTCATCTCCTGCTGTCTGTAGCAGCTCAGTGACAGCATTATGCCCCTGGTTTTGAAGATCCTAGCAGCCCTTTTTCCAGGGTCTCACTGTCCTCCCCTCGTTCTCACCGCCGTTTGCTCACACTGTGGTGCCTCTCCACACTGCTCAGATTGCTGCTCAGACTGCACTCCTTCAGTTCGGACACTATTTTATGCAGCTCGCCTTCTTTCTTACGACAGCAGGGGCAAATGTCCAGCTCTCGCAGAACGAGAGTCGCTTCGTCCCGCTTCTCTTCGTCCTCCTCCTCCTCCTCTTCTTCGGCTATGGCGCTAAGTCTAGCTGCCCCTCGGCTTCTCTCCGCAGGCGGTCGGTAAGAGCACTGGCTTTTCAGAAGTTTCCGAAGGGGCTCCAATGGCACGATGTCTTCTCCCAAGAGTTGCTGTTGCCTGCGTCGGAAGTCGTTTTGCCTCTTGAGTCGCTTAAACTCGTTGAAGGCCGCCGTAGATGTCTGGTAGAGAGTGTTCGCCATGGCTCGAGCTTTGTCCGCCCTGGACAGCAGCACGGCGTGGCAGCGCAACACCACCGCCTTGTTTTTGACTTGATGCCGATACACCCAGGCGAAGATTTTGGGTCTGCGTGGATCGGCGGCGCAATACGTGATACGGTGCAAAAGGTAGAAGTGACCGGCCTTCTTGGAGCTCGAGTCTGACGGACTCATGCGGATGCCTTGCGGACCCAGGGTCAGTTTCATCTTGCTGCTCTGGCCGCCGTACTCGCTTTTCACCCAGATCTTGCAAACCGCCTCGTCTGTACAGCCCTCACCCTTGGCCATCAGGGTCACGGCGTTGCCCAGATAGCGAACAGTGTAGGTCGGGTCATCCTTATTGATCTCCACTTTGTGCCGCTTGCTTCTAAAGACACTGCCCAGACGCTCTAGCGGGTAGTCTGGCAGCAAATCCGGACATGAGCGCACAAAAGATGAGATAAGAGAGTTGTACAAGAAGCCAGAGGCAAGGCTTTTCTGCTTCCCTTTGTCCTCATCGCCTACGAGCACGAACTTACTTCTTCTCCAAGGTAGCATCTCGCCGGACAGTCTGGCTCAGAGAACGGCTCCCCGAGCTTATAAAGTCGCGCAGGCGCGTTCCGACAGCTTCGCGAGAATGAGCAGCAGTGCACGCGTCTGCGCACTCCCGCGCACTGCTGACTATCTTTTCCGTCACAGATCGCCACTATGATTTTACTGTGAAGGTAAATCAGATGAATCCTAATGCACTAAGATATCTTCATTAGTGCCTTTACATCTTTTATTAAATAAGCAGTTAAAATAGATTAATTACATTTCATACAGACGGCAGGGCATTTGACTTCTCACTTTTTATTTTGTTTTTGTCCACTGCCCCCCACTTTTAGAAGTGTCCTGTTTGAAGAAGCAAAGCTACAGGCTCACTGAGATCGAGTAGCCAATCGTTGCTTTAGATTGCTCAAATAAGATTTTTTGCCTAATAAAGAAGCTGAAATGTCGAGCCCAGCCATTATTACAAAACCACCAGGGTATCTGTTTCAAATACAAAATCAAGCGCTTTATGGTTTCCACCTTTAATGCACACATGTCCTCTAGTGTCATGCTTAAGTATTAGAATTAATGAATTCTGCTGGATTGACTTCATTGAGAATTTTACATACTTGGAGTTTGTTCCTACGTTTTTTTGTTCAGGGCTGCTACGTAATTTTGCCATAGCTTGCCATAGTCAGGCTTTTAGTCCAGGTATATGTATGTGGTTGCTCTTTTTTGCACTGCATCCATTGTTTCTAAGTCTTTACTGGTGGCCAGGATTCCTGTAGCACATTTTAGTATCATACTTCTTAATTTGCATTCATAATAGTTAAATAATCTGATTGCAACAAATGCTGGGAGTCCTTAATTACTGACATCAGAGCTCTCATTCTGGGACCCCTACCTTCTCTTAGTACTTTATGAGGACCTCCGCACTAAAGGCATCAACAAGTCCTGTCAGCAGCAGTCTGCTTCTGGAAGCTTTACTGCCAAAATATCAACTTGCTTTCCAGCTTCCTACATACAAAAAGGGTGAGGAGCCAGAGCAGCCAGCTTTAACACAGCAAAGCTCTTGACATTAGAAGAGCAGAGTGCGTTCACTCATTCATGCGCTCAGGTTGTCAGGACACTAACACACAATCTGTGCTGGACCATAAGACAAGTAGGCAGAAGCAACACCTCCTCCTTGATCAAATCTCTTTCCAACTTAAGGGTAAAATTTTAAACAGGAAAACCCGAATAAGAGTGCTACCACTGCCTCTCTGCTCTCACAGTAGAGAAAACAGGTTTGGACGTCATCATCTCCCACCACCTTAAATCAGTTGATGTCAGAGGCTGCTCCTCTGATGCAAAAGCTGCATGGCATTTGCAAGACACTCTCTACATATAAATTGAGTGGAATGGTTCCATAACTGTATATAGGGGACCTTCATGCTAAGGGCAGTTATGAAAAGATTACAGATATAGTGATGATGCTTTCATGGAGGTCAATGAGTAAATGTGTTTGAAGACTTAGACCCTCTGTGTCAGTGGCGTAGCTGGCTTGCTGAAGACCCCTGTGCAGCGCTCTGAGGTGGACCCCTCCAGTCTACCATAACTGTTAGTAATTTATTCACAGCTAGATCCTAGGGGCCGGCTGGGCAGTGGTGTCTGCAACCGCCTCACTATCAGATCACACACTGCTGACAAACAAACCGGCTTTCTAAATGGAATTTGTAATAACGTTTTTTAATTGCTTTATTACAGCCACTGTAAGAGTTAGCAAAAATAAAAGAAATTGTGAGAATAGAATGTGGGACGTGTGGGTAATATTAGTAGAAATACATAAATATAGGTAAAGTGTGGACCTGCTTACTTTTCCAAGTCAGCTTTGTGAAGGAAGATGATTAAAATGTAACATAAGCTAGAAAGTAGAAACTGTTCTGTGCTATAAAATGAAGCCATTTCAATTTGTAACAAATTAAAATGACAACACTGGCTGACAGGATACCACTACACAATCAACCTGTTTAAGAGAAGTTTAGAGAAAATGGACATCATAAAGTGGCCATGCTCACAAATCCTCACAGTAGTGACACTAACGCATAGTAAGCCATACTAAGGGACACAATAAAACAGATTACAGATATGTTAAACCAGGGGTGCCCACACTTTTTCGGCTTGCGAGCTACTTTTAAAATGACCAGGTCAAAATGATCTACCTACATTAAAAATTATATATATATATATATATATATATATATATATAGTGGTAGATAGGGGGCGCTCTCGCTCCCTTGAACCCCTGTCCACGACTCCAAACACCAGGTAAAAGTCCAAATATTGACTTTATTCTTTAGCCACAGTGTACAAAACACCCTCTCCTCCACAATACTCATACAAATAACTAATAATAAACAATAAACCAATCCTCCAGCTCCCAGACGC
>JANRMT010062815.1:28725930-28739441 GCA_026402145.1 Polypterus bichir lapradei
GTGTTAAGATGTAAGTGGTTTGAGTCGCACCATTTAACAAAGTCTTTGATTAGCTTCCTGTACTCCTCCTCCTGCCCACTCCTGATGCAGCCCACAATAGCAGTGTCATCAGCGAACTTTTGCATGTGGCAGGACTCCGAGTCATATTGGAAGTCTGATGTATATAGATTGAACAGGACCGGAGAAAGTACAGTCCCCTGCGGCGCCCCTGTATTGCTGAACACAATGTCAGACCTGCAGTTCCCAAGACGCACATATTGAGGTCTGTCTGTAAGATAGTCCACAATCCATGCCACCAGGTGTGAGTCTACTCCCATCTCAGTCAGCTTGTCTCTAAGGAGCAGAGGTTGGATGGTGTTGAAGGCGCTAGAGAAGTCCAGAAACATAATTCTTACAGCACCACTGCCTCTGTCCAGGTGGGAGAGGGATCGGTGTAGCATATAGATGATGGCATCCTCCGCTCCCACCTTCTCCTGGTATGCGAACTGCAGAGGGTCGAGGGCGTGGCGGACCTGTGGCCTCAGGTGGTGAAGCAGTAGCCGCTCCATGGTCTTCATCAGATGTGACGTCAGAGCAACAGGCCGGAGGTCATTCAGCTCACTAGGACGTGATATCTTTGGGACTGGGGTGATGCAAGATGTTTTCCAAAGCCTCGGGACTCTCCCCTGTTCCAGGCTCAGGTTGAAGATGCGCTGTAGAGGACTCCCCAGTTCCAACGCACAGGCCTTCACAACGAGAAGATCGGCAGCAGTGTACAATTTGTCATCAGCCATCGAGGTCACAAGACATTGAACGTTGAAGCCACTGCTTCAAAACTGTGAAACCGCTGTTTTAGTTAAGCCATTAAAAAATGTTTAAAAATCTATATGGCCCCAGGTGGGCCCCCCAGCTTTGTAGGCCCTGGTGCTTTGCACAATCTGCACAATCCATTGCTATGCCATAGCTCTGTGTAATGGGTCATTAACATTACATTGGAGTGAACCTTGGCATTTCACTTCTTGCAGGTAGCCATAGATTGCCATGGAAGAATTAGTTTCAACCATACTCATGCAAAGCAAGTCTATTTAGAGTCAGCAATAAACCTCAGATAGACATCTTTGGCCCTTGTAGAAACAATGGAGAATCTGAGGAGAAATGTACATTAACAGGAGAAGAACATAAAAAAACACACACAACAATAGATCAACCTCTTAAATCCTGTAGCAACAGCATGGAACATCATAAAGCTATGGCGTCTTACAAGAAATATGCTATAATATATTATTATTAGTATTAATTCCTACACAGGAAAAAAATGGCAGTGGGCTACAAAGGGAAGTGATACTGAATGTGGAGCCACAGAAATTGAATGGACCTGCCACAGACTGTCATCCTGGATGTGTTGTATATAGCGATAGGCATAGAATTTAAGGCACAAAAATAATCTTACATTAACTGCATGTAAAAGTTAATAAAAGAGGCTGGGAATTGAAAGGTCTATTTTCTCTCATTTCTGCCTTTATTTCAACAAGAAAAAGTGTTCTGGTCTATTTTTAGCAGACTAAAGCTCGTAATATAATGAAATGATTGGCTTCTCGTGGGCATCGGCCCTGCTGTTTCCCACACGCACTGGCATCTCTGACTACTCATTATGAATGTAGCATTTATGGGGAGTAAAGGATTTAATTTTTCAGAAACACTGTGCTGTTTGGCAGCCCCCTTATAGAAAACATTGCTGTATTACTCAGAGTCATTTTATCCACCAATCAATCTTTGTTGTACATGAGATCTTTCACAGTGAGGTACATCACAAAAACTCTCATTTTGCTTCTCATGCAGATCCTATTACTAGGTAGACAACTGCCTCCCACCTGATTCCATCTTTTATTTCTCCTCCTCCTTATCTTCCTCCTTCTTCTTCCTGGATTCCACAGTATAAAAGGAACCATTGTTTTAGTCTTGAACCTTTGTGAAAACCCATCCTTAAGCTCAGAAAACAAATCACATTAGAGTGTCTCATTTTGGCTTTTGTGTATTTGTCCTTGAGAATGCCACATCCTTAATATTGTCCATATCTACTGGTGTGCTGAATCCAGCCTGACAAACCAAGGACATGTTTTTCTGAAAAAGAAACTGAAAAAGACATGCAGTGTGACCTTCACACAGCAATGCAGAGGTAGAAGTGCTATGTACTGTACTTCTGAGACGCTGGATGAGCAGGCTTTTCAAAACTATTACATTATCATATCATAGCAAGAAAGGCTGCAAAAAGGTTTGAGCACAAAATTAATTAGAGAAAAACATAAAAACTCCAAGAATATTGGGAATGTGGCTTCATGTTAAAATAAAGAACAATGGAGTGAAAGCACAGAACTGTCAACTGATGGCAAGAATTGACAGCACAGCAGAATCAGTGTCAGTTACACTTGCACAAAAGAGTCTGTTTTGAAGCAATTAAATATAGGACCAAAATCTAAAATTCAAATTAAACATTATGATTGACACAGATAGACTAACCGACAGAGTCCCATGTAGTAGGGACCACAAGGTAATTGAGTGAGAATTCTGCCAGTTAAGTTCAAATTCCACCATGCAATGGACAGCTAATGCTAACAGTGAAGTCCAGCAGAGAGATAATAAGGTACCACCAGTCTTCAGCAACTTCCAGGAAAAGGGGATTTGCTTCTTTCTACTAGGGTACCACTGTATGCAAATAAAGTTAAAATTGGTCATCAGCATATAACATCAATGAAGGATGATGTGATGTAGCATGCAAGCTGACCATAAAGAGCAAAGGCATAGTACTCTCCATATGTGCATCGTTCCTCCATTCGTATCTCATGTTATACCATGTCTTCTCATCACATGTCAAATTATGTCGTCTTATTTTTATTTTGCTTCCTCCTGGTAGAGGTCACAGTGTTAACTGGTGCAACAGATCCAAACAGACTTACCTATCCCACCAACAGACTCCAGCCCATGCTGGAATTTACATGGGATTCCAGGCCAGCTTTGAAATTTAAATCCTCGAGTGTATCCCAAGTCTATTCCTTGGAGTCTTCTGAGTGGAGATCCCCCAAAACAATCATAATTGCATCTTCTCCATCTGGATAAACAACAATATCTGCATTTTATATTATGTTCAGAATGCCCAGTTAATCATCACTTTATACAATGTGAGAAACACAATTCTGTGTAGAGAAATGTGTCTTGGCTGCTTGTTCTAGCAATCCATGGTTTTTGTCATTTATCCATCTCTAGGGACCATAGTTGAGGACAGGAATGTAGATTGGCAGCTAAATTAAAATAATAACTCAAGGAGTTTTCTTCCTCTTCATTACCACTATCAAGTACAACTTCTTCAGCACTTGGCCATTATATTCAACTTGGTAAAACAAACACACACACACACACACACATACAAAACATTTAATTGCCAAAAGTAAGCCAGCACTTTTTCACAAGAAGACCATGACCTCAAATTTGAAGGTGCTGATTCTCACCCTGACCCTATAACAGTGAACAGAGTTTTCAGCTGGTTTTAGTAGTTCCTGAAAGTGCTTCTTGCACAGCCAGACCATATCTTCAGTCTTCTGGCCAAACATCAAAAGACATTAAATGGTTTGCTAGAACCTCTTTGAAGCAACTCAGAGACCATTCAACATAAACTATCTAAACTCTTTCCACAACTAGGCCTTCAGTTTAGCTGCCTTATTCATAGGTAAAGCAGGACTAATGTGCTCTGTTACCAAGTGGAGTGGTATTCTTCATATCCTGAAGTTGTCCTGCAGCAGATGCTCCAAGAAGGTTCAATAATAGTCACAAGCCTATGACTCGGTGTCATGTATTGGGAGTTTAAGGTGTTATAAGACTGTTGCCTAAGAAGGAGGTTGGGAGCATGCGCTGATTACAGCACGTTGCCTCACAACGAACCACCCAGATTGAGATCCAAGTGCAGCCATGCAATGGGTGACACCTCAGCACCAAACTGAAGAGTGTGAGGTTTTTTTACAGTGGCTGGAGTGCCAATCCTGCCACCAACTCCCAGGTTTTCCATGCAAGTTGGAGGACTTGTTTGCAGGGCTGTGTGCAGATTAACATCATACCCAGGATGGGGCAATTGCGGTTAAGGGCCTTGCTCAGGGACCCAATGGAGTAGAGTCACTTCTGGCGCTTTATTGGATTCGGTGCAAATCCCTAACCTCAGAGCCACCAATCTGCCAGGGACCTATTTTTTGAGATGACGCATTGCCAGATATTTGCAGGTATATGCTAAAAAACTATTCAGAAATATTGGAATTCTTCAAGAATGGGGAATACAGTGTAAAAGTATGTTGTTACTGAGACACTTCAAGGGGGATTTGAATCCTAATGGCAAACTGCTATTTGATTTTACCATTAATCATGGATTATCCTTAAGAGTCCGATGCTTGAACATCTTATAAATGTACCTGGTACCAGAGCACATTTAACCAAAAGTCACAGGTTGAGAGTGTGACTTTGCCTTTTAATTTGAGATTGTTGGTTTTGTACAGTGAGGTAATAATTCATAATCTGTTGTTAATGGTTATTGCTGTGACTGGTCAGATAGGAAGGGCATCAGCTGAACAGACCAAGAAAAACTAAATGGGCAGAGAGCTCTGAGAATTTCTAGCAGATTATCCTCTGCAGACACAACTCTGTGCTCTGGAAAATAATTTACAAATTCATACTCTGAATCCATCTTATTCTGGAGGTTGCTTAAAATGACTGAATTGTGATAAAGAATACCATTTTTGACAAATATGAACCTTTCAAGTCCAGTTCTACTGTGTGGAGTCTGCACATTTCCTGTACCTGTATGCACTTTCTCTGCACTGTAAATAATTGCCAGGATTTCACAGGAGTTAACTGTAATTTTTTTACAATAAAATAATCCGTTCGGAATTGCATTTTGTAAGCAATAAGATGCTGCAGATGTTCTACCAGACGGTTGTGGCGAGTGCCCTCTTCTACGCGGTGGTGTGCTGGGGAGGCAGCATAAAGAAGAAGGACGTCTCACACCTGGACAAACTTGTGAGAAAGGCAGGCTCTACAGTATTGTAGGCACGGAGCTGGACAGTTTGACATCCATGGCAGAGCGACGGGCACTGAGCAGGCTCCCGTCAATCATGGAGAATCCACTGCACCCACTGAACAGGATCATCTCCAGACAGAGGAGCAGCTTCAGCAACAGACTGCTGTCACCGTCCTACTCCACTGACAGACTTAGGAGATTGTTCCTCCCCCACACTATGCGACTCTTCAATTCCACCCGGGGGGAGTAAATGCTAACATTATTCAAAGTTATTGTCTGTTTTTATCTGTATTTTTATTACTCTTTAATTTAATATTGTTTTTTGTATCAGTATGCTGCTGCTGGATTATGTGAATTTCCCCTTGGGATTAATAAAGTATCTACCTACCTAATCTTCAGTCAGAAGACAACAAATTGCTGTAAAGTTTTATTTGGACTAGTCTGTATTGCATTTTGGGATATTTTCATTTTGTACATTCCCACACCATTTAAAAGTTGAATCCTTGCTACAGGGACACCAATGGAAACTTGCTTGATTTCTTACAATTATTAGAAAGGGTTTATTCACACAGAGAACCCCATAGAGAAGGATCAAGTGGCCAATAAGGTGAACAGGAGGACTTTAGGGACCTTCATAACTCAACCTGATGTTATTTTGGGGAAATTAGATAAATACACTGTAATACATCTGTAAAAATATATTACATTAACCACATTTTTACACAATAAATGGTTAAAACAGTGATTTTAAGTAGATAAATGCATGCAAATTTACATTTAAGAAGTGTTTTAGCTGTCAATATCAATTATTTGTTTTAATTTGCAAGACTGCTTTATGAATAGTGTATTGCCATAAAGTCACAATAGCATATAATTCTAAATTTACATAAAATTTGTATGTTTGCGTAAAGAAGCCCCCATAGCAGCAACAGTGCAAGACCTCCCACATCTTTGCTCAGTGGGAAACAGAAATGTAAAGATGGTTAGAAAGCTAATTTAACTTATAAAGAGGCTTATTTTTCTGTGTGGGTTTTTGTGATTATAGAAGCTGATTTATGGTGGGTTGTTTTTGAGAAACTGGTGAATCTACAGAACTCCCTGCATCACAAAAACAGGCTTTTTTTCCTCCTCCAGACAACATGAAATATTGTTCTAAGCATTGGATTAATTTTATTGTATGAAAATTAAAGATAGATGAAACAATTTAATGTTTTTTTTGTGATAGTTATTAAGTATTACATATTCCACCATTAGGTTAGTGTCTGTATTATATTATAGTGTAACATAGATTAACTTGTTTGTTTGAATGATTTGATTTCATCAAGATGGCTTAAATGTCCTTTATAGAGTACTGTTATTGATGTTTACAGTGAATTATTTGTTATCTCAGTTCTAGTTGATATTGAACAACACAGGAACTGAAAGTAAATTGGAAAGGGTTTATTACTGTATTTTAACAACAGTATACTGCTACATCATAGTAATTTTGTAATCCAGTTTACCATGTAGTCACTATATAGCATTATTTGTTTATTCTAATATACAGTGATGTGGTTCAGTAATACTGTAAAAGTAATGAAATCAGTACCCAGTAATTTAGTATAAATTTACAATCATTTTTTTACAGCGGAGTATACATTTGGTTGAATCTGAGTTGGCCATGTATGAGTGAATATGAACTCGAGTGTCCTGCTATTGACCGGCATAGACTGACGGGATAAAGTCTATCAAATGTGGTTTTGCATTGGACTAGGTGGGTTCAGAAAATGGAAGGATAGATTAGCACAAACACCCTATCTTAAATGTGATTATTAGGAATCGTTTACAGTAATAATTAAAATCTAAAAAATGAAGAAAGAAAGACTTCTGCCAGGGTTTGAATTTAGCTAAAGTCATTGATATGAAATTACATCCTAGATTTAAAAGCCAGAAGCGACTCTACTTCATTGGGCCCTTGAGTAAGGCCCTTAACCTGCAATCGCTTCGTACTGGGTATAATGTTAATCTGCACCCAGCCCTGCAAGCAGGTCCTCCAACCTGCAGGGAAAACCTGGGGGTTGGTGGCAGGATTGGCACTCCAGCCACTGTAAAAAACCTCACACTCTTCAGTTTAGTGCTGAGGTGTCATCCATTGCATGGCTGCACTTGGATCTCAATCCGGGTTGTTCGTTGCTCCCAACCTCCTCCTCAGGTGACACTCTTATAACACCATACACTCCCAATACATGACACCAAGTCATAGGCTTGTGACTATTATTGAACCTGCTTGGGGCATCTGCTGCAGGACAACTTCATAATATGAAGAAGATTACTCCAAATTAAGACACTTGGGAAAAGAGCACATTAGTTCAGCTTTACCTATGAATAGGAGGGCAATAAGGCGACTAAACTAAAGGCCTAGTTGTGGAAAGAGTTTTGAGTCCAATCCTGCCAGCAAGTCCTCCGACTTAACATGGAAAAATTGGGAGTTGGTGGTAGGATTGGCACTCCAGCCACTGTAAAAAAAAACCTCACACTTTTCCAGTGTGGTGCTGAGGTGTCAACTGCTGCATTCGGGTCCAAATCCTGATGGTTCCTCGTCATCTTTAATGCTCTGGACATGGCCGGGTGTAACAGAACGAAAAAGAAAAGCGCCAACGACGACCACGCGCGTCTCTGGCTTCAGCACCCTGGACAGCGGCACGCAGGCTCAAGACATTTTCGAAGCGGTGTCTTCCCGTTTTTTTATCACTATTCTCTGTGTGTTATGCACTGCCTTCATGAACAAGAGCGTAAGATGACAATTCCATTTCATTATTACAGAGTTATAGATTATTCTGCATACAAGAAGTAGTGTCATGTAGCGGCACTAACACGGGGCCCTGGACCACCCTGAACGAGTCACTTAACCTGCCTGTGTATGTAAACAACTACACTAGGCACGTGTAAGCTGCATCACAATATCCGAAAACAAATATAAATAAAAGTAGTTTTACAATTCTGTGTATTGTGTATTTACTGCTTCTACTTTTTAATTTTATTACGCTAATCTAAATTCAGAAAACTGCTTAATTTTTTTTTCCTTTCACCAAATCAGTTTTCAATTAACCTTTTCAATGTTACTTCTGACTCAGCTTAACTTTCTATGTATGCACACAAACACTTTCTGCTAGCACGTATTCTTTCAGAATATACAGATGGTATGCTATGATTTTTTCTTCACAGCATTGGCAATAAAAAATAGTAAGGGATTTTATAGAAATGATGGCGTAAAGTGGATGTGAATATGCAGTGTTGTGCGCACTTAAAGGCAGATTAAAAGAAAGATTAATTAGTTGTCTTCATGTGATGGGAACAGTTCCTTACAAACAGCAGTAGTCACTTCAACTGGTGACTAAGTAGAGTGTCACTAAATATGTCGAATTACCATATCACAGTGTCTTTGTTTGAGTCTGCATTTCAAGTATTTATTAAGGTGACGGGCACACAGTAAAGCTTCTCATAGAAGTACAGACATATTACTACAACAGACTCCATGACAATCAAGAGGAGCTACACATAAGGAGCCTCAGTTACAGATTAAGAAAGGAAAGTGTGTCTCATATCACCAATACTTAAATATTCTTCTCGGCTAATTGAGTAATACAAGACAGTTAACCTGCTCCCCTCTTCTTTGTAATATCTGCTCTTTAATGGCACATATTACCTTGTGTTGATAAAAATTAATCCACAACTAAGAACTTATATTGGAGGGAACCTGAAAGAGAAGATGAGACCCTCATTGCATAAATCAAGTAAAAGAGACATGGGGCCAAAGTCAAGTGGATAGGCTGCATTATTGTCTGCCCTCTTCCTATGTTTGTTCACCTTCTGCAAGACGCAGGGTCCCATTCAGGGTTGTTCTCTTTTTTTTGGTGATAGCTGTCAATTGTATTGTCATCTGATTTGCATTGAGCTGCTCGTTTGCATAACTTACAAGCATCAAAGGAACCCCTTCAGGTGGCCTGATTCTACAGTTATACTGCAATTATACATCCGTGGAATAGAGATGGCTTTTTCTTCCTGCTGTTTTTAAGTCCTTCAGTTAGTCTGTGACAGCTTCTTTTATGTGTTTTTCTGTTATACACCAAGCACACTTAATACATTCCTCTTTTGTCTTTTATCTCAGTGCATTAGACTTTGACGCGTCCTTGAGATATTTTGAGCCTCAGAAGTTGAGAAATTGCATTTGGGTACTTGGCACGTTGCCCAGATTATCTTCTATCTAATTTGGCAGTCTGTAGTCTTTCTCTTTTTTCCATTTTTATTCTCCTACAGTCACAGTGCTGCATTTTAAATTTATTGCCTCTCGTCAATTGCAGCAAAGTATTTGCTTCTTTATGTGAAAACATACCAGCTTCCTTGCTGCAATGCCAAATGAAAGCCATTTCTAATGCCAGAAATTTGCATTCCAGGATCACTAAGTTAGGGCTACATCCGTTTACTGACTTCCAACAACATGAAGTCTTCAGAATCACTAGGCAGCACCATAAGTGTGCCAGGCTACCACTAACTTCCTTCCTCAGGTATTTTCTGTTTAGGCAATTAAAGCATCAAATGGATGACCTCATGAGAGATCTTTAAGGATTAAGTATTGGCTGGTGCATTTGATTACACACATGAAGCCACTAAAGCTTCAGTGAAGTCATTAGCTGTCCATTTCATTTGTAATGCTCATCCTTACCTGCCCAAGATTTGTCCTTTTTACAATTCAGTCATCCTGGTAGACTTCCCAGTATTGAACAGGAAATCAATGGCATCTTTCTGCTTGGCTGATGGGGTGATTATGCTTCTTGACACAGTGCCTTTATTTAGGGTGGACCTGATATTATCAAAGATGGCAGTGGAACATTAATGAGACAAAGAATGTATGTATGCAGCAGAAAAGTTCTGTCAACTCTGAAAGGAAGTGATGAGTCTGTCTTCACATCCCAGGCCACAGGCTTGGTGCTTGAATTGAGGCATGGCTATAATTTGGAATGCTGTTCTGTGAATAATCCAATTCACTATTCAAGTGTCATTATGCACAACACAGCAGTTTAGGTATTGCAGGGCAATTTGAAAGGTTGGTAAATACGAGTCAGCACTTATAAAAGCTTGTTGATGGCCTGGAAACAACAGTGCTATAATCCAGCTTTGTAATCAAAGTAAAAATAAATAAATAAATAAAGAAAGAAAGAAAGATAACAAAGCTTCTTCAGTTTACATACAAAAGGTTTATAAAAATAGAAGTCTTTTAATACTTTATTACACCTTACTAACCACAAAGAAGCTGAATTTACAAAGCAATGCTTAGGACAATTGTCAAACGTGTGCTGCTACAGCATGTTAACTCCAAATTATCTCCACGGTCATTCCACGTATTTTCAAGTACATGCTGGGGTAAGGGTGGGTTAAACATAGATGAAGTCAAATGTCTAATACCACCCACATTTCCTAAATGTCTGGGTCCCACTCACACTTTCAAGTAGATACCATACATCAAAGATCACACATACTTGTGATGACACATTTCCTGTGAAATGTCTAAACTTGAAATCATTCAGAAGAAACAAGAAAAATAAGAAGTATTAACATGAATTGTAAATAAATGTTGGATGTTGGTTGAATGTCCCTATAATCCTACTGTCCACAACACTACTTTGGTAACTTATTCCATATGTCATCTAGTTCTTGTCAAACAGAAAACCATAGACGCATGGGATAAGGTACCAAGTACTGTGACAGACAGGAGGACTCTGGGATCATTCAAAACCTGACTTGATGTTGTTTTGGAGGAATTAGGTGGATATGATTGACAAGCTTTGTTGGGCTGAATGGCCTGTTCTCATCAACAATTATTCTAATGTTCTAATGTGACCCAAAAAACATTCAGCACAGATCCATTGCAGCTACATACTGAAACGTACGGTATGTCATTTTTATTCATATGCCATTCAAATGTACTTGATAAAAATTTTTTTTCCCATGGTTTTGTGATATATATGCAGTTCAAGGTGTTAATGTGGCCAGTTTAACATCATTAATAACAATTATATAAGGGTCTCCCTTTAATGTAGTTAGTGTTGTTTAAGGGTGCTTTCACACCTATAGTTCGATTGCTTTAGTCCGCACCAGTCAGAAAAATGTTACAATGTAGTAAACAGACGTGGGTACGGTTTGCTTTCACATATGCCGAGTTCTAAACGAACCAAAATAGACCGCGAAGCCCATCGGCACCGGAAACAGACTATTTTCAGAAAATCGCGCCACTTTCAATAGTCATGGAGGAACAGCTTTGCTGCTCATGGCGCTGGTCCTCGCGCACTACATTGTACGTGCAAATCCTTATTTTCAGATAATTAATTTCGAGCACGATTCGCGGCTGCGACTCCAAACCAGCTTCCTGGTTTATTCATCTCGCCGACGGCGCATTGTGCGCCACTTCAGGGAGAAGAGACGTGCCCTCCTCCTGAATGATCATTTTGTTATTAGCCGGCGATCTTCCAAAGTGCATTAAACTATACCATTTCGTCAGATTTGGTTTGGTTGCTTTCACACCAGACGAACCGTACCAGAGTAGAGCAGATAAAGCGGTCCGAGACCTCCCCTTCAGGCAGGTCTCGGATCGATTGATTTGGTGCGCACCAAAGTACCGAGATTGCATTCACATCAACGCAAACGAACCGAACCAAGGGACCAAACACGTTTGGTGCGCACCAAATGCTGTAGGTGTGAAAGCACCCTAAGACAGACCTTCAGTCTGAAAAGGAGAAGACGGATGTGTTTTGGCTCTCATTGAGGGAAGAGTGAAATTTTCCATATTTATTACTAGGCTGGTCAAACCCTAAAATTAAGACACACACACACACACGCACACACACAGACACTATTTACACGATTATTTGTGAGTGATGCCTAACTGCTAGTCACTCTGTAGTATTCCACATACTGTAAGATCCCATCCACAGACGTACCGTATGATCAGTGCCTACAATGCCTGTCCCTCCTCAGTACTCCACACAGGGACAATCTCCAGCACTAACAATGTATGGGTGTCCTTTTGTTTCTATGCCATTTACCAACCAATGGGGTCTTACATCTACTGCACTTGTTCAGTCTTTTGAGATGAGGCCTTTCTGCCTTGGTAAACCCTGTAGGATGAGCAAATGCAAGCCTCCCCTGTACCAGGTTCTCCAGTATTTACTTTATTAATTCAAACAAGAAATAAAGACAAAGTGTAGTAATGTAAATGTAATGTGGTATTTATTAAAGTTGTCAGGGATGCCAGGGGCCATGACCCGGCCAGGACGTCATGAGGGACCGGATGTGGGTCTGTGCCCACCCTGGATCACGTGGGGGTTGCCTTCCGGGTTGCTTTGGGGGTCACGGGTACAGGGCATGGAAGCTCCACCCTGTAGGGGCCCGTGGTCACCGCCAGGAGGCGCCCCAATGCCTTGGGGACCTGTTACCCCAGCACTTCCGCCACACCAGGAAGTGCTGGGGGGAAGAATTAGGACGGCGCCCGGAGAGCTGCCGGGAGGACAGCCGGCACTTCCGCCACGCTGGGGTGTGGCCAGAAGAGGAATGCCGGGAACACCAGGGGCTCATCCGGGGATTGTATAAAAGGGGCCTTCTCCCTTCATTCGAGGCTGGAGTCGGGAGGTGGAAGGACAAAGCTCAGGAGAGCTGTGGAGGCGGCCCGAAGAAAGGCATTGTGGCCAGGACTGTGATTGGGGTATTTGTGCACGTGACTGGGGTCTGAGTAACCAATGAACTGGGGTCTTTGTGACCAATTGTTGTAAATATTGTAGAATAAACGTGTGGTGGTGTTTTAACAACATGTCCGCCTGTCTGTGTCCGGGCCGGGTTCACAAAGTATAATCATAACAATAAATGAATGTTTAATAGATACCAAACTCTGGATTTATATATAGTCTTAGAAAAGCTTACTGAAAATCAGTAATGTCACGGGTGAATATTGCCCTGGGTGGCTTTTTGATTCAGCAAAAATATTTATAACATAATGTTTCTTTTTGTTTTTCTAAAAAATCCACAAAGAACAATATCTGTACCAGTATCGACTTCATCATGTGAAGCAGCATTCAAGACAGAAGTATTTGGACTTGTGTTTGTTTTCAAGTGACTCAACACAGAAGTCCTGAGTCGGCAGCACAAGCTAATTTCAAATTCATTTCCTTATAAATAATTTACAGAGACATTTACAGATGATATTTTCATTGGCATCATTTTACAAATTCTTTTCAGAATTCATCATTATTAAATACTAGCAAAATACCCGCGCTTCGCAGCGGAGAAGTAGTGTGTTAAAGAAGTAATGAAAAAGAAAAGGAAACATTTTAAAAATAACGTAACAATTGTTTTGTCACTGTTATGAGTGTTGCTGTCATATATACAGTATATATATATATATTGTGAAGGTTGACCCGGACACAGACAGGCAGACACGTTAATGTCA
>JANRMT010062815.1:28739841-28751453 GCA_026402145.1 Polypterus bichir lapradei
TGTTGCATCTTTCCCAAGAAGACTCATGGCTGTATTAGCTCAAAAGGGTGCTTCTACTAAATACTGAGCAAAGGGTCTGAATACTTAGGACCATGTGATATTTCAGTTTTTCTTTTTTAATAAATCTGCAACAATTTCAAAAATTCTTTTTTTTTGTCTGTCAATATGGGGTGCTGTGTGTACATTAATGAGGGAAAAAATTAATTTAAATGATTTTAGCAAAGATCAAGTACATGCTGGGTTAAGGGTGGGTTAAACATAGATGAAGTCAAATGTCTTTAGGAAAATACCCGTGCTTTCGCAGCAGAGAAGTAGTATGTTAAAGAAGTTATGAAAAAGAAAAGGGAACATTTTAAAAATAACATAACATGATTGTTAATTAATTGTCTTGTCACTGTTATGAGTGTTGCTGTCATCAAGGATTTGATTATCATTACTTCTTTCAATCAGGTTCGTATTTGGAGGATGTGTTGTGTTCAAGTTACATTCCGTGCTTGTCAACCGTTGTAAAGATAAGAGGTTTCATTCATCGATTCCTTTCTTACTGCATCAATAAACAGCTCGCCTTCCTCTTTATTTGAAACATCACACACTGCATGCACGGGTTTTTTTTACACTGTCTTCCTTTAGCTGGACACTAACTTTTTCCACCGTGTGCTTTGTTTCCGCAGTAGCTGCACTTATGAATATGCTTATAAGCGTCACTTGCTTCATATTCTTTTGCTGCCTTCTCAATTGTGTAATGCATTTTTTGTTCAGCGCTCTTTGGAGCTCTTGCTTTTTGTCTGCGTACTGCGTTCACAGTCAGTTTACGTGAGCCGCTCGGAGTACATGCATCGAAGGTTCTCAGCTGTGCTTGTGCTATCTCGTGCGATGTCCACGGCTTTATTTAATGTTAGCTAAGACCCGGCACTTAAAAGTTTCTCTCGCAGTTTCGCTGAGTTTGTGCCAAACACCACCCTGACCATCTCATCTTCGTCTGCATAAGCACAGTCCTTCACCCGCGAATATTTAGCGGCAGTGTGTTTCTATTGGATTGCTTCTGATGGACGGCTTTATATGGGCAGGCACTCAATTACGTAGGAGGCGTGACGATGAGGGATGCAACTCCGGCTCACACGGCGACTGAGCTGCAGGCTATGGCCAGTATACTGTATATGTACATAAGTAGGTTCCAGTTATGACCGTTATGCGTAGAATTTCAAAATGAAACCTGTCTAACTTTTGTAAGTAAGCTGTAAGAAATGAGCCTGCCAAATTTCAGCCTTCTACCTACACGGGAAGTTGGAGAATTAGTGATGAGTCAGTGAGTGAGTGAGTGAGGAGTGAGTGAGTCAGTCAGTCAGTCATTGAGGGCTTTGCCTTTTATTAGTATAGATAACCCTGATGTGTATTGCAATGGAGATCACCACCACTGTGGTAACTGCCCTTCAGAAGTATTAAATTAAGGAAAGTGTCTGAGGCCAACTGGACTACATCATATAAAATCACCTGAATACTGCAGTTCTAGAGTAACTGCACAAAAGACACCGCTGCCAAAGAATGAATCACAGCAAACACCTGTCACTCAATTAACTCAGCAAAAGCCTGAGAAGATAGCACTGTCACGTTGAGAGTCACAGCTAGCATTCATTCCTTCAGTGATTTAAAACAAACTGTAAAATAGCCTGGTGACATCCAGGCCCAATAGTACTTTTCTGATAGGTAAAACACAAACTGCTGAGCTATCATAGCCAGCAACAACTCCTCTAAGCTACAACACATTATTGGTGGTGTTTTCTGGAGATATTTAGTTTTTCACATCTTTTGAACATCAGATACTGTCACCCAGGTGACCCAGAAGAGGGTGATGAAGCCTTAGCTTGTGCTTTAGCAGCACTCGCCCATGGATCTACTTTCTTCATTCAGAGCCACTTAAAGGCTTTCTATGTAGAATTTGTGCTGTACTTGAAAGCTCTCCTTATTCCCTGCAAAGCCTCTGTGCTTTTACTCCACCAGCATCCAACTGGTCTTCCAGCCTTGTCTGTAGCAGTTAATTAGGTTTTCATGCTTGCACTTCTTCCCCTCAAAGGCCACTTCCAAATGCTTATTCCATGGAACAGCAACTCCAGCATGACCATGCTCTCCTTGTGCTTCCTGACTATGTCTGGTCAGAGAGTGGTCTTGAGAATGTAATGTGAGAACTTCACTTGCTTGCCAATGTTTAACACCACCAATTGCCAGTCCTGTGCTGTGTTGACTGTTGATGGTGTTTTTGCTTCTGCCTTCTTTCTAGGTCTAACAAAGTGGATGAATGGCCTTGCAGATATAGACCTCCAGCTTGTTGTGGTGGCATTGCTGATGCTCTCCACAATGATTTTAAGTACCTCATCATGTTAAAAGAGACACTGATCTTCCCCCAAAAACTATGAACAGCAGTTCAGAATATGCTCCAGAGTCCCATTCCTATTGTAGAGGGGCAATCTGGTTTCTCCACCAAGCCCCAGCAGTGCAGTTTGAAAGTGCTTAGAAGGACATCATACACTGCCTAGACCAAAAACTTGATGCAGTGTGGTAGTGTGGTACCGCTCCCTCCATAGGTAAGTCCATGAAATCTTTCTTTCCACAAACTTTTTCCCATCTGGTTCAAACACCTTACTTTTTCATCTCAACTGCTCTATTAGACCACTCCTCCTTGCTCGCTGTTCTTACCTTCTCTTAGACCAGTTGCTGCTACACCTTACCTTGTGCCTTTTCACAACAGAGAGTTGTAAAGATTTCTGGTCCTGCTCTTCCTCTGGTCAATGTTCCAACCAAGTTCCTATACCACAAGTCATGATTCTGCCTGCACCACTGCTGTCTCTACTCTCCACTTTCTAATGGTTTTAACTGATGTCCATGCCTCTGAAACTTTAGGGTTGTTTGACTCTTGATACTTCAGCAGCTCTCTCACATACCTTACCTTGACTTGCTCCTTGATGGATTTCAAGGGTCTCAGTTTGTAGGTATTGCCGTAGAGGGTGAATTAGCTAAAGCTCCTCAGAAAAACCTAATCATCTCCTCAATAAAAGTCTACTCTCCTCTCAAGGTCTGTGGAAATAAGAAACTCATTGAGGAAAGGTGGCCACAAGATCCTTACTAGAATTTTCTTGTTGGTAAATCCATGCCTGGTATTTTGATGGGAATTCTGCCTAATCGCTTTCTTTCAGCCACCACTCTAGTTCCTCATATCTTTTCTTTATGCCACATCTCTGAGGCTGCTATCAAAGAACTTCCCAATGCTTTTTTGCTAGCATCTCATAGATGGTGGGGATTGATGATCCAGAGATGGAGAACTTGAATTTGTATATAACCCTGCCTTTCTTTTGGACCAGGGACATTGATTTGTCAGGCTTGAATGTCACCTTGGCCTATCTTGTCAGTCTCTCTAAGTAAGAAATCTTCGGTTCATACACAGAGACATATAACTTCTTCTACAACCATTTTTGAATTGTCCACATGGATTTGTAACAGAAGAGCACATGAAAATACATGGCAGAAAAGTCCACATAGCATGTGTGATGTTTCCAGATTACACATTTAACACAAATAAGGCAAAGAAAATAAACCCAAAATAGATCTGAACAAATTTTATAAATTAGTGGAAACATGTCAGGATTTTACCATTTTGAACCTTCCTAAGCATTTGGACTGTTTTTTAATTGCAAATAAAATTTATGACATTCCCACAACACCATGTCATGTATTGTTATGGATTTTGGTCATCACTGCTTTGTTGTTTTTGAATGGCTGCAGTCACATTATTTGTGGTTACAATGCCTGTTACCATTCATGTGACACAGCCATTTTGATGCTTATTTTTCATATCACACTATTGATAATAATGGCACCCATTGTCTGTCATATGACATGGAAGTCACTCAAAATATTACATCATCACATCCCACCTATTTAAGATGGTGGCATGCAGTACTGAGGCACCCAAGTGCTTGGGTAAAATAACCATGCATTTTAGTAAAGTGACAGATATTCTTTTAGTTAGCTTTGGTTTAGGATTTCTTTCTCGTTTTGATTTCTGACTTTTGGTGTAGGATTTGGAACCTTTGCTTATTGTTTTGTTCTCACCTTTTTGGATATCCATCCCCGATATTCCTTTTGGTTTTGCCCACTGTAGTTTCTATTATCTGGCCAGCAGACTCTTACACAGTTTTTTTAGAGCATGTCATTTTCAGCGGTAATAACAATGTTCAGCATTTCATCCAGCACTGTTTTACACACTGTTCATCATTTTCTTTGTGTGTCATGTACTGGGATTTCTCATATCCTTGATTTCTCATGTTTCTGACCCCTTCCTTTTTGTTTTTCCCTCATTTCTTGGTTTATGGTCTCTCATGTATCGGCTTCTCCCAATTTTGTTATAGTTGGACTCTAAAAAACACGATACAAATTAGTATCATTGCCCTGTAATACACTGATACCTAAACTTTACTTCAGTATTTTACTTGATGGCAGTTTTATCAAATTCAGGTCAGTGAAATTCATACAAATATACCCTAATAGAATAACATTGGCACACAACAACACACACAACACCCATGCAGACATATTCATTAGAGTGCTGGAATATGCTTGTATGAAACTTTGAGTAATGTTAGCATTTACTCCCCCGGGTGGAATTGAAGAGTCGCATAGTGTGGGGGAGGAACGATCTCCTCAGTCTGTCAGTGGAGCAGGACAGTGACAAAAGTCTGTCACTGAAGCTACTCCTCTGCCTGGAGATGACATTGAAAGTATTTGTTCTGAAATCTAGTAGTTCTGGTCTTGAATGACCTAAAGGGAAAACATCTAAAGAACTGTGGTGATGGAGAAATTTTAACTGAACAATAGCAATACGGCAACTGGTAACACATTGTGATGTTCTGAGCTCAGGCTGTACAACTCTATTTATGGCAAAGCGCTAGGCTCTTTGCTCTGCATCTTGAATCAAGCACATTATACGTTGCTGGCAGCTGATGAATCAAGGTTTAAAGCAGTGTTTCTTAACCACTGGGTTGTGAACCAATTTTGGGTTGCGAGCTGATGCTGGTGGGTCACAGGTTGCTATTGTTTGTAATGGTGGTGGGTCCCAGTGGTGTGCGAAGAGGATCATAGTGGCTCTCAAGTGGGTTGGAAAAGGGTCACTGCTCTAATGATCATGCTCAGTCCTCTCCCACTGTGGCAATTGCTCTCAATTCACCAAGCATGACCTCCCATCCAGAGTAGATCACCAAAACAAAAAAAAATTGAAAAACACTGGTTTAAAGTAGACATTTCCATAATTTTGTGCCAAGAGCTGTCCTAGAGGTCTCCACAGCACTTCTCTTAAGAGATGGTCTCATTTTCTACTGTCCTACACGTGGCCTGGATGTGAAATGTGTGATATCTCAGGCCATTTAGGTTGCCATCAGTATTTGCCTCTCTTCTGTTACCCAGGTTCAAGTATGAGAAGCTATGGTTAAGGCTGAAAGCTTTTAGCATTTAATTTTTCTTCATTTCTTCTGACACAGTAAATGAAAAGGAAACCCTGAGAAAGTGGTAGTAGGGAATAACTGGACAATTGGGCTGTTAAAATAGACTCCCCTCCTGCACACTAATCTCCAAATTGGATGTACTGACCCTATGGCTTCCTGAGGGTCTCCTACTTTCAAATCTGCTTGTGTGCATGTGTGCCCCCATCTCATTTGAGTGGTGAATACAGTATGAGTATGAGCTTTTGTGGTTGCTGCTAATTAAACTTTGGGTCCAGTGTTATAATCCTCACCATTGTCCACTCATCCCCCTGCCCAAAGGCAAGTGAGTTAAAAGCATAAAACTTTAAAATGACCACACTTTAGTTTTTGTTAACTGAGACTGAATTCCTTCCTAACAGGATCGATTAAGAAGCCAGCTTGAGCCTGCTCTGATTTTGACGCTTTCTTCATCGTCGTAAGAGAGTAGGAAGGTGTGAGCATGAGTGTGCAAGCTTGTGTTTGCTTCAGACTAAAGCCCAGCAGTCTGTGATGTGTGTTAAAAAGGCTGAGTAAAGCCTTCCACTGTACACGTGAGAAATGAGCCCAGAGGGTGACGCAAATGGAAAGATGCTGAGCAGGGAAATAGCGCAAAAGAAGAAGGCTCTGCAGAATGTAATGTATTGGAGCTAAAAGTATTTACTTGATACATAGGGCACATGTATGCCAAATGCCTGTAGCATTATTGAAAAGGGAAAGGCAGGGAATTACCATGGGCCAGAATACTTCCAGGATGGCACACTGCAGGGTAAGGTTCCATAGGAAGAAATACCTACACTGGCAGAGAAAGAGCAGTTACGCATGTCAGTATAGGAAGGTAGCTACCACTACTGGGGCAATACACCTTGTTAGGCAGCGCAGAAGAGATACGAGTAGGAACAAATGAAGGAGAAAGACTGGTTTACTGTGTGGAAATGCGCAGTGGCAGAAGTGGGGCATTCCAGTCTTGCCTGACATGCCTAGCTCTCTATCAAAAGAGAAAGGCAGAAGGGTACCATGGAGGGCTGACAAGTGGCCATGAGAGCACCCAGCAAAGAGATGGCAGCACTTTGCTTCTAACTAATGTGGCAGTAGGGGGCACTAGTGCTCCCTTGAACCCTCAGGTACCATGCTAGACACTGGATAAAAGTCCTGCACTTTTTATTAATTAATAATACTGTGCACAAAGCACCCTCCACACTACTCATAAATTACACAACAACACAATGAAAATACTCTCTCCTCCTCACCCAGACACTTCGCCCCTCTACCTCCCAGCTCAGCTCAGTGTCTGGACTGGCCCATAGTCCTTTTATACACCCTGACCCGGAGGTGTTCCTGCCCAATCAGACCACAGTTCCTTATTCCTTCCGGGTAAGGGTAAACAGTCCTTTTCTTCACCCGTGACCGTGACGTACTCCAGGGTTATAGGGCACACAAGAGCCCACGAGCCCCCCTACAGCGACTCCCTGTGGCCCCCAAGGTATCCAGCAGGGCTGTGTATAAATACTACATAGTCCATGAGGCCCTGCTGGAACTCAGGGCACGATCCTGCTGTCGGGAGAGCTCCTCCTGGTGGCCTGGGGGTGCAGTCCTCCACACTAAGGAAGATGGAGTCAGGTTGGCTGTTAAAGGGCCAGGGGTCTCATTAATAAAACTTTGCACGTATTCAAGTGTGAAAATACGGCAAAAAAAAAAAAAAAAAAAATCTAATTTATTAAACCTGGAATATGCACAATTGCATGCAGTTTACCGTTATAAATCACAATCATCTTGTAAATGTGTCTTCCTAAACGTACATCCCACATGACACATCGAGACATCAACACTTGCATCCATGGTGTGCACAGCATTGCGTTGCGTCATGCCCAGAGGGGACTGGGCGGTCTCATGGTCTGGAATCCCTACAGATTTTATTTTTTTCTCCAGCCGTCTGGAGTTTTTTTTTTGTTTTTTCTGTCCACCCTGGCCATCGGACCTTACTCTTATTCTATGTTAATTAATGTTGACTTATTTTATTTTCTTACTGTGTCTTTTATTTTTCTATTCTTCATTATGTAAAGCACTTTGAGCTACTTTTTGTATGAAAATGTGCTATATAAATAAATGTTGTTGTTGTTGTTGTTGTTGAAGTGTGGGGTCGAGGGAAAGGCATAAGGCACCAGCATCGGAGTGGGTAGCCACTATCATCTGGCACATGTAATGACATTGTTGCTGTTACAATGAATAGGACAAGCCATATGAAATCCTACAGGTTCAGCGAGTTACCTTACCAACAAGCCAGCCATCATGTACAGAGCATAATGAGCAAATTGTCTGCAAACACTACATTACCACAAAAAAAAAATAATTATGGGGTGACCCTGGCCACTCAGCCACGACATCTGTCAATCTCATCTTAGCATCCCAAATGACTTGTGTGTTAATAAAATGTCACTTCTTACAGTTAACAAAAGCAGTGTCATTCTTTCTTGGTGCCCTTATTGCGATGAGTTCTGTCAAGGAAAAGCAAATGGCACTTGGGAGGCTGGAATGGGTTACAAGCCGGCCTTCATCATGGGAAAAAATCCAGCCTCTAAAAGCTCATTCCATTTATATATAACTATTTGCATAGTTTTCATGCAGTGGTCAAACAATCCACATTGTGTCAAACCGTTAGGTTATAAATCGGCTGTAGAGCATGACATTTATAGCTTTCTGTACACAGGGAGTGAATCACTTCTGTGTTTACACTGAGCTTTGGTTTCTAATCCTAAGAACTGACAACAGGTAGCTGATATATACTGTCCGAAAAGCAAATACACAGCATTGGCCCTCTTAAAGGGAAATAAATTAGAATGTGTACATCAGAGGCGCCCACACTTTTTCGGCTTGCAAGCTACTTTTAAAATGACCAGGTCAAAATGATCTACCTACATTAAAAAAGATATATATATATATTGTCACAAAACGAGACAAAGACTGATAAAGGTTTGGGGCAGCCACCTATATAATTTGGTATCCTGGCTGCAAAAGTCGTTTTCAATCAACTGGCACTGAAGTGCATACAACGGAGTCAAAAACCAGACTGTGGGAGAAGGGAAAAGGGTAGGCTTTTAAAGGGGAAGACAGGAAGTGAGGTCATAAGGATCGGGCACGTGTTCATTATTCATTGGATCAGGCCCGGATGTGACATCAGGGGGGCCGGAGCTGGTAAGGTCTGTTTCCATTGGTTCGGTCCCAGAAGTGATGTCAAGAGAGCCAGGTGGAGCCTCCCGGGTTTGGTCTACAGGGAAGTGAGAAAAAGAGTTAGTGTACTCTGCCACATCCCGGCATGCCTCAGAACTGCCTTCACTCGAGCCCTTTAGCTGCCTCCCATGTGCGCGTGCGTGACAATATATATATATATATATGTACAGGTACTCGTCGATTTACGACCTATGTAAGTTACGACTGTTGACTTTACGACGCGTTCGACAGTTTCCCCCACCAGCTGTTGGCAGCGCCAGTCTCCCGCACTCCCAAGTCTCGCTATGCAGCAGTAATAATATACACAGCAGTGTTGCCCTACGTGTGTTTGTGTCTTGTTGTTTTGGCAATTTCGATAATAATATACTCCTAACATGTGTACCAAGAGGAAATTGTCTCTGTCCATTCCTCAGCCTGCCAAAAAGGAAAGAAAGGCCATTGATCTAGACACCAAAATGATGATAATAAAACAGTATGAAGGAGGAAAGAAAGTGAATGCAATCGCATGTGATATAAAGTTATTACATTCTACTGTGTCGACTATTTTAAAGGATAAAAATAGAATTTGTGAAGCTGTGAAAGGTTCTGCACCTTTGCGATCAACAGTGATTATGAAGCAACATACCGGCCCATCCATGAAATGGAGAAATTGTTAAACATTTGGATGGAAGATCAGATTCAAAAGTGGACGCCGTTAAGCCTCTTTACAGTACAGTCAAAGGCTAGAAGTCTGTTTGGGACTTTAAAGGAACGTGCCAGGGAAGACTACAGTCAAGTATTTGTGGCAAGTACTGGTTGGTTTAAGAGGTTTAAGAAAAGATTCCAGTTGCATAATGTTCGAGTGACTGGAGAAGCAGCGAATGCGGATGAGGAAGGTGCTAGTAAGTTTGTCAGTAGTTTAGATGAAATAATTAAGGATGAGGGTTATCTCACAGAGCAAATTTTTAATATGGATGAAACAGATGCCAGGACGCACTTACAGCCACAAAGAAGCCAAAAGCATGCCGGGTATTAAAGCACACAAGGATAGACTGACTCTGCTGCTTGGCGGTAATATTGCGGAGTTCAAGCTGAAGCCCTTCTTAATTTATCATTCTGAAAATCCACGTGCATTTAAGAATGTGAACAAGCACACTTTGCCAGTTTATTATAGATCAAACTGTAATGCCTGGATGAACCTGGCTTTATTTGAGGATTGGTTCAGTAATTGTTTCATTCATCAAGTGCGTGAGTACTGTTTGGAGAGAGGAATTCCCTTCAAAGTTTTACTGTTGCTCGATAATGCGCCTGGACATCCACGTCACTTAGTTGATCTCTATCCCAATGTGAAAGTGTTTTTTTTGCCCCCAAACACTACTCCACTTATTCAACTGATGGACCAAGGTGTGATTGCTACATTAAAAGCAAACTATCTCAGAACCACCTTCGCTCAAGCCATAGCTGCTATAGATGCCGACCCGGAACTATCACTACACGACTTTTGGAAACAGTATAATATTCTTAAGTGTATAAAGAATCTTGCTGCCGTGTGGGACTCTGTGACGGAAAAGTGTATGAATGGTGTACGGAAGAAGTGTGTTAAGCATTATGTGAATACTTTTGCTGGATTTAACAGTGAACAAGAACTTGATGAGATTCGTGAAGAAATAGTGAAACTGTCAAAAGACCTTTGATTGGAATGTGAAATGGAAGATGTCGAGGAGTTGCTAGCCCGGGAATCAGGTGAACGTACGAATGAAGAGCTGATAGAATTGGAAGAAGAAAGAGTGGCGGAAGAAAAAACAAGAGAATTGGAGAAAGACGAAGAGGAGGAGGCGGCACAACGAATGTTCAACACAAAGGGATTGTCAGAAGGTTTACCTCTACTGAATAAACTCCTCACCCATTTTGAAAAAATGGACCCAAACATTGAACGATTTGCGAGGACTGAACGGATGTCACGCAACACATTTCGTCCTTATTACGAAATTTATGAAGAGAAAAAAAAACAAACAATTCAGGCGAAGCTCACTATGTTAATGAAAAGAGCAGCTTCTCCCATCACCCTGTCTGCAGCCTCGCCTGATGAATGAATGATATCGACAACCCGCAGCCAAGCACCAGTAGTGCCAGGAATTAAATGTATTTCTTATTTTTGTATGTTTTCCACATATTAAACCAATTGTACTGTAGTATGCTGTTTGACTTAGAAAGTAAGAAAATGTTAATAAAATATTAATTTAAGATGATTACAATATCATTACCCAGTCTAATATTCTTACGTTAATTTAACATAGGCCATCTTACATCCAGATCAACTTACGACCAGTCAGTCGGAACCAATCACGGTCGTAAGTCGACGAGTTCCTGTATATATATATATATATATATATATACAGTGGTGTGAAAAACTATTTGCCCCCTTCCTGATTTCTAATTCTTTTGCATGTTTGTCACACAAAATGTTTCTGATCATCAAACACATGTAACCATTAGTCAAATATAACACAAGTAAACACAAAATGCAGTTTTTAAATGATGGTTTTTATTATTTAGGGAGAAAAAAGATCCAAACCTACATGGCCCTGTGTGAAAAAGTAATTGCCCCCTTGTTAAAAAATAACCTAACTGTGGTGTATCACACCTGAGTTCAATTTCCGTAGCCACCCCCAGGCCTGATTACTGCCACACCTGTTTCAATCAAGAAATCACTTAAATAGGAGCTGCCTGACACAGAGAAGTAGACCAAAAGCACCTCAAAAGCTAGACATCATGCCAAGATCCAAAGAAATTCAGGAACAAATGAGAACAGAAGTAATTGAGATCTATCAGTCTGGTAAAGGTTATAAAGCCATTTCTAAAGCTTTGGGACTCCAGCGAACCACAGTGAGAGCCATTATC
>JANRMT010062815.1:28756662-28791420 GCA_026402145.1 Polypterus bichir lapradei
GATAGATAGATAGATAGATAGATAGATAGATAGATAGATAGATAGATAGATAGATAGATAGATAGATAGATAGATAGGGGAAAATTAGTTTTTTTATAGATCTACCATATAATGAAATGATAAGATCTGTGTGTGTGTCTGATCCCTCTGAGCAACAAGACTGGTCAGTTTGGCTTTGATGCTGTGACTGAAAGAAGTGTGAAAGTGAAACACACAAGGTGGAGTAAAGGATTAGGAGGCACAGTGAGAGTCATCTTCAAAGACAGAATGTATTAACCGGGACAAGAGTCGAGAAAGGCACTAAGAAAAGACAGAGTCTGAGACACACTTGATGGGAACACAACAAAGAGAAGGGAACATTAGTCAAGGGAGATTCAGGCACACAAGTATACAGAGGAATAGCCCCGAAGCTACATTTAGGACAAGACATGAAATATTTTTCTGTTTATTCATTATCTGTCTTTGACCAGTAACCTGGTTAGTGCTCAATAAATAAATAAATATAATTACATTATAACATACAACAAACTTCCTAAAGACTAAAAAAGAAACAAAAACAAACAGCATAGAAAAAAGCAGTCACCATCACAGTGCAGTAGTATAAAGGCAGACATATTGCCTTAGGTATGAAGCAGCCCCAGTAGTGTTTCTTGTCACACTTCTGCTGAATAATTCTGGCTGAAAGTCCTCAATGTTAGTGTGTCAGGGTCGGGAGAAAGGCGAAAGAGATGATGTGTAACATTGTTCACAAAGGCCATCAGCTCTGTCTTCATTCTCTTCTTCACTACTACCTCCAGATGCACCCAATAACTAAATGGTTCGCACTGCTATCTCACAGCTCCATAGACCTGGACTTCATTTCCAGCTTGGAGACTCTCAGTGTGGTGTGTCTGCATTTTCTCCAGGTGTCCACAGGGATTTTCTTTACTTTTTTGTTTGTTTCTTCTGATTTCCTTAATCCATTATTATAAACTATTACCACACTTTAAGCCTCTTTTTATTTCCTTTCCCATTTCTTTTAATAGATTTCCCTTTGAACTTGGTGTTGTCAAGCACATGCAAATCGAGAGTATCTTCAGGGCCCACACAATATAGGCGGTATCACCGTGAGAGGGGGCACTGTTAATAACTTCATCTTCCTTTCCGGGTGCAGCTCAGAGAGATGAAAGCCAGAAGACAACTGATGTCACTCCCTCACGGGCACAGGAAACCCTACCCTTCAAGGAGTCCATCATAAAAGCAAGATGACCACTGGAAGTGACTCTTCATTGCAGACATGCAGCTGTTACAGCAGGAGCCCTTTAACAGAAATGCTACTGTATCTTATGAAGATGGCAGTAACCATGGTTTTGTACTCTTTTTTCATTACCACCATCATATTACCACCCCATATTTTCATTTTGGCTTATTATTTTTGTTTGTACTAGGGGGCTCTGCCCCCTGCTCACTTTACTCACCCACCCCTGTGTTTGGTTTACCGGATATTCAATTTCAAGAGATTGTTATTTTCATGGGAATTGTTACATATGCATTATTTTCACTTTTACTTTAAAAACTTTTGTAAAAACAATACTTGACCTTTATTTCCGGCCCCGGGCATGGTTACATCTCCTTCTTGTAGGACGTATAACGCTGCTCGCATTGTGAAGGTTGTGGCGTTTGAACGCATGCTAAGGAGATGCCGTCGGATCATCTGCTGTCTTTTTGCTGCTTGCGAGCTGCCTGTTCTGCTTGTCACATGTCGTTCTTTTAAGAGCTGGGAGCACATGATGCATGTCTGCCAAAAGCAATCCAACAACTGCTAGGTTAGATGTCTGTGGACTTGTTTTAAATGACAGCTCACTGCCTTGTCTCGCGTGACATTGTAAAAACAATACTTGTCCTTTATTTCCATTCCCTGGCGTGGTTAAATCTCTTTCTTGATGGACGTATAACGCTGCTTGTGTTGTAAAGGGGGGTTGGTCATTTTAAAGCCTGTACAGCCGATGTCCTTTTTGCCACTTCGTGTCTCTGCTGCTCGGGTTGTGCTCTCTTCTCCGTGATCATAAATATACACCTAACTGAATTGTGTTTTCTTTAAAATTAAACTTGTCATTGCTTTAACTGTTGCGGGACCACAGATTCTCATAGCGTATGCTCCATTATTGTGTATATCTACGTTTTTTGCATTGAATGATGCGAAGGCGAAAAGTCTTTGTTTTCTGCTTTTTGCCTTTTATTTCTGACCTCGCTTTGTCCTGCTATTTTTTCAATTACACCTGGTCCTGATGATTAATTTCCTTTTGTTTGCGCTAATGTGACCTTTACTATCTTTTTTTGATACTGTAGCGACTGACGTAATAAAGTGTCACAAACGTTTTACTTGAACAATCGCCGACTTCGTAACCCCAAACACAACTTTCTAGCACCCTCTCCAACCCATCATCCCCCGGGTCTCACTCCCCCCTTACCACATCAATTAATACCCCGCTCTCAGTCTTCCGTGCTGTACTCCGCCCTTCCTCAATCAGACCTAACAGTCACTTAAAACAAAAAGGGCTTCAACCTGGCTGGGACGCTACAATACTTTCGAATTTTACTGCTTTCATATTCTTTACCTTTCTCTGCATGTGTCTTGTGCCATCGTTTGTTTGAGTCTGTCGAATTCTAATGCTTTCATAATCTCTTATCTGCCTTTTTTCTCTCCAACGCTTTTGGGTCTCTTTTCTCCACGCTGCTCTTTCTTCTTTGCTTAGTCGCTGACATTTCATCTAGAACGCATTTTCCTTATACGCTTTATATATGCCGAGTGCACAGGATCTGTGTGTGCTACGTGCTTTTACACAACTGAGTGTTTTGCTGGCCGTGCTCTAATTTGATATCGTTTGTGTCTCGCGGGTCTTTTAAATTTCTTTCGAGAAGATCACGTCTTGTCGTCCTGCTTTTACTTTCCAGGATTTTTTTTTATAATAGAGAGATATATACAAACAAGCTTTGCATCTACTTAAACTCTAATCATTTATACCTTACACATTACACACCTTATATCTTTACAAATTAATTAATTGCAGCTCATCCACTTGTCTATCCAGATCAAAGGTGCAAGTTGCTGATGACTATCCCGGCAGTGAATGACACAATTTAGGCACCTATCCTGAACAGAGTACAAGTCAGTAAAGTGAAAGACTCAACCACTCACACATCCACATGTTCTCATACAGGGCCAATTTAGAGTCATCCGTTATTCTAACATGTGTAACCACCAGGGGGTGCCACTGAGCCACAAACCACAGACACAGCAATGTCCAGCACAGTTTTGGGTGTTAATAAAAGGTATTTATTTAAACAAAGCACCTCTCCAATAATCACATTTCCAAAGATAAGCCAAAATATACAATAAATAAACAATTTTTTCTCCTCTCGTCTTCCCATGGAGAGTTGCCTGCTGCCTACCAATGCTGACTCATTGATGTGAGAAGTGGGCTTCCGGTGCTATGGCATGTCTCCCTGAACCATTTCCGGGCCATAAAGAAAGGAAGACGGTCCACCCCCAACGGCGCCCTCTATCGGTACCCAGGGACCACGACAGATTTGTACTTCCAGACTCCAACTCCCAAAAACCCTTGCGGGTGGTCTGACTAGGCTGCCATAGGAGGACAACTACTACCTGGTGTATGAGGGATGGAGCAAAGCTCCTTACTCTTAGTTTCCGCTGGTCTGTCTATTATTTTATACCAGCTAGGCACAAAGATATTTTTCTCACCCCAGCACCAGTCGTTTGTCATACTGCTCTGGCTTCCCGACCGAGTAATACACCATCTTCCTTCCTGGCCGGTATGCCCGTTCTCATCCTACACAAGCTTTTTTAAACCCATTTGTTTATATTCAGAAACGTTCCCTCAAATAATATTCTACTGTGCTTCACAGTGTTGTCAAGTGATTTCCCGCTTCTCTAAAATCCACTACTTATGATCTAACATGTCTTTCTCTGAACTTCTTTCAGATTATTTATTTTGCTCTGTACAGTTTTCCTTTAAACATGGAATAATTTTCATGCCAACTTTAGGTCCACAATTTCTTATTTTCTGTATTCTTTTTAATGCTTACAGTCTACCTACTTTGGCCTGAGTATGTTTAATATTTTCTGTTAATGCAAATCACCATTTTCTTGGTCCATATTTTCCTCCCTTTTGCCTCTGCTTGTATCTCTCATGGTGTTCTTTTCTGTATCTCACACTCCTCTAATAATTCATCCTCCCCAACCGCCTTGTTCCTTTTGTTCAATCATTATTCTTTCTTTCCATTGTCTTATCTTTACAATGTTGAAAGATTACTGCTCCAGCTCCTGAATTCTTACATTGCACAGTTTAGTTTCTACACCACTGCAATGCTTCTTTCCTAACGATCAATACTGTCCATTATTTTACTTTAATTGACTCTTTTACCTTTGGATTATTCACAGTCTTCCCCAGATATTCCAGTTTTCCTCCACATTCAGAAAATAAACCTGTTTTAGTTTAACTGGTTATATTTATATAATTACTTTGGTATAACTATGTCTGCGTGTATGCGATAGACATCTCAACCAGCACCAATCCTACCATTCACGCAGGAATTCTCCCTGCAGCCCTGTAATCAAAAAAGCAGGCTGAAAAGTGAGGAATATCTCCATCAATGCCTACTAACTTCTGTAAGTGCACAGTGCAGGCCACCCTCAGCAGGCACATTAATTCAAACATGGCATCTGCTCAGCTCACAAAGCTCCACAGAGAGTAATGAATATTACTGACTTACAGCTCTCTTCTGTTCTGTTCACTGCCTTGGAAAGGCAATCAGGATTGTATAAGCTCCTCTGCCATCCTGCACAGTCACTTTCATTCTTCGTCCATTCTCGTAAATAGCACTGGACCATTAGCACTCGCACCAGTAGATTGTAGGACAGTTTTTATCCTCTGGACATATGACTATTTAACAGTCACAAATACTGACAATTGCATGAGCGTACTTAATCTGTGCCCTTGGTATACTGTCTGATGTTTCTATGTTGTTTTTAATATTCACTGTTCTATTCATTCTATTGTCTGTATTAATATTCCTTGTCTGCTATTGTTATTATGCTACTGTCTGCCAAAGACGTGCAAGAAGGAATTTCACTGAACTATGCACAAATGACAATAAATGAAACATGAGAGAAATAGGAGTGTGGTAATTAAAATATATAAAACTCTCCTGTCACGTGAACATATTAACCCTTGAGTGTCATGTCATACAGTACATAGTAAAGCTTCTCTTTATGGTCTGCACTCTGTATGAACCTGAAGGTGGTCTTAAGTATTTTTCCCACTGTTGAATACAACCCTGCATTACCTGCACCAGAATAGAATGAGCATTAGAATTTATTAGAATTTCTTATGAGAAAGTTGTTGACTTCACAGATACAAAACATCTGTGTCCGTCCTTTCTTCAACTAAGCATTTCTACTGAAAAAGTCACGTAAACATTTTGGAATTTCTCTTCTGTACTCTCTGTAAGGAAAAACAGATATCTGTTCACAGCTGGAGTTTCCCTTACTAAATGTACCCTTTTGTTGGTAATTTGTATCTGTGTTCTTTTAGAAATAGATTAGCACAGTTTGCTACAGTTAATATGATGAACAGCTCGTCCATGCTGCCCTTGGCCAGGAGATGCACGGGAGGCTAACTGGTAGATAACTTTAGCTGATAGTCACCTGCTAGTTTGAATTGTTGTTTACGGGATTTCATAATTTGAGTTTTGGATTTTCATTTTCTAGCTGGTTCTGTTGCTAAGCAACTTTCGGTTCCCAGATTCATTGCTTTACAAAGCAAAATACATTGGCAGAGGATTTACTTTAGAGACATAATCTTCAGCCCTCAAACTCTTCACTCCTCAGGCCCATGTATCTGGAAAACTGTTTCTATATACGAGTTGTGTCAGTCAAACTTTGCTTTTTCCATTGCTTGCTGTTGTTCAGCCTCTGGAACCCCCCGATACATATGGTATTTCTCTAGGGGATCATTGCAAGTCAGTGTAAAGTATACACAACCTGAAAAATAACATTAGCTGAGTATTCTAAACGTTGACAGTCATATAATTTAGTAAAGGTACAAGATCCATGCGGCAGAAAGTCTCCAAATTTTATATCCCTCAATACTGCAATAAAGGGCTGCTCACTAGAAACCACTGGGCCTATATGACCAAATAATTAAAGAACTAATATTCATTCTCAAGTGAAAATTAGTAGGAAAGGACCCCACCACAATCGCACAATCTTTAGATTCAATGAAAGGGAATCATTTTGAGGTAAAGGATAACCACAGCTCTTGTATTTACAAGTCTTTACAAGTAAGTCAGTCATTTAGTCAGTCATTATCCAACCCGCTATATTCTAACACAGGGTCACGGGGGTCTGCTGGAGCCAGTCCCAGCCAGCATAGGGTGCAAGGCAGGAACAAATCCCGGGCAGGGTGCCCGCCCACTGCTTTACAAGTCTTGCTTCTAATTTATTCTTAGCTTCTCCTTCATCAGGTACATCATGGTCCATGTTTTATTGTCTTCACATGCATGACTTGTGCACTTTTGTTGCCTCATTATGTTACATTGACAGTATCTTTCCTTAGCCCTTGACACATGAGGTGCTACACACCTTCAAGAAATGTAGACTCATTTATTGAGAGCCAAAAACCTAATGCAATAATAGAATATGAACCCTGATCCTTATGGATACACACATGCATTTACGTCTTTGTTACACTGAAAAATAAGGAAAGAAAGGGAATGTAGCAGAGCTTGTCTGCTCTGGGAGCACAACTTGGAATATCATGCCAAATCAAAACTCTTTTAAAGTGATGACTATGGAAGCTATCAGGGGCCGGTCTCCTATTAAGGGAAGGTGCTCATGGATCCAAGGAGAAAAAGACCTAAAAAATAATTCTAGATATGTCATCAATGCGACTAAGAAAGGGATATGGCTTCCATCTGGCAGTGGTACAAATAGGCATCTCATAAGGGTCCTTTAAACATGAAGAGTACAGTGCAGTTTATTCTGTGTTTTGGGAGGGGGCTACATGAGTCAAATATCAGTGAACAGAGGGGACATTGGAAATTGGGCGATTTAGTCCAGATGAATAGTCAGGGATGACAGAGAGAAAGAAGTCACCTTGAGGGTGGTGGATTCACTTTCTCACAGTCATAATCCATCTGTCCTCTCCTATTGTTGCAAGTGGCAGCGATTTACGCAGTACACTAATGTTCTCTTTCTCGCTGTCTCTAGTAATGTGTTGTGGACATGCTCCAAGTCTTCTCTAAGTATTAACTTAAACTGCAAGCCTGTCCCAAGATCTCTTTATCTGTGTTCCTTTCTAAGTTTCTTGAAACCCTCGCTGCTGCTACCTTGAAGCTGATTTGCCGTGTGCTCCGACTGTTACACTGTCTCTCAAGTGTTGCCTGTCCTTTTCCCTTTGAGGTTTGATAGGTACTTTATTACACTACTTTGGTAGAAAGAATAAATGGAAATACCAGAATCAAGCAGCACTAAAGAGAAAGTAATCAGAGCAGTAAAGTGATGGCACCATGCAGCCATGGTGTGAATGCAGCATTCTTCAAAGCTACATGCTGGTAACCACTTCCCCCCAATCCTGTCAGACACCATTCCCTATGACAGTTAACTGGATTTATATTAAACCTCACTGCTCTCTGTTGTCTATCCACATAGAAATTATTGTAGGGATAAAATAATTCCCCCTGCTAACAGTTTGTAACAAAAGAAGACTGACATCTCTCTGGAACATATTGAGTTGGTGGCTATGGTATCATTAGTTCTGTATCCAGTGGCAGTCTCAAACTGGTTAAAAATGCTGGTGTCTAAGGAAAAGAAACAAAGCACGCACGCTTAACTCTTTCTCATTTCTGATGGAAGACAGCACATGCCTAAACCATGGGACATGTGTGGCTAAGGATCTGCATTGCCTCATCTATCCATGTTCGGAACTGAGCAACCGCTGTGTACACTCCAGGATAGTGAGCTTCTCCACAACTTTTTCCCCAAGACACGATTCCATAGACACGACCTTCACAAACCAAAGGGCCTCCAGAGTCTCCCTGGAAGGAAAAAAAGTGGTAGAAAGAGTCATGTCGTTGCACAAGGAGACCCCCTGAATGAGAATCATCTCAAATATGCATGGTTTACTCTCTCCCAATTCACTTGGATGATTTGAAGTGTTCAAAAAACACTAACTTCAAATAACACCCGCTGAACTGCAAGCTCTGCCACCATCTCAAGTCATTTTTTCACAAGGTGTCTTAGCTGCCATGTATTTGTCTAATGAAATATTAAAGTAGAAGATTTTTTTTTGGAAGTTTTGATAGGATGAATTATTTGCTAGAAGAAAGTTGAGATCAAAGCAAAAATCAGAGCTTACCTTGCATGCATCCTTGCCTCCGTCATTGTACCCAGCACAGAGCATCTTACTGGTTATATGTCCGTTAAAAGAGCTGCTGCCATTGCATTCCACAGGTGATATAATGGGGATATTTACAGTCCTGAGGACAATGGACGCCTGTTTCTCAGCAAAGTTTGTGTAACCCCAGCCAGAAACCCGGCACATGTGGCCCTCAAGGATCGAGGCATCTTGGTGTGGCAGCACAACAATGGAAACAAAACTTCCAAGGATTGCAGGACTCTGCAGCTGTTTGGGAAAATCAGATATGAAATAAAGTGTAAACTTCTTATATCACTACTTTTTCACTACATTAGAGAAATTTGGGTTTGGCCCGAATATTTGTGCCTGGATCAAACAACTGTATACCAATCCAGAAGCTTCAGTTTGTATTAACAACATTTGCTCGGACTACTTTAAACAAGAACGTGGTACCAGACAAGGATGCCCCTTGTCACTACTGCTATTTGCAATCGCCTTTGAACCACTGGCAGTTCACTGTTGAAATGCTTATCAGATAAAGGGGATTATCAGAACAGACAGACTGGAACAGAACATTTCTCTATATGCAGATGATATGGTTTTGTATAAATCAGACCCACAAAATACTGTGCCTGCAGTCTAAACAACACTTACAGAATTTCAAAAGATCTCTGGTCTCAGAATTAATTTGAATAAAAGTGTGCTCTTTCCAGTGAATTCTCAAGCATACAATGTTAGATTGAAGACCTTTCCTTTTATTATTGCAGAACAATTTAAATGCCTAGGGGTAAACATCACAAGTAAACATAAAACTCTTTATCAACAAAATTTCGCTGTCTGTATGGAAAAAATTAAGCAAGACTTGCAAAGATGGTCAAACCTCCATCTCACTCTAGCTGGAATAATTTACATTGTTAAGATGAATATCCTTTCTAAGCTTCTTTTTTATTTCAAAACATTCCAATACACATCAATAAATCATTCTTTAAGCAATTAAATTCAACAATAACCTCATTTATTTGGAACCTAAAACATCCACATATCTAAAGAGCGACTCTACAAAGACCTAAGACAGAAGGTGGCATGGCTCTACCAAACTTTCAGTTTTATTACTGGGGAGCAAACATACAAGTTATAAAAACCTGGACACAAATAGATGAACATACACAGGCCTGGTCTGCATTAGAACTAAAATCCTGCAGTATTTCTTTACTCTGCGCCCCAATAAATGCAAGTTATCAGCAATATACTAATAACCCAATTGTGCTTCACTCACTCAAAATATGGAACCAATGTAGAAAGCATTTTAAGATCAAGAATCTTTTATCTGTGGCACCTCTGCATGAGAACCACCTTTTTCAACCCTCACAAACGTGCAGTTTTTAATATCTGGAAAACATTTGAGATTAAATTGCTTAGAGATCTTTATATAGACAACATCTTTGCATCCTATGAACAATTACATTCCAAATGTAATTTTCCAGCAACACATTTCTTTCACTATTTTCAAATCAAAAACTTTGTCAAACAGAACCTGCCCGATTTTCCCCATCTCCCACTTTCCTATAAAATATAAAAATATTTTACAGTCCCTCCCTTTCAAAGATCCAAGAGAACAACTGTAAAAGGATCTCTCACTCAAAATATCAGAAAAGGAGTGGAAGGTAGCAATGCAGAGAATTCATTCGAGCTCCATATGCGCAAAGCATACAATTATTCAACTCAAAATTATATATTAAGCACATCTGTCTTGTTGAAATTGTCCAAAATGTTTCCAGGGCAAGATCCAACCTGCGAACGCTGCAATCAAGTTCCAACCTCACTGGGTCACATGTTTTGGGCCTGTACCAAATTAACATCATTCTGGGCAAAAATTTTTAAGTGCATTTCAGACAGCCTTGGTGTCCCAATCCCTCCTAACCCATTAACAGCTGTGTTTGGTGTTCTTCCAGATGCTCTTAAAGTGGAGAAGGACAAACAAACTGTAATTGCCTTCACTACACTATTGGCACGAAGACTTATTTTGCTAAACTGGAAGAATCCTAACTCTCCTCTTTTAAGTCAGTGGGTAACTGATGTTTTATACTATTTGAAATTGGAAAAAATCAGATTCTCAGTCAGAGGATCTGTGCAGAACTTTTTCAAAACCTGGCAGGATCTAATCAATAATATTTTAGAAAAAACTCTTAAAGCACTGAGGAAGCAGATTCTCTTCCCATTTCTTTTTGTTCTCCATTTATCTGTATCCGCCTAATAAACTCATCAATTTATTCATTTTTCCATCCATCCATTATCCAACCCGCTATATCCTAATTACAGGGTCATGGGGGTCTGCTGGTGCCAATCCTAGCCAACACAGAGTGCAAGGCAGGAAACAAACCCTGGGCAGGGTGCCAGCCCACCGCAGATTTATTCATTTTTACTATTTTTAAGATTTAGTCCGTTGGCCATGCTCTCTTTCTCAGGGGTGGGGGTTAATTTGTTTTCAGTCTTATTTTTTTGTAAAAATTGATCTATTTGTATGGAATGATTACAATAAAATCAATAAAATTAAAAAAAAAAAAACTTCTTATATCAGACCATCAGAAGAAGACCAGCTCCACTGCCATTGATAAAACGTGTTCTCCATATCAAAATGTAAATGATTTATAGCTGTCATTATAAGAGAGTTCAACTCTAGAAATCACTGGGAATGGAAATGGTGACAAATGATTAGAAAAGCAGCGCTACAAGAAAAGGGGGAAAACAAATCAGATTATTACAGAGTTAGACGACTCCTAGAAAGTGCTATTGATTTACGAAAGGACTAATTTATTCCATGTAGCTTTTGTCTTATTGGTCAACATGTGCTGCAAAGTTTCATTTTTCTCACACCATCCATCCATCCATTATCCAACTCACTATATCCTAACTACATGGTCACGGGGGTCTGCTGGAGCCAATCCCAGCCAACACAGGGCGCAAGGCAGGAAACAAACCCCGGGCAGGGTGCCAGCCCACCGCAGTTCTCACAGCATAACTCACTAAATGCTATGAAGGTCATTAAACTGGAGAATAAGGTTAAGAAAAGAGGGGGAGGTATATACAGAAACATCTGCTGTGGACATCAAGCACACCTAAATTGTGGACCTGCAGGAGCAAGAAGGAAAGATCCACATGTTTATTATAAGTGATGTTCCTAGCACCCACAGGGTGGGAGTGACTCTGGTGCCTCTGGCCTACAACAGTTTATAGACTGAAACAAGCCAGACTCAACAGAAATGAGCTGGGTATTTGCTTAACATGGGGACCTCATTTTGTCATTTTGTGTCCCTTATTGCAGAGTCCTTGAAGACCACCAGTAGTCTGTGGAGTTTAATGTTATAACATACATCCATACATACTTCTATACATTTTCCGAAACCACATAATCCATCTATATTCCCTCTATTGTAGTTTTGGTCTTCATTTTCAGTGTGTGGTTTTTGAATGGAAGCCCAAGGATTCTCATCAAGTACTGATATTTAATTTTACTTAATCCTTGTAGGTTATTCCAGCATTACCCAGAGGACATCCCATACAGGTAGCCTACCCTAGTCCCCCAAACAGAAGCAGTCCAAAGTATAGACTTTAAGCAAACAAGCAGGAACTCTTGGTGTCTCTTAAGAAAACAAGGGGGCAGCTCAAAGGCAGCTTGCAATAGTACATTAGTCACACATAAACAAGTTGTCGCACATCTAGTGTCATTATCGAGAGTGTCGCATGACAGAAAATACACCATCAAAACAGAGCTAAGAAGCAGAAAAAATGCAACCCATTCCAACTCTGAATATTCACAACCTTTCACTGAAGATCATGTCACCATAGAACTTGGAGATGTAAAAGTTGGTAAAGCCCCAGGTTTTCATGGAATTCCTCCAGAATTTATCATCCATGCTGAGATGAACACAAGCGCTTGATTATCACATTCCCTTTTTGACATTTTGAACACTGGAAATCTACCTCCAGAGTTAAAAAACAGAATAACATCAATTTTAGAACCTGAAAGCTACCATCCTGTAGCCTTACCTAGCACCTGCTATATGCTGGAATGGATGACACATAACAGTATAAACTGTAAGACTTTGGAGCAAATACCAGTGGAACAAGTTGGATTTAGGCTGCATCAAAGCTGCACTGACCAGGGTTGGTACTTCACCACATAAACATGACAAAAAAAAAAAACAAATCTGCAGTACTTATCAATCTTATCCCTGCCTATGATTCAGTCTGGTGGTGATGTATTACTTAGAAATCACTAAGAGCTATTCCTTGTAGCAGAATAGCCTGGCTCCTCTACTATTTAACTAGTTCATTTAGGACTTACCTGAAACAACAGGAAAGAACTTTGTGCATGCAGATGATCTCGCTTTTATCAAACAAGATACTAAAATTATAAAAACAGGAACCATACCAACAAAACATTTCTCCATTTTTGAATTCTAATTCTGAAAAATGGAGAAGAACAGAACTGAGTTGTTTCCATTTGAATAACAGAATGGCTCGCATAGAATTGAGAGTATTTTTAAGAATGATATTCAACAGAATACTGTACCATCATTTAAGAAATATCTCTTGAATGTTACAGAAAAAAAACTGCATAAATTATGTGGGACATCTTGGGGAGAAGGTGGCACACCACAAAGAGGTTCAGTCCCTGGCCTGGTTTCCTTAGCTGCACAGTATGTTAAAATGCTTGACACCCACCTTCACCATACTCAGTACCCTATTATTAGAACAACACATCCCCAATCAGCACACTGGCTTCTAGTGCTCAATCCCCGACCAGACGTATGCAGAGCTTGTGTCTTGCTCTATGAGTACAAGAAGGCCTTGGAAAAAAAAAAGCAATCCCCCTGTGCACAAACTTAAGTCAAGAGGATATCCAATCTGAGCTACAAGTGCCCTAAAACAATGTACTGGCTCAGTGGCAAAAATTCTGAGTAACACACACCACCTCAGATTTTTATAATGTGATACTATCAGAGAAGATTTCCCCACAGCTACACCATTTCTGCCCTGGCACAGGGCACTGTGGAAATTCATTGTACAAGAGGGTGAAAGTCCTCTTCCCAGAATGTGATTGTGGTATAACCAACCGAAGTGTTCCACATGTCATCAGCGACTGCATCCTTGAAAAGGATGAATGACATCTATGATGAAACAATGTCAGGAATTCAATGGATTAAGGGACCTTATATAAAATTGTCAAAGCTGTGATTTTTTTTTTCCTCATCTTCTAAGTTCATTTTTAGTTTGTACAATGTGCATACCATACAATGAATAAATCACTTAATCTCATTTTAGGATCCATCCAGCTATATCCTAACAACAGGGTCACGGGGGTCAGCCAGATAGAATCCTAGCCAAAACAGGGCGCAAGGCAGGAAACAAACCCCAGGCAGGGCACACACACCAGGAACAATTTAGAATCGCCAATGCACCTAACCTGCATGTCTTTGGACTGTGGGGGGAAACCGGAGTTCCAGGAGGAAACCCACACAGACAGAACATGCAAACTCCACACAGGGAGGACCCAGGAAGCGAACCCGGATCTCCTAACTGTGAGACAGCAGTGATACCCACTGCGCCACCCCTAATTTTAGGATAGTAACCCTTAATGGAGTGCTTGGTCACATATCTTTCAGTGAAATGCATACTCTGCATACTGAAATGCATATCTGTAATGAAACTCAATCAAATCACAAATTCTACCATAAGATTTAGGTTCAAATAATACATATGATTATAACACACATATCTTGTGCACTGAAGTGTATAATTGAATGTTAAAGATCTTTTTGAATTATTTGTATTCATTATTTTCAATCTTATTTTCAGCTACATTCTAATAGTAAATCAAATCAAATTAAACAAATCACTATCCATTCCTTTTTTATACCTGCTTATTCTAATATATCGATATGGAGAGCTGGAGCCTATTCTAGCACCATTTTGAAACACCTGGACATTTAACTCCATAGTATATCAGTCACCAATTAAATTAACCTGTACATTTGTGGGAAGAAACTCCTGCATAGTACATGAAGTAAACTTGTACATGATGGCAAACTTAGTATATACAAGATATTGAACCCAGGTCACTGGAGCACAGAGACAACAAAGCTAGCTGCATCTACGCTCTGTACAGAAGATTAAACAAACATAACACACACAATAAATGCTAATTGTTCAAGTCTTCACTGAAGAAATTCATTCAGTACTCCAAGTCCAAGGAAAACATGTTAACCTTAAGGTTTAGCATCTGGTGGCACATCTCACAGCATTGCCCTCAGTTAACTCTTTGATCATTCCCCCACATTGGCTTAGAGTTATCTTTCCCCATTCCTTTCTGTCAGGTTATCTTTCCTGATCTGCTCGATTTGGGTCATACTACAAAATCTCAGTGAGATGTAGGTCAGGAACTTTTTTCATTCATTCCAAAATATTAAAAATCTTGTTGTTTGGCTATTCTAACAACAGTCCAGTTGCTGTTGTCTGAATTTTTGTCATGTTGCATACCCATGTTAAGCTTTAGCTCATGGATCGTACCATTACCTTGTGTAGTATTTCAAAATTAATCGCTCCTTGAATGACTCTAGCCATCTGGAACCTAAACTATTCTAATCCCACTTCCTATCAGGTTCTTCACTAATGTACATCTCTGTTGGTATTACTTTGACATCTTCCCACAATTATCTTCAAAAAGTTACTATATTTGATTATCTATATATATAATTCACTAAGGGCACGCAAGACAGAGAGCCACGCCCGCCAATTCACAGAGCCCCGCCCGCCAACTCTAAGACCATGAGATACCCTCAATAGAGCCCCGCCCACCAACTCTAACTAAGGGCAAGCAAAACAGAGTGCGCACACAAGACAGAGAGCCATGCCCGCCAACTCACAGAGCCCCGCCCGCCAACTCTAAGACCATGAGATACCCTCAACAGAGCCCCGCCCGCCAACTCTAACTAAGGGCAAGCAAGACAGAGCGTGCACACAAGACAGAGAGCCATGCCCGCCAACTCACAGAGTCCCGCTCACCAACTCTAAGACCATGCGATATGCACGACAGAGCCCCGCCCACCATCTCTAATCCTACTTCCACGTCCACCGTCGCTCTCGATCAAACAGCAATAATTAGCAAACAAACAAAGATAACTGGCAGTAACAGTGCAAATTCACAATTTGCACAGTTTGAAAAGATAAGTTTTGAGGGTAGTTTAAAAATGTGTTATTGAATCAAGCTAATTTATATGAGAGAGAAGAGAATTCCCGAGTTGAGGAGCACCATGAGAGACACTCAAGCTCCCATAGAACAGAGTTTGATGTGTGGTACAGATAGTAGAGCTGCAGATGAGGATCTGACTGAGCGAGAGGGAGTGCAAGTCTGTAGGTGATCAGTGAGGTTGTGGGGAGCTTTAAATGTTAAGAGCAGTATTTTCTATTATATTCTATAGTTAACAGGGAGCCAGTGAAGTTGAGAGAGAATAGGTGTGATATGTTCAGTGGATTTAGAACAGCAGATTATTATCCTGGCAGCAGAATTTTGAATAAATTGTAAGCGATGGATAAGTTTTTGTGGGATGACAGATAGAATACCATTACAGTAATCTATACGTGAGGTGACTCGGGCATTAATCAATACTTCAGTACTGTATTGCGTAAGAAAAGGACAAAATCTAGAAATGTTTCGGAGATGGAAGAAAGCAGTCCAAGAAATGTTACTTATACTCAAGGAATTATTTAATAATAATAATAATAATAATAATAATAACAATAATAATAATAATAATAACAATAATAATTATTATTATTATTATTTAAAAATTGCAATTATTAGTGTATAAATGGATATAAATATAATTAATTGCATGTTAAGGATTCGCCAAAATCTGTTGTATGTAAACGATACTGTTTAAAACGTTATTGTTTTTTCATTAGAAAACCCGGTTTCCACGTCTACCTGTATTAGTTTAAATGCCACTTTTAACACTCGCAATATGACGGACACGCTGACTTATTGTGTCGACTGGGCAACACAGTGAATGCGGCGTCTATCTATATATGTCTATGTTTTCCGTGGCCTGCTACAGGAAGGCACTCTCTCGACCATTGGCATTGGTTTTGCTCCTTGCTATTTTCGTTATACTGCGACAGTGGTTTCCTAAGCCTTTGTTATACTGAATTCCTTTCTCACCGTTTTCCGTTCCTATTCTTACACCGCCATATGCTACGGCAGGCTTTGGCTAGTTGTCTCTATTTCGTTTTGGTTGCCACATATCCATATGCCACATTCTAGGTACTAGTTACAATTTTGCTAACCAGATTCACATTTGGTGCCATCTTTTAAAAAGAGGGGCTCAGATTTTTAACGCAACTGAACTTCAAAATTAAAATGGAAATTTGACAAGTGAGAGGGGGTCATTCAGTCAAATGAGCTTGTTTGTTTAAATAATAGCTAAGTTTTCTCAATGTCTTATCCATATACTTCTTAAAGGTTGTCCAGGATTCTGTTTTAATTTTTATATCTCAGTAGTTTGTTTCAGACTCCCACAATTCTTTGAGTAAAGAAGTGCTTCCTGGCTTCAGTCCTAAAGGCACTTTTCCTTAAATTGCACTGGTGTCACCAAGTATGTGAAAGAATTCTGTTGGATCTACTTTATCAATGCCTCTGAGAATTTAAACACAGTCTCCTTTGTTTAAGACTAAGCAGGTTTAATTCTCCAAGCTTGTCAGTGTATCACATGTCCTTAAGGGCTCATTTATACTTCACGCTCAGAACGCGTACGCGCCCGCATCATGGCTGCCACGCATCCCCAGTGTTCATTTCATGCGTCCTCTGAGCAGGTCCTCAGAAATTAACGCGACGCGTGCGCGAGTTGCAGTACCAGCAAAAAGTCGGGGGGCGCAGTGTGCTAAAGGTCGGAATGTGACGTCAGAGTCTCTGTTTACTATCTACATGTGACAGAAAGCCTCTATGCAGATCCTACGGGGATCGAAGTGCGTGCTTTGCTGTTTGGTGAATGGTTTGATGTGGTGAAGCACAATGCTGACATACAGATGCATCCGTGGTGATTTTATATTCAAGCCTCGCATATTCCCGATTGTAATGACACGATGCATTTTAAAAGTCTCACATAACATCTTTGTGCCGTCTTTTTTTTTTTTTTTTTTTTGCAACTTAACAACAGCAACATAATGTATATCGCTGTATTTGAGCCACTGAGAAAACAATAAAGGACACGGTGAAAACGTGTATTTTGTGATTAAAGTGGAAATTTCGGCTTTAATCTCAAATTGCCCACTTTAACCTCGTAGTTTACTTTATCATTAAAGCAAATGGTTGTAAACGTCATCCCAGTTTTTAATCGCTGCGAGCTGCGGCAAGCAGCAATATTATCACCACACAGAAAAATTAAATGTATGATATTTCAACTCTCTGCACATTTAGAATCTTTAGATTTGTACTTGATATCACTTTCATGATTAAATGCATTAAAGTGTGTATGTTACATTTTACATATAATTTTGTTTAAATAATGAATACTGTTAATAATTCCACACATGGGGGTGACACGGCGGCGGAGCGATAGCACTGCTGTCTCACAGGGAGTTATGTTGCTGGTATATCCTGCTTGTATTCCACACTGTGCTCCGGTTTCCTTCCAAAGATATGCAGATTTGGGGATTTGGTGCCGCTAAAATGACGCTAGTGTATGCGAGTGCTTGTGTTCACCTTGCGATGAGCGGAGACCTTGTCCAGGGATTGTTTCTCAGTCGTGCCCAATGCTTGCTGGAATGGACACATCCCTGGATTTATGGATTTAATCAATAAACATCCTTTTCAGAGATATTGCGGTAAGGTGTTATCGGAATTCAATAGGTGTTTTAGGCAATTCACAACACAGAGAAGCCGAACATGTTCTCACCGTGATAATATCTCGCACTGCCACCTGGCGGATTCCTCCAGATTTACGTAAAGTACGCGCGCAAGTATAAACACTACAACGCTTGCGTAGCAGGAGCGTCCTCTGCAGCATGCGTCGCGTCGCGTGAAGTATAACTCCGGCCTACTCCTGGGGTGCACCTGGTTGTTCTCCTCTGCGCAGCTTCAAATGCTGCAGTCTATTTTTTTGCAGTGTGGTGACCAGAACTGCGCAGAATACTTCAGATGTGGTCTCACTTGTATGTTGTACAGTCCTAGCATAACATGCTTTGATTTATATTCAACTGGTTTTATGATGCAATCTAACATTTACTTTGCCTTTTGATTCACTTCTGCACATTGCTTAGATGATGAAACGGTTGTGCCAACATAAGCCTCTAAATCCTTTTCAGAGGTTGTTTCCTCTAGGACAGTGCCTCCCATCTTGTATTTATAACTGTCATTCTTTTGCCCACATGTAGCACTTTGTACTTTACTACATTAAACTGCATTTTCCAAGTGTTCACCCAGCTCTGAAGCTTATCCAAGTCGTCTTGAATTATTTTCGCTACTTCTTCAGAGCCTGTCAATTCTCCAAGTTTCATATCATCTGTGAATTTAACAAGTTTACAAACTATACCGGAATCAATGTCTTTCATATAAATCAGAAAAAGTAACACTTCTAGGTGAGACCCCAGAGGAACTCCACTGATGACCTCATAGCATTCTATTCTTATTTGTACACCTTACATTTCGAAAAGAAATAAAATAAATATAAGAATGGAAGTTTTTTCTGACTTTGCCTGGTTTCTCACTTTCAGTTTTGGTTTCTCTCCATTGCTACATGAACATCAATTGCCTGACCCTTGTCTGATTCAGTCTCATGTCTTTTCTGCCCCTACCACGTTTTAACCGAAAGTGAGAGTTATATTCAGTGGTCAGTCCTAAATATGTCACAGTTGGGATGAAATTCTATAGTTGGAATTTCCTGTTTCATGTTTTCCAAACACAGTATTTGTGTTTTGTGTTCCACTTATCTGTCTATAGGTCATTGTTTCAACAGCCTGTTGTTTTTGCATAGCAGTTCTGTTCTCCAGAGTATCCTGTTATCTACTCCACTTTTCCTTAGTAGCCCTGTAAACCTGATGTTAGCTAATGTAAGACACCTTTTAACATCCATCCATCCATTATTCAACCCGCTATATCCTAACTACAGGGTCACGGGGGTCTGCTGGAGCCAATCCCAGCCAACACAGGGCACAAGGCAGGAAACAAACCCTGGGAAGGGCGCCAGCCCACCGCAGACCTTTTAATATTTTTGTTTCTTTTCTCCTGTGTATTTTTTTTTGTTTTGTTTTACTGCTAAATAAAAGGTCTATTTATTTACTGCTGAATTTTCAGATGCCTGATTGGGGGTAATCTACCTTGTTGACAAATGTTACTTGTGTGTACTTTCATGGATAAGTGCTGGGCAGAACAGGAAGGACCTTTTCCATGTTTTCTTTCTAGTTAATTTATTTTAATTTGTAGAGATTGAGAAACCATATTACAAAGATGTGTCAGGAGAAAAAAATGACTTTTTAAAAAAACTTCAGCTTTACATGTATTATTTTATGCATGAGGTGATGCATGATACTGACCAAAAGTACATCCATCCATCCATTATCCAACCTGCTACATCCTAACTACAGGGTCTTGGGGGTCTGGTGGAGCCAATACCAGCCAACATAGGGCGCAAGGCAGGAAACAAACCCCGGGCAGGGCGCCAACCCACCGCAGCCACAGCATTCCTATGTTGTTTTAAATGTGCTATATAAATAAAGTTGACATTGACATACGTATCAGATACAGATGTGTAACCTCAAGGTGGCACTAGAGAACCCCAAATCACAGACACAGCAATACAGTACACAATATATGAATAAAATAAAGGATTTTTATTCCTTCCAATGCCCCTTTTCACGGACCTCTTTCCAACAATCAGCCACAAATACACCACAGTACACACACACCAAGCACACACTAGGGACAATTTAGGATCGCCAATGCACCTAACCTGCATGTCTTTGGACTGTGGGAGGAAACCCATGCAGACACGGGGAGAACATGCAAACTCCACACTGGGAGGACCCGGGAAGCGAACCCGAGTCTCCTAACTGTGAGGCAGCAGTGCTACCCACTGCGCCACCGTGTCACCCACCAAAAGTACAACGTACCACTAATTCCAATAAACTGTAGTCTTTGTGCATAAAGGAGCAGAATCAAGTTCTATACCTGCTTTGGCTCTTCTGTCTTTTCTTATGCTTCATTTGAATGGTCAAGTATGTTCTCCAAATTTTATACCTGTTTTTTGATAAAATTCCTGTTGAATTTCTGACAAACTATATATGGTTTATAAGGTTTTGAGACTCAAGTAATTTAATTTTGATATTTAATTTTGTGTTAACAAAATACAATATTTAATAACATAATTTTCCTTAAAGGCACTGCCATTTAGGCAGTTGTTTCAGTCATCTCCATGGTGATCTTCCCAGAATTCTCCAGGGTGTGCTTATTTATGGCATCATTTTAGTGACAATATAAAGGTCACCACAGATATCTCTGTGGTATCTAAGGCTGATGGGCAAACCTTTTGTCATGAACTAGGAGTCCCAAAGCATGTGAATCCCAAAAGTACCAAAACCCTTTCCAATAATGCCCACTAGGAGAGTATTTACCATTAAAACCCTGGCTAGACATGAGGGCAAACACACTGTCTTTATAAAATAAAATGTTCTATTCTGACAAAATACTCTATTACACTGCAAATCCCAAAGAGCACAAAAATCATAAACAAGTTGCCGACAAAGGCAATCCAAGGTGAAAATAGTCACAGTACAAGAATCCAAAGAGTGGTCAAAAGACAAAGCAAACAAGTTAAAAATCCAGAAAATCACAACAAGCACGATAACAATAATCCAATAACTCACCAGAAACCCCAAGTGCATCCAAAATGAACCACCAGGAACTATGAGAGACCCTCCAGGCTAGAAAGTGGAGTGCAGTTCCTGGCGATAAATGGCAGGTGGTTCTGCCTCTTGAGAGTCCATCCAAAAACTCAAGGCACATGGCAATGACTACTTATACACGAGGAAACCAAACCATACAGCAAATTAATAAAACACATTAGTAATTCCAATTATCTCTATATATAATTTGGATCTTGATCTTTGTTTGTCCGTGAATGAATTAGAAGAAGAAGCACTAGATGGCAGTAGAGAGACAGCTAAAACATAGGCATTGCATTAAGAATCTCCTCCAGGCTTATACTACTGAAGACTGTAGTACGCCAGTCACACCTCAAAACACAGACATTCAAACTAAACAAATTGTTGTGCTTTAAATTAACTAAAGAGATCTTCATTTAGATCTTGATCTCTGTTTGTCCCCGAATTCCACGCATGCGTAGACCACCTTCCAGTTTAGTACGTTGTTTATACTCACGGATGTCAACAATGTGCCGGAATAACGAAAGGGGTGATGGACAGTGTTACGCTGGTTAGCTCCTGAGGCCTGGTTACAGAATGAGATTGCCGAAGATAAAAGGTACGTGCCTACGTAACATATGAATGAAAGAAAGACAGTGGGTAAAATGAATGACAACGTAACAGCACGTTCCAGAAATTATTATTGTTACGTTGTAGCTGGCGAGTGCTGCGCGTCTCACAGTTGTACCGTGGCTTGCTCACATGTCAGTGAAGTGATCCCTATTTATGCTTTAAAGAGCCTGGATACCTATGTGTCCCCCTTTTATAACCATTGCTCCGTGTGTATTGCCTTACTCTTTGGATTGCCACAAAGCAACCTGCGAGACTGGAGAAAGGTTGAGAAGACATCGTGAGAGGAAACGACAGCGTCGTGAAAACGAGACGGACTGTGAACGGACAGAAACAGAAATGCTCCTACACCACCACATAATTACGATTTGGACAGTGATTCCGAGTAGGCCGTTCCTATCGAATCAATATCCAAGGGTTTTCTTTTGTAATTTTGTTTCCCTTATAAAAAATCATAATGCTGTGCGACGAAGGGCCCAGTTCATGACTGGCAGCCGCGTTTAAACAGGGAGCCCTTCACAGACAACTTTAACATGCGCAACGTAGTTGGGCACACATGGCTAGTCTAGCATAATTCACAATATTAACATAAACAAAAAAATCAAACATTAACAAAGATTTGAACCCCAGCAAGAAGAGAAACCCTGGTTGAAATATAACACCTTTGTTTTGCTGCTTTAAAAGAATATTTATTTTACTCTCCCTGGCTTTCCAATCTTGCGCTCTTATTTTTGACTCAGAAATATTCATTGCTTATTGGTTTTGACAAAAGATCCCTTTGTCTCTCAGTTTAGGCCTTTGTGCCATTATTTGATGTATGAATTTCCCGGTCATTTTCAATTTTCTTTTACTGTCTCTGACAAGTCACTTCACTAAACCATCTATTAGTTTTTGCAACTTATTTTCCTTTTTCACTCTTTTTCACCATTTGCTTTAGTCTAGTAATGGCATTACAAGTTTCTTTGTCGCCATTCCTTAAAGGAAAAGTGCAATATTTCTAAAGTCAAAGTTATTTTCTGCACAGTTCTCCAATACATTAATTTGCCCAGGAAATGTGCAGTGTTAAATTAAGATACATTTATTAATTAATAAAGAATACATCTCCCATAGTGGTGGTCAATGAAGCACTAGAGCACCAGAAGAAATGTGAAAGAAAAGCCTTCAAGCTTGCCAACTGTGTGCAAATGTCCTGATTTCAAAAAACATACCTTCAGCATTGCAGAGGTATACTTATGCAAAAATAATAAATGGAAGGTAGTTTTATCACAGATCTTGGCACTACCATTCCTGGAGGAAGAATACGCCTTCTCTTCTCTGTTCACAGCAAATGGCGTGGGTGGAGATTTCAAGTAAGCAACACCCAACACACAAAGAGGAGAACTGAGTGAAGGGAGCATTCAGACTTTTTTTTAAAATAGTGGATTCTAACAAAAATAAATAATGTTTTTGGAAAAAACATTATTTATACACCATTCTCCAATTTATGCAATTTCAAGATATAAATCAATACATCAATAAATGAGCAGTTTTCTCTGCTTCAGAATAAACATATGTGCCAGGTTTTAAGGCTTTATCTGGTGCTCAGTTGACAACCATTGTAAGGGTAGAGGGTTTTTTGTTTCCTTTTTAGTTATTTTGTTTTTGTTTCATTTATACAAAAACTAGTCAGAGACAGGTAGTAGAATGAGTTTTAATGCATTTCATATTTCTTGCCCTAAGTGTACCTTCAGCACCTTTCCTCGGTATACTTGTGTGTCTGAAACTTTCCTGACCAGCATGTTCCCTTAAAGCCTGCTTCTCAGACTCTGTTATTTCAAGGCATCTTACTTGCCTCCTTTCCGCTTTTATACTTCCCAACTCTAAAGGTGACTATTGACGTGACTGGAACACCTTTACTCTTCATAGTGTGTGTCACACTTGCACTTCCTCTCTCGATTGCATCACTAAAGCTAAACTGACTAATCACATCAAAGGGAAACTGACCAATCACGTCAAAGTCAAACTGACCAATCAGATTGCTCTGAGGGTCAGGACTCACACAGATCTTAGTGTTTTATTGTATTGTAGATGTTTCACTTAATTCCACCATTTGAGTTCTTAATTGTTTTGCCTGACTACCTTCAATTTACTTATTTTCCACAACTCAAATACAGTACATGGCTCATAACTTCATTTTTTTCTTTTCACTTATACTTTAATCCAACCTTTTGCTTCTCACCAGACACACGTTGAAAGTTACACTTCCCTGTATTCACATAAATCGCTTATCCCATACACTCATCTTGTATTACAGTCACATCCTCTGTATTGTTCTAGTCACCTCCCTGTTGCTTCTCTTTATGTTTTGTCATTATCTTTTTCTACCATCTCTTCTTCACTATATTATTCTTCTCAAACACATTCTTCCTTCACCTGAGAATGTGTTCTGAAATCCACATCTTCTTAATTTTCTTTCTGGACTTAACCTTGTATTCTTGATACAAGAATATGCTAATTCTTCTGTCAATTGCAAATATTTATATAAGCTTTTATCATACATCTCTTTATCTTCTTATATTTCTTCTTCTTCTCCTCCTACTGCTATTAATGTTTGACATACTTGCGCAGTAATTAAATTCATATCTGACTTATTTGCATAGGGTTTGGAGAATTCTTAAATCTGAGTGTTCTTTGCTTACTTATGATCTATATTTTATTTATTTTATTTTTTAATCTATTTTTCTTACTATTCCCTCTGTACAGCTCTTTGTATTGTGACCTGTGTATCCACACCTTCTACAAGCTGATTAAGAACACACACATGCCACATGAATTTTGAATGATCTTAATAAAATACCATGCCTCTACATTTCCGTATTTGTATTGCTGGCAGAGTGTTGTGATGTCTGAGTGCAGAATCAGAGCCAAGGATCCAGTAACCAGAGAATCTAATTGTAACACACACCACCATGAAAGACCTTGTTTATCTGTAAATCTCAGATGATCTGGAAATCAAATGGCCAGACCATTGTGTGCTTGCGGTTGTGTCTTTACCTGCTGTATTAATTACCATAAAAACTGCTAAGCATCAGGCAGTGGCCTTAGAGCAAAATAGATTAGTGTCAGATACACGCTAAAAATGGGATAAATCCCAAATACAAACTGCAATTAGGAGAGAAGGAGTTAAAATGAAAACAAATCAAAACACAGAGAAAACACAGCTAACCCTAATCCTTAACACTCCTCTTCAGGTTTTCTACATGTTATGCACACAGCACTGCACAATACCTCACATCATATTCTTTTGATTTCAAGCATGGATTGCATCTGAGTATTTACAATAATTTTAAATGATCACTCATTGTTGTTAAAAAGAAAAAAACTTTACTCCCTCCAAAGCAAAATGTGAATTTTATAAACAAGACACGTGAAAGAAAAAACACCTATGCTTTATAATGTGCCCTTTTATAAATTAATTCAACTTGCCTCTGGTACGAAATTTGTGACACAAGATGGCAGAAGGGGTTGCAGGCCACAAAATGTACAAAAAGGCCAGACCAGGGGCCTCATGTATAAAGCCGTGCATAGAACTCACACTATAACATGGCGTAAGCACAAAAGTGGGAATGTGCTTACGCACAAAAAAATCCAGATACATAAATCTGTGCATTCGCCAACTTCCACATTCTTCTGCTACATAAATTCCGGCCAGCGTGAAAAGTAACGCACGTGCACGCGCCTGCTGTCCCACTCCCCAACTCCTCCCAGAATTACGCCTCTTTGAATATGCAAATTAATATAAATAGCCCTTAAGCTCAGTGTTCTGTGAAAAGTCAATGGCAAAAGTATGAGGGAAAATAGAATTTAGGCGAATACCAAGTGGAGGCAAAGAAAAAAATATTATTCAACCAAGGGTTCCCAAAGTGGTCGATATCGACCCCCTGGGGTCGATTTGAACTTTCTAGGGGTCGATAGTTTCAATAAAAAAATTGGGGGGTCAACAACAGCAAAAATAGACCCCCTTACTACTGCTATTTGTTTGTTACTTCAAAATATCTATGATTCCAATAGGTACCTAATTAAGAAGTAAAATAATTCAAAAAAACACTTTTTTGATAAAAACACATTACATACCAAACTTGCGAACAAAAAGGTAAAATGTATCATTAAAAGAGTTACACGTAAGAATGCATGAAAGTACATGTAACACAAACATACAGTATCTGTGCATTGTCTTATCGAACGTATCAAAGCAAGTGCGGACATGAAAAACCGTTGCATGTCCGTTCTTGCTTGCGGTGGGACGAGACGACGGATATTCTATATTAGCAGAATCTATCAGTCTTGTACGGTCATGCTTTTATAAAACACTATAAATTGGTTCGTATGATGTGACATGTACTTATTTGTGATTTGAACTTTGAATATAATTATTTATTGAGGAGCAGTACTACGAAAAAGAAAATTGGAGGACACAGTTTATTTATTCGAGTAAGAACAAAAATCTTCTGTTTCAAGTAAGTACATACTTTATTGTTTTTTGTTTTTTTTTTAATCACAGGGGCTGTCGAAATTGTTTGTTAATAAAAGTTTGTATTTCTTCAGATAATAATATGACTGAACCAAAAAAGAAATGCAGACAGTACAGCTTGGACTATTTGTACTTATTTTGAATTTACATACTTATTTCATAAATGTCAAAAATGTAAAAAAAAAAAAAAAAAAAAAAACTCTGCTCGTATTTTTTTGCTTAAATTTTCATTGGTGCAGGTTTCGATATTAAATGTTGCACAAGATAATGCCATATTCCATAGCCATTTTATCTTTTTAAATCATAATTACAAGTGATTAAAATCTGATATCTAGTGAAATATTTAATATTGAGTACTGTACAAATGTATTAATTTGAGTAAGTAAAGTAAATGACTAGGGATTCGACGGTTTTAAAAGTTTTTGGTAAAGGGGTCAGCGGCCAAAAAAAGTTTGGGAACTCTTGGTTTAAACAGTGGTATAAACAACAAAAGGAAGTTGATCGAGTGACATAGCGTGTCGGAGAAACTAGAAAGCTCAAGTTCACAAAGTTGCATAGTGCCCGAAATAAAAAAGAAGTTGTCAGATATCAAAGTCACTGTGAAAAGGCAAGTCGTAGCCCACCATCTGAGTGTCATATGAAAGCTTATTAGGGTACAGAGAAAAAAAAAGGCACACAGTGGGAAAAAAGCATGAAATGTCAACTTTAATCTCAAAAGTAGAACATCATAAACTTCATCTTAAAATCATTTAATTTACTAGTTTCTCAAATCCCATCGTAACTAAAGTAGCACGTTAAATGCTTTGTTTTCTATTTGATCTTCTATGTGCTCTGTGTTAGTGAATCACTACGTGCTTCTGGGCTTTCTCTTCCTCCGAAAGGACACAGAATCCATTACAATCGTGATATTACAGCTCTCTGAATAATTAAAATACTGAGATGTATATGTGATATAATTTTCATGATGATAGGAGCTAAATCATGTTATTAAACATGGGAACATGGTGGCACAGTGATTGTTCATGCCTCAAGCAAGATGCTTGCTGCGCCATGTGCAACCTTCAATGAAATACTTTATTGTAGCAGTACTGTCTCTTTCAAACGTACTAACCCCCAATTGCTGTCCTTACTTTTCTTTCTCCAAATACCCAATCACCACACAATCAACTCTGTAATAATCGTTAAGCCAACTTTAAGCTTAGAACGCAGATTCTTCAAAACTTTTAAAGGACATTGAAATATCTTCGTAGTACGTGTTTAATTATTCTGTCCTTCCAGTGTCGTGTCAGCACCAGCAAGAATACAGCGCGAGGCACTGTGTCCTCACATGTTTAATTATTAACAATATAGATTATTTAAATGAAGTTAAAGTTTTATCTGTATAATATAATAAACATATTTTGCTGCATTTTATCTTAAAAATGATATCGTCATCATATGTAAATACACACTTTATAAAGTGGCTCAGGTTGTGCAATATTGTAACTGTATCGCAAGTTTACAGTGAGGTGATTGTACTTATAAGTACAAACAGTTCTACAAGGACACTTGATGGACTGATTGATTGCATTTAGAGTTCTTGGGATGAAACTGTTTCTGAACCGCGACGAAAGGCGCTGAAGCGTTTGCCATATGAGAGTAGTTCAATAGACAGCATGGCGAGGCAGTGTGTGCTTGATGCTGTATACCGATAATTCTCTTTCTGATCAGCTGCTGTACAGCTGTGATTCACACTCAGATACAATGATATAAATACTCCATGTGGTGCAGTGAGAGTAATATGGAGAAAGATGATCCAATGTGGCAACCCCTAACGGGAGAAGCTGAAAGAAGAAGAAGGGGCAGTGAGAGTAACAATACTAAAGCAGTTATGGTATTTGGAATAGTCTGACCATTCTGTGGACCATTATATTATTACAGGTTAATTAAAATCGGATGCATTAAACTAATAAACAATATGCAGTTAATTTCAGTGCATTTATAAAGCCACATCAGGGATGTGGATCTAAAAAAGAAAGGGTAACCACACAGGAACAGTAGCACTGCTTTGATGCTGGGTGCCACTAGTCTGCAAAACTGAACGCAGAACTTGTGTACGTCAAGGTATGAGCTACCGTGGAAATGTGCATGGCTTACGCCAAGTTTAGGTTTTACACATGGCAGTTTGAATGTGGAAACGTTCTTACACAACATTTTTGTGCATACGCACCATTTATACATGAGGCCCCAGGACCTTACTAGCTTGGCCCAAAATAGACCTCACCCAAGACAGCCTGACCCCAGTCGCAACAGGCAGCCTTCAAGGCCTGCACAGGCCCAACATGGGGCTTAGGCTTTTAATGTAAAAAAAATACATGTCTGAAACCCTTCAATCAATCAATCAATCACAACTTAATCTATAAAGCATATTTAAACACAACAAATATTGATCAAAGTGCTGTACATAAATGCAAAATAAAACAAGTTTAGAATAAAATCAGTACATATTTTAAACATGTAAAAATATGTTAAATCAATTCAAATAAAACAATAAATAAAAATAAAAAATAAATCACACCAAACCATCGAAAAGGATGCAATAAAAAATATTATTTATATGAAGTTTCTGTAGATAAATGCTACAACTGCAAATCACTGGAAAAGTCTTGTAACACAACTAATAATAAAAAACCAACTGCAGTAACAACTGTGACAAATATAATTAGTATAGTTCTTTACCTGTCATACACTTGCCCTGTACTATTGTACATATTGCTCTGTGTGGTCCTGGAGAATGTTATTTCATGCCATTGTATACTGCAAAAATGTGTAAGCACAGAATGACAGTAAAGCCACTTGACTTTATATGACTTGACTAATGTGACAGGGCCTTAAGGCAGTACCTTAAATACCAATCACATTCATAAGATGATACAAAATGACTGAGTGTTCAGTGGTATGAAAGGCTTCATTTAAGCCTAGCAAACTCAAAACAGCACAACATCCAGATTAACAGCTAATAATAAGTCACTGGACACCATAAGGAGGGCTGATTCAGTATTATGGTGTGCACTGGGACATGACCAATAATCCTAAAAATGTTACATTGGAACAAAACTAACTTTTCCAATACTTTGCATAAAAATGGCAATTTAGATATGGCTCTGTTGTGGGGTACAAAATCTATAAATTTTGTTCTGTATTTTCGCTATTTTGCTCAAAACAACAACAGATGGACTACATTAAGGACAAATCAAAGTATATCCTCTTCCTAGTTGTACCTCACTTTTAAAACTGCAGTTCCAACAAAGAAAGGAAGACATGCTAGTGCCTAAGGCTATTGATTAGTTTATAACCTGGACATCTGGCACAAAAGTAGCTAAATTATTTTGCAGCCTGGAAAAGGAAGACATGCTGATAACTCAGGCAACATTAAAAAAAGTTTTATTGTTTGAGAAAATGGACAGTGAATTCATTCATCATATTGACAGCCAGCCATTCAGAATATCTAACAATCACATTTTGCAAAACCCCCAGGTAGAGGAGGTAGGAAGAAGAAGGAACGAAGATGTCAGGAGAAGGGAACAGAGCGATGTCAGAAGAGGGCGCTGGCAACATGCAGCCTTTTCCATCTGATCATCATAAAAGCATCTCATGAACAATGGCGAGTGCTAGATCACAAGCTGCCTGTGACATTCATCCTTGTCATCTTTACTTTTTCGTAAGCTTTTTCTAAGCTATACTAATAAAAGGCAAAGCCCTCACTGACTGACTGACTCACTGACTGACTCATCACTAATTCTCCAACTTCCCGTGTAGGTAGAAGGCTGAAATTTGGCAGGCTCATTCCTTATAGCTTACTTACAAAAGTTAGGCAGGTTTCATTTTGAAATTCTACGCGTAACGGTCATAACTGGAACCTACTTATGTACATATATACGGCCATAACCTGCAGCTCGGTCACCGTGTGAGGCGAAGTTGCGTTACACAATTGAAAAAAGAATATGAAGCGAGTGACGCGTACAAGCATATTCATAAGTGCAGCTACTGTGGAAACAAAGCACGGTGTAAACCTTAAGTTTAAATTAAGTTCATAGACAGGCTGCCACTGGCGTTTGTCATGCCTACGACGAATACGATATTCGCAAGATACAAGTTTAATGAGAAGACGCAGGGTATAAACAAGACTTTTGGTCACTTTGTAACGAAGTTAAAATTGCTGTAACGGAGTTAAAATTGCTGGTGAAGGACTGTGCTTATGCAAACAAAGATGAGATGGTCAGGGATAGAATAGTGTTTGGCACAAACTCAGCAAAAGTGCGAGAGAAACTTTTAAGTGCCGGGTCTGAGCTAACATTAAATAAAGCCGTGGACATCGCAACATCGCATGAGATAGCACAAGCACAGCTGAGAACCTTTGATGCATGTGCTCAAGCGGCTCACGTGAACTGACTTTGCAGGACTGGGAAAGGTAAACCCGTGCATGCAGTGTGTGATGTCTCAGATAAAGAGGAAGAGGAGCTGTTTATTGATGCAGTAAGAAAAGAACAACCCTCTGAATCTGAAAAAGCCATTGTAGACATATCAATAGGAAAGCAAGGTGTAAAGTTTAAGTTTAAATTAATTTCATAGACACGTTGCCGCTAAATATTCGCAGGCAAATCACAACTTAATACCGAGAATACCCGTTAAACATCTTAGATTCACGAGTACCGATTTAGGTAGTGAACACTTCAATCAATGAAACCTGTTATCTTTACAACGGTTGACAAACACGGAATATAACTTGAACACAACACATCCTCCAAATACGAACCCGATTGAAAGAAATAATGATAATCAAATCCTTGATGACAGCAACAACAGTGACAAAACAATTACATTGACAATCATGTTACGTTATTTTTAAAATGTTTCCTTTTCTTTTTCATAACTTCTTTAACACACTTCTTCTCCGCTGCGAAGCGCAGGTATTTTGCAAGTGACTATATATATCCAGACTTTACTATCAGTCCTATTTTCTATTATTTTTTGTTCCATTGGTATTATTATTATTCCTGTAATAAATACCATGCTGCTCTTAACTATCTATGCTTTGTCTTAATGTCTAGAGTTACTGAAGTAATAAGGTAGATTTCTTTGAGCACCTGGTGCAGCTGGAGATTTGCCATTACCTCTGTGCTGCCAGGTTTATTAAGGGCTGAGGGTGAGAGCTCCACCCAATAGTAGGGAACAGTACATAAAGTAAGGCATTCATGGCTGATAAATGGCCTATAGTCAAGGATGCTGAGCCTTTGTATGTTTAAATGTATTCTTGGAGACCAAAAGTAATATTTATGTCTGAGATATCTTTAAAACATCATATGTTGTTCATGCCGATAATAAGTAAATCTCTTGAAATGCTCAGAGAGTGACAGGTTGCGTTATTCCTAAGGCACTTGTGTGTTTTACAGTGCTAGTGATTAACCAGCTGTGTGTTTGTCATTCAAAGGGCACTGTTGAGTTTCTGTGTGTATGCATATAGCTATGTATGTGTGTGTTAATCTTAAGGTGCAACATTAGATCAACCTGGTAACGAATATAATGAGTACACATACCCCTAGGTAAAGGGTAAGTAGAGGGAGATATCACGATAATACAGGGTCTAAAATTATTTAGAATTGGATGGTCTAGATCAGGGGTTTTCAAACTCGCTCCTGGGACCCACAGTGGCTGCAGGTTTTTGTTCCAGCCAGATTTATAATCAGTGACAACAGCTAATATCACTGATCTCAATTAATTAGCTGATGTTTTTATTTTCTCTTCTCTTATTCTACATTCAGAAAAGCACATCAGCATGGTTTTTACATTTATTAGACACTAGCAAAATACCCGCGCTTCGCAGCGGAGAAGTAGTGTGTTAAAGAAGTAATGAAAAAGAAAAGGAAACATTTTGTAAATAACGTAACATTATTGTCAACGTAATTGTTTTGTCACTGTTATGAGTGTTGCTGTCATATATTATATATATATATATACATATATATATACATACATATACATGTACATATACATATATATACATATACATATATACATTTACATATACATATACATATATACATTTACATATACATATATATACATATTGTGGCATGTGGCTGAGGGTGGAGCCCAGCCGGGACGCCCGAGGGGACCACGAGGGGGCGACCGCCCTGGTTTTGTTGGTGGCCTCGGATAGGGGGCTTGGAAGCCCAACCCTGTAGGGGCCCGTGGCCACCGCCAGGCGATGCCCCGGTGCCTGAGGAACCCTAGAACCCAGCACTTCTGCCACACCAGGAAGTGCTGGGGGGAAGAAGACAGGAGACACCCGGAGGGCTTCCGGGTGCGCAGCCGGCACTTCCGCCACACAGGGGCGTGTCCAAGGAGGAGTGCCGGGAAACACCTGGAGCCCATCCGGGCTGGAATAAAAGGGGCCGCCTCCCTCCAGTCGAGAGCAGAAGTCGGGTGGAAGAGGACAGAGCTGGAGAGAGGACTGGAGGCAGCCAAAAGGAAGGCAACAGAGACTGTGAGGCCCAGACTTTGGGGGATAGGTGCTGGAGGCACTGGGACATGCACTAATTGAACTGTAAATATTTGTATAATAAATATGAGTATGTTGGGTGTTAAACCGTTGTCTGCCTGTCTGTGTCCGGGCCCCGTTCCACAATATATATATATATATATATATATATATATATATATATATATATATATATACATATACACATATATGTACATATATATATATATAGATATATATATATACACACATATCTATACTAATAAAAGGCAAAGCCCTCACTCACTCACTGACTGACTGACTGACTGACTGACTCATCACTAATTCTCCAACTTCCCGTGTAGGTAGAAGGCTGAAATTTGGCAGGCTTATTCCTTACAGCTTCCTTACAAAAGTTGGGCAGGTTTCATTTCGAAATTCTATGCGTAATGGTCATAACTGGAAGGTATTTTTCTCCATTTACTGTAATGGAGTTGAGCTTGACCGCCGTGGGGGCGGAGTTTCGTGTGACATCATTACGCCGCCCACGTAATCACGTGAACTGACTGTCAACGCACTATGTAGAAAACCAGGAAGAGCTCCAAAATACACTGAACAAAACATGCATTATATAATTGAGAAGGCTCCAAAATACGCTGAACAAAACATGCATTATATAATTGAGAAGGCAGCGAAACATTAAGAAGCGAGCGAGTGACAGTACAGCTACTTCGGAAACAAAGCGAGGTATAAACCTAAACTTTAAATGAACTTAATAGACAGGCTGCCGCTGGTGCTTTTCGTGCCGACGGGTAATGGGGGATACAAGTTTAATGAGAGGACGCAGGATATAAACGAGAGTTTTGATCACTTTGTAACTAAGTTAAAATTGCAGGTGAAGGGGTGTGCTTATGCAAATTCCGAGAGACTGTGTTTGTGGGGGATTGACAGTTAAGGCGGGTGGGGGAGTCACGTCATCATCTCCCCTCCCATTTACCTCATTTCGCTCTAAGCTGAGCTCCGCGGCTAACGCCGTCTTCCGAAGCAACTTCGTCACACTGCCACCAAATACAGAGAAATCTACAAGTTAATACACACTCTGTCTCTAGACTTTCTCCACACTGAATCCTCCAGGCACTACTTACAAAAGGTTACATTGACAATCGTGTTACGTTATTTTTAAAATGTTTAATTTTCTTAGCACAAGCACAGCTGAGAAGCTTCGATGCATGTGCTCCATAACGCGTTAAAAAATAATGCATTTAATCACACTTTGCATTACAATCAAAGGGGAACTTTTGTCAATGCATGATTTCCTGGTACACCGATAACATTGATCAGCGCATCCCAATTCATTTTAGCCTCGCACCACCTTGGTTTGAGAAGAAGTATGAAAAAATATGAGGTTAACACACAAAAACAGATCACCAATTCAAGCTTTATGAATAATCGATTCGCCATCAATAATTGTTTTGGTAAAGCCATACTCAGTGTAATCCTCCTTCCATTTTATAATTTTTCCGCCACTAGCCATGATTAAATGAACGGTAAAAAAGTAAGAGCGAAGCGAGGGTGACTTATTTAGGCAGGCATATATATGACAGCAACACTCATGACAATCATGTTACGTTATTATTAAAATGTTTCCTTTTCTTTTTCATTACTTCTTTAACCCATTACTTCTCCGCTGCGAGGCGCGGGTATTTTGTATATGAATGACCTCCAAAGAGCGCGGAGACTTTTGATCATGTGAACGTGTCTGCAAAAACTGGCGTCTCCTGCCCAGC
>JANRMT010062815.1:28791820-28803884 GCA_026402145.1 Polypterus bichir lapradei
ATATATATATATATATATATATATAGATATATATATATATATATATATAGATATGGGAACAACACTCATATCAATGACAAAACAATTACATTAACAATCATGTTACGTTATTTTTTAAATTTTTCCTTTTCTTTTTCATACCTTCTTTAACACACTACTTCTCCGCTGCGAAGCGTGGGGGTATTCTGCTAGTATATATATATATACATACATACATACACACACACACATATATATACACATACATACATACATATATACACATATTATATATATATATATATACCTTTTGGGGTGCGAGCAGCTGTTGCTGGGGGTGCCAGAATCCATGGAGGAAGAAAAATGAAAAACGTTATTTGTACAAAATCTTAATTTACTGTATCTATCCATTCCTAAATAATGAAATGGGCAGGCTATGTCGTATCAGTGCAATACGCTGCTTGTTAAAACGGATGACTCCCGCTCTTACGTGCACTTAGTGCTGCGTGGGTATTATGAACTATCAAATCTGTTCAAGTTCTGTTTAAATTTTAAATATAAGTAATTTTTATTTAGTCAACAGAAATATGTTTGGTAGGAGTGTAAGTTAAATGTAGTCATCATTGCATACATTTTTCTTCACCATATTTCTTCACCATAGAAATTTAAAGACTAAATTCAACTTACATTCCTACCAAAGATATTTCTGTTGACTAAATAGAACCTACTTATATCCAAATAGAACTTGAAAAGATATATTTTTTCAAATCTGATCGCGCATTTCAGATCGACCTGACACGCATTACATCGAGCCTGCGAGCTATTGAGCTCTCGCCTGCCTGCTTCAATAAGTCACCCTCGCTTCGCTCCTGCGTTTTTACAGTTCATTTAATCATGGCTAGTCGCGAAAAAAATAAAAAAATGGAAGGAGGATTACACTGAGTATGGCTTTACCAAAACAATTATTGATGGCGAATAAAGTATCCATTATTCATAAAGCTTCAATTGGTGATCTGTTTTTCTGCGTTAACCTCATATTTTTTCAGACTTCTTCTCAAACCAAGGGGGGGTGAGGGTAAAATGAATCGGGAAGCGCTGATTTATATATATTGAATATACTGAAATAGTTTTACTGTCAAATAATGCAAACAATATGCGGCAGGTGTTTCGCCCTAATCCTGGGCTCATCAGGTGTATACACTCACCACACCCCCTCATGTTGCGCCACGGCGTGTGGTTCATTTATTTGACAGTATGTAGATTGGGAGATTATATATATATATATATATATATATATAGCCACAATAAATGCCTTTATTGAATAGACAAGGTGGGGTGAACAAGTTCCTTTCTACTGCAGCCACAGCCGCGACATCACATAAAAAACATCAATAATAACTCATAAACTTGCAATATTATTTAGGAAAAACGCAACATTTTACTCACCAAAAATTCGGATTATTTGTAAATAAAATCCATCCTCCTCTCTTTCCTCAAAAACAGTTCAATTACTCTGTCGTACGGATTATCCGTGCGCTTCAGTTCCATCAAAACCTCACTTTCTATCGACATCGAAGCTAATGCTGAAAGGCGAACCCGCCCTATGGTATTTCTGGCATAAGTTTCAATTTGCTTTAGGGCTGAAAATGTCCGCTCGACAGAAGCAGTGTACACAGGAATGCTCACCGCCAAATATACCAATGTGAACAGCTGCCCCATGCTCTCATTCAGATTTTTCTGATGAAGGAAGTCAAGGAGATCAGTGGGAGATTCTCCTGCAAAATCATCCATGGCATACATTACAGTCAGTTCTGTTTTTAGCCGAGACAGATCAAAGAGCGCTCCGTGGCTCTTGTGTTACACTGGAGAAGGCTGCATGCGTGAAATTTTTCTTGTATTCCCGAAACTTCTGGGGATCGAGGAGCGTGACAAACATCAGGTTTTCGTGGTCTTGAAATCTGGTCTGTGTCTGGCAAATAATATTGTCCAGAATCCTGCCATGGAGTTGGCCGTAGTGCATGCGACGATCTTTCGCTCAGATCATTTGCGGTGCATTCAGTGGCCTCGTAGAGTTCCTCATATTGGCTTCTATCCTATCAATGGGTCTGAATACGGTGACGTTGCCATACGCCTGCTAGAGGGCCCTACTGACACCAACTCAAAATCTGATTGGTTGAAGCAACAGGTTAATCGACATTTATTCTGTGTTAGAGTGCCTCCACAACAGATTTTGAAAGCCTCTTTGCCTGGCAACAAATGATGGCTGAAATGTGATTGGTTAAATGCTTTAATACGAAACTCCGCCTCCCACAGCTAGCGAGCTGCAGTCTATTCTCTCTGCCTGACAACAAATGACGGCTGAAATGTGTTTGGTTAAATATTTTAATACGAAACTCCGCCTCCCACGGCTATCGAGCTGAATTCTATTACAGTATATGGACAAAAATACGTTCCAGTTATGACCATTACGCATAGAATTTGGAAATGAAACCTGCCCAACTTTTGTAAGTAAGCTGTAAGGAATGAGCCTGCCAAATTTCAGCCTTCTACCTACACGGGAAGTTGGAGAATTAGTGATGAGTCAGTGAGTGAGTGAGTGAGTGAGTGTGTGAGTCAGTGAGGGCTTTGCCTTTTATTAGTATAGATTTAGAAATATTTCTATTTTTGCTATAGATTTAAATGCTTAACTCTCTTTTGTTGATTTCATTATATTTTCCCTTTCTTTGTGCAGTTTGCTCTATTTATTGTATCTTATTAATGACAATTAAAAACGAGCAGAGCAGACACCCTGGCAAAAGACACTGAATTGTGAAAGGCTGCAACACTTTAGTGTCAGACCCACTAGTTAGTAAACAATGGATTAATTAAACAATGAGAACACCTGGAAATGTAGAATGAAAATCAAAATGAAAATATTGTTAAAAAGAAAATAAATGTATTATTCCACTATAACTACTTAGTACATTTTAATAAAAAAAAATTACCAAACTTAGTTTTCTAATTTCTGTATTGTTTCCAAAATGCAGAATATGGAAAATAACAGTTCACTTAATTAGCCCTGGAGTCCATTTAAAACAGATGCTGGTTGGAACCAAAACCTGCAGCCAAAGTGGGTCCCCAGGACCGAGTTTGAGAACCCCTGGTCTAGATTAAGCTTTTTATAAGAGACTCTATCTAATACAGCATGCTTAACATAAGAAGGAACAGTGCCATTTAAAGAGTTTTATGACTCATCTATTCTGCGTCTGAGCACGGACAACATTAATCTGTCTTGAGACTAAATATAAAGTATTTGAGATCTGATCCTACTCTCCTGGAGTAATTCTGAGATTCTGCAGCTAATGAGGACAGAGTTTTGAGATAAAGTAGTTTTACTCATTATTCATGGCAGTGGAGAGTGACAATGTAATGGATGTGGATTAGCTCTGGCAAGTATGAATTTCACTGTACTCTGTACATCTGACAATAATGTCCCTATAAACCTATAGTTTTATGTGCTGTATTTACCATGCGGTTTGCCCAGTTGTTGCTACTTGTGTGAACATTCAGACACCTTCTACACTTACTTAGTCCTTTAGCTGTCAATCCAAGAAGGTGACTCAGTAGGAATGATAAAAAGACCTACAATACGATTTTGCAAATGACCTCTCTGGTGATCTCATTCCTGCAGAGTCTGTTTTCAGTGCATCCATAATGACCTCACTGTCAGTCATTTTTCTAATATGTCTCAACATGGTTGTTTAGAATTTGAGCAGATTGAACTAAGCTTTTCTTTTACCTCAGAACTGCCCCGTAATGACAATGTGCTGGCCACTCACATTTCTGCTAAATGCCCAATACTAAACAGCCTCAGTCAACAGATATGAGAGGTGGGATTCCCATAAATACTCATCTCACACAATCAGTGAAAATTAAGAGTCAGTTTGTCAGGAAAAGGCAAGTAAAATTGTATCGCATGGCCTTAATTTTTTGCTGCTCTTCATCAGATGGTTTAGACTTGCATTCTCATTCACTGTGTGTCAAATGCAGTGTACGTTCATTTAAATTTGGGCATTTATCTTTTTTATGCTACTGCTGCTTCAAACTATGTGGTGTAAATTAATGTATATTTAAAGTTTATTTTATTTAAAAAATGCAGTACTAATGCAGTTATAAGTTTCTTTTAGTTTAAGTCTACGTTTAAATCGTTAATCTGTCATTGTTACCGTAATGTGTTTAATTCATACTTCAGAATTAATTATGTTTGTCAATATTAAGTTTGCTTTATTGCCTTTGAGTTCTATCTATATGCTTTTGTTTTGCACGGCTTATTTTTATCTCTATAGACCTGATTCTTACCTTTTGCAAAGTGGCATTTTTAAGAGGAAATGTTGCACATAATATAAATATATTTCTTTAGGAGGCTGCCAATGTCCTGTTTTTATATCTGGGATGTGAAGCTGTTAACCGTGAGTCATTTTGTGATTTGTTATTTCACCCATTGTTTTAAGCATATATTGCGTCAAAACAAGGCATTGTATTACTTACCTCAGATAGGATATGCACAATTGTCTAATAAGTAACTAATTACATATTTCTCTTATTACCAACAATTGTGGAGTCATTAGAAAAATAACATCTGTAGAGTTTTTCACATATTTTTGATTGTCAGCTAAAAAATAGGTTTGGAGGGTTTTGATATTAGCAGATGTGGGAGGGGAATCTTAGAACCTTTAAAAATTATAACTCAAAGAACAGAAGATTATTCAAATCTTATCTTTGATAGGAGATGAATCCATTGATGGATTGTAATAAAGACCTCCTATTTGATAATTGATTCGCGTAGATCATTTTTCTTCCAATGGTGTTAGAAGTAGGATCAGACTGCTCTGATGATTCTTTACAGCAGCACAGGATCCGGGAATATTGTGAGAAGGAACAGTTAGCTCTCCATGAAGTTGGTCTGCCTGTTCAAATAGGCCTGGCTTGGCTCTGTTTGTAGGACATAAGCAGAGAGCTCTGAAACCACACTGGCAGGAGGTTTGGTAGTTTTTTTCTTTTTATTCATTATAAGAGCAATTTGTTAGTTAGTAAAGATATTTTAAATTGATGGAAGAATTTTTTTTTAGCTATGTTAAAATGTTTGCCTATATATTAATACATAATCGATGGGAGATTCTATTATATCCCCACAAGCTAAAATGAAATAGAATACTGTAATTATTTCTTGTCCCTCTGACTACAGATCAGCCCCAGTTTATGATCTGTCTTGTAATTGGTAAGGCATGGAAGACAAATAGTTTTCAAAACGAATCCCGTAACATGTCATATTGACCATGTTAAATGTGCTGTATATGTAGAATGTACTAAATATATTGAGTAAAGTATAGTTAAGTTTGCCATAGAGAAATAGCACAGCCTTTAAGTGTAGAAAGTAACTGAAGTTTAACAAGAGAAAGCTGACCTTGTAGAAGAAACATTTTTACTTTTCTTTATACTGCATGTGTAGTAACTTTTTTCTCTATTTTTGTGTGAACTGTTTTACTTACAATTTTCACAAAACCTTTATAAAACAATCTATATTGAACTGAGAAATTTCTTTTCTTACGTGTTTGACTCATGCTAGGCCCTTCCTTGCCAACTCAGTAGGAGCTCAATTTTGGGAACATGGAAATGATGCAGCTATACCCATATATATTTAGCTCAAAGTAGGTCCTCGAGGATATAAGGAGCGATTCTCCTACAAATTTAGCATTATTAATTAATAAGAAAATCAAGGAGGACAATAAATTGAGGAGCTGTTCTACTAAATTAAACTGGCATTAGAAAACTGAATAATAATAATGATAATCCATCCATTCATCCATTATCCAACCTGCTACATCCTAACTACAGGGTCACGGGGGTCTGCAGGAGCCAATCCCAGCCAACACAGAGCGCAAGGCAGGAAACAAACCCTGGGCAGGGTGCCAGTCCACCGCAGGGCACACACACACACCAAGCACACACTAGGGACAATTTAGGATCACCAATGCACCTAACCTGCATGTCTTTGGACTGTGGGAGGAAACCGGAATACCAGGAGGAAACCCACTCAGACACGGGGAGAACATGCAAACTCAGGTCTACTTACTGTGAGGCAGCAGCGCTACCACTGTGCCACCTAAGAAGAAGAAATATGGGCCAGATGTTAACAGATTTAATAAGAAATGGTTCAAAAAGCCTGCAGGACTGATGAGGTGGCCAATGGAATGTGCAATCATTTGAACTGGGACAGAAGGACTAATTTACAAGATTTATAGTCCAAAGATGCAAAGAATTGGACTAAAGAAAGAGCGTATAAATGCTTTGAACGCTGAACTGGGTGACAGACATGAAAACTCAGTTATGGCTAGAAAACACGAAAATCAGAAGAAAAATACAAAAGATGAAAGAAAATGTATGGGAACAGGAGCATAAGCAATCGGGGCTGTTCCCCAATACAAATTCTTTGGCAGTTCCAAAGTTCCCTTTACCATCAAATTCCTAATGCTCCTTCAACCCCAACATTAATTACACTTTGAGGAGGATGATGAATTGGTACCATGTCTACCACCTCCTCCTTAATATCAACATCAGCAGACTGTTGCTGCCATCCATGTCCTAGCTCAAGCTTCCATTTGCCAGCATGCAGTTGCAGATAGGCAGGCATTACCAAATGAGAGAAAAAAAAACTTACTTTTTAAGTATTTGCATCATTTAAAGGGGGGAAGAACAGAAAATAAATAGCATTTACCTCTCACGTAAAGGTAGAGCAGAAAAGAAAGTAAGACAAAGCTTTCACTAGTGTTTCATTGAGGCTTCAGTGGTGCAATGCTACACATCGCGGGCTGTTCTGAATGCAGGGACACACAGAGGCCTATGTGGCTCCCTGTGCAGCCCAGTTCCTTGAGAGTGGCTCGTAGCCGCCAGCTACTGAAGTAAAAGAAAAGCGTTTAGTGTATTGCGATAAAGAAAAGTGATCCAGGAGTTTAATTCTAATAATAGTATTAGAAAAAGATGTATTAATAGATATGGATTCAAACATACTCAATTTTTGTTCCATGGGTGTACATTAGTGCACAGCCATGAGGCTGCCAGTATTTTAATAGAGGCCTTGCAGGGGCAGACGCAGCATGATGTAAGAACCTGCTCATTTCACCCGCAGTTGGTTGGAGGGTGATGCAGTGCCCCATGATTGGTTGGGAAAATGGCACCAAGTATATAAGGCTCTTCCTGTCTGCAGGGGTCATCATTTGATTCAATTGTGGTGGTGAGCGAGAGTTTGGTGTAGCTCTGTCCACACAGACATCTGAACCGAGTGTATTTCTGCCGTCAGTTGCGTCACGTGAACGCAGATTGAAGTGTTTTTCTGCTCTTTGCAGCGAATCAGACCGTCCACACAGGCTTTCACCACTTGCGTTCGGTCAGATGCACATTCGGATGACATCAAAAAAGTGTCTCATGCAGCTTTTTCTTGGCATCAGTTCCTGCCAAAATCCAGAAGAACACGAACTTGTGTATTGTGTTTACATGTCGTTTAATTAACATTCTGGAGGACCGTATATGATAATAGTGGAGAATTCGAAACTGTTTGTAGGTTTGTGCTAATGACGTAAGTTTAGCTACTATGGATTATTAATGCCGGTGGGTGAGTGCCATACACGAGTACTGTTCGTATATTTGGTTACTTCAAGCCGTTCTTCAGGGCTAACACTGACTCACATATTGGTTGACTGGCGTGTATTTTGGTGTTCCACCAGCTTTTCTTTTTCGCATTTCTTCATATATTATACACACACTGTGCAGCCAGAGGGTGAACCCAGTAGCTGCAGGGATATGTTCTCTGCCTACATCACCGTATCAGGAGGATTTTTAACACAAGGAGGTCAATATTCAGGTCTAATAAAGCTAACTGATCTATATTTCGTGAATCCAATGAAAGGTGAACCTCGAACCCTACAGGTTAAAAACACTCTGGACTGCCTGACAACTGGCCCCCCACAGGAAAATACACAAAAGTACAATCTGGGCTGCAGGTTGGCATTTACCAGAGGTAAGCAAACATGAATGTCACATCATATTGAAGTCAATTAAGCACCACTACAAAATGCAGCTTTAACGCCTAGGTCACACAGGGCGCATTCATTTAACCAAGATCTGAACAACTGTGTGGATAGGGCCTAAAAGTACATCAATCATAGCAAGGCATTTCATCTGCTCCAGAGCTTTTACAGTTTCTTAGAGAAAAAATAAAATTGCAGGGCCTCTTCCCAAATCTAGAGCTTGCTTTCAGGCTTTACTTGATATTGCCTGTCACAAATGCAAGTGGTGAGTGATCTTTCTCCAGGCTCAGGATAGTAAAGAATTGGCTCACAACAATATTGGGATCATGTTAGCTGAGAGTGATCTGCTTTAGAAATTGGATTTTAGTGACTGGATTTTGCTGCAAAGAAATCCACAAAAGTACAATATTGAAAAGCAACTCTGAGTTAATATTCAGAATGGCCTATACAGTAATTTATATTCCTGTTTTTGTAGGCATGTCATATAGGGTTCTGTAGTTGACTTTTCAGCCCTTGACTTGTGATGGTTACTTCTCATCTGTGCAGTAATGGCTAATTACAGATATGATTTGTCTCTCATACTGTAATTTCAGAGAGTAAACCCATATTTTCTCTGTGGTTCAGATTTTTCTCCATTCATTTTAAAGCTCTATAGTAGTCATTTACTTTATTTAATCTGTGTGACTCCTTGAAGTTGATGTGTACAGCGCTCATACTACTTTGGGTAGATAGGGCCTCAAAAATGCCTCTAGCCCAGGGGCCCATACCTTCCTTAATCTGTCCCTGCCTAGAACAGTCAAATCCACTTTATTCCACTTTAGGATTGCTAGCCTGGAGCCATCCCAATAGCATTGGGCACAAGACAGGCTGCCAGTCCATCGCAGGATCCGCTTACATATGCACATCCTCATACTCAGACAGGGCTAACCTGAAATCAGCCATTAACAGAAAAATCCATGCAGACACTGTGGGAATATACAAACACACTCTGGTGAATCAATAAGTGAGTGATTCAATGTGTCAGCCATTTAATCAGTGAGGCTGAGGCTAACTGATCCATTTCAGTTATTGACTGATTCGCCAATCTTAATGCTGGTGGTGGTGATTACTTTCAGTAAGTGTAATATTTCAAATGATCTTTGTCAAATTCAGCCACAGTTGTTATGAACAGATGCATCAGCCCGCTGTGAGGATGCAAATCGTAGTACAGTAAGTGGTGACAAAACACTTTGAAGCTTTGGTGGGTGTGAGTGTGCTGGACTTGTGCAGCATTGCTAATTGGTGCGGGTTTGGAGCTGAAATAAAAGGGAACCTTGGCAAGGGGTCAAGCTGATGTCTCAGTTTATGAGATGGCAGAGGAAAACACTATGCTAGAATTAGGCAACACGGTAAGGACTGGGTTGGGGCTGCGGCTGAAGCAGTACCTGCTTAACTGTACGGGTCTGTGTGCTTCCGAATGGCACCGATAATTCTGTTACTAGAAAAGAGCAGCCCAGCCATCCACTCCTCAAGAGGTGGTCTCTGATGATGCATCAAGGATTGAATTGAGCGTCTATAGAATTTTCATTGATAGTCTTTTAGTAGTCTTTAATCTTTTAGACAGTCTTTAGTCTCTTATTATCCTGCGTCAAACGGATCTTTATTCAGTGTGATATGTTGATTTTTAAATAGGGATTTTTCATCCATCCATCCATTATCCAACCCGCCATATCCTAACTACAGGGTCACCAGCCAACAACAACAACAACAACAACATTTATTTATATAGCACATATTCATACAAACAGTAGCTCAAAGTGCTTTACATAATAAAGAATAGAAAAATAAAAAAACACAATATGAAAACAAAATAAATCAGCATTAATTAACATCGAATAAGAGTAAGGTCCAATGGCCAGGGGGGACAGAAAAAACAAAATAAAAACTCCAGAACAGCACAGGCAACAAACCCTGGGCAGGATGCCAGCCCACCGCAAGGCACACACACACACCAAGCATAATTTAGAATTGTCAATGCACCTAACCTGCATGTCTTTGGACTGTGGGAGGAAACCCATGCAGACATGGGGAGAACATGCAAACTCCACACAGGGAGGACCCGGGAAGCGAACCCAGGTCTCCTTACTGCGAGGCAGCAGCGCTACCCACTGCGCCACCATGCCGCCCAGGGATTTTTCAATTCAATTCAGTTTATTTTTTTCTATAGTACTATTTACTGAGTGCAGGCACACACCTCTGTGAAAGGTTCACAGGCAAAATACAATTGCAAACTGAATAAATTACTAATTACGTGATGAGTACAGATAAACAGATAGGAAGACAAAGTGGGTCGAAACTGATTAACATAAATGGAGCCCAGCACTATCTGACCGTTTATTTAATTGTTGATCTTTGGATTTATCTGTAGTGTTTTTACTACAGCTCCGTCAGAGACAAAGAGAAAGTGTTAATAAGCAGATTCAAGGTTTATCACAGTGCTCCTTTTCTTTTAAATCCATTCGCACTTTGATAATGTGAGGATTCCATGCTGTTATTTAGTTTTTAGTTTTAGAAAGCATTCATTGTTAGAAAAAATTTTCACTGTAGATGGATGCACACGTGTACATTTCTGTATGGACAGATATTTGGATTTAAATAAGGTAGGCTCTTAGCATATGGGTGTCTCTAATTTTTCGTAAACCAAATATTATTAAATTGTGAGTTTTCATAGAATTTTAAGTTAAAGGCATTGTTTTTAACTAAAATTAATCATTTCTCAAAATATTTCAGTTCATGTTTGAATCTTTCATTTGGGAACTTCACAACTTTAAAAGCTTAGTTGATTTTTCTGCGACAATAAATCAAAATAATTGGATTATTTTTAAGCTATTTACAATTATTTTTCACATTTCTGTAAACATTTAACAGAATGGTCTGTTGGTCTAATTCTGCATCACTTTATACAGTAAAATGTAAAAAGTGAGGTCCAGAAAAGAGAATGCCTGTATGCTCCTCTGAGTTCATGTCTGGGTTCAGCACCAGAGAACCTGTGTAGGGATGGGAGAAACTTCCAGAATGACAACCATCACAGCAACACTCTACTAATCTGGGCTTTACAGTAGGGAGGCCAGATGACACATGAAAGCCTGCTTAGAGTTTGCAAAAAAGGCACCTAAAGGACTCTCAGACTATGGAAAGCAAGATTCTCTGGTCTGATGAAACCAAGACTGAACTATGTGACCTCAATTCTAAGTGTCATGTCTGGAGGTAACCAGGTACCTCTCATCACCTGCACAATACCATTCCATGGTGAAGCCTGGTGGTGGTGGCTGCATCATGCTGTGGGATTGTTTTTTAGTGGCAGGACTAGGAGACTATTTGGAGTTGTGGGAAAGCAGAACAGTGAAAAGTACAGAAATATCCTAAATGAAGATCTGCTCTAGGGTGCTCTGGACCACAGACTGAGTAGAAGGTTTACCTTTCAACACGACATTGACCCTAAGCACAAGGCAAAGGCAACAAAGGAGTGGCATAGGGACAACTCTGAGAATGCCCTTGAGTAGCTCAGACAGATCCCAGATTTGAACCCAATCGAATAGCTCTGGAGTAACCTGAAAACAGCTGTCCCCCAACAGTCTCCATCCAACCAATCAGAGCTTGACAGGATCTACAGAGAAGAATGCAGAAAATCTCCAAATGCAGGTATGTGAAGCTTGTGCCATCATACCCAAGAAGACTTCTCCAGGCTGGAGGTACTTCAACTAGTTAAAGTACTCAATAAAGGGTCTGAATATTTGGGTCAGTTTATTTTAATAAATCTGCAAAATATTCTAATATCCTATTTTTGCTTTATTCTGTTGTCAATTCAGTTCATTGTACATATTTTGGAAAGGCATACACCTGTCTATAGAATTTAAATGATTTTAGCATAAAGCTGAAATATAACAAAATGTATGAAAAGCAAAGAAGACTTAATACTTTCTGAAAGTACTCTACATAGATAGATAGATAGATAGATAGATAGATAGATAGATAGATAGATA
>JANRMT010062815.1:28803894-28823103 GCA_026402145.1 Polypterus bichir lapradei
ATAGATAGATAGATAGATAGATAGATAGATAGATAGATAGATAGATAGATAGATAGATAGATGGTGTTACCATGTATGTCAGTGGATCATCCACCAGGATTATCTGAGGTATCTACTACCACCCTGTGTTGAGAGGGGGCGGTGGCGCTAACCTTACCCTCTTCTGTTCCCTCCAAAGTGCTGCGAAGACGCCTAGTGAGAGCATTTGAATCCACCCCTTCTGGCACCCCAGCCATATATATTGTGGTCTGTGGAAGTTGGTGTCATTTAATACAAGAGGGCACCACAGGACTGAGCTCCTAACCCAATGACTAAACTAAGCATTACAAAGCGAAGAGAAGTTTGCATGCTTAAGGAATCCCACAAGTGTGTGTTTTGTTTAGACTTTTCATTTGATTAAATGAAGACGACTGGGATGGTGTCCAACATTTCTACTTGTGGATCTGCAATCCTTCCATCAACCACAATAGATAGATAGATGCTTTATTTGTCCTACAAGATGCATGTTATACTGAAATTTACAAATTGAGATGCATTTCTTCTGTGTTGAGGTTTTTGCTCTTATTCTCCCTACTGAACTGCATATGTACTGTAACATGTGTCTTTACATTCTGTCTGTGCGGACATACCATCACTAGATTTTTCAATGCCACCTTTAATGAGAAAGCTTTATGAGCTTCCACACCTTTTATTTTGTTTTCTAGCATGTTAAACTGTTTCTCACTCACCAATTCTAAGGCTCTGAAACTAATTTGCTCACAAAGCTTTGAAGACATAGTGGTTAGCATTGCCACCTCATCAGTCTGTGTAGAGGTTCCCCAGCAGCCTTCCTCTCACATTCTAATGCCATTTGTGTTAGGTTAATTACCGGGCACTAATTGGACTGGTATAAGCGAGAGTGTGCTCTATGACACAATGGCACCATCTTTAAGGTTAATTCCTGTTCCTCTTGTAAATCTGGTGGGTTCAGAAGATGGTTGGATGGCAACATAAGCTATTGTAGAAAATGCGCTGAATTAATGGAAGATTTTCACAATTCATTCCTCTTAAGGCACTAATTTGCTAAAGGTGTAAAATGAGCCTATGTTAAGGTTATGGCTGTACTATATACATTCTAGATCATTCTTGAGACTCTGAGCCCACTTAAGAGACACATAGAACACTTTACTTTCTTTTAGCCATACATGTAGTTTCGGCTTATTGTGACCCTTCTGGATGAAGCAGCCTTCCTTTCCTGTTTAAATATATATTTAATAATAAGCATTCATACTGTACCTTAATGAGCATAAGATCATGATTGTTTGTTGCTGCGTTATAGTTGGGGTGTGGGATCAAGAGCTCGGGATACAAGTACTGCTCTGTTCCTTCATATTCAGTCAAATTGTGCTCACCGGCAACTATCTCGAAACCATCATACCTAAAGAAAAAAAGAGGAACTTGACTTAGAGACTGAATTACAGCAATTGAGACTGCAGGAGATTCTTCTGATACCAATTTTCTCCTGCCTTGTATGCGCCTAAAAACTTTTGCGAAGTATTAAAATCTAACAAAGGAGGAGTCCAGAAAGAAGGATAGGCAACAAAACATACCCAATATTGCAGTGTGCTGCGGTCAACACCCACAATGTGCCCACCAGCGAGCCTCCACAGAAATGATCTCCACCAATTCTCCGAATGGAAACGATATATCGAATGGCGTGTGCAGGGGGCACATAGCCACCTATGATGCGTCCATTGCGTTCCTCACCAAAATCTTGACCTGATAAAAGGTGAGTACAAACAAGTAAACAGAGAGCACAAATTCCTACAGTACATAAATCCATCCATCCATCCATTATCCAACCCGCTATATCCTAACACAGGGTCATGGCGGTCTGCCGGAACCAATCCCAGCCAACATAGGGCGCAAGGCAGGAACAAACCCTGAGCAGGGCGCCAGCCCAACGCAGCAGTACATAAATGCTTAAGCAAATATCATGAGCCTAATAATATTTAATGAATCCACTTATTTTCGGTATGGTGCTTCATATAATGTAACAGGTGTAGAGAACACCATAACAGGGCATAAACTCCTTACTTATTTAGCGGTTCATTTGGATTTTTTAGCATTTTTGGAAACAAACAAAACTTGTTTTATTTAAATATATTTAATTGATAGAAAATCTAAAAGCAATCCTAAGAACTCAAATGAACATCAAAAGATACCAAATTCAGAAATATTATGGTTCATTTGGTTTATGCTTATTTCTTATGTATTTAATATTTATGTTGTTAAATACTCTTAAGTTTCCTCACTTGTTTCTGTTTTTTGTTTAATTTCATGTTTTTCTTTGACCTTGTTTTGTTTAATTAATTAATTTATAAATTGTATGCTTTTATGTGTTATGCAGTATTCTCCTGTGTCCGTTGTGTTTTGTGGGCGGTACACTAGGAGGCAGGGCCACTCTGACATCACCACTCCTGAGACTGACCTCAGGCTATTTAAGCCTAGGAAAAAGAAACTTCAGAGTGGCTTTATTATGATGCAGGAGTTCTTCCCAAGCAAAATCCACAAAAGAGGCCTCCACACTGGCTCGGGAGCAGGCCAATATCCTTATCAGTGCACCCAGCTGAGGCACACTCAATCTGGTCATGTCCCAAATCTCTCCTGCTGGCCACACGGGGATCAGGCCCTTGAAAAGGGAAAATGGTCACATAACGATGAGTTCAAAAATAATGTAGAAAATGCTCCCAACTGAGAAAAAGTAACCATCAAACTTTGGCTGTAAGGGGCAGAAAAAAAATTTCTCTATATATATAAAAGAAAATCCTGGAATGGAAAAGCAAGGCGACGATACGTGATCTTCTCAGAAGTTCTCGGAAGACATTTTAAAGACCCGCGAGACAAAAAAGACTGGCCACGGGGCATCTCGCGGGGACCGTAAACATGAGATTTGGTGCCAAGAGATTGACCCAGGGCAGTCTCACGGGGACGTGGACCATAAGAGTCTTGCAAGACACGCCCTACTTATCAATTAAGAGCTCAGACAGCCAGTAAAACATTCAGTCATGTAGAGTCACGTGGCACACACAGAGCCTGTGCTCTCAGCAAAGAAGAAAGAGCAGCGTGGAGAAAAGAGACCCAAGGCGCGATACATATGCAGTGAAAGGTACAGAATATGAAAGCAGTAACAGTCAAAAGTATTTTAGCGTCCCGGGCAAGCTGAAGCCTTTTTTGTTTTGAGTGACTGTTAGGTCCATTCGTGGGAGGGCAGAGTACAGCACGGAAGACTGATAGCTGGTTGCTGATTGATGCGGTAAGGGGTAGGCGAGACCCGTGGGAGGAGGGGTTGGTAGCTGGGTGCTGATTGATGCGGTAAGGGGGGGCGAGACCCGTGGAAGGAGATGTTGGAGAGGGTGCTAGAAAGTTGTGTTTGGGGTTACGCAGTCGACAATTGTTAAAGTAGAACTTTTGTGACACTTTACGTCAGTCGCTACAGTATCAAAAAAAAGATAGCACAGATCGCATTGACACAAACAAAAGGAAATTAGTTTAAGTCAGAGTATTTCAAAAACGGGGTTTAACTCACATGCATTTATTGATTAATTTGCAAAAAAATTATTAACTGCTGATGATGTGGATCGTTTTGTCTGTGCTGAAGTTCCAAACAAAGAAACCTATCCTAAATTATGGTACAAAGTCATTAAACACAAGTCTCACAGACCTCATTTAAAAGATTCAGCATATTGGGGCACGAAAGATTCCAAATATTGTTTTTACAGAAGTTCTGAAATAAAAGTGAAATTAATGAAATAACAATTAAAAGAAAAAAAAATCTTACAAGTGTGTATCCGGAAAACCAAACACAGGGGTTGGCGAGCAAAGCGAGCAGAGGGCGAAGCCCCCTAGTCTTTATAACAATAAATGATGTATTCATCAAAAACTCAGTAACAAAGAACTGCTTTGAAAAGTGCAGAGGTTATTGTAGTGGGCTCAAGGGGAAATCTGAAAAGCAGACAGAGTCCCAAAACAGTAAATGGAAGAGAGTAGTCAAAACAGAGATAAAAGATAGAAATCCTGAAAATCACTAATAACAATTACAAAACACAAGAGAACTCACCAACACCAAGAATATGAATGAACCTCATTTGATCATTTGGTCTCCTCAGCTTTTATAGGGTAGGGGGGCTCAGAGATGAAGACAGACAGGTGTCCTCGCCTCTTGGGGAACCACCCACAAAGTACCTTATGCATCTATGTGACCTTACAATCATAAGGTAAAGACAGAAAAAGGCATGGACACAAAATAAACATATTCTGGTCAACATATAACTGATGCATTAAAGTTTTTCCAGAGTTTTGTTCTTCTTCTGATTTCTTTTTGCTCTTTTCGGACTGTGGTTTTGAGACTTTTGGGTTGACTAGGATAGCCATTTAGACAACTCCTTTGCCCTTTTAAATCATTTTTGTTATTGCTTCATTGTTACAGTAAGTAAATGTTTCTCATTTATAAAAGTTACTTATTGGATTTCTCTCTTGAAATCAAAGGTTTTTCATAGTTTCCTTTTCTTGAGAGGAACTTTGAAAATGTGGAACAATTAATGTATTTCTAAGAGCTAACCCTTTTCAGGTTTGTGTAGGCCAAAATAGACCATTATAGTTGGGGTAAGGCCTGTTCTAGAAAGGCAAAGGAGGTTCGGCCTGGCCTGTGAAGCCTTTAGAAGGTCTCACACTCTCACCTATATGGTTCTAAATCTCCTGATCATAACTAAAATAATTCATAAACACAAAGTAATAGAAGTAGATAAAAACAAAGGTAAATCAATTATAGACAAAAACAGATCTGCTAAGTAAAGAGGCAAAGCCAAGAAAAAGCGCAAAAATTCAAAGGTTAAAAAATGTCCAGAATGAAAATGGACAAAGGACCAATTAATTTAGAAATGACATAAGGAAGCCCAAAATGGACCCAAACAACAAAAGCAAGGAGCAGTTAATGTTACTTCAGCTTGCTTGGGGATGCTTCCCTGGCATTAACCCTGTGAGTCTTTCAGGCCTAGAATTCTATGTAAATATGGTTAAGCCTCTCTCTGGTTAACTGTTATGATCCGAGGCTGAATAATGCTCAGGACAGTATTTTGTTGCCGTTTAGTGTATAAAATAACATTATGCTACAAAAAAAAGTATCATTTCTATGCGTTCCGCTTCATTATGGTAATTCATCAATATTCATGAGTGGGGGTAGAGCCTTCAACCAAAACACACAATGGCGTGTAAATGAGAAACTGTAAATCCAGTTTTAGGACATATTGAAACTGAACCATTAGTCGAATGAAGCAATAGTGATGATAATGTGAATTGGTTATCAGATGTTGACATAGATAGTGAAACTGATGCATATGTCATCACTGTACGATTGAACCGCTGTGATATTTCTGGTGACTTTAATCGCTTAAAACTGCAGCGGGGTATGATATCTACATGGCAAAAAGGGCAAAATGATTGCAATGGAGTGAAAGGACAAGAAAGACAGTTGACCACTAAGACCCCTATAGGAGTCAGGGATCACTATTTTAAATATTTTTTGCTTCTGTTAGTGGTTAGTGTTAGTGTCCTTAAGTTCTTTTATTTTTGAAATACAGTTATATGAGGTGAGGCACAAAAATAACCGGATTGGTAAAAATATATATAGTTATTGATGAATTACAGCATTCTAAACATTGTCACCTTCTTTATGCTCCCCCAACTGATCTCTACACCACTCCATATGTATCTTCCATTGATTGAAACAGTGTCTTCTTCCGTGAGGCTTTTCAACATGCTTGTCATTTCTGTCTTCACTTTATCCACTGAAGAAAAACGTGTTAACTTCAGGTCACTTTTGATTTTTGTGAACAAGTAAAAATCATCCATCCACCCATTTTCCAACCCACTGAATCCGAACACAGGGTCATGGGGGTCTGCTGGAGCCAATCCCAGGCAGGGTGCCAACCCACCGCAGGACACACACTAGGGCCAATTTAGAATCGCCAGTCCACCTAACCTGCATGTCTTTGAACTGTGGGAGGAAACCGGAGCGCCCAGAGGAAACCCCACACAGACACAGGGAGAACATGCAAACTCCACGCAGGAAAGACCCGGGAAGCGAACCCGGGTCTCCTAACTGCAAAGCAGCAGTGCTACCACTGCGCCACCGTGCCACCCCAAGTAATAATCACAGGGAGCTAAATCAGTCAAATACGGAGGAGGATCGAGGACAGAAATGTTTTTGTCAGTCAAAAACTGCATTGTGGAAAAAGCATTGTGTGCGGGAGTGTTGTCTTGTCTTGTCTCGCTGTTTGCTTTTTTCACCCAGCATTGTTGTGGCAACTTGTGTGGCGATTGTTGTGCAAATACTGACTGGGCATTTCACAGGATATACCTAGTCGGTCGGCTGTTTAAGAGGGCGTGTAGGAGGGGATATAGTTCTATGATTCATGTTCGGCCAACCTCCAGACTGTTTTCCAGAAAAGCCCCAAGCCCAGTCCAGTTATTTTTGTGTCTCACCTCATAGTTTTAATTTTGATTTGTGATTTGGGCTGTTATAGTGCAGCCATTTGAATGGCGCCTGGATTTGGATTGCTAGGACTGTCCTGGAGCAGGAATATCTTCAGAGGTTGCAGCCTCTTAAACACAACAACGTTATGCTAAAAGATCGCCCAGGGGTGTGCATCCCCATCTGACTACACAGATTCCTAAAATTTTCAAACCTTTTTTGAATGTTTTTGCTTTGTTTTTTGGTTTTTAAACTCTCCGCAATCCTTCTGACTTTGATTTTGTCTCGCGATTCTTGCCTTTGACTACTGATACTGTAGATGTTTTACTGGTTCTGGCCATCACTACAGTTTTTTACTATGTCCTTGTCTTCCAGTCACCTTCTTAATTCGCATTCCTGCTGGTATAACACATTGTTCACAGTGCAGCAACTATCAATGTTCATGTCAGGGGAAATATGGAAGTCACTAAGCATTGCACTGTGGTGGACTATAATAACTAAATAAGCACATCCATTGTGCAATTCAGGCACTGACATTCTACCTTCTCAAGTGCAAGCAACAGAAAAAATATAAGAAAAGTACACAAAGAACACTTGTACTGCCCTAATTGCAACGCCGGGCTGTGCGTTGGGGACTGCCTTAAAAATCTATCACACAAAGGATGTGCAGTTTGTGCACTAAACCTAAATCAGTACAGCAGCGGACAACTAGACATACCTTTCTTGATGTATTTATGTTGACTTTTTGGCTTGTTATTCCAGGGGTAAATATAAATCTAAGGAGGTTACATGGGAGTTGGCATAGCAAACCTGTTAGCAGCACCCACATCCCCCCAGGTACAGCATAAAAGGATAAAGGAAGACAAAAAGATAAGGAACTTTTACAGAATTAAAAAAAGATTTCTAAGTAAGGAAGAGAAGCTACAAAACAAATAAAGGAGATGCTTAACAAACACATATGCATTAACAAGATTAAGTAAACAACTTATGAAAAATATAACAAAAATTAGAGATGGGGCCCCCGACAAAACCATACCTTTGATGTGTGTGTGTAGCTGTGTTCACCAGGCTCTCAGTATCAGTGGATGTTTGCATGTGTGTGTGTGTGAATTTGTGTAATCACAAGAACTGCAGACTTGGTGTGTGTGTTTGTTTGGGTGTGTACGGACTGTGTGTGTCTGAGCGTGTGATGGTGCTCACTGGACTTTCTAATGAAGTGAGTGTGTGTTTGTGTGTGAGTTAAATCACATATTGCCATTCACTCATCTCTGCGGCCCACTGCTGGCCCACTCATTTGGCTTAAAATGAAGCGCACATTATGTAGCTCTCTGTCACACACACACAGGCATTTCTGTTCATTTTTTTCACAGCTCCAGTCTTGTCTATTATTAATATGCTTTTGCCATGTAGCCCCCACCCTCTTCACACCCCACCGCACACCCCCATTGCCATACTCACAGTTGGCAGAGAGCAGCTTCAGAAAAATCAGTTTTAGGACGTGCGACTGGTTCATGATGGAACTGATTCAGTGCCTCCGCTCTCGTGGGACTTACATGCAGCCCGACTCTTGGCTCTTATTCCGCCAGATCAGATCGGCAGCAATGCTCAGGTTTCCCAGTTCCAGTTTCAGTTTCCATGGTGACTTTACCACCCTGTACGGCTTACCTGGGGTACGAAGACAGTATCTTACATGTCTCTGAAATGCAACCTTTTTTTTTCTTCTCGGAAGTCAAGGTTAATTAAAAATAAATACCAAATTATAAAAACTCAGGGTAGAGGCTGCTGCTTTGAACAATACTGTATGCGTAAGAGGCTGCACAAGAGAGAAAGTGTGGCATAGTGGTTAAGACTTTGGAAGGCAAGGTTCAAATCCCACTATTGGCACTGTGTGACCTCGAGCAAGTCACTTCACCTGTATGTGCTCCAACTGGAAATAAAGAAAAGAAATGCAACTAACTGTATCTCAGATGTTGTAAGCACCTTTGATAAAGACATCAGCCAAACAGGTTAATAATAAAAGAAAGCAAATAAGGTGCTCAGAGCTTCATAGGATGGTGCTACTACTGCATTCTCCTAAAAACAAAGCCCCAGCTTCCCTGAAGTGTTAAAATTCCATCAGAGTACAAAATAAATGGAAAATATAAAATAGTCAGACTTGGCCAACACAGCACATGGAGGTGACGGTGGGGCCTCAGCTATCATTTACTGTCCATTCATTCTGATAAGTGCTGCCAGTCCTGCTTTCACAGCAAATGCATTGCTACAGAATGCAATTTATTATCTCAAACTTGATGATTAGCAGTGAGTGGTCTTAGTTAGTGTATCCTCCTGTAAGAGCCAATCTTAGAAATCTAATGTGAAATGTTAAATTAACACAGTGTCTGCCTAATTTCAATAGCACATCACTTTCTCATATTTACTTAGAATATGGTATAGTCTTTTATACCCTATAAGTTAACATGAAACAGAACTTTCCTTGCTATATCTATAAAACTGATTGTTAATTAAGCCAGTTAGAAAACAGTCCTACAGCTAACATGGGCTGTTAGGTAAGTTTGCAAATAGGAGATTGGCATACAGTATTCTGACTGTGCTTAACGTTCTGCACGTAATATGACTGTATGACCAAACTTACTAGATAAAAAAGCCTTAACCAGAACTTTTCTTTTCTTTGTAATATCAAATTTTCTCTATTTTTGTGTGAACTGTTTTTCTTTGGATTTTTACTAATACTTTTAAAACAAAGACATTTAGTTTCTGGAATTATTTGAGAGCCATTTTTAGAACTGTCCTATGAAGCAAACTGAAAGGTGCAGAACTTTGATCATTTTGAAGAAATGCAGCTACACCTCCCACCACAGCAGTACATGGCAGAGCACAGCGCCCCCTCTCTGGTCAAGAAGGGATTGTACCTGTGACAGCACGTTACTCACAATGCAACCAAGATGCTGGCCACTGGTGTAGCACAGGATTTCACAACCGTATTCTTTTTTTCACTCTCATTCTTTGTACAGTCGTGTATTATGTCTACAAACAATAATATCCCCTCTTTAGTAAACAAGAAAAGTGGAGCTACCGTCAAATTAACTGTGATGTTTTTTGTTACAGCCACACCAAAGGGACAGCATATGCCATCAAAGACACACATGCCTCAATGTGCTCAAGGAGGACTTAGATACAGATTACAGTTAGGCTAATATAGAACAAGTTGCCACTCTTTAGTGCCACACTGTATTAAAAAAAAACACACAACTTAATTTTATTTAATAGAAAACACAAATTCGCTTACTAGACATACTCCTTACCCCTGTGTAGAAGTATGGCAGACACAGATGAGCAAATGGTGACATACTGATATGGCTGCTCATCTTGCTTCACTAACTGCATGGGGTTTTACTGGGTTTGCTGTTTCTCTATTTATTTATCTTTTATTATAAGCATAGAACATTCCATACAATCAAGTCAAACTTAACACAACTAAAATCAAATCAACCCTCACCCATGAGAAAAAGAGGAAGGCCAACAGCCAGAGTAAAACTTTTGAGAGTAGTAAAGAGAGAAAGGAGTTTTTCCCCCCAGTAAAAGTGTTTAGTCTAAAATATTATTGATTAGGTCCTGCCAGGTTTTAAAAAAGCTTTGACGAGGTCCTCTAAGTATCTCTTTTTTTTTTCGTTACTTTGATCAATTAGCACTAACACACTATCTACATTTTTCATTATTTTTTTACAATTTTGAAACTTATATTAAAGATGGCCGTGGTATTAAATATAAAGTGATCAAATTCTGCCCCTACCAAATTTTAAGAAAACAAAAAACTGTATATGAAAGAAGGCATCTGCCTCAAAACACTTCCGACTGCTCTGTACCTGATATTTCTGGCCAGTGCCCATCTCCCACCCAAGACCACAGCTTATAATGCATCCTTCTGTACCATCTTCAGGTCTGATAATGGATCATGTAGCAGTTTAGGCCAGGTGCAGGAACAACAGACTGCTTGAACAAAATTTGGGGTGCCAACCAAGTCATCCTGTTTAACATTAATGAAAAATAAACAAAAGTAATGCCCATCTTGGAGTGAAATGCCCATGGTTTCAGGTTAAAATTATAACAAAAACATTGTAGGTCAGTTTAATAGAAGTCTGTCTACTGGTTCATCTATCTATATAAGAATGTGGTGCTCTTATGGGCAAGGAACCAGAAGGGGCGGAGTCAGCTGCCCTCACTGGGCGGTTTCTCAGTGCTGTGGGGAGGGAAGGAGAAGACAATGTTAGTGATGGCGCCCTCTGTCGTTCCAGTAGATTAGTGCATACCTTGACAGAGCCGGAGATCCTCTGACGAGTATGTGTGACACAATGCACAACAAAACACCACTCTGACTCTCTGTGGTATCCCCTCCAACACCCCCTGCACACACACCCACCTGTTCATCTGGATTCAATTCACTTATTCTATAGCACCCTTCATTACAGTTTCAATCAGAGCAGTGAATGGACTGCGAACTATGAAGCATAACGAAGATTAGAAGCACACAGAGAAATACAAAAGAGCTCCAGAAAGGCTGAGTCAGCATGTGTCTGTGAAAAGATAAAATAAATAAATGCTAATTCCAAGTTGAAAAATAAAAAGAAACTTGTTTCAGGTGACTCATTTTCCTATAAAGCAGACATCATGTTACTAGAGATCTCGTTCTTGCTTGAATTATTTTTCACTTATTTGTTCCTTATGAAAAGAATAAAGTACCACAGGCATGGGCGCCGGCAGGGGGGTGCAAGTAGGTGCACGTGCACCCCCCTAGCTTTTGAAATAAAAGGAAATGGAGAAAAAAAATAAATCTTTCAATAATAAGAAAAAACGCGAAAAAATAGTTTTTATTTTAAATTTTTAAATTACAATTAGACGTTTACATTTTACAACTATACATAAACAATCATTCACTTTGTTTCTAAAAGAGCATCTCAAGCCTTCTTTTTTGTTGTCCAAACTTGTCTACAACTTTGTCGATAAATTTTGGACAATTATTTATTCTTTTTTTGTGTACACTAAGCATACATAATCCACTTAATCTATCGTCACTCATTGTAGATCGGTTCCAAGTTTTGACGCGCCGTAATGTGCTAAAAGATCTTTCAATACTGCAGGTTGTTGCAGGAATTGCACGTGCACCTACTTGCACCCCCCTGCCGGCGCCCATGTGCACCCCCCTGAATTAAATCCTGGCGGCGGTAATGACCACAGGGTAATTATTTCTAATTATAACATAAGTTGCTTAGAGCAGCATGGTGGCACAGTGGTCAGGCTTTCTGCCTCACAGCTTCATTGTTGAAAACCCAAATCATGGACCTAAGCAGTGCTTGTTGTGGGGTTTGCAGGTTCTCCCTATGACTGTGTGGGTTTTTCTTATAATAATCTAGATAACAATAATTATAATTTGTTTAATAATTTATAATAATTTTCTTATAATAATCCAGATTTCCTGCCACACAATGTCACGTCTGTATTAGGAGCAAGTGGAGCACAGCCTCACCAGATGTCCAGCAAAATAAGTAAAAAGCTCCCTTATGTACAGTAATTTAATTATCATTAAAATGTTTATGTCAACTCTCTGCTTTGTCTTCTGGCCAATTCTTCCCCAATTTTCATCAAATGCTCAATGTAATTACTTTAACTGATATGCAAAAATATACAGTATATATATAATAAGTTTCACTCCCATCAAGTTTTAGATTTTCTTTATTGATTTTAGGGTGCTGAATGCAAATCTGGCAACAAAATAACTTTATCATATCCAGTTTTTGAGAGATGAAGGTTTAAAATGAAGAAACACTACTTTACAGGAAAAGTTGAATATAGTTTTTAAAAATTAATTATATTGAATTCAAAAAATTATACATTGCACAAATAATTGCTTTAACTATAATTATTATTACAAAAAGTAGTCAACTGGTAGATTTTTTCTTCTTATATTCCCTGGAAGGTGTTTCATGGTGGAATGAGCAACCAGTAGCCTGCTAACATGGACTCATGCCACATTCCACTATAACGACCGTCCAGCTGGGTAATGCCCTGGTGGAGCGTCTCCCCGTGTTCACCCGAGGCCACCTCATGTTCTTGGGAGAAAATCCAAATGAAAGTGTAGGAAATAGACCTTGTAAAGACATGTTACAGTCTTAAAAATAAAGGTGCCAGAGTGGTTCTTCAGAATGATGCCACAAAAGACCCATCCACACGAAGGCTCCATACAGTAAATAACCATGAGCAGTGTGATGGGCGGCTGGCAGTTCAACCCGGCCAGGATGCCCCGAGAATGAAAGGATGGGGGAAGGCACCAAGTTTTGGACACTGCCTCCTCCAAGACGCTAGATGGCAGCTCCCCTGCAGTATAGCGGTGTACCCGGATTCCTGCAGGGCATACTGGGACTTGGAGTTCAGTTTCTTAGCCCTGTTGGGTGCCGTGGGTGCCACCAGGGGGAGTTGTCAAAGGACCTGGGGGAGTCATACTTTTCCTATACCCCGGAAGTACAAATGGATCACGTGGACAGGAGCCCCGAAGTACTTCCAGGCTGACTAAAGAATTTGAGTTCTCCATCTGACCTGGAAGTGATGGCAAGTCACGTGGGAGGAAGAACAGAAGCACTTTCAGGTCAGGCACTATATGAAGAACTGTTGAAGACCCAGCAAGCGAGCCAGAGTCAGGAGGAGCTGGACATTGTGATTGTTGATTTACTTGTGTTTATTGTGGCTGTGGTGCTTTGGGCATGATTATTAAGAAGAACTAGGAGGCTTTGTCCCCAGCTCACTTCACTCGCCGCCACCCCCCCGCTTGCTCTACACACCAGCAACTTCACATCTCTGCTACTCACATATGTGGAATTCACTTTCACCAAACAACAAAACTTTTAATTCTTGTGGATATGCCTCTTCATTGGGAAGAAACACTGCTTTTCCCTGATGGCAACACAAATTAGACGATCTACAAGTCTCCGACTTAAAGTTTGAATCCGAACAATATATTCAATCTCTTTTCACTGTTACGTTATTTAACCGAGTAATAATTTCCATTTGTTTGCACTAATGAGATCTTTATTATCATGTTTTTGAGACTTTTGAATTTTATTTCTTTCATTATCTCTAACCTGCTCTGTCTGTGTACCATGTCTCTATGTCTTTACGACGTTCTACTTTGTCATCTACTCTTTGCCTTTTATTTCCAGCCCCAGGCATGGTTAAATCTCTCTTGCACAAAGTCTCATCTCACAGGATGTGAAAGTGTCTCTCTGAGAAAGTCACGTCTCGTCTCTCTCTTCCAAAAATTTTTTTTATTATAATAGAGAGAAATAATTAAAATGCTTCTTAGTGCTTTTACTTTGTGTCCTGAGAATCTGTCTGTTGGGATTAAAGGGGCGACAGCAACACCTAGTGTCTTTCAGCAGATAGGAACAAATTTACGGCTCATGATTTTAAAAGGACTCTCGCTGCATACAACAACACAGGCTAAGTCCAGTTTTCTTATTCTGTTAGTGTCCTGCTAGGTAGCCTACCATAAATTCAAGATTTAATTTTTTCCTACATATTAGGCACAAAGCACAAAGAACCAGCTTCACTTGCAAAGAACCCTTCCCAGAATGAAGTGGTGCTTTGTTAAGCAGCGGCTCCACAAGGGACCGCACAATCCAGTAAAACACCATAAAATACAATCAAAGAACTGAATAGGAAAAGAGAAGCTCCTCAACAAGCTCCTCACAATTTTCTGTCTTTGTTTTGCCAAGAAAATGGCGACACTTGCTCTTTTTTGAATAAAGGAAGGCTGTGTATTCTTGTACTGTTTGCTTAACATTTACCTGGTCGAGACAATGAACAGATCAGACTGACTACAAAAAAACATTTCAACAGCAACTTTCTTTATTCTGGACAATAAAAAGGCATCTTTATAACCTTCTAAATATAAATTCCTGACTATTTTGAAGGAATAAGAAGAAAGAAAAAATACTGATTGAGAATTAAAAATGAGAAAATGCTTAATTTTGGGGTTATTTTCACCACAACTGACGTTAAGAACAAGAAAGAGTGTTTTTTCCAGCTGAAAAATATACTTCAAATAATATTCTTAGCATGAAAAATACTTATTACATCTTGCTTGAAGAAGGGGACTGAGTTGCCTTGAAAGCTTGAATATTGTAATCTTTTTAGTTAGCCAATAAGAGGTGTCATTTTGCTTAACTTCTCACTATGTCATAAAAGAAACTTAACTTATTTGTAAAAAACATCTACTTTTTTTTCTTCAAAACTGCGTTTTTGACTTAATCCAATATGTTGCAGAAATAAGTTGGGGTAAAAAAAATTCCAGTTTCAGAAATAGATTCAGCAAACCCAAATCGTTAACATACAAGAAAGGATTTTGGTGAAGCCCAATGACAGCTGAAATTATCTCGCGTTTTGTAGCAGTTTTCACGCCAGGTCTGTCAAGCTCGTTTCCTGCTGAAGGGCTGCACCAATTGGCCCTGCAGTGTTCTCTGTTGGGTGTGTGTGTGTGTATATGTGTGTGCACATCAGACCTGAGCTTTCCAGTTTAGAGATGAGGCGTGAAGGTCATCGTCCATATTGAAATAACAGCCATCTCTTGTCTTGTTTTTAAAATTGTGCATTTGCACATCTAGTATGAGCTTTACCCATTTGTGGCCATGCAGCACACAGCAGTGTAGAGGTGTAGTATAGCTGGCACCACACTATGTACAGTCAGTAGTGGTCACTCCCGCTGAGCGTTAATAAGAAGCAGGAGTGAGTGGAAGGAGGATGGCTCGCCGCATATGGAGTCTGGGACTTGGGAAGTGGAAGCCCCAGTGTGAGCGCCCTGGTCGCTGGGAGCCCAAGTCACAGTCTGGTGGAGCCCACCGGAGCCAGGCATCGGAAAGACGAACAGACCAGCAGAAGTAAGAGAAGGTCAGCTGCAGGTAGGGCGACTCCCCTGGTGCATAGTCTGGATGGAAGAAGAAGGGGAGTCGCCAGTAAGAAGAAGGCACTGGGCTTTGTTTTTAAAAGGACTGCTTCTAGCCATTGTTTTAACCTCGTTTTTAACTGGATTTATTTATTGGATTTTAACCTCCACATTTTTCACTTGTTTTTAATGGATTATTTATTTATGGAACTTTATGCATTGCACTTGTTTTGAACACTTTGTTTTTGGTTTTGTTTTAAATAAAAGCACTATTTTGCACCATCTCCTTGCTTTGTTGTTGATGTCTTCACTGTCTAGCTCATTACCAGTGGTGTCGGGTTCGAGAGCTCCCCAGAAGCCAGATGGGAGTACGGAGCAGAACCCGCATCATCACAAGAGGTACAAAAAGTTCAGTCCCATTTGCTCCCTTAAAGGTATCCAATGTAATGTGAAAAATCAAAATGCGGAATACCTCATCCACAAAACATCACGCTGTTTCTTCATTTCCACCCACTGCTAAGAAGGACAGGCTTACATATAAAAAAGCCACTAAGGCAGCCTACGTATGTGTGCTCGTCCACTTTGTGCCAAAGAAGCCAGCAGTCTGAAGGTCCTGCTTCAAACAAGTGCAGAGTCCTAACACAGGTATGCATGTAGAAAATCATTTTTTAAATTGTTTTTCTGGCCTTCCACTGATAAGCAAAAACATGGCCACACGGTAATTAGCACTGCTAATGGATGTGCCGTGCAGCGTGTAGTTTGATCGTCCGGTGGGTGTAGTTTGTGTATTCTTCTATATTAGGGTTGCCAGATTAGAAAATTAGAAATACAGGACACTCTTAAAATCTCTCTCTGTATTACTATATATATAAATTTATACATACCCCCTACACACCCAGACCAATATATTATATAAAAGTAGAGACATAAGTTAAAAACATAAAGCAAGGATTTTAATGGGTTAGGAGGAAAACAAAAGTAAAATCATCCACCCATCCATCCATCCATTATCCAACCCGCTATATCCGAACTACAGGGTCACGGGGGTCTGCTGGAGCCAATCCCAGCTAACACAGGGCGCAAGGCAGGAACAAATCCCAGGCAGGGTGCCAGCCCACCACAGGGCATATACACACAAACCAAGCACACACTAGGGACAATTTAGGATCGCCAATGCACCAAACCTGCATGTCTTTGGACTGTGGGAGGAAACCGGAGCACCTGGAGGAAACCCACGCAGACAAGGAGAGAACAAAAGTAAAATCATTTGAAAATGATTTAATACAAGCTAAAAAAAATTCTGTAAAAGTGAAATCATTTGAAAATATTTATTTAATACAGACAACAAAGAAATATTAGTCAGTCAGTCAGTCAGTCAGTCAGTCAGTCATCTTCCAACCCGCTATATCCTAACACAGGGTCACGGGGGTCTGCTGGAGCCAATCCCAGCCAACATAGAGAATATTATTATTATTTAATACAGGCAGTTAGAAAAAGCAGTAACAACACACTTTGTTGACAGTCACTGTATGTTGCAATGCTGATACAGAACTACACAGCAGTGCGGCTGGAGAGCAAAACGGTGAGAGTGTCGCTGTCCTCGGCCAACCATAGCAACTGAACAAGTTGCAAACAGGCAGCAAACATGAGTTTCCTCGTTACATTTGGGTTATTGTTGTCAAGACAATCTGAGAAAAGAAAGTATAATTATTTATAAAGTTACAACTAAGTACCGTAAGAAGGTAGTAAAAATATATTTTTATTACAAAATTTGAAAATGAACTAAATACGGGAAATTTGGGTGTCCCTGAAAGGTCAGTATGGGACAGGGGACAAAATGATCAAATATGGGACATGTCCCGTATATAAGGGACGTCTGGCAACCCTATTCTATATCATTGCGTGTTGTACTTTTTCTTCTCATCGTTAAACTCTAAATTAAGGTGTTGCCACTTTAGTGTTGGCAGTTACAATACTTTTTCCTTGACAGTAGATACTTGTGAGGCTCTCACTTGTTTCTGTTTATTATTTAAGTCTATCTGGTGGTATTTTGGGAAAATATTGAGGGACAGTGATAAAGTTTCTCTCAGGCCTTGGGCTAGTTCAGGGCGATGTGTGCTCAGATTTATTATTTTTTTATTACGGCAACGTATGACAACAGCCTTTGAGCATCAACTGAATCATCTGAGGAAGACGTGCTGTGCCACCTTTAAAGATGAACAGCTGTCCTGTTAATTTCTTAACGTCATACACTCAATGAAACTTCAGAGACTTTACCAAGATGTGCGCTTTACTGCATATCTTAACAGTCTCTGTGGCAAGGGCAGAGCTATGTCATTTTAAAAAACTGAAATTGTTAAAAAATGATTTATGCTCAACATTGTGCCATCACTGAACTAATTCTCTCTGTTGAACGTCAGTCTGCATGCTCACTAAAGTTATTAACAACTTCACAGCTGCAAAAGCTTGGTGGCGGAAACTGTAGAAGTTAGTGAAGTAAGACAGGACTTGAGTTTTTACAAACTATTTTTGTTTTACTTGATGTTGAAGGAATAGTTGGACATATTGGTTTTGCAAAATATCCACTAAATTCCACAGCTTGGAAAAGATTTTGTCACAGAACGGCTTAGTCATTTTTCATGCTGATTTCAGAAATGTACTTATATTGTTTCTATCACCTGTGAGTTATTTTTTAGAGGTTCAACATTTAGTAAACCTTTTTAAGGTGTATTTTTTAAGTTAAACTCACGTTTAAAATGTTTTTATTGGTGTTTGTGAACATTTTCTGACATTGGAAAAAGTGAATTCAGGGCAAGTGGAGCCCCATATGCTTGCTGACTACTGCTGGACTTTTAAGAAGGATATTCCTGAGGTCAAATACACAAGCTAACAGTTCTTTAAGGGCACTTTACAGGCTTGGGTTGTTCTTTATGGCCCATTGCTTGATACAGACCATTTTCATTCTGCATATGAAACAAGATTTTTGGGCTTTCAAAATCTTTAGTGTCTAGTAGGTGACCTATGGGGATTCTGAGAGATTTAGCCTGGTATTGTATGCAGCAAGAGCCCTTTTAAAATCAAGCATCCAGTGGCGTCTCACAAGTGTCTTTGGCATTTGTCTTGAAATGTAAAAGATATATATATATATACTAGCAAAATACCCGCGCTTCGCAGCGGAGAAGTAGTGTGTTAAAAAAGTTATGAAAAAGAAAAGGAAACATTTTAAAAATAACGTAAGATGATTGTCAATGTAATTGTTTTGTCACTGTTATGAGTGTTGCTGTCATATATTTAAAGGAAATATAACCATCATTTAAAAACTGCATTTTGTGTTTACTTGTGTTATATTTGACTAATGGTTAAATGTGTTTGATGATCAGAAACATTTTGTGTGACAAACATGCAAAAGAATAAGAAATCAGGAAGGGGGCAAATAGTTTTTCACACCACTGTATATACACACACATATACAGTACATACATACATACACACACACATATACATATACACATACATACATACAGTTAAATATACATATATATACACACATACACATACATATATATATATATATACACATGCATACATACATACACACACACACATATATATATATATATATATATATATATATATAGACACATATATATACATATATATACAGATCTACATATATATACATATCTACATATATACACACATATAAATATATGAATATCTACATATATATACACATACATACATACATACATACATACATACATAC
>JANRMT010062815.1:28833355-28857476 GCA_026402145.1 Polypterus bichir lapradei
TATCTATCTATCTATCTATCTATCTATCTATCTATCTATCTATCTATTTATTTTCCCCAGCTTGACCGCCCAGTTCGAATTAATTCCTACGTGCAAACAGCAAGGCTGCCGGATTACTATAGCACTCCGTCCTTGGGCACGTCCTGTACCGTCAGCGGCTGGGGAGTCACACAAGTCTACAGCTACACTTTGTCCAAAGAACTTCGTGCTGTCCAGGTGCCAATAATATCATCGTCTGCCTGTAACATTTATTATTCTGGAAGAATCACAGAAAATATGATTTGTGCTTCAACGAACACTGGTGGCAAAGACTCGTGCCAGGTAAGAGCTTTTCCTTAACATTACTGTGTTTTGGTAGATGTCAGAAGGATATGATTGATATAATTTGAATTCAGTGATAATCCCACTTATCATGTCTGGAAAACTGAGCAAAATAATGCAGAGACCATGTAAATTCTTAATTCAAGGCAGTTATGAGAGTACAGTAAATGCATTTCTGCTACAGCACTGTTGTTAATATGGAGAAGGTACAAGTTCTGCATGGGTCCTCCCAGGGTTCCGCAGATATCCTAAAGATGTGCACATTTAGGGAACTGGTGAATCTAATTAGCCTTGGCATAAGTGTGTGTGTGAGACTGTGTTTTTGTGTGAACCCAGTGATGGACTAGCACTCCCCTCCATGCTCATTTCTGTCTTATGTCCCATATTGCTAGAACAGACTCCAGCCAGTAAATGTAAATGTGCATTAAGAGGGTTTGATGAACAGACTCACCCCACGATTAGGAAAGCTTCCTGTCTTGCATTGTGTATGGCCAGTATAGACTTCCACGACCCTTTAATGGTTGTCTTAAGGTGTCGTGAATAATGGACTATCTGTTGGGCAGACAATAGTTTGTGAGACACAAGGACTGTGTGAGCACCACAAGGAATAGTCCTGTTGAATTTCTCTTCACACTGTACACTCTCGACTATAAATATAACACCAGGTCATGTCAAATGCAGAAATTCTCAGGTGATTCTGCACTTATGGGGTGTATTGATAAGGGGGATGAGACAAAGTATAGTAGTCAGCTGGAGATCTTTGTTTCTTGGTACAAAGTGAATTGTCTGAATCTTGTCAGGGTGTGGATGTAGAGGTGGTGCGCTGCTAGAAGTACCTGAGGGTCCACATCAATGACAGGTTGGACTGGTGTCCTAACACAGAGAAACGATAGAAGGGTGATGCAGGCTCTTTTGTGTTAGGATACTTCGTTCCATTCATGTGGAAAGTGACATCCTTTACATCTTCTACAACTCTGCGATGGTCAGTGCAATTTTCTACACTGTGGTGTGCTGGGCTGGAAATATCACTTCAAGAGAGGCCCACCGAATCAACAAGCTGATTGAAAAGGCAGGCTCAGTTATGAGATGCACTCTGGAACTCCTTGAGGTCGTAGCAAAGGAGAGGATTTAAACAAAACTGAGTGCCATTATGAACAAAGTTGCACATCCTCTCTCTGACACACCAACACTGAGGACTTTCAGCCCATGAAAATTTCAGTAGAAGTGTGTCAAGAAACACCACAGGGACTCCTTTTTACCAACAGCAATATGGCTGTTATCTATGTAGTGAGCTTCTTTGAAAAGCCAAATTTCCACTGGGGACAAATGAAGTTCTTTCTAATAGAGAAATGGGTTCAAAAATTGAATGAAGTTTTTTTTTTTTAAAATGTGTGGATTTCTTTCCATTTACACTTATGCTGTCTTTTCCAGGGTGACTCTGGAGGACCTCTGGTGTGTGGAGGAGCTCTTCATGGCATTGTTTCCTGGGGCATCAGCTGTGCAAATGCAAGATACCCTGGAGTTTACACCAAGGTGTCTAATTATGTGTCGTGGATCGAGCGCGGTACATCTGAACAGTGACTCTCCTGTACATAAAAATTCCACACTGCTATACAATATTGTTATTGAATGAATAAAGACAAAACATTTCTCTTTTGATAAATTAGACCATTATACTCTTTTAAATAATTTGTTAGAATGGCCCACAGTTTGAAAATATTACACAGTTGTAATATGTACAATCATCGTGCCAAAAATGAATGCAGATAATACTTGCCTTGGCCTTGGTGGTATCATTATTCTAGGCATAGACTTCACTGCTTTTAGAGGATCCTCTCCCTCCCTAAAATGAAATATACAGAGGAGGAAGATTCAGGTGTTTGGTGAAGAACAAATGAGAGTTATCTTTGTGTTCAAATAACCTTGACTGTTGTAGTGGGTTCAAGCACCAGTCGCTCTAAGTGCACCGTCCTGAGATGACAGTGGAGAGGTTACAAAATCAAATCTCCCACTCAGTGAAACTCCCACTTCAGGCCATTTTGTTATAATGTTGCATCTTCCACATTTAAAAAGGCATGTGAGGCCTCCAAAAGGTTTTACTGGCCATGCCAGGCCACCTTTGCCTCACCTCAAATGGCTTAAGCCCACCTGTAATGGCCTGCCTCAGGCTTCACAGGCCCAAAAAAAGAATTCTGCCTCAAGAGTAAACCTAAATGTCCCAAAATCCCCACAAGAGGAGGGATGTTTTGTAAACCTTTAAAAAAAAGGGCAAAAATAAGCTTTATAAATGGACGACAGTTTTAACAAAAATGGAACAACACAAGGAAAAACCAAAAGAACAAAAATTGTCAAACAGATTGGCCTAAAAAAGACAGTCCACAGCAAGAACAGCAATACAGAAGAATAATTCAAAAACAGAACAAAGAATCGAAAAAATAAGTAAATCCAAATGGAATACAATATTTACAAATTCCACAATAAGTGAATGATCTCCAGCTCCTGCGTATTCCCAGCATACTTTTATAAGCCGGGGGGTTGAGGGCTCAGGAGTTGCGACATCAAGGTGGCCCCACCTCCTGGGGCTTCACTCATAAGTAACACAAACTATTTAAAAAGAGAGTACAGAATAAACCAATAATAAGCAGGATCAACAAAATAACATACAATTATACAAAAATAATACAAAAACCATGAAAATAACAATAAAATAACATAAAGACATATTAATCCATGACAAACATATACGATAGTTAATATTCCTCCAGTGGAGGTCACTAAGCTGTGTTTTAATAAACTTCCAATATCTGCTGTCCATTTGATCATTCTGTGTCCAGCCATTGTTATCAAACCTTCTTAATCAAGTCTCAACAAATCAATTCTATTTAAAGCTGCTGTGATGAGGGGTCTTACACACTTCCAAGTTGGACTTTATAATTTTGATAAATGTGTCTTATCTTTGAAAATCGTAAAACATAAAATAAGACAAAAACTGAAACTGGTGGAGTCTTTCACCATGTTGACATTGCTTTGATTTAACACCTTTGCCATAGATGTCTTTATATTTATAAAACACATGTAGACAGGACTGGTGAACTAATAGGAGTATCAGATATCTGTGCAACTACACAATAACATAGAAATTGCATCGCTTCACCTGAATCTGATGTTCACCTACTGACTGAACTCTCAATTGCAGATGAGGACCCTGACAATAAGCAAAGGTACACATTTAGAGTTGCCCTGAAACATCATGATACAGCTAGACCAGGACAATACAGGGGTCTCATATGATGAAGAACAGTCCTTCCTCACAAAAGAAATGGTCATAGCAGCACCCAAATTTTAAGTAGAATGACAGTGACTACAATCTGAATAGGGCCAACCAGGCGATCCTGTTCAGACTCAGATATGGACACAACAGGATGCATGCCCACATGAACAACAAACTATAAGATGGCTAGACAGACAGACAGATGTCCTTGTGACCCTGGCCCAATGCACAGTGAACACCTCATCCAAGACTGCTCCTTCCAGGATGCCCTTAGATCAGCCCTGTGGCCTGACCAAGCAACCCTGAGGACAAAACGTTTTGGTAACCTGGAGGGTCTGCGGAGGACAGCTGAATTTCTGCAGGTGACTGGCATGGGCAGCTACTGATTGACAAAGAAGAAGAGATGTCCTGACTTTCCATGCAACATTAAGTAGCTATGTTAATCAAGACAGTCCGACATTATGCACCAGATTGCCACCATGGAGCTTCTTAGCCACTGCACAGTTTTCAGTTGCACCACTTGTCCAGACTCCACTAGATGTTTATGGTCCTTCTTCCTTTTTCAGAAGGTATGCACAATGTCTTGGTGGGCTCCTAAGTGATCAATCTGAGTTTTCCCCCAATAGGATGATGATACTGGACTGGCAGAAGGAATTGCATAGCCCTGTGATCCTACTAGCTATAAATTTGGGACTCATAGGGAATTCAATTGGGAAATTGTCCTAAGGGAAGGAAAGCAAACAAAAATGATCCAAAATTGAGGTAACTTCATCCAGAATAGATATACTGTATCACGTCTAGCACCAAGCTCCATCAAAGTCATGTAGGCAGATATATATGGCTCAGCCAGACTCAGCTCTCATTCCTGGCTTAAGATCATCACCAGCAATTCAGGTAGCAGGTCATGAAGACCACGTTTATGTAAAGCTGTTAAAGATGGTTAGACAAAGTAGCTTATTTATTGTTTCTCATACTGTATAAATAAATTCATTCACTGTGTTCTGATTCAGACATTTCCAAAAATATTCAATTACATTTATATTGATCAAAAGTATATTGTGTATACGGTACAGTTTCACAGAATGCACACTCAAAGTGAACTTTATAAAAGAACACACTAACAAGCGCATTACAAAATAATTCTGACCCTTGACACTTTACCCAGAAAAGCACAGATTGAGGAAAGGATACAAATGTACAAACAAACGTAAGGAAAACTTAAATCACATATATTGTAGTATTTTACAATGTTATCTGATTTGCTGATATATTAAGTGCTGAAGAAACATTCAGATAGCAAATAAAACACATCTAAAAGGTGAGAGAATAAGGATCAAGACACATTCTGGATTAGTGAATACCCCTGGGTGAATTTTGGTCAGGAAACCAAAGGGTGCTATGAAACAAAAGGCCATATGCTGTTGAGACTAAAAGCTGTGGACTTCAAAGATAACCTTCAAAACTGGATTTCAAGATGGTTAACCATCAGGACGTAAAGTACAGATAAGAGGAGAAAGCTCTACATGGATTGAGTTCCTCGGGGGTCTGTCCCTGGACCATTGGTTTTTCTGTTTTATATTAATGACATAGGCTTTGATATAGTTGGTAAACTTGTGAAGTTTGTAGATTACACTAAAATTAGAGGAATACCAGACACTCAGGAGGCAGCAAAAGCAATTCATAATGACTTGTATAAGTTTCAGAGCTGGGCAAAGGCTTGGAAAATGCAGCTTAATGTAGAAAAGTGTTAAGTGCTACACGTGGGCAAAAGGAACATCAGTTATCAATACAAGATGGGATACACTGCTCTACAGGAAGCAATCTCTGAAAAGGATTTAGGAGATTATGTTGACATAACATTTTCATCATCAAAACAATGTGCAGCAGCTATTAAAAATACAAATAAAATGTAAGGTTATATCATAAAATCCATTGAATATGAATTGAGGGACATTATGCTGAAACTATACAATGCGGTAAAATAGGACACAAACAATGATAAAGAGTTAGGGCAATACCTTGGTGACCCTGTATAACTGAAAATCTTATAGCAAAGAAAAACACACAACAATTGCAGAATTCATAGACGCAATTTCATAACAGAACTGATTCAAGATGGATGATTTCTCGGTTACGAGTTCAAGTGGCAGAAAGGGTAGGGTTCAGGCGGTTGGACACAGAAGTGATGTCAGAAATGGAGTGGCTGTCAATCTTCGATTCCGCAGAAGGCATAGAAGAGAAGGCATTAATATACAGCGCCAACCTCTGGTTCGGCGGGTAATTACCATCACCAAAGCCTTTAAGCTGTCCCCATGCACGCACACGTATGACAAATGCACTAGCGATACTGTGCAGTTCTGGGGCCTCATGTATAATGCCTTGCATAGATTTTATACTAAAACATGACCTACGGATAAAACTAGAAATGTACGTATGCACAAAAAAATCAATATGCATAAAACTGCGCATAATTTAATATCTACATGCTGTCACACACGTGTGACTAGGAGCGAGCTGAGTGGACCAAGTGGAGGTGATTGCCCACCAGGCCAGGGGTGATGGGGTGCTCTAAACCTATTTCTGTTATCTCTGCAGACCAAATACGGGAAAACCTGCTTGATTTAATGTCACTTCCTGTTCCGGCGCCCAGACTGACATCACTTCCTATTCCAGTCAAATGGCATCACTTCCAGTTTACAGCATATAAAGTCTCCATTCTTCCAAACCAGTTCAGTTCAATCTGGGAACTCAACCTGAGACCATCCTCTTGTTTCTTTAAACCTTTTGCAGCCAGGGACAATATACGGGTGGCTGCTCCAAACCTTTTTCAGTGTGTTGAGACTCATTCTTTTACAACACTTTCCCTTCATAAATCCTAATCAATGTGAATTTTAGCACACATGCATGAGCCTATAGCCCCACCCTGACTCCTCCCAGAATTTCACCTATTTGAATATGCAAATCAATATAAATAGCCTCTTCCGTTCAGTGTTTTGATAAAAGATGATGGCAAAAGCATATGTAAAAAAGAAGAATTTGGAGGCAAGGAAAAATGTACTCTCTGGTGGCTTAAGCAGTGGTATAAGCAACAAAAGGATATTGATGGAGTGGCACAGCATGCCAGAGGCACTCAAAAGTTCAAGTTCAGAAAGTTGCACAGTGTCTGAAATATCTAAAAAAGAGGTGGTCAGATATCAAAAGTGACGTGTAGCTCACCATCTGAGTGTCAACACCACTGGACTTCTGGGCTCACACTGCTTGACCATGCTGCAGTTATTGGAGAGACACTTATATATCTTGACACAACATTAGTGAAATGCATTTTTGCATCACAGGTAATTTTCATATTAAAAGAGTGGAAATGCTTTCTATTTACATAAGCAAGCTGATTCTATGAAGGTGCCTTTATAGCAATGTGAATGCAGTCGACCGCTCCAATTATTTTTGGAAAACCAGATGTTGTTGTGAATTACACTTTGATGTTTGCTTGCTCCACCACAGTGTGAGGAAATCATATATATCGTGATAATAAATAGATAATATTCCACACTGTTGGCATGGTGACTAAGTGATGATTGTGAAGTAACCAATTGGTCAGGCAGTTCACGTTGAAAACCTCCTGTGGCCAAACACCCAAAGGAGCACATACAGTACAATTCCTCAAAGTCTGCCTTTGTAAATCTGACCCCAGTTCGGCACACAGCTCCTAGGGGACAGCTCTTGGAAATCGACTCAGAAGCCAGTCATCATCATGGGACAAGAAATCGAGAAGATCTGTAAATCCCCGTTCTCTTCTAATTCTTCCATTTGCGACATCTTCTAACAACACTAAAGCAGCTATGATATTTTGGCCATTCTGTGCACCATTATACTTTTACAGATTGATTACAATCAAGTGCCTTAAATTTGTAAATGATATGCAATTAATTTCAGTGTATTTGATAAAGCCCATGTCATGGAAAGCCAATCTGAAAAAGAAAGGGAAACCACACAGAAACACTGCTTTGACCCTGGGTGCTGCCCGTTTACAAAACTGAGCAGAAACGTGCGTACGTATGGTCTGAGGCTGCCGTGAAAATGTGCGTAGCATTATGCCAAGTTTAGTTTTTATACATTGTGATGGATGGCGGGGGATCATGCCCTACCGGGAGGCCTGGAATAGCAGGGAACCAGGAGAGGGGCAATTCATACCCTGGGACATGAGAGGGCAGCTCATGGGCTTGGGGCTTAGAAGCTTAACCCTGTTGGGGTCCGTGACCACTGCCACAGGACTCCTGGACAGCTCTGGAAGCATGGTCTGCAGCACTTCTGCCACACCAGGAAGTGCTGTCAGAAAAGGAGCTGGATTCGCATGCAGCACTTCTGCCACACCCGGAAGTGCTGCCGGAAGGTGATTGGAGAGCACCAGGAGCAGTTCCAGGTCCAGTATAAAAGAGGCCATCTACTCCATTAAGAGAGCCGGAGTCGGGAGGCAGAGGACCGAGCTTACAAGAACAGCAGTGGAGACGGCAGTAGAAACAGAGAAGTGTTACGTAAGGACTGAGTTATGGTGAGACTGTGGATTTGGGACACTGTGTTGTGTGCTAAAAAGAACTGTTTAATAAACGAGTGTTCTTTTGGATATTGTGGACCTTGGTGTCTGTCTGGAACCGGGCAGATCTTTCACAACATCTTGACATGAGCATGAAAATGTGCATGTGCAACATTTTTGTACACTGTTTATACATGAGTTCTCTGGTCTCCATGCTAAAAGAAAGACATAGCAGTAGTTGAAGTTGTGCAGAAGAGGTCAATAAAGTGCATCCCAGAACTTAAGGACATGTCGTACTCTGACAGACTTGGAGAATGAAAACTGTTCAGTCTCATGCAGAGGAGACTGTGTGGGGACCTAAGCAGAGTGTTTGTGAGAGTCTGGAACAAACTACTGAGACACTGAGATGGAGTAGCAACCTGGACAACCTTTAAGGATTATGGATGGATGAGATATTGGGGCAGTTTATATATTACCTAAACAAATATGTCTGATGCACCGAATGGTCTCCCCTTATTTCTCAAATTTCTTATGTTCTTAGCGTCTATAGTAAAAATGTTAAGTAACACATTAATTTTGTGTTTTAAAAAGATGGATATCTCTGCATGCCCTTTGATGGCCAAAATGCTAATTCATCTTAAGAGGAAGTAGGAGTGAAAGTGCAACTACTCTCCTCATCTGTTATAATCCTTATTAGTTGTTTTCTATTTACAACTTTTGATCATATTTTGCTCACACATTCTGCTATCTGTTGTTATCATTATCACAGTGATGTCATTGTGCTTCCATTTTGGGAAGACTTCTGTTCCTAATGCTGCCGTTAGACACTCAGTTTTCATGGCTGCAGCCATCTTATGTACTGTATGGCTATGATGCTGGTTGCAGTGTGACCACCAGCATCATGTGACGTCATCATGTGTCAGGTATTTAAGACGGCAACCTGCTCTCCTCTGTATACAAGCTTTTAGACATCTTTCAATTTCAATTTCAATTCAATATTATTGTCTTAAGAGGGACATTTGGTTAATCAGCAGGTTTTACAGACAGACCACAATGTGACATTAAAACCACAATACCATGAACAAAGCTATCACATTTAAATGTATTAAAAATACATAAAATATAGTAATGATCATAATACTGATAATGAAACATTTGATCAAACATACTTGACATAAAAATAAACCAGCATTTAGACTTGAATGATGATTGATACAAATGCTAACTTTTCATCCTTTGATTTAAGCCTGTGGATATTTATTAAAAAACTGAACTTATTTAGAAGATTACCAGCAGTTGGAATGGAGGAGTATTTGAACTGACTGTTTATCATCCTTGGAACCTTGAAACTGTGACCTGATGGCAACAACTGCAATGAACAAGGTGGTGTTTCAGTCCTGCTCTGCTTCTCATAATACTTCCTTATCTATGAGATTAGACAGTTGACATCTTGTTCTTTTTTTGTTCCGTTTTACATTTAGACTTACTTTGTTCTTGCTGCAGACATTAAGATTTATGAAATAGGCCCAGAAGAACTTAAGTAAAGACAGACTTGATACAAGATTTATAAAAGAGTGACTTAAAGGTAGGACTCACATTAGAAAGACTCAGCTTCCTTAGACAGTAGAGGGACCCACTGGCCCTTTTTGGAGATGACGTCCGTGTTTTTCTTGAAAATTAATTTTGATTCTACTAGAAAGTGATTACCATCAGGCCTAACTATTTGATTTGCTCGCTTCTGTATTACGACCGTGGCCCTGCAGAGGTTTATTTTTCTCCTATTGCCCATTGTAGGAGTTTCTTGTATTCCTCTCCTCTGTGTCAGCAGCTCAAACAATCCCCATCTACATCCTAAATCAAAAGAAACTGCTATGGACTGTTTATTTTCTTTTGTATCTTTTTAATAACTTTAATAACTTTTTCTACTCAATGGGTTGCAATGTACATATGCCTAGATAACATGTAGATATGTACTGTATATATTTAATTATATATATATGAACTAGATCTGGTTGTTCTATTGTCTGCCTGAATGTATAAATATTGTAAATAGAAAACCTTTATCTGATAAGAGTGAAGGTTTGTTTTGCACTTTAGTGGGTAACGTTTGTTTAACAATACCTGATTGATTTTGTATTTAGTATACTTACATTAATTAGAAATTATCATAGTATTAATTAATGATAATAATCCAAGTAAATGTGGTATATCTTTGTTTTTTCTTAATCTGTAGAAAGCACCTTGAGTTGCCTGTAAAATGTATGATAAGGTGCTATTTAAATAAAGTTATTATTCTTATCATTACTATTGTCTTCAGATATTTACAACTGCCCACAGTCTCCTCTGCCTGGTCTTTGATGGTTGCTTCTTGTGAGTGAAAGGGGTTTCTTCTCCATTTTTCTTCTCTGAATTTGGGGTTAATTTCCTTCTGCAGAATCAATTACTTTCGATGAGGGATTGATTTTGTTAGCTTTGTTTTTGACTCCTGCTCTTGAATTTTGACTTGTAATTGTTTTTGTTTCATTCTTGGTTTTTGACACCAGATAATTTGACTCCCTGTTAGCAAAATTGTGCCTTCCTTTAGATTTTGATTCTGTCAGCTTCCATCCATCCATCTATCCACTTTTTGCCACTTATCTGGGTCTAGGTCTACGGGGGCAGCAGTCAAAGCAATGATGTCCAGAGGTCCCTTTTCTCTACCACCTCTTCCAGCTACTCCCGGGGGATACTGAGGTGTTCCCAGGCCATCCAAGAGATAACAACTCTCCAGTCTGTCCTGGGTCTGCCATGAGGTCTTCTCCTGCCTGCACATCTCCACGAGGAGCCATCTAGGAGGTACCTCAACTGGCTCCTTTCACTGTGGAGAAGTAGCAGCTCTACTTTTAACTCCTACCGAATGTCTACACTCGTGGATTGGGTGGACCGATCTCCAGCTACCAAAACTGGCTCTGTCACCTTCCGGTCTTTTACGCTGCATCTCAATTATTATATTCACTCTTCTTTCAAATGTATACATTTTTTGTCTCCATGGTGTACGTAACATCATCAAATGCTAGGCAAAAAAAAATTATAATTCTGTAACAAGTTTGAAAGTTGACTGGAGTATTTTAAATAACACATGGCCTGCACTCTTAATTGTTGAACTAGAACTTATGACCACTGGGGATAGACAGCTGTTCAAATAAATTTTGGACTTAAACATAAACAATAGCAGACAGAATTATTATCAAGATACATGCAAGTCACAGCCTAAATCCAAAATCAGAATCAAAAGTAAAATAGCAATAATATGTGTTGTTTGTTAAAGAAATGGATCTGGGTGCCATCATCTTATGTAGGGGGGATGTGAAGACATGATATGTCATGTGACCTCTGTGTCACATGACCAACTATGGGTGTACTAGCTGCAAACAAATGGCTACGGCCACACAATGTTTGACACAAAATGGAGGTGAGTCTTCTAAAGCAAACAAAAAATAGACAGTATTGCCAGAAAAGCAATAAATTTAATAAATGATCATAAAACTACAGTGGAATGCAAAAGTTTGGGCAACCTTGTTAATAGTCATTATTTTCCTGTATAAATTGTTGGTTGTTACAATAAAAAATGTCAGTTAAATATATCATATAGAAGACACACACAGTGATATTTGAGAAGTGAAATGAAGTTTATTGGATTTACAGAAAGTGTGCAATAATTGTTCAAACAAAATCAGGCAGGTGCATAAATTTGGGCACCGTTGTCATTTTATTGATTCCAAAACTTTTAGAACTAATTATTGGAACTCAAATTGGATTGGTAAGCTCAGTGACCCCTGACCTACATACACAGGTGAATCCTATAATGAGAAAGAGTATTTAAGGGGGTCAATTGTAAGTTTCCCTCCTCCTTTAATTTTCTCTGAAGAGTAGCAACATGGGGGTCACAAAACAACTCCCAAATGACCTGAAGACAAAGATTGTTCACCATCATGGTTTAGGGGAAGGATACAGAAAGCTGTCCCAGAGATTTAAGCTGTCTGTTTCCACAGTTAGGAACATATTGAGGAAATGGAAGACCACAGGCTCAGTTCAAGTTAAGGCTCGAAGTGGCAGACCAAGAAAGATTTCGGATAGACAGAAGCGACGAATGGTGAGAACAGTCAGAGTCAACCCACAGACCAGCACCAAAGACCTACAACATCATCTTGCAGCAGATGGAGTCATTGTGCATCGTTCAACCATTCGGCGCACTTTACACAAGGAGATGCTGTATGCGAGAGTGATGCAGAGGAAGTCTTTTCTCCGCCCACAGCACAAACAGAGCCGCTTGAGGTATGCTCAAGCACATTTGGACAAGCCAGCTTCATTTTGGAATAAGGTGCTGTGGACTGATGAAACTAAAATTGATTTATTTGAGCATAACAAGGGGCGTTATGCATGGAGGAAAAAGAACACAGCATTCCAAGAAAAACACCTGCTACCTACAGTAAAATATGGTGGTGGTTCCATCATGCTCTGGGGCTGTTGAGGGATGCATGGATTCCACTCAGTATCAGCAGATTCTGGAGACCAATGTCCAGGAATCAGTGACAAAGCTGAAACTGTGCCGGGGCTGGATCTTTCAACAAGACAACGACCCGAAACACTGCTCAAAATCCACTAAGGCATTCATGCAGAGGAGCAAGTACAACGTTCTGGAATGGCCATCTCAGTCCCCAGACCTGAATATAATTGAAAATCTGTGGTGTGAGTTAAAGAGAACTGTCCATGCTCGGAAGCCATCAAACCTGAATGAACTAGAGATGTTTTGTAAACAGGAATGGTCCAAAATACCTTCAACCACAATCCAGACTCTCATTGGAACCTACAGGAAGCGTTTAGAGGCTGTAATTTCTGCAAAAGGCGGATCTACTAAATATTGATTTCATTTCTTTTTTGTGGTGCCCAAATTAATGCACCTGCCTGATTTTGTTTGAACAATTATTGCACACTTTCTGTAAATCCAATAAACTTCATTTCACTTCTCAAATATCACTGTGTGTGTCTCCTATATGATATATTTAACTGACATTTTTTATCGTAACAACCAACGATTTATACAGGAAAATAATAACTATTAACAAGGTTGCCCAAACTTTTGTATCCCACTGTATGTACACAAATTCCAAACACAAGATGAGCACAGTCCAAAGATTCCCAAAACTCCTATTCATTGCACTAAAGTAACATAAGAGTTTCTATTTGATCCCAGTACTGTCAAAAGACACACCATGTCCTTGCAATATGAAACAGGATAAATAAGTAAAATTGTGAGGGTGGATTCGAATTTGGTCTGACAATCACTGACACAGTGGATTCAAACAGTCCTTTTTGCGCACTTTATTGCATTGTAGATTCAATTTTAAATGGATAAATGTGCCATTTTAGCTCATTACTGTACACTCAATAAATCATAATGACAAAGTGAAAACATTTTGTCAGAAAGGTTTGATAATTTATTACAAATCAAAATCTGAAATGTGTCACTCATATATGTTTTTTGTTCTGTATTTAGTAATAGCACCTTTTGCAGGAATTCCAGCTTTGAGTCATCTTGGGTAACTGCACACTTGGATTTGGGCAGCTTATCCCATTCTTCCTGGCTTATTCTTTCAGGCTGGATTGGATTGGATGGGAAGCGTCTGTAAACTGCCACCTTCTGGTCTCTCCACACATTGGCTTTAAGTCTGAGTGTTAGCTGGGCCACTCAAGGACATTCAGAGACTTGTCCCAAAGCCACTCCAGCTTTGTTTTGGCTGTATGCTTCAGGTCATTGAGATGTTGAATGGTGAACTGTCACCCCATTCTGAGGTTTATATGCACCCTGGAGCAGGTTTTCTTCAAATGGTATTCTGTATTTGTCTGCATTCGTCCTTCCCTCAATTCTGACAATTCTCCCAGCCACTGAGAAGCATCCTCATAACATGACGCTGCCATCACCCTACATCACCATGAAGAGATGGTATTGGGCAGGTGATGAGCAGTGCCCTGTCTTCGCCAAACATTCTGCATGGAGTTCTGACCAAAGAGTTCAATTTTTGTCTAATCAGACCGCAGATTCCTTTTCCTCAGGCTCTCAGAGTCCTTTAAATGATTGAGTGGGACTTTGGCACTCTGCCATGAACACCTAATTTATGAAGTGCTGTTGAGATGGCCATCCTTCCAACTAGTCTTCCCATCTCAGGAGAGGACTTCTGAAGCTCTGTTGGAGTGACCATTGGGCTCCCGGTCACCTCCCTGACCAAAGCTCTTCTAGCCTGGTTATTCAGGTTGGCCAGACAGCCAACTCTAAGATGAGTTCGGATGTTTCCAGACTTCCTCCATTTCACAGTTATTGAGACCAATGAGGATAACAAAAGCATAATGGAGGCACCAGATGAAAATTTAGAGAACCACAGCAAAGGTTCTCAACTTTTATGTAGATGACAGATTTCAGTTTTTGTTTTTAAAAACATTTGCAAAATCTTTTTGCTAACATGTTTTCACTTTGTCATGATGGGTTTATTGAGTGTAGAGTGATGAGAAAAAAGATGGCAAACTTATCAACGTAAAATTAAATTTACCACAATGAAGTGTGCAGAAAGGAAATTTCAGATTTGGGAACATTTCACTTATGGGTGTGGAGTTGGAAATCTGTTGGGACACATATGATATGGTCCCAGTTTTTGTAATGGCAAAAAGAAGAGAGTACTCAGCATTTATCAAATCATTCAGATATTCCTCTTGTTTTTATTGCTTTACTCTGAATATCATTATAGAAGTTTCTGATTCCACGTGAAGTTTCTAAGATTAGCTATATGATCAGCTACACCACATTGTGGTACAGTGGCTAATGCTGCTGTTGCTTCACAACTCCTGGCTTTGACTGCCACTGTCTGGGTGGTTTCTGCTCCTGATCCTGTGCTTTTATTTTCAGATTTGAAAAATGTGATTGAAAGATTAAATGGAGACTCTAAATTATGGAGTAAGACTAGCAGAGCATCTTCTTTTACCGGCCATTTTCTGTTGACTAAGAATGCATAACTAGGTCATTAAGTTTTTAATGTGCAGTTTGTTATCGTTTAATAAATGCACCCATTGCCTGCTACAGTTACAATATGTTAAATTATATTTATTTTGCATGCACAACTAATTATTATAAATCTCATTACCTTGAAGTTTTATCAGTTTGAATGTGAATGGTAGCCTACTATCTAGTCAAGGAAAAGCAATCAACAGAAAATGATTAACCGATAGGAGTAGCAAAAGTCCTTAAAAATAAAACATGTCTCTCTATTATATAAAAATATCCTGGGACGAGACAAGACTTTTTAGCCTGGGATGAGACGTGACTTTTTCATAGAGATACTTTCTCACCCCGTGAGACGAGACGTTGTGCCAAGAGACTTAACCACGCCAGAAATAAAAGACAAAGAGTAGATGACGAAGTAGAATTCAAAAACATTGGCGCGATACACATGTAGAGCAGGTTAGAGATAATGAAAGTACTAAAATTCGAAAGTCTCAAAAAAATGATAGTAAAGATCGCATTAGCTCTCTTCTTCTTCTTTCAGCTGCTCCCGTTAGGGGTCGCTACAGCGGATCATCTTCTTCCATATCTTCCTGTCCTCTGCATCTTGTTCATTAGCATTAGCGCTAACAAACAGAAATTATTACTTGGTGAAATAACGGAACAGCGAAAAGAGATCAAATATATTGTTCGAATTTAAACTTGGGGACTTGTAAATTGTCTAATTCGTGTTGCCATCAAGGAAAAAGTAGTGTTTCTTCAAGATGAAGAGGTGTATCTGCGAGAATTAAAAGTTTTGTTGTTTGGTGAAAGTGAAATCCACATACACAAGCGGCAAAAACGCAAAGTTGCTGGTACGTAGCGCATGTGGAGGGTTGGCAAACGAAGCGAATGGGGGCAAAGCCCCTAGTACTAATAATAATAAAATGATTACATTGTGTTTTATGATGATTTAGGTGACTTCTTCCTTGATTATGAGTTTTTGTACTTGTGAGAGACAATCTTAGAAGGTTAAAGCTTTAAGCTAAACTCATACTAGTGTTTGATAAGTAGAATAGAATTTAACAGTTATAGATTATGGTATAGCCTTTCACCCCCTGTGCGTTAATATGAGACAGAACCTTCTTGCTGTATCTGTAATGCAGTGTGCTAACTGAGTCAGTGTTTTTGGAATTTGTCTCATTGCTAGCATGGACTGATAGACACATTTACAGTTTGTGAATGGGACAGGCATACAGTTTTCTGACCCTTTAGAAAAGGTTCGACTGTATAAGCAAAGTTAAAGAAACTAAAATAAGATATAAGCTCTCAAAGAACTTTTCTTAAACAAGAACCTTTCTTTACTTTGCAGTATCTATTTTTTCCTCTATTTTTGTGTGAACTGTTTTACTTTGCACTTTTACTAAAGCTTTTAAAAACAAACATATTTTGTCTGTGGAGTCATTCCAGCATGTCACACTATTGCTAGAATCCCATGAAGCAAACTAAAGCTGCAGAACGTTTGGGCAAATGCAGTTACAGTACGGCTTATGGACTCATTTATATACATCAAGTATTATCACATGCATGCACATTGGAGGCAGCTTAAGGGTTTTAGTGGCAGTAATTACCCACCGGATGAGAGGTTGGCACTGTGGACTAATGCCTTCTCTTCTTCTCCCTCAGCAGAACTGAAGACTGACAGCTACTCACCTCTGACATCCATCTCCGTCCGCCTGGACCCTTCCTTTCCTGCTTTGTGAACTCATACCCCAGAAATCGGCCATCTTGTTTCAGTTCAATTAAGGACTCCAGTCTGAAAAGACTACTCCGCATTTATTACATGTTTTCTTTGTTTATGCTTCATCAAAGTATACAAAGTCACCAAGGTGGTGCCTCAACTCTTTATCTTTGTTTGTGTTCTCTTTCACAATATATCTCTGTGCTTTTGTAGGTGATTATTTGTTTCATTTTCGCACAAATGGCATTCCAAACTAAACTGGCTGGTGCTAAGTGGCTAAGTGCTGGTGTGTATTTTGAGTGTCCTCCACGATGGGCCACCACCCTGTTTCCTTTAATTTTCAGGTAAAGCCTTAAAGTGCATTTTTTGTTCTTATATAATAAAAGATGACAGCAATACCCAACATGTACCAAAAAATTGCCTGTTCCTCAATCTTCCTTCAAAATAAAGTTGGCTAAACCTGATGATGTAATCATCACATTTTGTCTCCCATTTGTTTTCAGTTCAGACTAGTGATTAGTGTGCAGGTTTTTCTTCTTACCTTGGTAGAGATAAAGCTCATATTCAGGGTGGGTGCCACCATAAAGGTGAACTGGGCATTCGCTTAGGGTGCAGATCATAAGGGTGGGGATTCCAGACGCACAGCTTAGCTACCCAACAGTCGGTTGGCACACTAATAAGCTTGGCCTAGGGCACAAAATAACCTAGCACCGGCACTCCTCATACTCTAATATTCCATAAATAATTTACTATCCCAAAAAGATACAGGAAGTAAGAAGGGAGGTTAAATGTATTGACCTACCTGTCAGTTTTGGTCTCCAATGCTTTTCTGCTTTTTTTTTCCTTCTTTCTTCTGGACAGGAGAGGTAAGTATGGTTTCATGAATTTAGCAGCTGATTTTCCATTCCATACCTGTGCAAGAAATAAGAAGGAGCCACGTCTGCCAGCCTACCACCCAGTTATTTTTATTTCAGACCTTCTTCAATTATAACATTTAACCATTATCAGATACGTATGAACTGATTTATTTATTTTTTTCTTCCAAGAAGAGGATGCCTGAAGCAGTTTTGAAAAGCCCTCCTCTATTTTAGACCCCTGTGTGTTCTCAGTTCAAAACGTATAGCTGGGAATATGTCGTTCTTCTTTGAAACAAAGTCACAACTGTTTTCTGACCCCTTATATCTCTACAGGAAATAAAAGTAAGGAGTTAAATCTGATAACCCACCTGTCAGTTTTAGCTCCTCTCATGTTTTCAGTTCAAACCAGGCAGGTAAGTGTAAGCTTTCATCTTACCACATGGGATAAAACAACCACAAGTGTTTGTTCATGTCTGATTTCTGTACCTCATTCCTACAGAATATAAAAAAGTTTTGAAATGTCAAGGCACACCCGTCAGCTTTGGTGTCCCTTATTTTTAACATTCAAATCGTTTAAGTGAGTCTGTATAGGGCATCTGTTTAGTCACTTCAACTAAATGAGTTATTTCAGTTATTCCTATCTGACTAAGACAGTAGGAATAGGCTTGAATAAGACATAATTCATAATAAAATGTATTCCCCAAAATTACACAAAGAAATTGGTCATTTTTTTCCAGATAAAGTAAGTCGATACGTCTATAATTTTATAAATGAGATTTGTGTGCGAAACTTTATATACCAGTATGAAATACTCGTGCATTGCAAACGAAAATATTCTAGTCGGTAAACAAGCTAAAACTCTACATCAGTTCAAAAACTGATGATATCTGTGCAAAAATTTGTGCAAATATATAAATATGTAAGATCTTTACCAGACGTGAAGCGTTAAAAGATATGTGAAAATCAGACGCGTACACTTATAGTAAGCAACTCCAAATTTCTGCTTGCTTTTCCACTAGAAGCTTTGCTTCTGGCAGTGAGTTCTTTAGAAACGCGCAGCAAGTTAGGGAATAGCCGAAGTTTGTGTAAACACGTAGCTTGGACCTTACACTTTTCCGTAGAAGCGTACGTGATCGCGCATTCATTTCTGAGCACGCGCTCAGCGTGAGGAGTCGCTGATTAATTTTTGCACTCTGGGGAAAGTGGTTGGAGGCAACGGTTGTGCTCGGTTATGCTCGACCTAAACTTCTGTCTCGTAGGAAAAACTAATGAGAGAAATGTGCAATATGTGCATAAACTGTTGATATCGGCATTTACGGCAGAAATGGTGGATCTGATGTTTAACGAAAGGTAGACGATTAGGGAGCAGGGTCGAGTGCAGTTCAGCTATGCATACTAAATAGGGTGGTTCAGATCTAATTATGCAATTTTCATTACGCTATAAGTTTTTAGGTTTATTACATAGAAAATCACCCAAAAAATCCCGGACCATCGAGAAGTGTGTGAACTGACGACATGAAGAATCGTCTTCGCGCCGAACTGGAATCGTCCCCGCATAAATCAAAGTCATTCAGACGATCTGGATCTGCATAATTAGATCTGGACCACCATGTAGATAAACCTGTGTTGTTTAAAGTACCCGATTATTATAAAGCTTTAACAGAACATGTTAGGATGTATAACAACCAGAACAAAGAAATATGGAGCAGATGCGGACTAGTTATAGAGAAAGAAATGAAGTGGTACCAACAATATAAATGAACTTTTATTGCCCGTATTAGCAGAAATAATTAAGGAAACAAAATAGCTGAAGGTGAATTAAAAGTGAACGTTATGGTATAGACTTAAAAACTGTGCACAAAGCTTTACAGAGCAGATTAGCATTGTATTAGAGGGGACTAACCAAAGACCAATAATTATTGAGATCATTATTGGATGACTGTAATTAAGAAATCCATATACTATATATACAGTGTTAGGTGAATAAAGAGTAGAAGTGGACAGTAGCGAAATGCATAGACAGATGAGAAGGAGTCTGTTGTAAAAGAAGGATAAAGGGGTAATATACACCATAATAAAAGGACAAGTGTGTGTCTGTCCAGTTGTTATATCTCTGTCATTTCAAACTAAGTCACATCACAAACATTTTTAGTAATAAAATTTGCTGCATTTGTCATTCCATCTGATGGTGCATTAAAAACCTCACACTGCTTTTTTTTTTTTTTTTTTTACAAATCCCATACCAAAGGGCATATAACATTTGTAGTAAGTGCATTTTATTATTACAAATGTTTGTGGTGAGTCATCTGTTGGAATGACAAATGCAGTGGATTTTATTACTACACACATTACATAATACATTCCAAAGAGAGTGCAATGCAAACATTAACACTGAGGTCTATATTGATTACTTGGATTTCAACACTCGTCTTAGACTGGTAGTGCAGCTAGTGTACAAATTCATGTATAAGCAAAATAAAGGAAAGGTAAAAATATGTTTAAAGAAAGTAAGTTTTGTGCATTGTGTTGGTGTCAGGAAGGAGGTGAACCCAATCTTACTCTTACAGATAGACCTTTGTGAGATACACTCTTAAAATAACTGTTCTGTAGTGGCATTTTAATGGGTTGGGTGATTCTTCATAGAACCCCTGCTGGATAAAGAACCATTTAATTCCAGAAATGATTCTTTATATAATAGATTGATTCTTTGGACTTTGAAAGGGTTGCTAATATGTGGACAAAACAGAAATGTTTAATGTATTGTAGACTACATAGCAGAATACTAACAGATCAAGAAAACTGGAACTTGGCCTGTGCTATTGTATGCAGTATGGGTGCATTTAAAATCAGAAACCCATTGGTATTTCCCAAATCTTTTAGAATCCATTTATGAATCCAGTTACAGAGCTAAATAAATAAAGGTTCCTTCTGGAAACTTTTTTGGAAACAGAAACGGTTTCTCTGTGACACCGCTCTGAAGAACCACTGTGACCCTTTTATATTTAAGAGTGTAAAAGCTGGGTGGATGCATTTCCCCCCAACGTACAATCCAGCTCTTTTCAGGCAATCACAGAAGTGATTTTACAAAGCCACCCTGTGGTGTGAAGGTAAACAAGGTGCCATTTTAAAACTTTGTCTCACTAACTCTCTCGAAACCCGAAGGGCAAGTGGTCCTGCCTTCCAGATGTGCAGATGTGGCAGTGATGGCTAACTCACAGAAACAGCCTTCACATAAAGTGTGCATCGATGGGATTTGTCATGAAGAAGAATAAACGCCTTACCTGGAAGGATGGCTCCAGATGTTTGTTCTTGCTGATGTTAGTTTGAACTGTGAATAAATACGATTAGCTGCCCCCTAATTACAGACTATAGGAGTTCAAATGTATTTTGGACTCTTTATTAATACTCTATGCAGTTCCTTGCAGCTCCCTCACCTGTAAATGGTTTGGCTTACACTTGCCCTGTTAATATATACCGTGTATGAACAAAGACGCTGAGTACCACCTGTGTGTGTTTAATAAGTTCTGGGCAGACAGAGCCTCATTCAGACTTACTGTAGAGACAGACTGCTTAAGAACATCACCAGTTCATGCTGAATGTTCTGCTGCTTAGATGAATGTTTTTAGGTCCAGGATGCAGGAGTAGCAGAGCATTACGTCCTCCTCTTGAAGCAGCTAGCCATAGCCTCTTCCAGGTGGACGCGTTTTGTTGCCTCAGCAGGAAAAGCAGGCTTACTAAATGGATGATGGGTTTGCATTAGGATCTCAAGAACACAGCTGCTCAGTGCATTCCATCTGAAAGCAAATGGCGTGACACCCTCTTGATGACTCAATACACAGGAACTCAGAGGCTAAGACAGAGAGAAAGACACAGCAAACATTATATTAGCGGTGGCCTCAGCACACCCTCCTGGCATTTGAAAGGGACTGGCATGATGCCACATTGCAAAGCACTGCAGACCCCGTCCCACACAAAGAGTGGAAAAGAAAGAACTGATATACCATAAGAACAGACAGAAAAGCATTGAAAACAAGAGCAAAGCTGTCACACAACCCAGGGCCTCCACTCACGTCCTTTAAAGCAGCATTTCACTCTCTGTCTGACTCATATTCTCTCGATGTAAGCACCCATTTAGTCCATTTCAAAGGCCGTCTCAGTAGCATCAGGTGCAAGGCAAGAACCAAACCTTGAAAAAATACTGAAGCACACCCGCTGGGAGAGAACTTAGAGTCACCAATTTATTTAAAAGGGATGTGTGAGGAGAGCTGGAGTGCCTGAAGAAAAGCACACCTAGACGTGGGGAGAACACGCAAATGCCAAATCAACAGTGGCCAGGGATCAGATTTATAAACCTTGCATACACACAAAAGTATGCCCGAAATGTGCATACGCAACTTACCAAACAAAAGCCAGGGTTTATAAAAGAAAACTTGAGGGAAGAAGAAGTGTATATTTATGGCAACTCTGACCCATGCGTACATGGCGGGGCAAAATGGGAAATGATGACAGCCTTGATGAGGTAGGGAAATGCAGGCAAACCAGCTAATTGATGACTCACACAAATAATAATCTTTATATATAATACGCTACTGTGGCTGTCCATTTGTCTGTCAAGGATTTCAAATCACCTGTAGCTCACAAACTGTTCAAACTATTGACCTGAAATTTGGTACACGTATACTACGTGATGTCTACTATCCGCTTTTAGGGTGATGATTGACCTCCAAGGTTAGTCCTCTTTTTATTTTTATTTTATTGTACAATCAACACTCAACAGTGGCCATACATGCTCCGTTCTCATCCCTACCACCTTCGCCGTCACTTCCCCTACCTCTTCATATCTTTAATTATTCTTGAGGCAGATTGAAGATTTAAGTGTCAGCTTAAGTGAAAAATTAAAGGAAACGTACTATGTAAGTGCAGCACAAACACTGACTTAATCAGCTTTAACACGAAAAGATGCCGACGGAAGAAGAGAAGAAGCGGGTGGAGAAAAGAACAGCTACTCATGAAGCAGGAAGCACATCAACCTCTGAACAAACGAATGGTAAACGTACAGAGAAAGAGGATGAAAACTATCAAGGCTCAAGTCAAGTGGATTCACTGCACAGCGCCGTTACTGGTAATTCATATTACCAAGCTGTTATTATAATGTGTTCACATGACACACATATTAAAGCTCAAAAGTCATGAATATGATGTACACACGCTAGTTTTGTTACCTTTTAAGAGGGCCAATGCTGCGTATTTGAATTGAACATGTTTAGTTTTTTGCCCGTTTATATCAGCTACCTGTTGACACATCTCAGGATTCGAAGCCAAAGCAGTCCTTCGTTGTCAATGATTGCATTACTGTAAGGAATGTAATCAGGAAATGGAAGGCCACAGGCACAGTTGCCGTTAAACCCAGGTCTGGCAAGCCAAGAAAAATACAGGAGTGGCATACGCGCGGGATTGTGAGAATGGTTACAGACAACCCACAGATCACCTCCAAAGACCTGCAAGAACATCTTGCTGCAGATGGTGTATCTGTACATCGTTCTGCACAATTTGTACAAAGAACATCTGTATGGCATGGTGATGAGAAAGAAGCCCTTTCTGCACTCACGCCACAAACAGAGTCGCTTGTTGTATGCAAATGCTCATTTAGACAAGCCAGATTCATTTTGGAACAAAGTGCTTTGGACTGATGAGACAAAAATTGAGTTATTTGGTCATAAAAAAAAGAACACTGCATTCCAAGAAAAACACCTGCTACCTCCTGTCAAATGTGGTGGAGGTTCCATCATTCTGTGGGGCTGTGTGGCTAGTTCAGGGACTAGGGCCCTTGTCAAAGTCGAGGGTCGGATAAATTCAACCCAATATCATCAAATTCTTCAGGTTAATGTTCAAGCATCAATCACAAAGTTGAGGTTACACAGGGGTTGGATATTCCAACAAGACAATGACCCAAAACACAGTTTGAAATCTACAAAGGCATTCATGCAGAGGGAGAAGTACAATGTTCTGGAATGGCCGTCACAGTCCCCTGATTTTGTATGGAAGAATGGTCAAAAATACCTCCATCTTGAATCCAGACACTCATCAAAGGCTATAGAAGGCGTCTAGAGGCTGTTTTATTTGCAAAAGGAGCCTCAACTAAGTATTGATGTAATATCTCTGTTGGGGTGCCCAAATTTATGCACCTGTCTAATTTTGTTATGATGCATATTGCATATTTTCTGTTAATCCAATAAACTTAATGTCACTTCTGAAATATTACTGTTTCAATAAGGCATGTCATATATTAAAAGGAAGTTGCTACTTTGAAAGCTCAACCAATGATAAACAAAAATCCAAAGAATTAAGAGGGATTCCCAAACTTTTTCATATGACTGTATATATATATATA
>JANRMT010062815.1:28857876-28887330 GCA_026402145.1 Polypterus bichir lapradei
TATATATATATATATATATATATATATCGGGTATCAACATTTTATAGTTTATCTAAACTGACACAGCGTGACTAAGTATGGGCCTGGAAATGGCTTCATCCTGAAATGGACAGGAGTCCACAGTCCAGAGTTGCTTCTTGTCATCTGACTGTTGTATCTGAAAAATTAGGTTTGGCCTCCATGACCTGTTTGTACCTGTCTGTCTGTTATATACTGCCATTTCTATTGTATCTATCTATTTAAAACAACTGCCTGTTTTTATATATCAGTAAATTCGCACACACATGAACACGATCCACACCTGGATCAACCAGGTTTAAAAATAAAGAGTTGGATGAGTGTACACACAAGCACTACATGCTCAATTGCCACTGTATGCAAACATGGAAACTTACGAATATCGTCTCATCCTCTTCCGTATGACATAGATGATGATGATGACGATGAAAAGAAAAAGCAGGGCACCTCCAATGATACAGCCCAACAGCAGTAAAAAGTTATCTACAAAACAAAGGCAGGTGAGTTTGTCTTTAATATTGACATTTGAAATGATTCACTATATATGCAGTATATAGGCACCCACTTTTTACGTATGTGAAACTGACAAAACAAATGAAACATCAGGAATGGGTGTTAGGCCATCAAGAGCAGCTTCAGTTTTGTGAGTGTCTAGAACTGTACTGCAGGGCATTTTGTTCCCTAAGAGGTTCCATCATTTGCTGTTTTGCTGAGGTGGTGACTGGGATGGCAGCAATGGTTGTGGTATATACTGTAGCACATTTATTTCATGATCTTTGAGCCACTCATTGGCCACTTGCATCATGTGGATGGAGTCTTTGTCATTCTGGGTGCTTCCACAACTACTAGGACGAGATGAGGGTGATATTTCAGGATGGCATCGTACTTGTTGGAATTAAGAGAACCAATGTCCTGCAGCAATGGCAGGAAAACGCATGCCTTACTATTAAAGATCCTCCAGAACATTTCATTGCAAGAAAGAAGGATTTAGGTTTGTAGAAGTCTATGATGATGTGACGTGAGCAAGGAGAATGATTGCATTGATGTTAATAAATCACTTGATAACACTAAAAATCTGCAGCTGGGCATTCCCAAAGTGAGTGCCTTGCTGGATGGTTCAGTGCCCCGATCACGAAGGAAGCTGCTTCCTTGTCATCGATGGAGGCCATAATGGAAGAACAGAGATAGACAGATTGGTGCTGGTTCTTTGCCAGGATGAGAAACCTGCACAGAAGGACATTGACTGGTTGCTTGCTGGGGTATGTTCTTCCCCGATGAAAACGATAGCAGCATCCCATTGGTGGATGTCTCATATGGATACCCATAGTGCAGGATGGGAATTGAAGTGTTGTAGGCCAGCCTTGTCAGGGTTCTTGGGTGCCAACATGGGTGCTGCAGGAGAACATAATACCTTCTTTGAGGGGCGTCCAACTGACCCAGAAGTTCAAGGCTGTGGCACCAGAAGTACTCCCAGGTCCGGCATAAAAGAAGTCGGTTTTCGTGCACCAGTAGTCAGAGTTGGGAGGAGATGGATGGGACTACGTAGGAGAAAGGAAAACCCCATTGATGTATTGTGCTGCCTTGGAAAGAGGAACTGGAAACCTGTTGAGGTGTTGTGTAAATAAAACATCTTATATTTGAACCCAGAACAATGCCACCTAGTTATCTCTCTGGGTTTGGGGTCTTGCTATGCCCCCTGGTGGCAGCCATATGATTTGCATCAAGGTAACTGAAGCACATTTGTTGTGAGAGACAGAATTATACAATTTATTAATGAATTCAAGGATTATATAAATATAGAGAATTACATTTATATAGAAGCACAGGAGAAGAAAAATAAAAATAGGTTTTTATTTATTGTAATTTTTCCCTACTCTGTTATTCTGTAATTTATTTGGTTATTTTACTGGTAGCAAGGCCCAGCAATGGCAAATGTGAAACTAGAGATAAAATTCAGAGAATCTCGTCTTTTTCATCAAATATCAGAATACACTTTCCAGAAGGGTTAGTCTATACATTCTTATAAGCTGGTCTCTACAGAGGATTATTTCTGCCACTCAAAAGACAATTTAATTGTACGATTTTACAAAATTATTGTGTTATGTCACAGAGGTGATTATGTTATATCACAATTATGATTGTGTCATTTCATATCATTATTGCATCACTTTGCACAGATATTGCCCAAATATCAATATATTATATTGAAATCACACATACATGCTTGTAGCGATGCTACATGAATGGAGACATCTTAATGTGTTTTGTGCCGAGTCGCATCTTTTGTAGCGTTGTCCCGTTTATGTAATCTGTGGTGTGTTGTCACCTAGAAACAAAGGGGAAAGGAGAACGCTTCAGGACCATGACCCCCTCAAGGTAATTTTCCTGTCCACCCATCAAGTCCATTTGGGTAATTTCTTATTTAAACGAGAGAAGGGAAATAGGAAAAGAAGGAGGTGAGAAGGAGAAGGAAACAAACCAGAACACAATCCCAAAACGCATCACAAGAGACAGAGAAACGCCAATCTGGGTCGTCACGTACCTATCCACAGCTTGCTCCTCACCATGCCGGACCTGTAACGATCTCGCCATTCTCACAAAACCCCGGGGTTCAGTAGTATCAGGACACACCAAGGACCATATGGTGAGACCGTTTCTTTTTTATTTTGGGAAAGGAGCGAACAATCAAGTGCTTCCATATTGCAGTCACCACTGGACAGTTTGTAACCGGTTCAAGGTCATTTCCATGAATCATTCTCTGGACAATTTCCTGGACTTTACATATGACATGTGTTTCTTTTGCGTCATATCTGTTTTATGTTCAGTTTAGGGTCAAGGGATGATTTGCATTGTACTTTTAGTGCTGCACTGTTTATTATAATATCTCGCCGTTCACTTGTGGGGTTGTGGGTGTTAGAGGAGGGGAGAGGTGAGATATTTATACTGTTTGGTATTTTGTTCCATTTATTTTTCATTAATATATACATATATATTCACTTTATTAACTTACTGTTTGCCTTTTTTGCCTATTTGATCACTGATTGGGGAAGTAATTGGAAGAAGTACGGTTTGTCTAAGGCTAACGCCCCTCAGGTTGCCAGGCCACAGGTCTTGGCGGTGTAGTTGCAGGTCTGGACAATTGGGCCGGCCGTTACATGCTTTTGCCTTGTAGTGACAGTGGGATTCAGCACATGTATAGCAGACAGTCAAGTGGCAAGATCCAAAGACTTTACAGGTATACATTCAGTTTTAATTAAGTTGTTCAGCACTGATGTTTGAATGTGGGCAGAGCAGTGACACTGAGTTAGCATTTCTGCCTCACAGTACCAGGGCCTACAGTTTGATTGCTAGTCTGGTCAAGGTCTGCGTGGCACTTGCAGATAGTCTCCATATGTTTGTAGGTTGATTACAGAGGAGGGTAGTAATAAATTACATTTACTCTGTTACATTTACTTGAGTAACTTTTTTAAAAAATTGTACTTCTAAGAGTAGTTTTACTGCACCATACTTTTTACTTTTACTTGAGTACATTTGTGAAGAAGAAACGCTACTCTTACTCCGCTACATTGGGCAACACTCGAATCGTTACTTTTTTCCATTAGATACGCTGTATTTTTGCCAGAGAAAAGCCGCTAGTGGATCTACTGCATGACTGTTTCACCAATCAGTTGTAGCAACAATAATCACAAGACTCCGTCTCACCAATCAGACGTAGCAACAATAATCACATGACTCAGTTTCACAAATCAGACACAGCCATGCAGTCACATGACCACACACAAACTGTGGCAGCAGAGCGGCACAAACTCCTTACAGACAGCGGACAGGAAAAGAAAGAATACAAGTGGAACCCCAGTTTGCGAGCATAATTTGTTCCAGAAACGTGCTCGCAGTCCAAAGCACTCGTATATCAAAGTGAATTTCCCCATAAGAAATAATGGAAACTCAGATGATTTATTCCACAACCCAAAATTATTCATATAAAAATGATTAATACAAAATACACAAAACAATTAACCTGCACATCATGGCTGGTGTGAGTGAGTTTCTAAACTCTTGCGGGATTTCACCCAACGGGACGACACGCAGAAGAGCATCCTGAGGCAACCGCAGGCACCCAGCGCTGTAGCAGTTCACCGTAAAAGCGAATCCGAAAAGATCGCGGTCATACTATAAGCACCTGCTGTTGATGGGTGAAACAAGGAACAAGGAACATTATAAATGCGCAGGGCACAGTATTACTTGGCCACTAATCTGGGCATGACCCTGCCTGACTGCTGTGTCTGTGTATAGAAGAGTGGCACATCCCGTTACAATAAATAACCACGCTGTTCCTGTTTCAAGCTGAATAAAGATGGTGTCGCTGAAGTATTGAGACTCAGCTTTGTGTTTTGGGACTCACACGTCACAGCACACACACGGTCACAATGCTGTAGTAAACAGTATACGCTCGTACTGATGTTGACTATATGAGTAAGGCACACTGACTGACGATTGCCCACAATCCCGCAGCGAGAGAGAGAAGAACCATCAGCTCAGTTGTAATCACATGACGCTTGACAGACAAAGCGTATACGGACTACTCGTATTGCAAGACCTCGCTCGTTTATCAAGTCAAAATTTATTAAAAATTTTAGCTCGTCTTGCAAAACACTCGCAAACCAAGTTACTCGCAATCCAAGGTTCCACTTGTACATGAAAAATGAGAGCCAACTCCTGCTGAAGCTTAACCATCACTTCAGTGAGTGAAGAACAAGCACGTTTTAACCAAACATGCACAGAAACAGACAGGCAAGGTAAAGTGAGACTTCATGTACGTGCACAGGCTTCCTTGTTCTAATTTTATTTTCTATCAGCTTTGCTATTTGGAGGGCAAATGAATATACAGTATTATACTGTCAGTGTACAGTATATCTTGTCACTGTAAGTAGTTTACACTGTTCAAACATACATGTTACCTACTGTAGGTATTGGCTTCAAAAGCTTGTTGTGAAAAACTGAGATTTGGAACTTTGTGTTATTTGTGCATCTTTATTTTGTAAAGATGTTAGTTATTTTTACTCATTTTTTTATTTTATTATTTGGAAATAACAGAATTTGCACATTATTTTATATTTTTGTCTGTCTTATTGCAACATTTCTAAAAAATAAATAATTTATTATGATCAAACAGTTGCTCAGTACTTGAGTAGTCTTTTTACTCTTACTTGAGTAATTTTTTGGATGCCTACTTTTTACTTGTACTTGAGTAATATTATTTTGAAGTAACGCTACTCTTACTTGAGTACAATTTTTGGCTACTCTACCCATCTCTGGTTGATTAATACCTACAAGATCACTTGTTTTACGACTGAATACATGAAAATGTGTCATTTAATTATCCTTAATTACTAAAATAATTTTACCCGCAACCATAAGAGGAAAAAAGTGCACAGGCGTCTTCCATCCCTAAAGACGGAGTTAGTGTTTAAACAGGTGGGCTGCTTAAAAAATAAGGATGAGAAGAATGCCAGAGTTGTGGCAGTTTTACTTCACAACACAATTCCATTTGTAGCCAATGATATAGCGCCTGACTCTGAAGGGTGATGTAGGCGTTTGTAGTGAGAAAAACCGACTGATTCATGTTAGTCAATCAATTCCCTAAGAGTTTTGCCTTTAGCATTGCATGTAAATTAATTAAAACACTCTGATAAAACTCCTGCCAGATTGTTCTTAACTTTGTCTGTAGGACGGCTTTCCAGGTGTTCCACTCTTATCCAGGTGTCTGAAGCACATTTACTGGTAGACATAAAGATTATAGAAGTATGATATCTGCTTACACTGTAGTATACAAATATTAAAGATGGTATGCAAGACAGATGAGACAGACACGCGTGTAACACAGAAGAGGCTACCTGTTCTCAGTTCGCGTACAGGTTTTCTGAAGTTTCGCAATTTATCAAGCTTTCTCATTTAGCGTATTTACTTGACATCACAGTCAGGTTGGCTTTGCTCAGATGCACAGCCTTCAGTGAGAGGGGGTTCAGCCATTCCCTTGAGATTCAAGACTTTTGCTTCCAATTTAGTGAAAAGCTTGTAAAACGCGGGTGGCGCAGTGGCTATGCTGATTTCTTTCAACAAGCAGACCAGGATTCACGTCCTGGGTGCCCTCTGCGTGGAGTTTGGATGTTCTCTCCAGGTCTGCCAGACTTTCCCCTGGGTGCTCCAGTTTCCACCCACTGTCCAAAGACATGCAGGTTAAGTGGATTGGTGATGCTCAGTTTGCCGCTGACGTGTTTGTGTTCATACTGAGGTGGGCCGGCACCCTGTCCAGGGATCGATTGTTCCTGCCTTGTGTCTGATGCTGGCTAGGATAGACTCCAGCTCCCCCATAACCTTGCTCTGGATAAGATGGCTTTTAAGATGGATGGATGGATTGTAAAAGAAGGAAGTTTACCTGATACAGTTATGAGCTTGTTACACATAACAATAAAGTTTTTTAGCTGTCTGTTTTCTAGCTATTTAAAGCTCTGATTTATCATGATGAAGACATTTAATGGTGATGTCTGATGTTGTGTTCCATGGCTCTGTACTTGAGTACATTCTTTGTCTTTACCACGTGGTCCTTTGTACATGGCATGGTGTTGTATTCCTCACCATATAAAAAGCTTTTTGCTGTGTCCTTTGACACTGCGTAGGGAAAAGTGTGAGTCCTTTCAGTTTAGCTGCTGAATTTCTCTTCCTGAAGTAATGCTGTTTCTCAGTCTTCTCAGACTGGGCTCAGTCACTGATACAAAGCTTGACTTGGAAGAACGGATCTAAGAGCAATTTCAGGCATCCAGCTCCAAGGCTCAATGGAGAGTAGCTACCAGGTTCAAAGAACATTTGTGAAAAGATGAGATGAACGCACCCAGTTTGAATGGGAGGAGTAGGCTTTGGTTATTGAATCAATGTCCATTCCTGTTACAGATCTAGTGCCTGCTTATACAGTAGGTGAGATATTTTGTCAGCCCAAGTTACAACTCTAACATTATTTTTTGGGCACCTTTTCGTCTGAAGGAGTCATGTTGGCTCATCTCTGATCAACTCCTTTGTAATCAGGTGACCAAAATACTGGTAGAGCTGCAGTGGAGCAATTTAATGCAGTGGTCACTAATGCAGGTGGGAGCAGCGCAGTCCTAACAGGCCTTGTGTGCTACTGAAAGCCTAGCAAAATGGGGTAACATCCACGTTACCCTACAGCAATATAAAATGGTGCTGGGAAATCTAAATGAATCCAACTTAATTTTGGGTAATAGATACATACTATATGTAAAAGACAAATAATTTATACTTAAAGGAATACTATGCCTCCCTGCGTGGAGTTTGCATGTTCTCCCCGTGTCTGCGTGGGTTTCCTCCAGGTACTCTGGTTTCCTCCCACAGTCCAAAGACATGCAGGTTAGGTGCATTGGCGTTTCTAAATTGTGTGCTTGGTGTGTGGGTGTGTGTGTGCGCGCCCTGCCCGGGGTTTGTTTCCTGCCTTGCACCCTGTGTTGGCTGGGATTGGCTCCAGCAGACCCCCGTGACCCTATAGTTAGGATATAGCAGGTTAGATAATGGATGGATGGATGGAATACTATACTAAAATGATTTTTTGCATGTTACTTACCACATGTAGTTTGTAGTGATCGGTGAGAAAAAATATCTAATCTACAGTAGTGTTTTCATGCAGAATGGACATAAAGTTTCATACCTAATAGGTGCCTAGGGTGACCAGCGCTGGACAACAAAAAACGATATGAAAAAAATCTCATGCTACTTGTGCTACATAATCAACATGTCAAATCATTCAGTCGTATGGTCACAATGTCCCAAACACACGTATTTTGACAGAAATATGACTAAATAAACCACTTCTGGAAAATACTTTCATGAAAGAAAAACAAACACGCTCAAATGTGACCAACTTCACTCCTCATTCACTGGTCATGAGTCCAGTGGCGGGCATACATACAACTATAATGGGGGCCTCTTCACAACCAGTAATGAGGCCTGGGTAACCACTGTTATCTTCTTCAATGGAGTTGTTCCAAAAGACATCGCTACAATTATTTTATAAATTTAACCACTACATCTCAGATTTTCATTAAAATTGCTGTACTGAATTACAGTGCCATGTGAAAATATTCACAGCCCTTTGGATTTGTTCTGTTTTGTCAAAGTAGTTGGCTCTGGGAAACGGGAAATTTTCAATTGATGTTCAATGTACAAATAAGCACATTACAAAATACATTTAATGATGAAATGTATTTTACAGGATATGCAATTAATGTTGGTAATCAATATTCATTCAATATTCATTTTATGTTTTGAAGAAAACATCAGGAAGGTGTTGTCCATTTCTCTGTACACATTCTGACAGCCTGTTGTGGAAATTCTGCATTGCTCGATGTAACAAGTCAAGGGGAATGCCCGCGATTCCCTCTTCAATCCTCCTTTTTAGTTCAGCAATGGTTGCAGGATGTATGTGGTACACTAGGCTTTTAAGATGTCCCCACAGAAAAAAATCACAAACAGTAAGATCTGGGGATCTCGGAGGCCATGGAATGTCGCAATGAATGACTTCTTTTTTAAGGCTGAATCTGTTTCTTCAAAATTACAATCCCATGTTGTAATCGCATGAGCAGATGGGACATGATCGTGACATCCTTACTGGTAATGGCGCTGAAACTGCCCCAGGATCACAGTTCCAAAATTCCCTGTGCCACCCTGTATTAGGGCTGGGAATCGATTAAAATAATTTTGGATGAGAGCGTCTGTAGGCTTTCCGTCCTAGGAACCAAGTTACCTGAACTATTCAATAACATTTCCATAATTATTTACTGCTCTGATGTTGATCTTCCTGACCATAAAACAGGTCATTACAATAGCAATTGATGAGAAGAATTCATGATTAATTGCAGAATTGTGGTATTTGAGAGTTCCTCTAGAGTGCCTTTTACTCTTGCTCGATTTGGCTGAAAAACTAATCAGCACATCGTCATCTCATAACAGGCTTAGGTTTTGAGTTTGGTATTTTTCCATCCAGCTGTTTTAGCTCTAGACTGTCCTCAAGAAACTGTGACACACAGACAGACACACACCCATCATCGAGATATCTATGTTTTCGGTATCAGGGGACCCTAAAACGATGAGATCTGTCGAAAACTGGAGATCGAAATTTTTGAAGTATCTAAACCTTTTGTTCTTCCCCCCATAAATGATAGGTTATGGTGGGGGAGGGAGCAAAGCAAAAATTAACTAATTATTTGCATAAATGTACGTAATTAATAGCATTTAATTGCATCTATCATTAACAGATGTAATTATACAATTAATAGATAAATCATGAGGTAAATACACAATGAATCACAAATTTAATTTAGAATCAACACAATGGAATTAAAACAAATTTAAAAAATGAATGGCATAGTTTAAACTTAATCAATGACCTCAGCCCTGAACTTTTAACAGAATACTACTTGAACAAATACAACCTGAATTTCAATGCCTTCCTAAAAGACAAGTTGAAAAGAAGGCAATAAGAAAACGAGGCCAATGTATTAATTATCAAATTGGCATAGCATATGAGACACAGACGTAACAAAGTAAAATTAAATGATCGAAACAAGTGTTGACTTTGAATTCATCGTTGAAGATTGATTTATTTGAAATAATACAAATCTCTTAAATGGGCATACATTAAAAGTTGTATTAAAACTCCAGAAATACTATCCTCAATTGTTCATCACCATCAACGACTTGATAATTATGCTTTACACAAGTGTTTTTCAACTGCTGTGCCTTGGAAATAACAGTGTAATGCCCCTGGGTCCTGACCTGAGAAAGATACGCTCCTCAGCTGGCCGACACCTGGAGAAGCCAACATAAAAGCAGCTCTGTGATCGCCGTTTTGCAGCCAGTTTAGCACGTGTATAGATTTAAAGCTTTTGTGGTTGGTAGAATCATGGTGTGCCTTGGGATTTTATGGGTTACGAAAAGTGTGTCACCACAGAAAAATGGTTGGAAAACACTGCTCTACTCACAGCTTTGCTCCTGGCACGCTAAAAAACATCTCTGTAGCTGCTAATTGTTATCCTTCTACCTTGCAGAATTTGGTCATTATATTAGGGCAGTCAGCACTGTAAGCAACCTGGCAGACCGGTGAGTTAAATACAGAGGCACCAGAGACTTATTTTGGTGTTAGTGCCATTCAAAGATAACTTATTTAGCACTTATGTCCTATGACTTTGATTTGATCTTCTTACAGAAACATGAAATAATAAAAAAAGAGAGCGTAATTTTTACCTTTGCAACTTTTCTCTAGCATGGCACCAGGACTGCTGTAAACCCCCCTACCCATCCCCTTTCCTACCACTCCCCTACAACTACGTCAATATGTAGAAATCGAGAAAACGAACACCAGTGCTACGTGCTGACATGTGGTGTATCGATGTGAACCATGTAATATGAAATGTCAAACCTTTAAATGAAAATGATTATATAAAATTTTCGAAGGTAGTATATAAATATGATACTGGATGTATAAGTAATTCTTTAGGTACAGACTTAGCATTTTTGTATTATTATTGCTTCATAATGTTTAAAAAAATAATAATAATACATGAAAATACCACCCTGACCAAAGCTTTGGTTGATGTGTTTGCCTCATTGCTGGCCCTGGATATCACGATATTTTGTAACATATTAAACAGGCCACATTAATCACAAAAATTAACACATTGACTTTCCCAGGGCTAATATTTATATAAAAAATAACATCGGGGGTGGACTCTCCTAGACTTGTACCATACCTATAATAGTCTTGTATGCTCAGATATGGGAATGGATATTTGATGATTATATTTTTTATTTTAAAGAACCATCAACAACAAATCAAATCAAATTTAATAATATAGTGAACAATTATTATAAAAGTAAAGTTGAATAAATCAAACTCTACAGCTGCATGAATAAAAGGTAAAGTTCCACTTCTGGTTAATAGAAATAGCCCAAAAGTTGATAAAAATCTACGTTTTGTACTTAATACTTGCATGAAAGGTTTGGTTGATCTAACTTAAAGCGTACTCAGGTTATCATATTTACAAGCACACACACACACACAGACAGAAAGACACACAGACCTAATTCCAGAAATGGTATTTTTGAACTCAGGGAGGTCTAAAACATTGAAATTCATCAAAATCTCAACATCGAATCTTTGGACGATTCCAATACCTTCCCTGTACTTCATATACGAGAAAGTAAAAACAAGTAAAAACTGAAACGTTGTGAGTGCATATACTGTATATTCCTCCCCTTTGCTATGAAACCCCTAAATAAGATCTGGTCCAACCAATTAACTTCAAAAGCCACCCAATTAGTTAGTTAGGGTCCATCTGTGTGCAATCAAAGTGTCCCATGACATCTGTTTAAATAAACCTGTTCTGAAAGACCCCTGACTCTGTAACACCACTAAACAAGCAACATGAAGGCCAAGGAGCTCTCCAAAGAGACAAAAGTTGTGAAGAAGTATCAGGGATGATCAGGGTTAGGGTATAAAAAAAATAAACTTTGAACATCTCACACAGTACCATTAAATCCATTACAACAGAATGGAAAGAATAAGGCACAACTACAAACCTGATAAGAGAAGGCACCCACCAAAGTCCACAGACTGGGCAAGGAGCATATTAATCAGAGATGAAACAAAGGTTAACATTGAAGGAGATGAAGAAATTCACAGCAGAGATGAAAGTATCTGTCCCTAAGACCACTTTAAGCTGTATAATCCACAGAGCAGGGCTTTATGGAAGAGAGGCCAGAAAAAAAAGCCATTGCTTAAAGAAAAAAAATTAAGAAAACACATTTAGAGTTTGCCCAACAGCATGTGGAGGACTCCACAAACACATGGAAGAAGGTTCTCTGGTCAGATGAGACTGAAATCGTGGGAAATGCCATGTGTGGTGCAAACCCAACACTTCCCATCACCTCGAGACCACTATTCCCACACTGAAACATGGTGGTGGCAGCAGCATGCTGCAGGGACAGAAAAACTTCAGGACTGAAGGAATGATGGATGGCACTAAATACAGGGCAATTCTTCAGTCTGCCAGGAGTTTGAGACTGGGCCGATGGTTCATCTTCCAGCGGGACAATGAATGACCCTAAACCTACTGCACTGGAGTGCTTTAACATTTAAAAGTCTTGTGATGGCCTCGTCCAAGCCCAGACCTCAATCCAACTGAGAATCTGTGGCAGGACTTGAAGATTGCTGTACACCAACACAATCCATCTAACGTGAAGGGGTCAGAGTGATATTCCCTTGAGGAATGGGTGAAAATGGAATTGACTAGATGTGCTCAGCTAATGGAGACATTCAACAAGTTGGAACTGGGGGTTTTACAAAGTATTGGCTTTGGGGGGTTAATACCTATACACACTCATGATTTCAGTTTCTTTTGTCTTATTGTGTCACAGTAAAATGTTTTGCACCTTCAAAGTGATAGGCATGTTGTGTAAATCCAATAGTGATAAACCCAAATTTGGGCCCAGTATCTATTTTAATTCCAGGTTGTACAAACACCGAGGGTGATGAACACTTCTGCAAGGCACAGTATCTCACAGGTCAAAGTCACTGGCGTGAGTAATAATTTCCTATGCCATATAGTATTAATGTTATGGGGGGATGAAAATTAGGGAAATGTTCTATACTGTACACACTTGAGGCATCATACAATGATGAAATAAAACACAGAAAAGACCACAGTCAATATAATCTTTTATTCGAGACACCCATGGCAATACATACTATATGAAGCACATTTTATAAAGAACTCTTTCTTCTGTTTTTTTCTAGAAATATATTCATGTACAGTTTTGTCATTTGAGAGCTTCCTTGCAATGTCATTTTCTAAAAACAATACGTATAAAGAATTTAAGTACTTTCCAGTCATGGCAGACAGAAATTTGTTCTTCATAAAGGATACCTTTCTGCATCAATGCACATGATAAACATAAATAATTTTAATAAAAATGATAATGTTAATAGTATTTGAAAGTATTTATAATTATTTTATATTAAATACAGTATATTTAGAAACTTCCTTCATTTTATATGAAACTTCAATAACTGGGTGGCACGGTGGCGCAGTGGTTAGCGCTGCTGCCACTGCAGTAAGGAGATCTGAGTTCGTTTCCCGGGTCCTCCCTGCGTGGAGTTTGCAGGTTCTCCCCGTGTCTCCGTGGGTTTCCTCCCACAGTCCAAAGACATGCAGGTTAGGTGCATTGGTGATCCTAAATTGTCCTTGGTGTGGGTGTGTGTGTGCACTGCGGTGGGCTGGCACCCTGCCCGGGATTTGTTCCTGCCTTGCGCCCTGTGTAGGCTGGCATTAGCTCCAGCAGACCCCCGTGACCCTGTGTTTAGATATAGAAGGTTGGATAATGACTGAGGGCGGCACGGTGGAACAGTGGGTAGCGCTGCTGCCTCACAGTTAGGAGACCTGAGTTCGCTTCCTGAGTCCTCCCTGCGTGGAGTTTGTATGTTCTCCCCGTGTCTGCGTGGGTTTCCTCCCACAGTCCAAATACAAGCAGAGTAGGTGCATTGGCGATCCTAAATTGTCCCTAGCGTGTGTGTGTGTGTATACGCCCTGCGGTGGGCTGGTGCCCTATCCAGGGTTTGTTTCCTGCCTTGTGCCCTGTGTTAGCTGGGATTGGCTCCAGCAGACCCCCGTCACCCTGTAGTTAGGATATAGCAGGTTGGATAATGGATGGATAATGACTGACTTCAATAACCTTTTCACTTTTATTTTAACTATTATTTTCTATTGAATTACACTATATTATTTTTTTTGTAAAGACCCTTTCTCATACAGAAGATACTCAAAATTTTTAAGCAACGTTGACTAAAGTTGCTTCCGGGGCCCCTCTGGGATTTGGGACACTGAAGCTTATTGGTAGCTTATCCACCAATTCCCAATTCTCACTGACTAACATTGCCCTCCAGATGATATTAACATTGAAAAGTACACGGAGAGACACGTACAACTAAAGATTATAAGTTAAAGAAAAGCAAATGAAATAAATTGTCAGGAAGAGAAAAAGCTTCATACTTGTGCATATCCGAGATGCTTCACCAAACAGAAGGTCAACTCACCCAAGCAGTTTCATAGATTGCCAACTAAGTAATCCAGTTGTGAATATGAATACAAACATAATAATGGAAGGCAGGTCTACAAAAGAAATGCTCATGTTGCGCTGAAACTTTTTATTTTATTTGCCATTTGATTTTACACAAAAAAAAAATCGCTTTAGATGGAGCTCTTTAGCCACACAGCTGTCTAAGTCAGATGGAGGCTGAATGCTGAGCGGAACACAGAAGACGCCGGCTCTTTGTTCATTTTGCGGAGTTTCCGGAGTTTCTTGATTTTTTTACAGGGTTTTCATTCAGTATTCCTCTTTTGGAGATGTAGAGTGACATCACAGTCAGCCTGCTCCTGCTCGCTCAAAGGCCTAGCCATGATTGGGAGCTGGCATTACAATGTGCTTTGACTTGAGGCTCTTTTATTTCCAGATTAGTCACAAAGTAATAAAGTTAAAAGTTTACTTGGCTCAGTTTTTCATGAGCCAATTACACATGAGGAAGCAGGTCTTTAATCAGTTGTTTATTGGCTGCTTACAGTGCTAACTTATTTTGGCACAGATAAAGCCATTTGTACGATCCCAAGCTTTTGTAGATTTCCAGTTCTGTGTAGACGGGCATTCTCTTTGCTCATGGTTCAAGTAAAGAATACATTATGTTTGACCCAGAGTCCTTTCTTGCCATCCCCAGTGGTGCATTCTACTTCAGCTCCTTCTAAATGTTAGTCTGTTTGCTGTGTCTTCTGTAACCTGCCAGAGAACAGCATCACTTCTGTCTATCACAAGAGTTTCTGCACCGGAATTCTCATTTTCAAGTTAAGCTGATCCCACGTTGGGTTCAGTCCCTGGCACATAGTTTGGCTTGGAAGTACTGATCTTTGAATCTGTGACCCCCTAGAGAGTTTTCTGACAGTCCAGCTCCCAGGACAGAGAAACGTTCAGGCCCACAGAGGGTGCTTTCAGTTCAAAGGAGATATCTGAATGAGCTTCATGGCTCCGAAGAGACAGCAAAGACAAATCTGAGTTCACTTCCAGTTAAAGAGGAGCGGGAATGTGTCCATCAGAGTAGACTGGAGTTCAGCTAGATCAGGGGTGCCTAAGGTTTTTTGGCTTGCGAGCTACTTTTAAAAATGACCAGGTCAAAATGATCTACCTACGTTAAAAATGCTATATATATATATATATACTGAGTATTAGAGGTGGGCAGTGACGAGTTACATTTACTTGAGTAACTTTTAAAACAATTGTACTTCTAAGAGTAGTTTTACTGCACCATATTTTTACTTTTACTTGAGTACATTTGTGAAGAAGAAACGCTACTCTTACTCCGCTACATTGGGCAATACTCGAATTGTTACTTTTTTTTCCATTAGATAAAGTCTGACAGACAATTTTCAATCTGCTCTGTGTAGCGAATGCTGTCAAGTTGCGCACATGCCTTCCATTGCGTCTCCAGCTCTGACGCGAGGTTTTGGATGTTCCCCAAATCAAGGCGCTGCAGCTTTGAGGACAGATGTTGCATTTTTCGTTTGAAAGCATTAACTGAGCTAATCATATTGACCATGGTTTTCTCTTTTCCTTGCAGCTGTAAATTAAGCTCATTCAACATGTTGGTCAGATTGCAAAAAAAATGCCAAGTCTAGCAGCCATTGATCGTTATTAAGTTGCTTGTATTCTGCATGTTTAATGACAAGGAGAAACTCCTTTTTCTCCGGCCAGGGGTCTTGAAATCTCAGCAGGAATTTCTCCCTAGCCATCTGCCTCAATGAAGGCATCTTTTATCATCTCTCCATCTTGGAAGGACTTCTTATGCTTAATGATCGAGTGACTTACCCAGAACGATGCTTCGGTGTGTCTGCCTTTGCTTTTGAATTCAGCCGAGTGAAAAATGACGGCTGTCCGATTAACTGCGATTTTAGTTCCCTCTCCTTTCTCTTTCTCAGATCGCTTTTTGGAAGGAAGTCAGTTTCGTAGTTTTTATGAACAGTTCGAAAGTGCCTTTCCACATTTCAGACATTTCAGCCAGATCAGGCAAACGCACTTCGATTGTGACATTGTGAGAGAGAAAAAAATCCTCTTCCAATTCCACATCCAGCCCATAAACAACAATTTTTTTTTAAATCCCTTCTTTAGTCGATATAAATTGGAAGGCTAACTAGATCACTTCGATAGTCAGAGTTTTGCAGTAGCTCATGCGTTTGATCGTGCGTGTGGGATGACCAGTGTGTTAGATTAAAAGAGATCTCAGACTGGCCACCCTGTATGTCAGTCAAGTGGCAAAAGCCATAATGAAGATATATGATAGGCTAACGTTTAAAAAAAAATTTTTTTGAATTCAACGCGATCTACCTGCACTCCCTTTCCGACCTACCAGTCGATTGCGATCAACATATTGGGCACCCCTGAGCTAGATGTTATAAGCTTATTCTGTTTTTAACTTTTTTCCTTGCTTGCAAAGGTTTTGGGGGATTTAATTTTTGAAATTAGTTTTTAGTTTTCTAGAGGTACCTTCATTTTGTCATTCAGTTGCCATAATGTTGTTATTGAAAGCCAACCGGAAATGTGCAATGTGTGACATCACCATTGCAACAGTATAAAGGTTCCAAGTGCCATGCACTTTCTGGTGGTCCAAGATTGTGGATTTTTATAGTGTGGTTATTCTCGAAAATATTCCTAGTTAAAGACTCTTTTGATTCAACTTTAATTTGGATTTGGTGTTTTGGCTTTATTATTAGAGATATTTCACCCTTCTGGTTATATCCTTTGACACATTATTCCAACTACGTTTCACCTTCTGGTCCGTATTGCCTCTGAAATTTCTACCTGCCCTTTTAAGCAGAACACATTCCAAGCACCTCTTGGTCTGATAAAAGTCTGCCCAGATGTTGGTTCATCTTTGATTAGTACGTCTGATTATCAGAGGAAATTCAGAAAGCTGGCTGACCAAATGTTGGCTACCCAAAGAGCTGCAGAAGAGCAGAGCTATTCGTATTAATGGACTGTAAATGGTTAGGAGTAGGTGCCTATCTACATTTCTGTTAGGTCGGTTATTTTAGCAGCTAGTGTGCCATAGGGCAATACCCAGTTTGACCTACAATAGGAAAGTCTTGCAGTATGACTGATCTGACCAGATGACATTTTTTCACCACTTATTAGACCACTGCTTCGTTACTTTGCATTTGTGATGTAATAAGGGATTTAAGCCCCTCAACCCAACCATATTATTCATCTCTGTGAAGACGGAGGACCAGCTCTCACTGATTAAGAGATGCTTGTCTGTTGTTCCCTGAATCTCGAGTCAATGCATGGACAGCACAGTCATGGAGTTTTATTCACAGCTTGCCCCCGTGTGATGATATCTAGGGTAAACAATTTTAATGCTAATACTTTCTTCTAAATGCCTTACATGACGTTAATCACCATTGCATTCTAATGAGTTTACAATGCAATTTTAATATGCAGAATTTTAAAGATTAAGTTAGTTATTAGACAGTAAATTTTAAGACAACTCCCCATTGATGTCTTTACCTCTGCTACACCACAGATATCGTGTCTTGTAAAAGCTGTCTTACAGGGCAGCATTAAAGATGAATTAGTGTCATTTGCTTTTGTGTTTGTGCGTAACTAAATTTTAGTTCTTTACATTTTCATCATTATTTCAGTGATGTCATCACATTACCATTTTGTAAATCAGCATATGGATGGGTGTCACCTTCTTTTTCATGCAAGTAAGAATTTCTCTGTACTCAGTATATGTGACAATATTCCACTTTAATAAAAGGATAAGTGTCAATGTGTCTGTCTGTGTGTCCGTCCGGTTACTATGTCTCGGTCATTCCAATAGATGGTGCATCGCAAACATTAACACGGCTTACCAAGTGACATATAACAGAGACACGTGCATTGCAGGGTGCAGTGCAAACATTAACACTGAGGTCTACGTTGATCACTTAGATTTCACCCCGTCATGGACGAGTACAACAGCTAGTAACTCCATAAATCTGTAATTTTAGACATTTTCATCGCTGTGGTGCTATGTGGTTGCTTAGATGTGTGACGAAGTGTGTTTAACTCTGAACTAAAATTGAAACTTCAAACAAAAAAGATTTTTCTGTTATCCATGTTTCTTGATTATTGTTGAACACAAATATTTTGTTTTCCTGTCATTTATTTATTATTTTTGATGCTATGTTGCTGACATCACCCTGCCACCAGTTTGTATCAGGATTTAATCGTGAACACCACCATATATATAGCCCAAAAAATTAAAGGAACACTTTTTAATCAGAGTATAAACTTTAATCAAGTCAATGAAAATTCTGGGCTATTGATCTGGTCAGTTAAGTAGCAGAGGGGCTTGTTAATCCGTTTCAGCTGCTTTGGTGCACTAGAGGGGCAATAATGTGACGACCCCCAAAACAGGAATGGTTTAACAGGTGGAGGCCACTGACATTATTCCCTCTTCATCTTTTCTGTTTCTTCACTAGTTTTGCATTTGGCTACGGTCAGTGTCACTACTGGTAGCATAACAACAACAACATTTATTTATATAGCACATTTTCATACAAACAGTAGCTCAAAGTGCTTTACATAATGAAGAATAGAAAAATAAAAGACACAGTAAGAAAATAAAATCAGTCAACATTAATTAACATCGAATAAGAGTAAGGTCCAATGGCCAGGGGGGACAGAAAAAACAAAAAAAACTCCAGACGGCTGGAGAAAAAAAAAAAAAAATCTGTAGGGATTCCAGACCATGAGACCGCCCAGTCCCCACCTAGCATAAGGTGATACCTGGACCCTACAGAGCTTGCACAGGTAGTCCAACTCCTCCAGGATGGCACATCAATACGTGCTGTTGCCAGAAGGTTTGCTGTGTCTCCCAGCACAGTCTCAAGGGCATGGAGGAGGTTGCAGGAGACAGGCAGTTACTCTAGGAGAGCTGGACAGGGCCGTAGAAAGTCCTTAACCCATCAGCAGGACCGGTATCTGCTCCTTTGGGTAAGGAAGAACAGGACGAGCACTGCCAGAGTCCTACATAATGACCTCCAGCAGGCCACTGGTGTAAATGTCTGCGACCAAACAATCAGAAACAGACTTCATGAGGGTGGCCTGAGGGCCCGACGTCCTCTAGTGGGCTCGATGTCCTCTAGTGGGCCTTGTGCTCACTGCCCGGCACCGTGGAGCTCGATTGGCATTTGCCATAGAATACCAGAATTGGCAGGTCCACCACTGGCGCCCTGTGCTTTTCACAGATGAGAGCAGGTTCACCCTGAGCACATGTGACAGACGTGAAAGGGTCTGGAGAAGCCGTGGAAAACAGCCTTTAACATTGTTTAGCATGACCGGTTTGGTGGTGGGTCAGTGATGGTCTGGGGAGGCATATCCATGGAGCAACACACAGACCTCTACAGGCTAGACAACGGCACTTTGACTGCCATTAGGTATCGGGATGAAATCCTTGGACCCATTGTCAGAACCTATGCTAGTGCAGTGGGTCCTGGGTTCCTCCTGGTGCAGGACAATGCCCGGCCTCATGTGGCGAGAGTATGCAGGTAGTTCCTGGAGGATGAAGGAATTGATACCATTGACTGCCCCCCACCACTCACCACAACCCCTCTCCCTCCCACACTCACTCCCAAGACTTAAATCCAATAGAACACCTCTGGGATATTAGGTAGGTCCATATCTGGGAGGAGATCCCCTAAGAAACCATCTGTCGTCTCATTAGGAGCATGCCACCCCCCCACCCCACCAATGTTGTCAGGCACGTGGGGGCCATACAAACTACTGAGTACGATTTGGAGTTGCTGCAATGAAATTTCGGATAAATGGACTAGCCTGCAGCATCATTTTTTCACTTTGATTTTTGGGGTGTCTTTGAATTGAGCCTTCTGTAGGTTGATAATTAGATGTATATTTATATAGATACATAATGATATGCAACTAAGACCGGTTGTTTAGCACAACAATACAATGGTTTTGTACTATTTACTAGATGAGAAAATTGAGAAAAGCAGTTGAGAAGGATAGCTGAGGTCTGATGGCAGCGGCTATCATACACGTCTTAAACACAAGGCAGCCGGGTGTCGGTAATATTTGTGCCATTTTCTCCACCCCCTGCAGTGTTTTAATGTATTGAGTTGAGCAGACTTCGTACTGGGACTCAACTCTGTACCTGTAAAAGGTAGAGAAAGTAAAATGGAGAAATCTGAACTTTCCTTCTTCACAAAGTCCAGGATGTGTTGTGCCCACTTCAGTTCATAAGTGATGGTCAGTCAAAGAAATTTAAAGTTGCTCATCCCCTCCACTGCATCCTCTCTGATGTAAATGGTGGTGTAGTCTGCTTTCTTAGGTCTATGACCAACTCCTTGGCCTTGCTGTCAAATAGGGTGAGATAGTTACCCTAAGACCTGTTTCAGCAGGTAATCTACTTCTCTGTAAGCCGTCTGACCGCTGTAGATGACCAAGCCTATGGTGGTATCATGAACAAAATGAATGATGGAGTGTCAGAGGTGAGCAAGGAGTGCAGAAGGGGTTTCAGCACAATACCATGTCAAGTGTCTGTGCTGAGGGTCTGCAAGGAGAATGTGAGGCTGCCAATGTGCAAATATTGTTGTTCTGGTAGTTACAAGGGGTGGTACTAAATGAACAAGTTTGATGATCATTTTTGATGGTACAACAGTGTTTAATGCAGAGCTGTTGTGTATACACAGGCCTTGGGCATGGAAAGTTTTTATTATCCGAGTTGGCCAGGATGCTAAGAAGTGCAAGGGATACTGCATCCTCTGTGGACCTGAGATGATGCAACCTGGAGGTAATCATGACTATCTCGAATATTCTGTATAATACATCCCAGTACCAAGCTATCAAAGCACTTCATCATGACTGGAGTGACTGCCACAGGCCCACAGTCATTCAGTCAGTCAACTTTTGTTTTCTTAGGCAAAGGGATAATTCCTGTCCTTTTAATGTCAACAGAGACTGAGGATTCTTTCAGCACAAAATTATAGATGTGAAGATGCCAGCTAACTGGCCACTATGTGTTTTTGAAACACTCCCTGAAATTCCATTTGGGACAGATACCTTATGGACATTAACTCATTTAAAAATGTTCCTTAAATTATGTTAAGAAATAAAGAACGATGGATCATGTGGTGCTGCAAGCAAATCAAACAGTAGGCTGCTTGATATTTTGATCAAAGAGGGTGTAGAATGGATTGGGTTCATCAGGGAGGGAAAATGATATTGGATTAGGCTTTAGTTTGCAATGCCCCCTGCTCGCTTCGCTCGCCAACCCCCCTGGCCTGCACTATGCACCAGCCTCTTCACATCTCTGCTGTTCGCATATGTGGATTTCACTTTCACCAAATAACAAATCTTTTAATTCTTGCGGATTCGCCTCTTCATTGGGAAGAAACACTGTTTTTCCCTGATGGCAACACGAATTAGCCGATCTACAAGTCTCCGACTTAAAGTTTAAATGTGAACAATATATTCGATCTCTTTTCGCTGTTCCGTTATTTCACTGAGTAATAATTTCCGTTTGTTTGTGCTAATGCAATCTTTACTATAATTTTTTCTGAGATTTTTCGAATTTTAGTACTTTCATTATCTCTAACCCTCTCTGCATGTGTATCGCACTAACGTTTTGGAATTCTTTACAATATTCTACTTTGTTTGCTTGGGCGTGGTTAAATCTCTTGGCACAAAGTCTCGCTTCACGGGACATGAAAGTATTTCTCTTAAAAAGTAACATCTCGTCCCAGGCTAAAAAGTTTTGTCTCGTCCCAGGATTTTTTAATTAAAATAGAGAGCTCTGCAAAACCTGCCAAAGTTTACATGAATCATTACTGGTACTACACGTGGCTCCCAGGTTTCCCCATACCGATATAATTTTCTTTCTGAGCTCACATTAATTGCATGCTTTCATATCAACTTCTAAAACTGCATTGCTGCATGCCTTCAGATAAATTTCTGATGTTAATGGTAATCCAAAGTTTTCTCCTTAGGAAATATGTGCATTGTTTTCGTATTCACACAAACATTTTTGATAAATCCCGTTATGAAATTTGCATACTAATCCAGATGTGATGATGAGCCTCTAAACATGTCTTAGTTTAGAAAATCAAAGCAGACCAGGGGCCTCATGTATAAACGGTGCGTACGAACAGAAATGTTGCGTAAGAACGTTTCCACGTTCAAATCGCGATGTATAAAACCTAAACTTGGCGTAAAGCCACGCACATTTCCACGGTACCTCATACCCTGTCGTATGCAAGTTCTCCGCTCAGTTTTGCAGACTGGCGGCACCCAGCGTCAAAGCAGTGCTACTGTTCCTGTGTGGTTATTATTTCTTTTCATGACGCGGCTTTATAAATACACTGAAATTAACCGCATATTGTTTATTAGTTTAATGCATTTGATTGTAATTAACCAGTAACAATATAATGGTCAACAGAATGGTCAAACTATTCTAAATACCATAACTGCTTTAGCGTTGTTACTCTCACTGAACCTTCTTCTTCTTCTTTCAGCTGCTCCCGTTAGGGGTTGCCACAGCGGATCATCTTTTTCCGTATTACTCTCACTGCACCACTCGGAGCAGCTGATCGGAAAGAGAATTATCGGTATACAGCATCAAGCACACGCTGCCTCAGCCATGCTTCCTATTTGAACTGCTCTCATACGACAAACGCTTCAAACCTTTCCTGTACGGACCTCGCGGTTCAGAAACAGTTTCATCCCAAGAGCTCTAAACGCACTCAATCAGTCCATCAAGTGCTCCTTGTAGAACTGTCTGTACTTATGAGTACAATCACCTCACTGTAAACTTGCAATACAGTTCTAATATTGCACAACCTGAGCCACTTTATAAATCGCGTATTTACATATGATGACGATATCATTTTTAAGATGAAATGCCGCAAAATATGTTTATTATATTATACAGGTAAAACTTTAACTTCATTTAAATAATCTATATTGTTAATAATTAAAGGACACAGTGTTGCTACGCTAGCAAGGATCTGGTGCTCCGTTCACGTATTGTTCCTGCCTTGCACTGTATGCTTCACTGGGACTGGCGTGAAGGATAGAATAATTAACCATGTACTACAAAGATATTTCAATGTTCCTTAAAAGTTTTGAAGAATCGGCGTTCTAAGCTTACAGATGGCTTAACGTCCATTACAGAGCTGGTTGTGTGGCGATCGGTTACTTGGAGAAAGAAAAGGAAGGACAGGAATTGGAGGTTAGTACGTCTGAAAGAGACAGCACTGTGGGGCGGCCTTAGGCATGTGCAAACTGTGCACCTGCACAGGGCCGCCAAATCCCAGGGGCGGCCACGTCAATATATATTGAATATAAAACAGAAAGAGAAAATAACGACACAGCTAAAAATGCAGCGACAAATTTCGGCAAAAGTTAAATGCTTGTGTCATGAGCACGAGGCGGCTATGCAGTGTCCGCAATGGACGTGGCCATCCGCCATGCATAAGATACCATATTGACATTGGCGGGCGAAGGGGCCACCGATTCTTTCTCTGCCCAGGGCTGCCACGAGCCTAGAGCTGCCCCTGAGTACTGCTGCAATAAATTATTTCATCGAAGGTCGCGCACAACCACTGCGCAACCGTGTTCCCATGTTTAATAACGTGCTTTAACTCCCATCATCATGAAAATGATATCACGTATACATCTCAGTATTTTAATTATTCACAGAGCTGTAATATTACGAATGTAATGGACTCTGTGTCCTGTCGGAGGTAGAGAGCCGGTTTAAGAAGCACGTAGTGATTCACACACATAGAGCACATAGAAGAACACATACAAAACAAAGCATTTAATGTGCTACTTTAATTACGATGTGATTTGAGAAACTAGTTAATTGAACGATTTTAAGATGAAGTTTATGACGTTCTACTTTAATGACAAAATAAACTACGTGATTAAAGTGGAAATTTCGAGATTAAAGTTGACATTTTGTGCTTTTTTCTCACTGTGTCCCTATTTTTTTTTCTCTGTACCCTAATAAGGTTTCATATGACACTCAGACGGTGGGCTACGACTCGCCTTTTCACAGCAACTTTGATATCTGACAACTTCTTTTTTATTTCGGGCACTGTGCGACTTTGTGGACTTGAGCTTTCGAGTTTCTCCGACACGCTATGTCACTCGATCAGCTTCCTTTTGTTGTTTATACCACTGTTTAAACCAACAAATAATACGTTTTTCCTTTGCCTTCATTTGGTATTCGCTGAAATTCTTATATTTTCCCCCGTGCTTTTCCCATTGTCTTTTCACAGAACGCTGAGTTTAAGGGCGATTTATATTGATTTGCATATTTAAAGAGGCGTAATTCTGGGAGGAGTTGGGGCGTTACATGAAGCGCGTGCACGAGCGTCACTTTTCACCCTGACCAGGATTTACGTAGCGGAAGAACGTGGAAGTTGGAGTACGCACAGATTCGGCTTTTGTGCTTACGTCGTGTTATAGTGCGAATTCTATGCACAGCGTTATGCATGAGGCCCCTGGAGTTTTTTCTCTACCTCTTCAGTCCGGCACTGAATTGCTTTTCTCGAGGGCTCCTCTGCTTCAATAGCCTCTGACTAATTATTTCAAACTCTTTAAATTCTGACATCTCGTCCACCAAATTAGGTAACACCAGCTATGTGTAAAAGATGCCTTTTTGAGACTTTGCAACCAATAGATTGTGCTAAAGGATCTGACCAGCATATTTGCAAATGACCTTAAATATTATGGGATGTTAGGACCAAATCATTGTGAAAGCAGCTGCTGTCACTGTAATATGCACTCCTCATTTACTCAAGTGAGTTACTTGCATGTAGAGCATCCTTGTTAGTAGACCTGCTGCAAGCACTGCCTTAAGATATAACAGTATTGCAGGTAGACACTGTATATTAACACTCAGCTCACTTCAAGCCTGGGCTAAGGTAATGGATCCAAGTGCACACCACATTTTCTGGACCTTTAACAGAACTTGGTCAATCAGAGACTCTAACATGAAATCACTCATTACAATTCATCAGCCAATCTATCATGTCTAAAGGAGGTGCTTCTTACCAGTCGGTTCTTCAATCAGCACTGCTGAGGTGGTGAAGTTCTCCATGCCCTGTGTGGACAGACTTGAGTTTGTGGGAGCCACTGAAGAGTTGTGCCAGTCCATGTCTTTTTAGGAAACTGGATGACTAGGCCCTGTGTGTCTTCAGTTATGGCCTAGGCTCTTGGGGGTTTAGTTAGGGTATCTTCACCCTTTATGGAAATAAACAATGAAAAGAGGTAATAATAATAACCTGAATACCCTTATGGAAGAACTTTAAAAAAAATAATGCATCAGAACAGAAACACAATCCTGTTGGATCTTTCCTAATATTTAAGAAAACCACCAATGTGTGACAGTTCAATCTGTCAGTCTTCTAACCCGCTTAGTCCTGAACAGGGTCACGGAGGTCTGCTGGTGCCTATCCCACCTAGTATAGGGTGCAAAGCAGGAACAAACCCTTAACAGGGTGACAGTTCATCGTAAGGGAAAACATGCAAACACACACACACACACCCAAATCACACGCCAGGACTAATTTAGGATCACCGAATCACCTAACCTGCACATCTCCAGACAATAAAAAACATCATCTGCTACAAATGAAAATGAATCCCAGGCAGGAAATGGTGTTTTCAATGCAGTCAATTGAGGAGTGTCTTAAAAGACAAATACAGGGATCGAAAAATCCATCCACCCATGCATTATCCAACCCGCTACATCCTAACTACAGGGTCACAGGGGTCTGCTGGAGCCAATCCCAGCCAGCACATGGTGCAAGGCAGGAAGCAAACCTCGGACAGGACACGCGCGCAGACATACAACCCAAGAACACACTAGGGGCAATTTAGGATCGCCAATGCACCTAACCTGCATGTCTTTGGACTGTGGGAGGAAACCGGAGTACCCGGAGGAAAACCACGCAGACACGGGGAGAACATGCAAACTCCACGCAGGGAGGACCTGGGAAGTGAACCCGAGCTTCCTACGTGCCACCCGGATCAAAAAATCAACTTCAGATAAATTCCTATCGTAAAATAAATCATATTCAGTACTTCAGAAATGGGAATAATAAATGTCTAAAAATGTTTATAATGGTGTTTTCCTTGAGGCACAGATGGACGTGAAATTAAAAAAAAGTGGTTGGAATTGCGACCAGTGGTTTTTAATAGGCCATCCTCTAGACCTTTCTGGGCTCACGACCCACTTTCTCCCCCATGTAGGGGTCTTCACCACCACCCATCAATGATCGCCTTTAGTGAATTGAGTGTGATTATCAGAGCAGCGACCCACTGCCATTATAACCAAAATTAAAACGTGACCCATCAGTTACAGCCCACCACCCGATGTTTGAGAAGCACCATTCTAGACCATGAAGAACTTTTCTGTAACCCAGCTTCACCTTTTTAACTTGAGCTGCCAAACCTAAAGGGAATAAATAGCCAGCATATGTTTAGATTTTACAGCTTGGCGCAGAGTGGCCTTCTAAAAATAATTTGACACGTCTTACTAAAGTAGCCGTCGGTCACACAGAGCGCCGCTCTCTTAAAATCAGCACAGTGAGTGCCAAGCTTGCATGACTCCCTGTCTCCAGTATAATAAAAAAAAAAGGCTCACTGGACCGAGGACGGTGCAAATCATTTACAGCCAAGAGACTGTGGCCAGTGTAGGAGGAAGTCTTACTGCCATGAGGACAACAGTGGCAAGCAAAGTAAAAGAAGTGACTGTGGTGTATTTCCCTCCCCATTTTGCATGTCCTGTGACTAGACTGCCTTTTAGTTAGTTGTGGTAAATGATATATTTGTATCACTTACTGAGAGAATAAATAAAACTTCCAATGTACTTTGTTCAAACGGGAACTGTGGCTTTGGTAGACATTGTGGCCAAGGGGTTTAGGCAGAGTTTAGTCAAAAAATATCTTCTGCTTCCGTCTCCTGGTTGAATGTAGTATGAAGGAGCCATTTAACATGCTGGTGTTCCATTGAAAAATGAGTTGCACTGCTTTGAACCCTAGTGCTGTGTGATCATGTTCACCATTTTATAGGCCCATTTATTAAATCAAAGTTTACTTGTTATCAGATTTATGGTGAGGCGAGCGTCTGACAATGCAGGCCAAAGGCTGAGTACTGATCTGAGAGGTTACACACTGGGTCATACCTTTATGATCCAATGTAAGGATGGTATATTGATCGATGGGTAAGAGGTGAAGCAAGGCCTCTTTGTTAATATTGAGTCGAGGCAGCCATTTAAGGGGACAGGGGTGAGATCATTTGATCAGGTTCACCCATCATGAGTTTAAGCGGATAGCAGTTTGAGAAATCGACCTTTTCATGGGGTTTTTAAAAAGGTGATGAGCCTAGGCCAGGGGTCCTCAATCACGGTCCTGGAGAGCCGCAGTGGCTGCAGGTTTTTGCTCCAACCCAGTTGCTTAATAAAAAGCACTTATTGCTAAAGTAACACTTCTGCTTCACTTTAGTGATTTTGAGCCCTTATTCCTTAATTTTGTCTTAAACAGCTATTTTAATTGCTCCTTATTATCAATAACATGCAAATGACAAGAGAGAGCAGCATTTCTCCATTTAGCTTATTTACATTTACACCTGTGTGTATTTATCTGCACTATTTGGTTTAATTAAATACTTGGAAGAAAAATGAAGAGAAAAAAGTGAAGGACTGAGAATTACTCATCCATTTTAGCCTTCAAATCATTTGCATGATAGAAAGGGAAAGAAAATCTAGGATATGAGAATGACCTGACATAGCAGAGTTAATTTAATTTCATAGCTTGTTAGTGCTTTATTGGCAAGAATTGCTTTCTAATTAAGCAACCAGGTCAGAACAAAAACCTGCAGCCACTGCGGCTCTCCAGGACTGGGATTGAGGACCCCTGGCCTAGGCTGGAAAAATAAAAAACAGAACATAAGAACTGTACATACACGGTGTAAATAAAAAGGAGGCTGGCTCAGCAGTTAGCACTCCTTCTTCACAGTTTTAGTGGTTACGGTTAAATCCCCAGCAGGGTTCTGCCTGTTCACTGCCTGCACACTCTCTTAGCGGGTGGGCACTTTTCTTCAATCTACTCTGATTTTTGTAATAAATCTTAAAGATATGGGAGATAAACTGCTTGGTAAATCTAAATTGACCTGGAATGACTTAGCGTGAGTCTGCACATCAGTGGGTCCTACGATGGACTGGCACTACATCAGAGGTTGGGTCCTGTGGGCACAAGTCTATTTATATATATCTACCTACACATATATATTGTATATTCACACTTAGTAATCCACAAAGGGACAAAATGAGTTGCATATCTTAAAATAGTTTTTTATTCCTAAGCTTTTGACAACCTACCAGGTGTCATCATCAGAGGAAAATGATTAGATATACAGGAATCAAAGGTAATATGTAGCAAAATGGGGCGGGGGTGCAAGGGGGTGGATCAATAGGGTGAGGATCGCAGGGTGTTGGATATAAAGTCTTTTATATTATTTAGGTGTCCTTCATTTTAAGCTTGCACATGCTGGGTTGAAGTCCAAGTGTCTGTTGATGGCATTTTCATTTGAGAGCCACGGCTCAGCCAGCTCTCTGGAACTTTTAGCATTAGCCCTGAATTTGAAGCGCACCGTCCTCCAGTTAAACTCCAGTGTGTCTGGTTAAACGTGTATGGCCGTATATCAGAGATCGTGAGTTCTTCCTTCTGACAGAATTGTGATGCTCTAGTTTGCGGGTTGCAAGTCTTTTAGATGTTTGTTCCACATATACAGCGGGGCATGCACTGTATGGAATACTGTACACTGCACCCCATGTCTCTGCTGCAGATTTCTTGCTTTTGGCATTAAGAAGAACAGTCCGCAGAGTGTTTGTAGGTTTACGGGCTATGTTGATGCCTGATTAGGAGAGGATGAGTGCTGTACTTTCTGATACACCACTGTGATAGGGAAGGGTGGGCCAAGTAGGACGTCAGATCAGAGTCGATGGTTTGCTGAGGTCAGTGGCGCCTCCTATGTAAGCATTGTTTGATAAGCGACTTGCGGTAGCAGTCTGATGTGAACAGGTGGAAAAGACGACGTCTTTCATTCTTTTTAGTATTCTTTGTATTACGGAGTCTTACCACAACTCCATTTAATAGATGAGGGATGATTGCTAGAAAATTGAAATATATTGTCCACATAATATTCCTTGTCATAAACACTCGTAATTAAGGCTGTGTCATTGCCTCTTTCAACATACAATAT
>JANRMT010062815.1:28887730-28948833 GCA_026402145.1 Polypterus bichir lapradei
ATATATATATATAGATAGATAGATAGATAGATAGATAGATATATAGATAGATAGATAAATAGATAGATAGATAGATAGATAGATAGATAGATAGATAGATAGATAGATAGATAGATATGCATATATACAGTACATACACATATACACATATATATTACACACACACAATGAAATACAGTATATCTCATATTCCTTTAGAATTAATAGAACTAACACTTGTCAGTATGAGTTACCAAGAGTTTCAACCTATGGGGATACCATCAATCTAAGGCAGGATGACACCACAACAGAAAACAAATAACAAGAATATCTCCTTAATAATAGGTGATAAATACAGAATAATCAGAATCTGAAAGGCGCCACCCATCTAGTAGTCATGTTCTTTAAAACCGATTGGTGCAAGAGGTCCCATATTACCAATCCCAGTGTACAATCAAATAATACTAGTGACAAAGACCTGGCCTTACCCAATGCCATGATTGCAATACATAAAACATGAAACAAGGTTGTTACAAATAAAAAGTCTAATGCTCCAAGGTGAAGTGTCCTGATATACACCGCCATTCACCAACATTAAGGAACACGTATGAAGATTACTAAGGACCAAATATACAGTATATACAGTATGTTATATACTGTAATGATTTCATTGGGTAAGCCTTTGCAATCCCCCCAAACAAGGACATTTAGATCATCAACTTAAGGGGGAGTGTTCCTTTGCAGTAGCTGCCCTGAGACTGTGGAACAGCCCACCCCTCAACATCAGAGCTGTTCCTTCTATTACTGTGTTTTAAATTTAGTCTCTAGAACACATCTGTTTTTTTCAGTAGCTTTCGAGTCTATCTAGGTACGTTTTTATAATTGTTGTAAGTCTTAATGTGTCTGTGCTAATGATGTATGGTTGTAACTTTGTTGCCGTTTTCCCTTGCCTTTAATCGTTTTATATGTCCAGCATTTTGGTTAACACAATGTTGCTTTTTAAATGCTCTTCATATATAAAATTTGTTTGCTTGCTTTCTAGATCTTTGTGGCTAGAATGATCAGACTGTGCACTGGGACTGCTAAGATGGTGCCTCAGGCACCTATTGGGTTACAAGTCTGAATACTAGATGGGGGTGCGCTATCCTGATCCCCGTTATCCTGTATTTGTCATTTAAAGAGTTATTAAGTTTATTTCACTTTATTGATTCAGTGTGTTCTGTATTCTGTAGTGGAGCCATCCTACCTTTGCTTGGTGTTGTCACCACATTTTGAAACTTCGGCTGACTCTTACCAACAGGTGTGACTTTAGCGCTACACTTGATTGTCCAAGTTGGGCTGTGACGTGAGGTTCCTATGGGCGCCAGTCCTGCATGATTCTAAACGGGATGGGCAGACCATAGAAAGGTGATGGATGGTTTAATAATTTAAACAAAATAAACTCAACTTGAAACGTTTGGTGGCTTATCGGTATGAGATGACTCGGTACAGCTTATGTTTTTAGCGTTGTGTCAAGGAAAGGAGCCTCAAATGTTCTACAATACTAAAATATTTCTTAAATATTGGAAGGCACCTATTACTGAAACGATTGTTTGTTTAAAATCTGACACAAGAGGAGGATCGATGCGCACGTGAGGCGTTTATCTGTGTGCTCAAACTCTCCAAATAAATCACTGTAATCACTGGCCTTATTACGTTACGCCAGATAAATTCTTGCGTTTTTGAACAAGCGTTTCTGGAACTGCAACCACAAAACCACAACAAAAAGTGCACAAATGGATCGCATTAGCCCTCTGGTACAACTGTTTTTACTCCCAGCTACAAGGCAGTAAGAAAAGGCGTTTTCGTACCTTGGGGTCCGCGCCGGGAGACAAGCAGGGCTCAGGAGATCAATTCGTCTGCCGGACTCATCCGACTGCTGAGTGCGCGCGCCAAGTGTGCGGCGCAGAGCGTGCTGGGTGGCAGCGAGGGGGGGGGGATCAGGAGAGGGAAGGCCAGGGTATTAATAGTGTCAGCGACTGCGATCAGCCCAAAAACACATCTGCGCTTGCTAAATAAACACTCCAGCTTGGCTGCGTTTCTGACAGATCTGGATCCCTAATATCCACAGACGTCTCGGCTACAAATGCACTGAATAGCTCCAGACTCATTTGCATTACATGAAAAAATCCTGGGATGCGAGGTTACAAAAAACAAGATACACCTCACTGAGATTACTTTTAGATTTACAGTTTATTTATTCACTCAGAACGGTCCTACTGAATATCACCCACTGACTGATCACTTCATACGGTTGAGTTCTTCGAAAGGAACAACAAGAATGTAGGAGCTGGGCCGGATAAGTGGGCTAAAAGAGATCTAAAAGGCTGTTATTAATTTGGCAAAAATTAAAAAAAAAATAAAATCAAACACTTTGAGACCGATGAATTAAGACATACTTTAAACACTGCATGGGCGGAGTTTGACATTTAGGGTTGGGCAGATAAACCATGAAACATAATACACTGTGTATTTACATCATACTCCGAATCACCTTTTATAAAATTGTTACTACAACATAGTTATAATATAACCTAAGTAATACGTCTAAAACTTTGAAATTATGAAAAAGTATATTCAGTAAGATTGGATGCAAATTATATGGTGGCACAATGGGTAGCGCTGCTCCCTCGCAGCTATAGACCCGGCTTCGCTTCCCGGGTCCTCCCTGCCTGGAGTTTGCATGTTCTCCCTGTGTTTGCGTGGGTTTGCTCAGGTTTCCTCCCAAAGACATGCAGATTAGGTGCATTGGAGATTCTCAATTGTCCCTGTGGTGGGCTGGTGCCCTGTCCGGGGTTTGTTTCCTGCCTTGGGCGCTGGGATTGGCTCCAGCAGACCCCGTGTCCCTGTACACTAGTTAGGATATAGCGGGTTGGATAATGGATGGTAAAATAAACACTTCTTATTTTTAAACAAGTTGGAAAACGGATGCATGGCGTGATAGTGCGGCGTTCTCGGGTTGTTTAGAAACAAATGCTTGTGAGCTGGGGGTATTAAATTAGCTCCTGATGTCTGCATGTTCACCCTACGATAGACTGGCGCGTTGTCCAGAAATTGTTCCTGTCTTGCCCCTAGATAGCAGGGGCAGTCTGGCCATTAGGGCATTTGGGCAATGCCCGGTGTGCCGCGGACTTTGGCCTGGTCATGGGCCGGCCGTTTCATGAAATAAAATGTATGTACTGGTTACTGTTTGACATTCAAATTAATTTTCTAAACTATTAAACATTATCTGTCCGGTACTGAGATCTATATAGTGCTATATATGATATACCGTATTACGTCATGAAGTTGTTTTAGTTGTTAGCACACAACGTTGCAGCGAAATATTTGTTCAAAACTGCCTTTTGCCAATTTCTGTTTCGATACCGCTACATTTTGGTTAGCATATACATTATTGCAATTTATTTTATCTCATATCTAGTATTTAAATCCTTCGCTACTAATAATTAGCTTAGATTACGTATTATGCATTTTATTGTTCTCTGGTCGTCGGCGTGAGCGATAATTAATGGTTTTCAGCTGCGATTATTAGTATGATGAAATAAAGTTATAAAGCACAGGATAGGAATTTTTCATATTAGGACGGAACATTTATATTTTATCGTTAAGTTAATGGAACATTTCAATCATGTGAGATTTTCATTATAACCTCGGTCATAATTTATTCCATTGTAAATGAGAAGCTGCCAACTATGGTATGGCACTTGGACATGACATGACATTTGACATGTACTCTAATAACGTGTAAGCCGTGTTACTATATTTTTATTTTCATTAAATTTTCTAAGCATGTCGTCAAATTTTAAGTTGTGTCTAAACAACAGTGTACAGATTAAGTCTGGCAACAGTTTAGATAGAGTTCATATGCTGATAGAAATAGCGAGTCGCGTATTACAAGGAATAATGGGCCGAGTAGGTCGACCTCGTTACCTCACTCGTTGAAGGATGCCTGGGCCGGTTTAGAGACCCAGTTCTCTCCTGCCTGATGGCTTAGGCGCCAGCTTCTTTCCGTTCCTGCCCTGGATAAGTAAGTTTAAGTAATTTATGGATTGATGGAAACGTGGAGCATTTTCATTTTTTAACTTAATCTATCAAATGGACATTTTAAATTAAGTATTTGATCACGGTGGTGTGTGTGGCCCATGTTTGAGATTTGCCCAGACTGTTGCACTGCTGTTTGGCGGCACTTTCAGGCATGAAAAGGTGGACAGGCGGGCACGGGCACGAGTACGAGCACGAGCACGAGCGCACGACTCGGCGGTCATTTAAATCGCTTGCTGAGAGGAGCGGTCAGCTGACACGTAAAGAGGAGTATACGGTATACAAAATCTATAAGGTGATGTGACTTCTTTCAAGTTAAATTTGAAACGGCAAACCAAGCCGTAGTTTATGTAGAACATAATGATTTTAAGAAAGACATGCTTGATAAATTAAATGATCGCGGCCGTTCATTATTGTCGCCTTGAAATAAAAAAAACCCTGCCCTTTAATGGAGACTTACTTAGTAACGTGCAGCCATTAAGGGTTTGAATTAGGCAGGATATTCTGATAATCAAATTAAATTCACACTTAACACGAATACCCTTTTAGTAAAGAAGACCCGCCGTAAGAGGTCAATGCCGATGACCCCAATGTAGAATAACCATCCATCCATCCTCTTCCGCTTATCCGGGGTCGGGTCGCGGGGGCAGCAGCTTAAGCAGGGCCGTTTGAAGGAATTTGGGGGCCCCAAGCAAAATGGACATGGAGGCCCCCCGCACGCAAAGGAACCACAGCATAGCCATACAGTTTAAATTCACTCACACTTTATATAAATAAAAAAGGTTTACAGCGCAAATACTGCTGTTGCATATACTGTGCATAAAATTTGAACATTTTCAACAATTGAAAATTTGTTGGAATAGTTAGTATAGCATGCTATGCCACTTTCATCAAAACCTATTACAAAGCTATAGCAATGTCATGTCATTTATGTATGATACATAAACATATTTCTGCTAGCCTACCTGCTGCAAAATTGCACCATTTGTACAAGACAAGTAGAGCTATTTTATGTGTATAATTTATCACTTACCACTGTCTTGTTTTTTCTTATCCTCCTCTTCCTTTCTCTTCTTTCTTTTTTGGCTTCCTGAAGCATAATTCCACTTCATGACTGCCGAGGAAGTTTTGTATTTTGCCGGCAGCAGAGATTGCGTGGTTGGCTGGCTACTGTCAGCGAGGGGGGCCCCCTTGAGGGGGATCCCGATAACAGTGTCATTGCACTTTACTGCATTCACTATCAATGGGGCGCTCACACAGTTTGTCGCTGCATTTTATTCTTAACCAGTCGTTGTCTTGGGGCCCCAGGCCAGCTCGGGGCCCCAAGCAATTGCTTGGTTTGCCTGCCTTGTCGCGACGGGCCTGAGCTTAAGCAGAGAGGCCCAGACTTCCCTCTCCCCGGCCACTTCTTCCGGGAGAATCCCAAGGCGTTCCCAGGCCAGCCAGGAGACATAGTCCCTCCAGCGTGTCCTGGGTCTTCCCCGGGGCCTCCTCCCAGTTGGACGTGCCCGGAACACCTCACCAGGGAGGCGACCAGGAGGCATCCTGATCAGATGCCCGAGCCACCTCATCTGATTCATCTCGATGCGGAGGAGCAGCGGCTCTACTCTGAGCCCCTCCCGGATGACTGAGCTTCTCACCCTTATCTTTAAGGGAAAGCCCAGACACCCTGCGGGGGAAACTCATTTCAGCCGCTTGTATTCGCGACCTCGTTCTTTCGGTCACTACCCATAGCTCATGACCATAGGAGAGGGTAGGAACGTAGATCGACTGGTAAATTGAGAGCTTTGCCTTACGGCTCAGCTCCTTTTTCACCCCGACAGACCGATGCAGAGCCCGCATCACTGTGGATGCCGCACCGATCCGCCTGTCGATCTCACGGTCCATTCTTCCCTCACTCGTGAACAAGACCCCGAGATACTTGAACTCCTCCACTTGGGGCAGGATCTCTCCCCCAACCCTGAGAGGGCACTCCACCCTTTTCCAACTGAGAACTATGGTCTCGGATTTGGAGGTGCTGATTCTCATCCCAGCCGCTTCACACTCAGCTGCGAACCGTTCCAGAGAGAGCTGAAGATCACGGCCTGATGAAGCAAACAGGACAACATCATCTGCAAAAAGCAGTGACCCAATCCTGAGTCCACCAAACCGGACCCCTTCAACACTCTGGCTGCGCCTAGAAATTCTGTCCATAAAAGTTATAAACAGAATCGGTGACAAAGGGCAGCCCTGGCGGAGTCCAACTCTCACTGGAAACGGGCTCGACTTACTGCCGGCAATGCGGACCAAGTTCTGACACCGGTTGTACAGGGACCGAACAGCTCTTATCAGGTGGTCCGGTACCCCATACTCCTGTAGCACCCCCCACAGGACTCCCCGAGGGACACGGTCGAACGCCTTTTCCAAGTCCACAAAACACATGTAGACTGGTTGGGCAAATTCCCATGCACCCTCCAGGACTCTGCTAAGAGTATAGAGCTGGTCCACTGTTCCGCGACCAGGACGAAAACCACACTGTTCCTCCTGAATCCGAGGTTCGACTATCCGACGGACCCTCCTCTCCAGAACCCCCGAATAGACTTTTCCAGGGAGGCTGAGGAGTGTGATCCCTCTGTAGTTGGAACACACCCTCCGGTCCCCCTTTTTAAAGAGGAGAATAACTTGCATTTTAAATCATCTGCCAGGTTAGCATTAAGAATGCATTATTTATTTTTAATGCCTTATTTTATTTATCTATTTAAATTTGTTATTTCTATTTTTGTTATTTGTTTATTTGAGTTTCCATTACCTCCTAGTTATTGTTACACACGCTGTTGCGTGTTTCTAGGGTCTTATTTATAAAAGGGTCCATGTATTGATCCTAAATCAGAACGTATACGATTATTTACTGCAGATACTTGGTAACAATTTATGAAATACACCAATAAATGTTCCTAAATCCTTCCCACTCTTGGAAATTTTATGAATGTGCCCATTCATTCATTACGAATAATCCTAGATCTATGTGGATATATGTTTTGGAAAGTTAATAAATAAATATCAGATCATATGAGTTTTAATTATTATACATTTAGGAAAGATTATAATCTTTAAATTATGTGCATGTGAATTATTATACATTTTCCAATCAGACTATGGCCTCAGATATCCTTATGTGGTAGGATACAATGTAATATAATGTGCAGGATTGACCGTGCCAAGGATTATCTGTTGCAATACCAAACAAACTCTCCAAATAAGGCATGGTTTCTAATGACAAGAGGTAAAGAAGATGTGACATTTCACACACAGAGCCCTGATTTTACTGGAATATCTAAATGCACGCTGTGGGCAAAGTATGTGGATAATCCTCCCGATGACTGAGTTCAGATGTTTCGTTGTTAACAGGTGTATGAAATCGAGAACATATATCCATGCAGTCTCTGTCTCTATAGACAAGTACGGGCAGCCAAATGGATCATACAGAAGAGATGCCACCATTGCCACAAGTCTGTACATGAAAGTTCTTCTCTGCTAGATCTGCTCTGGTACTGTAAGTGCTGTTATTGTGAAGTAGAAATGTCTAGAAGCATCAGGAGCTCAGCCACAAAGTAAAAGAGCAGAGTGGGGCTGCCAAGTGCTGAAATCACCTTTCCTCTGCTCCTCACTCACAACAGAGTTCCATACTTCCTCTGGAAGCAACATCAACCCAAGAATTATGCTTCAGGAGCTTCATGAAAAGGGAATCCATGGTTGAGAAGCTGCACACAAGCCTAAGATCACTATGCACACTGCCAAGTGTCGTCTGGAGTGGTGTAAAGCACACCGCTGTTGGACCCTGGGGCAGTTGGAACGTGACCTCTGCATGGAGTGAGGAATCACACTTCACTATCTGGCAGTGTGATGGATGAATCGGGGTTTGGCAGATGCCAAGAGAACACTCCCTTCTGGACTTCATAGTGCCTATAGCTAAGCGGAGAAGGGGTAATGGTCTGGAGCTGGTTTTCTGGGTTTGGGCAAGGCCTCTTGGCTTAAGTGAAGGACACTGTTAATGCAAACAAAGAAATATAAGACAAGTGAGTGTTTCTAGCTTTATGACAACAGTTTAGAGAAGGGCTCTTTCTGCTCCAGCATGACTGTGGCCCATCTTCTCATCCAACATTACTATCTGATCTTTTACTTGAATGGGCACAAATTCCCACTGACACACACCATATTCTTGTGGAAATCCATCACGGAAGAGAGGAGGCTGTTATAACTGGCATGGCTTTGGAATGGAATGCCCAGTGGTTCTCAGTGGCATTTGATGGTTCTGTTCTGGGTTGTGTAATTCCTCATTAAACTATTGCTCGATGAAACACCATTTGATTCTGGAAAGCGTTCTATGCACGATAAGTTGTTTTTGTGCTTTGAAAAAAAACCCTGAAACCTTTACTGTATGGCAGGCTACCTAGAAGGACACTTAACAGATTCAGGAAACTGGCTTATGTTACTGTATGCAGCAAGAGTTTTTATAAAATCATGACTTCTTGGTATTTTATAAATCTGTTACCATCATGTCATGGTTATTTTCTGGATGAAGCCTGTTGTGGATCTAAATAAATAAAAGCTTGTTCTGGAATGTTCATGTAAACAGGTCTTTTGGGAACCAAAAATGGTTCCACTGTGACATCACTCTGAAGAACCACTCTGACACCTTTGTTTTTAAGAGAGTACCTCATGTAGATGAGATGATCAGATTGCCATAAACGTTTGGTTGTATAGTGCATATCACCCGGCTGGTGATGGTGTTAACAAAGCAGGCGACTAAAATGGCCAAACAGGCAACTTTTGGGTGAGAGTGGGTTAAGATGCTCCCATCCTGTCTGCAAGTTGTCTCGGAAAATCCCTTCTGCAATGAATCCATGAATGGAGAGAATGTGCATCTCCACTGAAACAGTGATTGGGAATAGCAGAGCTCTCCACAGTGGGACACAGTTGCTTGGTTGCCAACAATGGCTCATGAGCCAAAATGTCTTAACCCAGTGGTTCTCAAACTGTGGGGTGGGCCCCCCTAGGGGGGCGCAAAGTAACAAAAACGGGGGCGCGAAGATGTGAAAAAAAAGAAAACAAGAATCAAAAATATGAAAAATACATCTATTGAAACCAAAACAAATGAACTTAAACTACATTCTGATACTAGAAAAAGAAATCTAGAGTTAGATAAATGTCGATAAAAGTTAAGTAGGTATAATAAAATATGCATCTATGATATATCATTAATTAAAAAAGAACAAGCTGGTTATTAGTGGGCTCCTTTCAAAAAAACGTTAGGGGGGCGCGATTAAAACTGTTATGAAAACTCAGGTCGCAAATACGTAAAGGTGTTCAGAAACGCTGACTTAACCGATCTCTGAAAATGTGCTCTGTGCTTAACATACAGTTGGCAAAATCCTTGAATTGGCCAAGTAAGGGGACAATTAAAGTTCTCTCTAGTTTATTTGATGGCTTCTTACTTATTTAGCTAACTACAGCTTTGGCTCTTTACTCTTCAAAATTTCAGTCACTACAGAAAGAGAACACAGTACCTTGACATTTTTGTTAAGCAATATATGAAATATTGAGACACAAACAAGGGAGTGTTTTGTTACAGTCCACAACAAAAATGAAAATAGCACATTTTAGAATTGCATATGATTTTTTTTTTTAATGGAATTAAATGGTCCTTCTACTGTTTCCTTTCGATAGTCTTTTTTGCACAGCTTTAAAGCCGACTTGCATCAATCATTTACAGTGCATCCGGAAAGTATTCACAGCACATCACTTTTTCCACATTTTGTTATGTTACAGCCTTATTCCACAATGGATTCAATTCATTTTTTTCCTCAGAATTCTACACACAACACCCCATCATGACAACTTGAATAAAGTTTACTTGAGGTTTTTGCAAATTTATTAAAAATAAAAAAAACTGAGAAATCGCATGTACATAAGTATCCACAGCCTTTGCTCAATACTTTGTCGATGCACCTTTGGCAACAATTACAGCCTCAAGTCTTTTTGAATATGATGCCACAAGCTTGGTACACCTATCCTTGGCCAGTTTCGCCCATTCCTCTTTGCAGCACTTCTCAAGCTCGATCAGGTTGGATGGTAAGCGTCGGTGCACATCCATTTTAAGATCTCTCCAGAGATGGTCAATCGGATTCAAGTCTGGGCTCTGGCTGGGCCACTCAAGGATATTCACAGAGTTGTCCTGAAGCCACTCCTTTGATATCTTGGCTGTGTGCTTAGGGTCGTTGTCCTGCTGAAAGATGAACCATCGCCTCAGTCTGAGGTCAAGAGTGCTCTGGAGCAGGTTTTCATCCAGGATGTCTCTGTACATTGCTGCAGTCATCTTTCCCTTTATCCTGACTAGTCTCCCAGTTCCTGCCGCTGAAAAACATCCTCACAGCATGATGCTGCCACCACCATGCTTCACTGTAGGGATGGTATTGGCCTGGTGATGAGCGGTGCCTGGTTTCCTCCAGATGAGAAGATCTTTGTCTCATCAGACCAGAGAATTTTGTTTCTCATCGTCTGAGAGTCCTTCAGGTGCCTTTTGGCAAACTCCAGGCAGGCTGCCATGTGCCTTTTACTAAGGAGTGGCTTCTGTCTGGCCACTCTACCATACAGGCCTGATTGGTGGATTGCTGCAGAGATGGTTGTCCTTCTGGAAGGTTCTCCTTTCTCCACAGAGGACCTCTGGAGCTCTGACAGAGTGACCATCGGGTTCTTGGTCACCTCCCTGACTAAGGCCCTTTTCCCCCGATTGCTCAGTTTAGATGGCCGGCCAGCTCTAGGAAGAGTCCTGGTGGTTTTGAACTTCTTCCACTTACAGATGATGGAGGACACTGTGCTCATTGAGACTTTCAAAGTAGCAGAAATTTTTCTGTAACCTTCCCCAGATTTGTGCCTTGAGACAATCCTGTCTCGGAGATCTACAGACAATTCCTTTGACTTCATGCTTGGTTTGTGCTCTGACATGAACTGTCAACTGTGGGACCTTATATAGACAGGTGTGTGCCTTTCCAAATCATATCCAATCAACTGAATTTACCACAGGTGGACTCCAGTTAGGCTGCAGAAACATCTCAAGGATGATCAGGAGAAACAGGATGCACCTGAGCTCAATTTGGAGCTTCATGGCAAAGGCTGTGAATACTTATGTACATGTGATTTCTCAGTTTTTTTATTTTTAATAAATTTGCAAAAACCTCAAGTAAACTTTTTTCACGTTGTCATTATGGGGTGTTGTGTGTAGAATTCTGAGGAAAAAAATGAATTTAATCCATTTTGGAATAAGGCTGTAACATAACAAAATGTGGAAAAAGTGATGCGCTGTGAATACTTTCCGGATGCACTGTACTGTTGTTCTTGTTTTGGTTTCCTGTTTTGCATTTAAGTTTTAACCTTTCCTTTTTATTTGTTTGTTTGTATTTATGATTGCTTTTGTGTAAATCTCTTACTATGACTGGAAAAACAGCGAATTAGTGAGCTGTAAACAAAACAGTGTCGATCAACAAAACTGTGCATCCATTCATTTGAACGTTATAAACCCCAGTTCATCTGCCGATTTCCATGTGTGCTCAAATCCTTGAATTACTATCAAAAAAATCTATAAATGAGCCTCCTGATTCCTGTTTATGTGAAAAAAGACGTGCAGGTTCAGTGACTTCAGTGGCAAATCTAAACTGGCTGCAGTATACGTGTGTGTGTATGGAGGGTGGCCCTGAGTTAAACTGATCTGAGAATGTGATGGTACCGTAACAAAAGTGGGGTGTGAAAGATGAAGGAATGGACTTTGTACTTTGGGCATTGCTGGTGGCTGCTGACCTTTAGAGAGGACTGTTGGTTTCTTTAGTGGCCAGACCCACCCTATCCATCATCAGCTGCTCTTCTCTGGAACTCAGGTCTTCTGCATCTCCACATACCCCAGGCTGCTTTGTCCCTGTGCCCCCACATACACATCACCAGCCTCGCCTCACTCCGCTCACCAAGGGTCAGAGACAACCCATCTCCCATACTGTCCCCTGGTTCTGGGAGTTGACCCAAGGCTATAATTCACATTTGAGGCTTGCTGGGGGTACTCAGCGGACTTCAACAGCCAGGAGACACGTTCAGCAGGCTCCTGTAAGTGCTCTATATGCGTCCCCCACTGCCATCTAGGGCTGTTAAGTGTTATAGTCAAAATCCCCCCATCAGAAAGTTAATTTCACCATTTTGAGAATTTTACTCCATTCTAAACAAAAATAAATAAATCTCATCAAGTATCGTTTCGTGATTTACGTGCCTAACAGAACTTTTCAGATGACTCATCCGTGGACAGGAGTCTGAGTACAAGAAGATCGTGGACTTTATCTTATGGTGTAGGGAGAACAACCTGCAAATCATCAACATCAGCAAAACAAGAGCGATGCGGGTGGACTTTCGTCGTGGCAAAGAGCCTGAGGTCAGTCATGATCCATGGGAATGGGATGTGGATGTGGTGCAGAGCTACAAGTACCTGGCGGTTCACATGAACAGCAAACCGGACTGCAGATCTGACAACGCAGTGGCTCTGTATAAGAAAGGCCTGAGAAGACTGAATTTTCTGTGGAGACTCCGCTCTTTTGATGTCTGCAGCAAGCTGCTGGAAATGTTCCACCAGTCCATAGTAGTCAATGTGGTGTTCTACGCTGTCGTCTTCGGGGGAAGCAACTTGAGCTCAAAAGAAGTACAATGCCTGAACAAACTTATTAGGAAAGTCTGTGCCGTCACAGGGCAAAAACTGGATACACTGGAAGCTGTTGTGGGAGAGAGGATGGTGACAAAACTGAAAGCCATTTTCAAAAATCCCCCCATGAGGCACTCTGTCAGAGCACTGTTAGCCACAGGCTCATTCCTCCACAGTGTGCTAAGAAGTGTCTTTGGGGGTCTTTCCTGCCCACTGCCATTAGGCAATTCAATACTTACTCCTGAGGTACTCTTTAAATTCATTTTGAATGTTCTCTACAACATACAATTTTTTATTTAACAAATGATTTATTGGCTTTATTATTTGTCCCGTGAGTCTGATTCCTTGTTTTTTGTGTTTCCGCTGCTGTGTGCTTCTGAATTTCCAACATGGGATTAGTAAAGTTTAGCCAATCAAATCTAATCTAATAAACACTTTTTTTGAAAACTTAACACTGATTATAAAGAAAGCTTTTTGTTAGATCGCCAAAGCTAGCTAGCGCTACAGTTGAATAAAATATTTTCAATTATTTGGATGAAAAATATTTTCCACCTTCCAATGTGCAGTCCTGTATACCATCTACAAAAGAACAGCATGGTTTTGCTGTACGTGGAGGATATTAACAAATGATGGGCAATTTTTACTTTCTCGTATACACAGAGAGAGGATAGGAATCGTGAAAAAATTCAACCTCAAGATTTTCATGAATCTTGACGTTTTAGACCTTCTTGAGTCTGAAAATACCATTTTTGAAATTATGTCTGTCTGCCTTTGTGTAAACACGATAACGTGAAAACGCTCTGACCTGGACAATGAGATTTTGTACACCTGCTTTATATCAAAAATAAGGAATCCTATCAACTTTTGGGACCACTTCCCACAACTGGAAGTGGTACTTTAACTGAATACTTTCAAGTAAACTGGTTATAATTACAGAGAGATGATTCAAATTTTATACATTTATTTATAATGATTAAAAGCAAACAGATATAAAATTTGAGAAAAATGACTCAACCAGAAGTAGTATTTTATTTAAGCAACCAATTGAATGTTTTGAATCATGGAAATATAAATGTGTACATGATATTAAATTCTGCATTCAATATAACGCATATTCTTTCAACAATTTTATTTTAATTTACACATCATCAGTTTAACAATAACGTAAACATTGAACATGCCATGTAAAAAAAAGAAATGATGGGAACAATAAGCTGCTGCGTCCCCGTCGTGTTCCTGGTAATACATTTAATTTTACATTTTTTTAAATTTCTGCTATCATTATCATAATTAAATGTAGCTAAATGCAGTTTTACTTATAGCAATTTATTGTAACAAATACTAACACTTTTTCTATGTTTTTAGGTAACTATAACTCTTTACCTTGAAGATAATCTACTGTACGTAATGCATATGTAATCATGAAAAAATTCCATCACCGTTTTTGACCTCCATAAGTGCGAAAATATTTTAATACAAAATTTGATTATAAATAGTGATAAATGATTGTGTATCCTTATTATCAATTAGTTATGACGAGAAACAAATATGATATTTGACCAATATTACGTAACTGGAAGTGGTTTTGATGACCTTTTCGTCTCTCTCAGTATACGAGAAAGTCGAGGAGAGCACACTCCTGATTTTTAATATCGAAGACAGGTTCACATATTTGATTTTATGAAAAAAATAATGCGAATGAAAAAACTCCGTGAATGTACTCTTTAATGATGTTAAAGTTTCACTTACTGCATACAAATGTCTCATAGGGAATAGATACTTGTAGACGCTGTGGTGCTCTGACATTAACGGTCTGATGTTACAATGGAAAAACAAAATAGTATTGATCCCAAAATGTAAGATGTGATTACAGGTTAATTTACAAGTGGAGTTATATCTATCACTGTTGCTGACACATGCCAAATCTATTCCCAGTCCTGGGGTGGTGATTGATGACCAGCTGTCCTTCACGTTCATGCGCTGCTATGGTCTCTTGGTTTCCCAGATTCACTCTGAACAACATCTGCACCATCAGACCGTACCTGCCAGAGTATGCAGGGCAGCTCCTGGCCCAGGATTTGTTCTTGTCACGTCTGGACTGCTGCAGCTCTCTGTTGTCATGAGTTGTAGTCACCAGGCCACTGCAGATTATTTAAATGCAGCAGAACATCTGAGGCGGGCACATGTCACTCCTCTTTTCAGATCACTACATTGATTTCCTGTAGCTGCACATATTAAGTTCAAATTCTTGACGCTTGCCTACAGAGTTGTCACTTACTGTATATATAAGGAGACACTTATGAGGTCCTATGCTACTTCTAGACCAGTCTTGTCTGCTGATGAAATGCATCTGGTAATGCCACCTCTGTGTGGCAACACATCTCAATCCAAACTCTTTTCCTGTGTAGTTTCGAGCTGGTGGAGCCACCTGCCACCATCCATCCATTATCCAACCTGCTATATCTTACACAGGGTCACGGGGTCTGATGGAGCCAACACAGGGATTTCCCATGCAGAAAACAAACCCCGGGAAGGGCGCCAGCCCACTGCAGGGCACACACCCACCCACTAGGGACAATTTAGGATCACCAATGCACCTAACCTGCATGTCTTTGGACTGTGGGAGGTAACCCACGCAGGTAGAATATGCAAACTCCACGCAGGGAGGACCCGGGTCTCCTAACTGCGAGGCAGCAGCGCTACCACTGCGCCACCCCATCTGCCACCTCTATTAGAAATTCTGACTGCTTCAATTTGCTCAAGAAGCGTTTGAAGACGTTCTAATTTGATGAATTTATTTCTAACTACTAAGGATTTTTATAATCTACGGAGCTGTAAGTCGCTTAGGTTTTGTGCTGAAATCTTCACCTGCTATAATCATTTTTGAAACCTTGTCCTGTAACACTTATTTCAAAACAGCCCCCAGACGGAGGTTTACTTGATTATATTCACTTCTTTTATAAGTCGCTTTAAATATTACGATATACATTTAAGTCTAAGAAACTTGGATGATACGCCGCCAGACACAGTTTTCATGGGAGAATCACGAGGTTTACTGGATGGGCAGTAACTTATCATTGATGCCACCAAACTGAAAATGACGTGGAAGGTGTGAGGGGTGTTTTAAAGTCCTATACCAACAAAAGGATTAAATACAATGCCTTTATTTAAAAATAAAGAGGTGACTGAAGATATTTAGAAACTCTGCAACGAATAAAGGTAGAATAAGAAAATGAAAATGTGGTAAAAATGTATTAGACGACAACAAAAAAGAAAGAGAGAGATTAAAACAGGCACACCCCGAAACACAAAGGCTAAACGATTTTTCTTATGGAACTGCGATATAAAAGAAAATACGACGTTAATATCGTAACGGGCCACATAAGACCACTTATGATCGGGATGGGCGGGCTGTCTCCGGTCTTCCCAGTAGTGCTCTCATATATGGACCGGTTGGCTGGTCCGTGTTTTTTTTATTTTGGGGGTATTTCCTGTGGTCCAAATCAAGCAGTTGGCACACCAGGTCAGTGCCAAGCTACCAAAGCAAACAACTATACTGAAAGCATCAGTGGAAGACGATGGTGAAATGCTGCCATGTCATAAATTGTGTAGGGGAGAGTGGGGTAAGTTGAGCCATTTTTTACTTAGGCTGTCCTCTAGGCAAGGGAAAGTGATATGTAAATAAAACCAAAATGTCTACATCTTTTTCAGGATGTTTCCCGTCAGTGGAAATGCTAAGAATGCATACATGACATATGAAAAAGAAAATGTGACTTCTTGTAAAAAAGTGGTTTGTGGCTCAACTTGCCCCAGCTTAGGGGTAAGTTTAGCCAAGCCAGGGGGTAAATTGAGCCACCTGTGTGTAAACTGACCAATATACTTTTTCCAGTTTAAACCTGATTGTCATTTTGAATTATCCTAAAGGAAACTTTAAATTATATATAAATAAGTCAAATGCACGTGTACTGTTCAAAATATTTTAATAAAAATGATGATATAACAATTGAACACTATCAACAGTGTAGAACAACTGTAATGAACTCACAAAAAAGAATAGGCCTACTGTGGTTTTCCTTAACTATCTACTCCACATTCCATCCCTCAAGGTTGCAGGGAAATATGAATTGCTGCTCTCGCCGTGCAGTTCCTCCAGCCTTTTGAGGTTGAGGCAGCTTCTTTACCACTTCACTTTGCCAGAAAAGTGCCACGTCATCCTCCTTGAAAGCAAAAGTTGGTTTCCCTTTAGCTGTGCTCCCTCGGATTCTTCGGAGAAATCTTGCAGTTATTTCTTCGCCCTCAAGATTCTCAACCAAGCCAATGTAATGGTAGCTCCTGTGTTTGGTTGCAAAGTTAACTATAACAAAGTCACCAGCTAACAGGTCTGTGCTTTCTGGTTCACTTCTTTCATCGTCATCCTTAGATGTGTCTTCGAGTGGGATGGGAACTTCACTCTCAGAGCTACTACTGCTCACTGTGATTTTCTTCCTGGTTTGTTTCTTCTTCAGCTTTCCTTTTTCTTTTATGTTACTTTGCTTTTTCCCCTGCAGTTTCTTTGCTCTCTCTTTGTGAGCCCTTTCGATTGCCTGCTTTTCAGGTGTATCGGTTAGGATCCTTGTTTTTACACGCTTTCACTTTGTTTGTGCTCTGGGATGTGGACTTTTGGGTAAGGGCAGAATTTCATCTGCAGACACATATGCATTGTGGCTGAGACACACATCTGTGTCACCTGGTAATGCACATCCTTGTGGGGAGGTTGATGAAGGCAGCATAGAAGTAATGGAGGTTGAAGTAGTGGATGGATTATCTGCTGTGGTTGGCTCATCGGCAGTAGATGGATCTACTACAGTGGGAGAGTGTTGTTCAGGGTTTGATCTGTCTGACACCATGGATGGTGCAAACTCAGCATCTGGGAAAATATCTCGGTTGTATGGAAAGATCCCTGTGAACCTAAATCCAGAAATTATATTCCATGGTGTCATTGCTGACATGAAAGCTTCATTCACACATCCAGCGATCTGGTAAATGGTGGCTGTTTTACCTGGGTTAGATCTCATCCACCCATCAAGAGCTTTGTTGAAGTGGGTCTTGAATGGACCATACACACTCTTGTCCAGAGGCTGCATGCGGTGGGATGTGTGGGGTGGAATGGTGAGCAGAACAACACCCTTGGTCTTTGCAATATCAACTGCCTTGAATGAGATGTGGGCCTCGTGGTTATCAAGGATTAGCAGCATTGGGTGGTCAGAGGAGCAGCTGGTGTACTGAACCAGATGTTCAAGAAACCCAGCAAAGGGTTTCTTTTTCCTCATTCTTTTGTATGAATCCGCATAGTGTTGACCTGTCAATCTTTCTCTCTTTTGCTGCTTCTCTTATGGATTTTCCTGCCTTGACTTCAGCGGCTGCTCTCTCCATCTCTTCAAGGGGTGTTGAACCCCAGTCTGTCTTTCTGCTGTATTTTCTTGGCATGCTTACTTTTCTACAAGTAAAACATTAGGGGGAAAACAGCTATGTAATACCACAATAAAATTTTTTTTTGACATTTTAAACATAATATTACTTGAGCTTCAAGGTGGGGTAAGTTGAGCCAGTGGTTCAACTTACCCCAAGGCATCTGGCTCACTTTACCCCACAGCCACCACTTTGGAAAAAGTTACATAGCTTAGCAATTCAAGCTAACCTTTAGCTAAATGGTTCACATGGTTTAATATGCTAGTAAATCATCAACATGGATGGTATTAATTTTTAGGCCTGGATAAATTAGCTTTCATGTTACAGTCAAAATAACTGAAATGCAAAAAATTTACTTTGACAAGGCAAAAACAGGTTTTTGTGAATAGAGCATACTTACCACACTACCACAAGCTTCTTTAGATCACAGGGGCAGCAAAATGGAGGATGCTTTCAAAATTTATGGTCACATGACAACAAATCTGCACTATTGCCTAGATACAGGGGGTGGGTCAACTTACCCACTGGCTCAACTTACCCCACTCTCCCCTAGATGATTCTACTGTATGTCAGGTGATGAGAGCGTTGTAGTGAACATGATCGAAGAAGATTCTTCCCCCTGTCCTCCTTACCCACCTCTTCCTTTTGTAGGTGACCCTGAGATGATTTAGAAAGATATGCCAAGAAACTGGACAACCGCAAATCCAAGTAGAAATAAGCATGTGTAGTATTTGAGCAGAGATAAAACAACAACACTGAAGTCTCCGAATGTTTTATCATTTAATTACTTCGTCCCGTAATTTCAGAGAGGTTTACGAAGGCGCTCAAGTGCTCAAGCATACAATGCGCCCGGCTATCTGAAGGTTCAAAATGCTCACCCCGTCTTCTCGTGTGGGCGTGTCTCTGTCTGTCACTGTGCTGGCTACAGTACTGTACATTCATAGCTTAAGTCACGTGTTCAAAACCTTTACAGGCTGGCTGGATTTTGCCTGTTACTCAGATGCCTCTACAATCGTTTGGTTTCTGAGTAAAAGGGCAGTTCTGCTAATGTTAGCTTGTCTAGTGGACTGTCGGATCTTCGCTCTCAGTAGCACTGACCTCTCGTTACCCAAGCAGGGGCGGCTCAAGGCAGAAAAAGAATCGGTGCCCCCTTCGCCCGCCAATGTCAATATGGTATCTTATGTACGGTGGATGGCCACGTCCGTTGCGGACACTGCATAACCGCCTCGTGCTCATGACACAAGCGTTTAACTTATGATAAAGTTCAGGATTGCTCCTTCCTGTGACGCAATGAAAGCCTCCTGAGCCGCCTTTCTCTTTCGTTTCGAATAACCAGATTCGTGTACTCAAAATCTCTTCATTTTGCTTAGAATGGGTATGCGAATGTCTTGTGTCCCCTATCCGACCAGATATTCACTATGACTATTGCGCTAACACTAATACTTTATTAAAACTAGGTGAAACATTAACTTGTAAGACGACTCGCCCACGTGCACTAGCTTCGCTTCAGCTGTCAGCTGTGTCGTCATTTTCTCTTTCTGTTTTATATTCAATATATATTGGCGTGGTGGCCCCTGGGATTTGGCGGCCCTGTTTGCACATACCTAAGGCCGCCCCTGTCCCAAGCATCTCTGGTGCTTGACTAATTAGGGCATCGGGAACGCTGCGGTTCATTTAATTTCAGTTCTCTTGACATGAATAAACTTCTGAAATAGTTCTCATACCCAAGACTTAATTAAGGATTAATTCGATTTATACTAGAAATTTATGTTGACAAGTGCCCGCTCACATAGGGCTGCCAACTCTTTCTCTGGAAAGGAGGATATTTGGGTCGAAAAATGAGGACATTTGAGGACGCCTTTCTCTATGATGCTATAATACGCCTTTCAACTGTCTTGTGTTTTTAAATGATATAAACCTTTAGTTGCAGTTTATCACTTTAATTATGATATGATGGCCACAATCACAGTCACTGGCAAACTAATAACCCATTAAATATTTTGGATATGTCAAGCCTCTTAAATTAACAGACTTCATTTCTTCCGTTCATATTTGGATAGCTTAACTGTCGTAAATCTGTAAAAAAAAATTAAACACATGGTAAATACTTTCTAATAAAATAAAAATAATTGTATTCTTTTCAATTTAGTTTATTTGCATTTATCTATATCCTTTTATATTTTTCAAATATGAATAGAAATCTCATGAATTGGACTTGTTGATTATCCGTGCAATGAAAACAAAGCGGAGCACACATCCAGTTATTGTAGGGAAGCCACCTGTAAAAATAAAAAAAAAGATACATGATAAACCGATTCTCTTTTGTTACAAGGAAAGGATACCTAGACAATCATGAAGTTTTCCGGTAGAGTATCACCGTATGGCGTCAGAAAGAAAAACGCAATCGTGCACACCTCCGTGTACCCGGAATACGCTCACAAGAAAACGTGCAGAACAGCACAGCGCACCACACACGAGTCCACACTATTCTGGATTTTCAGGTTTTACTCGTTTGCCGAAAAATTACAGATTAAATATATTTAAGTACATCTTACGTCGCATAAAGTCAGAAGTTTACTGCATACAGTATGTGCATATATAGTGTATGAGACAAAATCTCGGCATACAATGTATACGTTTCACTATAGCAGAGGTTTTCCAATCTCAGTCCCTGAACACGTGTGGCTGCAGTTTTTTGTTCCAACCAGCTTCATTATGAGTCAGTCAGTTTACATCAGACTGTTTTTACGGTTTAATTAGCTAGTCTTTTTTTGGTCACTGTCGTGATGTTTATTTTGTTCATTTTTAACTGTCATTATTAGCATATGATCATGGTATCACAGACAAAGGTGGACAGGAAAATGAGAATATTAAGAAGTGTAACAAAAATATGAATATTTCTAAATTCCTTATGATCCTCACACTGCTACTCGTTTCTCAATATAGAATAGAAGGAGGAGCAGCACAACAGATGAAGAAGCGGAAGCAGAAGAAGCTGAGGAGAAAGACGCAGCAGAAGGAGTCGCTAATTAAACTATGAGATCAATTACAAAAACTGTGCCAAGAACACACCATTCAGCTCAACAAGCTCCCCCATCCTATTCACTTAGATTGTCCAAAGTAATGTCAAGTCAGGGTTTGAAGGTCCATCAAGTTCTATTCTATCACACTACTTTGCAATTTATTCCACACACTGATGGTTCTTTGAGTGACTAAAAACTTTCTTATATTTGATCAAATCTGGCCTTAAAAAGTTTCCAACCATTTCCTCATGTCCTTGAAGGATTTATTTTAAAGTAACAGTTGGGATCCACTGCACTGGTTCATTCACCTTATAGTTTTAAGCACTTCAATCATGTAGAAAACAATTAATTTATTGCGCAACTGCACAAAAATAAATGAATAAAGAAACAAACAAAAGTGCTAAAGTAGTTCTTGGGAGCAATGACATTCCTGTGCTCCAAAGGAACCATCTGCATGAAGGCTCCAGACACAACCATCATTTATTTAGACCTGCAGTAGTTTCCATAAATAGAGAACAGATTTGTGAAAGACCACTGGGCTCCTGATTTTAAAAGAACCCTTGCTTCTTACAATAACAGCTCATGTTCAGGCTTTATTGATCTGTCAGGACCCTGCTATATACATTAAAGATCTCTGTTTTGTCCACATAAAGGAACCTTTTCAAAGCTCAAAGAACCCTGCACATAATGAAACAGTGCTTTGTCAAGCAATGATTCTATAAGAAACCACACGATCCAGTAAAGTACCATTACAGAAAGAGTGTGGTCTCTACAACAATCTGTAGCTGCAGGAATCCACAGAGCTGAACTTGGAAACAACTGAACGGCAGAGTGGCTGAATTCCGATCTGTTTATATATAAGAAAACAACAAAACTTGGTCTCTAATGCATGCATGTCACTATATAATATCTACATTTTGATGCACATTGTAAGCATCTCAGCAGATAGCTCATTCTTAAGACTATACACACTAAGTTAGGGTTCTCAAACTCCGGTCCTGAAGGGCCGCAGTGGCTGCAGGTTTTCATTCTAACCCTTTTATTAATCAGTGACCTGTTTTTGGGGTTAACTTCTTTTGAATTGATTTTAATTGACTTGCTCTTGAAGACTCAGACCCCTTAATTGTTTCTTTTTCCTTAATTTCCAAATAACAGTGAGATACAAAATGAGCCAAAACATGACCAGCTAACCGTGACCATCATACAATATCTGAAAATAAAGAAAGATGAAGGTCTCAGGAATGTTGATCTACTCAGGTCCACAAGTCATTTGAACAGTGTGCTCTTAGAAAAAAGAATATCAACAATTTCAGAAATGTATGCTATTGTATAATGAGAGAAGCAAAAAGCCATGGAATTAAAGAATGGGTTTAATTAACAGCACGAATCAGTGCCTAATTAAGCAACTGCTTGGAATGAAACTGGTTGGAGTTTGAGACCCTGACATAGCTGGTCTTTTGTTGGCTCACTCACTTCTCATTTCATTTCTGTTTGGGTGCTGTTTAAGGAATGAAATGAAGCATATCAGAGGAACGATGAAGAAATTTAGGGAAACAAATCTTACAAAAACAAGTCAATTAAAATTAATTCAAAAGAAGTTAAGTAGCAGCAAAACAGGTCACTAATTAAGAATAAGAATTAAAGAATAAAATAAGAATAAGAATAAAACAGTAAGAATAAAAACCTGCAGCCACTGCAGCCTTTCAGGACCGGAATTTGAAAACCCTGCACTTAAGTCCTACTTACAGTATGTGGGCCTGTAAACCAGTTCTTAGCAGCAATCGAGTGACACTGGTGCGCTACTGCCACCATGTGGCCACTTAAGGTTTTAGCCTTTGTGGCAAAGGGAGGTCAACTGATTCATAAACAATTATTTTGCATTCCTTTGTAATCCTGTTTTCTTTTTGCCTAATGCTGTTTTTCCTCTAGTCCCAGATTGAGGAGGTACCATGAATAAAATTTTGTGTTACTTGACTCCTGCCTCACATGTGACATAAATGAAAATCAATTCAACATGGCACCATCACACACAAAGTATTGTGTGTCTAGGCAGCATTTTGTGAGAAGTTATGCAACATTTTGCTTGACTACATCCATAATGGCTAACACGGTACAACACCCTAGTACTACAGACAGCATTTTTAAAGACTTTCATGAGTTTTTAGAATTGGTTTTGTTTTGCACAAATATCTGTGACTTAGAACAGAAATATTTTCTGTTTCCACTCAGGCTTTCCTCATAGTTTCAGGGAACAGATTCAAATATTGAGTTGATTTCTGCTCCATAGGAAGTACCTGGCCAATCTGGGAACACCTTAATGGAGATCTTGTGACATTACAGTCACCAACTGATTCCTGCCTGTTTTGTCATAGAAATGATGTGTTTGCATGGGACCAAAGTTTATTTTGGAAGCCTACACTGTAGTCTACACAGATTAGTGCTCAGTGTAATTTAGAAACTTCACTCAACACGTTAAAAACACTGACAGATGAACTGAATAACTTTGATTATCTCATTACACTTGAACTTGTCAAAGTGTCCTGTATGTTATACAGCATGTGAACAGTCAGTTCATGAAGGTGATATGTTGGAAGCAGGAAAAGTGGGCAAGCATAAGAATCTGAGCAATTTTAACTAGAGCCAAATTGTGATGGCTAGATGACTGGGACAGAGCATCTCCAAAATGGCAGGTCTGATGGGATGTTCCCAGTCTGTAAAGGTTAAGCAGTAACAAAGCATTGCAAACCAAGACTCATTGATATACATGTCTGCTCCGACACCAAAGAAGACCTTCTGTAGCACAAATTGCTGAAAAATGTAATGCTGGCCATGGGAGAAAGGAGGCAGAACACACAGTGCATTGCAGCTTGCTGCGTATTGGGTCAGCATAGCTGCAGACTGGTCACAGTGCCCATACTGATCTCTCTGTCTACTGCAAAAACTGCCTATAATAGGCATGTGAGCATCAGAGCTGGACAATGGAGCAGCAGAAGGCAGTCTGGTCTGATGAATCACGTTTTCTTTTAGATCACATGGACAGCTGGGTGCTTGTGTATCATTTTATCTGAGAAAAGGGTGGCAGCAGGATGCATTATGGGAAGAGTACAAGTTGGCAAAGGCAGTGTGATGCTCTGGGCAAAGATCCGCTGGGAATCCTTGGGTCCTGGGATTCGTCTGAATGTTACCTTGACATGTACAGCCTACCCAAAGACTGCTGCAGACGCCACACACCCCTGCATGTCAATGGTATTCCCTGATGGCAGTGGCCCCCGGCCCCCTTCAGCAGGATAACACAGCCTGCCACGATACAAAAATTGTTCAGAATTGGTTTTGAGGAACATGACAGAGTTCAAGGTGTTGACTTGGCCTCCAAATTCCCCAGATCTCAATCCAATTGAATAGCTCTGAGAGGTGCTGGGAAACCAAGTCTGATCCATGGAAGCCCCACCTTGCAACTTACAGGACTTAAAGGATGTGCAGCCAACATCTTGATGCCAGATAAAACTTTATTAATCCCAAAGGGAAATTCAGAGGTCTTGTGAAGTCCACGCCCCATCAGGTCTGTGCTGTTTTGATTGGAAACCAGACCTCCTTATAATTGATGTCATGACTTTTTCTACTGGTCAAAAATACTTAAGTATACTCTACTTTTCTTTTGAAAATATGCTTTATTTCGAACAACTTCCACCAAAACAGTTGCAATACCACACAATGAAACAAAATGGCAAACTGGAAACATTTAGAAACACTGAACAAAACTCCCAACAAAATCTCCCTTTCATTTTATGTAACTTTTATTTGGGAGTATTTACGATCACTTCTGGGGGATGAACTATTCAGTGAAATGGAGTTTCCTATGGAGCCAGCTTTGTTCAAAATCATTAAAGGTCTAGAGTGTCTAGATTGGAATGAAGAATTTAGTCTGCCTGTTCAAGCTGGTTGTGTTAAAACACACAAAGGCCCATAGATAATGGATACACACATACACACACACACACACATACACAAAGAAAACAAACGTGTAAAGACTATTGTATAAATATGAGCCTTACTGCAATATTCTTGTGCAATGAAGAGAGAAAATAAAAATCACAATCTAAAATTTGCAATGCTTCTGCAGTACAGTGCAGCCCTGCACATGGACTTTTTCTGCATTAAAAGGAAGACCCAGATGAGTGTGGAGGCTATTTTAAAATGTAAAGCCGAGTGTAAAAATTAAATTAAAAGCCAATAAAAAAACCCAAACTAAGTCAAAGCTACACATGTGGTGAGAACACACAAGTCTACAAGTAACTTCTGATGATTACGGTAGTTGTGCTTACACCAATTACAGTAAGTCAACAGACATAACAGCCAATGGATTCTATGCAAGTTACATACTTTAGCTGCTAATAAGTCATTTCAGCTATTAGCAAGAACCAGAAACAGGCTGGCAGTCTCATTCCCGGCATTTTTGTTGAATGCCAAGAAGGGTGATTTGGGTATTTGTGCACACCAGCTTCTTTGTTATATGTTCATACAGTTTCCAGATCATGTCGTTAGTCCAAAGACATCAAGTACTTGTGGTTCATTTGTGGTCCAGTGTTTTTGCATAAACAAATATTGCAGAGAACAAATCGATATAAAGAAGTAAAACAGATGTAATACAGCAGGCACAACAGTCCTGTCAAGGATACTAATGACATGGGATGAAACCAATCAGTGGCCACAGTGTCACCATGTGATAAGCCAAGTTCAGTGGCTGTACATAATGCAAATAAAGAGGCAACCGCTTGGATTTGTCACGGACGTTTGGGGAAAAAATGCTAACGAAATAAAAGTTTTCATTCACCTGTTTTAGAGCCCCTTTACAGATTAACACGGCAGCGGCACAAAGTTTTGCCGGCGGTTTGAGCACCGGGATGCTGGAAGGGCTGTCTGGAGGCCTACAGGTGAACCGAGAACAAGCCGTGGGGCTCAAACTTGTCGACGCCGAGGCACGCGTCTGACACTAGTTTTCGAGCGCGCTCACAGTTTCTGACGGCCGCTGCAGTGGCGAAAGTGCAATTTTAAAGTCAGAAGGATAGAAAGCTCAGTTTTAAGGTAGCCTGCCAAGAGAATTCACACGTGTGACAAAGCATAGAACTGAAAGCGGGAGAAAGTTATAAACAGTACTCACTTGACAGAAGCTGAACCTTGAAGCCCACATGTCACCAAGACAGACGGGTGCGCGCGCGTGCAAAAACGGGGGCATTTAAATAGGGTGAACTGCACCGGAGCAACTGTTGACAAATGGTGCATGTCCCAACGTTTATTGGAAGTTTATGATGTTTATTGGAAGTGGGTAACATAAAGGTGGATTGGATTGTCAATAGGGCTCGCGGTATGAAAACCATGGTCCGAACAACAGGGGTCGTCTTTTGACCAGGTCTTCAGGCTTTAATGTAGATCTGTGCTACCGATTTGTTTAACTGAGTAGTGGAGACTGCTCGGTCTCGTCTACTGACACCCCAAGTTGGGAATTGTACAAACGTGTCCTTACCTGGGGTGTCACACACCACTGCAACAGCATTCTTAGGTTACAAATCTTCTCAATGAGCAGGAAATAAGCAAGCAGTACAATTTCCTAGGTCACTCCAGAGACCGTCAAAGTGCCATTGTTGTTTGACTACAGAGTGCTCTCGCTGAAACCCCCCAGTGGTCTCAGTAATTTTTTTTTTTTTTTTACTTTTCTCCGATGGTTTCCAAATGTTTTCAACATACTCTTAGTTCCACAAACACGTTGCCAGTGTCCTCCCAACCTAACCCATACAGTATTATTTAGAATTTTGTGCTGCCTGACTGAGGAAAATGATGCTGCAGGAAGCCTCGAAAAATTGATGATTAATGTCATATTTATTCAAAATCCAAAAGGTTTTTATTTTAATAAAACAAACTTGGTAGAATGATGCCAGCTTTTCAAATTCCTTATTTAGCAAGGAACTACATTTAATAACCTCATTGTTTAGTAATAATTGTAATTACATGTGCAGAGTACAGTGAAATTCTTACTTGTATGAGTTGTGACAATTTAATTCCCAGAATAGCTGTATAGTATCGCATGTGTGAGTAAAAATCACATTTTTTTTTTTTTTTAAGCACACGGGGCCAGACCACCACAAATTCACTGAACAGACACAAACAGTCAACCAACAATGCTATTGAGAAGTGCTGAAGAGGTTAAAGGAATCTGTTCGTAGGAAAAGGTTCACTCCTGGAACTATAGTAATGGCCAAAAGTTTTGGCAGTGACACAAATGTTATGTTTTGCAAAATTTACAGCGTCAGCTTTTGTGGTGGCAATGCACATTGTTTTTATATTATTGTGCAATGTGATCAGATGCATGTTAATTCATTGCAAAAGGCTTTATTACCATAAAAAGTTAATTTTATCACAAAAAACCACTTTCGCTTATTTTGGCCCTGGCACAAAATGATCAACTAAAAGTGTCCAGCAAGCGCCAGGACTATCTCCACCTGAGGAGTCAGCTACAGAATTGTGTTGCCACCAGTGCAGAGCTTGCTCAGAATAGGCAGCAGGTGGGTGTGAGTTCATCTGCATGCACAGGGAGGCGAAGACTTGTTGACAATGGCCTTGTGTCAAGAAGGGTAGCGAAGAAGACACTTCCTTCCAATAAAAACATCACGGACAGACTGAAATTCTGCAGGAAGCACAAGGATTGGACAGCAGAAGACTGGTGCAAAGTTAACTTTTTGGATGAATCCTCCTTCTGACTGTTTGAGACATCTGGAAAATGTGAACGCTATAATGAGTCCTGTCTCATGCCAACAGAGAAGCATCCCGAGACAATCCATGTGTGGATTGAGAGCAGGAGGCTGACTCTACAAGAAGAGAAGAAGGTACAGACCTTACCAGCTTTCAAGTATCATGGGAAATGTAAGATCGCTGGTGAATAAAATGGATGAGCCATGAACACTAATCAGAGGTCAAAGGAAATACAAACTCAGCAGTCTCATGTGCTTCACTGAGACATGGCTTGAAGATGAAACACTGCACTCCACAGGTGCATTAGATAGATTTAAATCATGCGGCAGATTTAAGGTTTTTGTGAATGGAAGGTAACTAAACTTCTGACATGTTAAAATTAAAGCACAGGTCTGCAACCCAAATGTTGAGCTGCTCGCAGTTGGCTTAAAATCTTACTATATCCTGAGAGAGTTTTTACATTCAATTGTGGTGGCCGTTTAAATCCCCCACTCAGCAGACATGGCAATTGCAACAGACACAACATACTCTGTAATAAGCAAACTCTCTGCTGAACATCTCAGTGCTTTCATCACAGTTTCTGGGGACTTTAACCGTGCTTCACTTTCCACCAACCTCACCAATTTTTATCACTTTGCGGAGTGCACAAGAGAAAACAGGACCCTGGATTTGTTATATGCCAGCGTTAAAGAGGCATATATCTCTGTTGCTTTGCCAACTTTAGAACGATCAGACCATAATTTGGTACAATTCATACCAGCATGTAAACCCATTGTCCAGAAGATGCCAGACACTACCAGCATCGGGCAGGAATGCACAACAAAGGCTGAGGAGGGTCTGAAGGATGTCACTGAAAACACTGACTGGGATATTCTTTGTGAGTCACTTGGTAAGGACACTGAGAAACTGAGCCACTGTATCACAGACTACATCAAGTTTTGTGTGGATAACATAGCCACCACAACAAGCCATGGATCACAAAAGAACTGAAAGCCCTACTACAACTGAAGAAGACAGCCTTTAGGTCTTAGAGGTAAGGATGAAATCATGCAGGTGCAGTCAGAAATAAAGAAGCAGTTCCATGAGGGGAAAGCCCACTACAGACACAGCCATGAGAACAAGTTACAATAAAACAACATTAAGGAAGTGTGGAACAGGAGGAGGCCTATCAATGGCTACAAGTAGGTTGTTAAACATGTAGAGGAAGGGAAGAAGAGCAGAGCAAATGAACAGAACCAGTTCTTTAACATGGTTGACTCATGCTGCAGCAGCCTCTCCCACTAGGACAAAGTTGGTACTACAGTCAGGATAATGATCTAGAACTTTCCAGTGTTTTATAAACCATTCTGCCTCATTGAATGGGGAAAAAGCTTAAGGCTTAGAATTTTGATGCTTCCACAGTCTTCTGGATCATGGACTACCTGACCAACAGACAGCAGTTTGTGAGGCTGAGGGACCGTGTCAGAAATTGAGGTGTGTAATCCTGTAGCACCTCTGCAAACTGTCCTGTCTCTAATCTGGTTTAGCCTCTACACAACAGACTTCCACCACAATTTTCTGATGACTCGTCCATCATTGGCTGCATTAATAATGGAGATGAGTCAGAGTAAAGGAAATTCACGGAGTACTTCCAGCGCAGGGACAACGAACTGCAACTCAACATCAGCAAGACAAATATGCTGGTAGTGGACTTCCGATGTGCCAAGAAGCCTCTGAAGGCAGTCACCATTCAGGGAGAGACATGGAAGTGGTATAGAGCTACAAGTATCTGGGGGTTCACATGAACAACAAACTAGACTGGTCTGACAACACAGTAGTGATACACAAGAGGTGCCAGAGCACACTGTACTTTCTAAGGACACTCAGGACTTTGGATGTGTGGAGCAAGGTGCTGGAAATGTTCTATCAGCCCATAGTAACCAGTGAGTTGCTTTATGCTGCAGACTCCTGGGGAATAAACCTGAGCTCAAAAGCACAATGCCTGAACAACTTATCAGGAAAGTCTGTTCCATCACAGGGCTAACCCTGGACAAACTGGAAGCTTGTGTGGAAAAGAGGATGATCGCAAAACTGGATGCCATCATGAAAAATCCTCTCCATCCCCTCCTGGAGACACTCTGTTGGAGCACTTTTAGCCACAGGTTCATTCCACCACAGCCTGTTAGGCACCACCTCTGTGGGTTTTTCTGCCCACTGCTATCAGACAATTCAAAGCTTCCTCAAGTCATACTCTAAGTTAATTTTGAAATTTCTGTGCAATTTCAATTGATTGATTAGCTGTATTATTTGTATTGCAAGTTTGTATCCTTATTTTTATGTTTCTGCTACTTTATGCATTTCAATTTCCCAATGAGATTAATAAAGTTTATCTGATCTAATCTAAACTCAGCGTAATACAGGGGTTAGCAACATCGATCCTGGTGGGTTGCAGTGGCTGCAGGTTTTTTTGTTCCAAAACAGTTGCTTAATTAGAAACCAGCCCTTGCCAATAAGACTTTATTTAATTTTATGGCTTATTAGTGTTTTCATTCTGCCATGACATGTCATTCTTACATTGTACAGCTTTTCTTTTCTAAAGACATCTTCCAAATAATTTGCAGCCCTTTACTTTTTTTCCCCCTCTCCTGTTTTCCCCCAAATATTTTAGTAAATCAGGTAGTTCATGATGAATACACACATATGTGTAATAAAACAGCTTGTTCCTTTGTCATCTTATTGTTAATAAGGAATAACTAATAACAGCAAATGCAGTTGTTTAAGACTAAAATAAGCATTTGAGAGTGGGAAACCTTAACAAGCAAGACAATGGAAACAAAGCTTCCTCAGAAATAACTGACTTCTCATTAAGAAATTGATGAGACCAAAAACCTACAGCCACTGCAACCCTACAGGATTGACGTTGCTAACCCCTGTATTACATTAAATTTAGATTAGATTACATATGCCACGTCATTTTTTGCAATATGAAGACCAAAACTGCCCACAGTACTCCAGATGAGACCTCAGTAATGTGTTATAGAACTTGAGTATAACCCCCATTTACTTGTAGTCCGCACAGTGTGATGCAGTGCATCTGGAAAGTATTCATAGCGCATCACTTTTTCCACATTTTGTTATGTTACAGCATTATTCCAAAATGGATTAAATTCATTTTTTTCCTCAGAATTCTACACACAACACCCTATAATGACAACGTGAAAAAAGATTTTTGCAAATTTATTAAAAATAAAAAAATTGAGAAAGCACATGTACATAAGTATTCACAGCCTTTGCCATGAAACTCAAAATTGAGCTCAGGTGCATCCTGTTTCTCCTGATCATCCTTGAGATGTTTCTGCAGCTTAATTGGAGTCCACCTGTGGTAAATACAATTGATTGGACATGATTTGGAAAGGCACACACCTGTCTATATAAGGTCCCACAGTTGACAGTTCATGTCAGAGCACAAACCAAGCATGAAGTCAGAGGAATTGTCTGTAGACCTCCGAGACAGGATTGTCTCGAGGCACAAACCTGAGGAAGGTTACAGAAAAATTTCTGCTGCTTTAAAGGTCCCAATTAGCACAGGGGCCTCCATCATCCGTAAGTGGAAAAAGTTTGAAACCACCAGGACTCTTCCTAGAACTGGCCGGCCATCTAATGGCGCTTTTCCACTGCATAGTACGGCACGGTTCAGTACAGCTCACCTTGGTTCGGCTCAGTTCGGCTCGGTTTGCGTTTCGACTGCAGTTTAGTACCGCTTTAGAGTGGGCGGGATTATTCACGTGTCGTTATAGTTGCGTTGCCTCTACTGCCGTGACATTTTTTTTTTAACTTGTCCCTACACTGTAAGTCCGATGGTAGCCGTGTGCGCCCAAGAGCTTAGCGACCTCCTGAAAAACTTTTTCATTCCGCGTCGCCCCATCCAGCTCTCGCTGGATCCGCTCCTCGGCTACCAACGAGAGGAACGTCTGTACTTCCTCAATAGACCACGAAACAGCCATTTTTGGTTAAAACAAAAATGGTGCGTCCGAACCTTCGCTGGCTGTGCTAAAAATCTAGCGGGTCTGTTGTGTCTCGTGTCGCAAGTTCAGTGACGCAGTAATGACGATTTTCTCCGGCCAATCAGTGACCAGCAGAGTTTACACGTCACGTTTTGGTAGCGGTTCGGCGTGCTTGGAACCTCGGCTGAGGTGGTACTAAAAAAAGGACCAGGTACCAGGTACTGTTCCCAGTGGAAAACCCCCCAAAAGTGAGCTGAACTGAACCGTGTCGTGCCGTACTATGCAGTGGAAAAGCGCCTTTAACTGAGCGACTGGGGGAGAAGGGCCTTAGTCAGGGAGGTGACCAAGAACCCGATGGTCACTCTGTCAGAGCTCCAGAGGTCCTCTGTGGAGAGAGGAGAACCTTCCAGAAGGACAACCATCTCTGCAGCAATCCACCAATCAGGCCTGCATGGTAGAGTGGCCAGACAGAAGCCACTCCTTAGTAAAAGGCACATGGCAGCCCACCTGGAGTTTGCCAAAAGGCACCTGAAGGACTCTCAGACCATGAGAAACAAAATTCTCTGGTCTGATGAGACAAAGATTGAACTCTTTGGTGTGAATGCCAGGCATCACGTTGGGAGGAAACCAGGCACCGCTCATCACCAGGCCAATACCATCCCTACAGTGAAGCATGGTGGTGGCAGCATCATGCTGTGGGGATGTTTTTCAGCGGCAGGAACTGGGAGACTAGTCAGGATAAAGGGAAAGACGACTGCAGCAATGTACAGAGACATCCTGGATGAAAGCCTGCTCCAAAGCGCTCTTGACCTCAGACAGGGACGACGGTTCATCTTTCAGCAGGACAACGAACCTAAGCACACAGTCGATATCAAAGGAGTGGCTTCAGGACAACTCTGTGAATATCCTTGAGTGGCCCAGCCAGAGCCCGGACTTGAATCCGATTGAACAACTCTGGAGAGATCTTAAAATGGCTGTGCACTGACGCTTCCCATCCAACCTGATGAAGCTTGAGAGGTGCTGCAAAGAGGAATGGGCGAAACTGGCCAAGGATAGGTGTACCAAGCTTGTGGCATCATATTCAAAAAGACTTGAGGCTGTAATTGCTGCCAAAGGTGCATTGACAAAGTATTGAGCAAAGGCTGTGAATACTTATGTACATGCGATTTCTCAGTTTTTTTACTTTTAATAAATTTGCAAAAACCTCAAGTAAACTTTTTTCACGTTGTCATTATGGGGTGTTGTGTGTAGAATTCTGAGGAAAAAAATGAATTTAATCCATTTTGGAATAAGGCTGTAACATAACAAAATGTGGAAAAAGTGATGCGCTGTGAATACTTTCTGGATGCACTGTATATAACCTAACATACTATCAGCCTTCTCAATCACGTCTGTGCACTGCCTGAATGTAGACAGCAATGTGTCCACTATGACTCCCACGTCCTTCTCATAGGGTGAATATTGAAGTTTCAAACCTTCCACTGTGTATTTAAATCTAGCAGTAATGCTTTCTAAATTAAATACTTTACACGTACTTACATTAAATTTAATCTGCCACAAATCTGCTTAAGCCTGTATGTTGTCCAAGCCTATCTGTAACAATTTAGCTGATTCTACATCATCTGCGCTTCCACAAAGTTTGGTAAACAAATACAAAGAAATGTGACTAAAGAGAATAGGCTTGAAGGTGATAAGAACAGTAAAACATCAAATATAAAGTAAAGAAAGTGTTACTCTCTAGGCTCTAACCTGAACAATCAAACAAGAAATCAATGTGCTCTAGAAGGGAAAGCGTCCAGTGCCCACCTCCTTGTCTGTTAATGTACCCCAGGGAAATCCATGCACTTTGGCAATTACTGCCCTACACAGTTAACTTATCTGACAGAAGAAAGAATGAATAAAAATCCAATTCAAATGTGCAGAAAAGTTACAGGGATGACTAGAAGAGATTTTTTCACAGTAGGAAACAAGTTTTCTTTTAGTGTAAAATTACCCAAGTACAGGGTCCAGACACAGAATGCTATAAAACTTTAGGTGACAGTTCTCACAAAGTTACATCAGCTAGGTTTTCATGACATTTTCAATCAAAAGGAACAGATAAGCTGACCTGAAGGACACTCTGCTAATATTTATGGATGAGTAATGGCACATGGTAGACAGTAAAGTTAACATATTTTATTTATTTGCTTTTTTCCTTGTAAGTGCCATTCATGCATATCAGATCTGGCAGCAACAATCTTAATGACACTTTAAAAGTTATTTTACAGCACTAAACTGATACAAAGAGTAATAACCGTGTCATTTCATTGAAGAGCAAAAGTAATAAAACCGTGCAATAACAAAAATAAAACAAAAAACTAAAAATTTATAAACATTAAAACACTGACTGTAAAACTGTAGTACAGGTAGAAGGTAGTGTCACACAAAAAGCATTTTCATCACATATATACAATATAGATATGTACAAATCACCCTCTGAAGGAACAATAACAAAATACTCTGTATTCTTTCAACAGCCTGTAAACCGTTTCCCATCATGGATATACCCTCCCCACCCAGAGGAAAGAGAAGACAAAAAAGAGACAAGTATTTACAATAATGCACACTAACAACGCGACACTGAATAGAGAGGCCTCGCCAGCGGACTTGCTCCCCATTTATCCCGTAGTGTAACATGCCACTCTCTCACTTCATCTGTGGCAGCAACAGATTTTTTTTCTTTTATGTCCTTCCTCTATTGACTGCTTTGTAAAGGGTCGACAGTCCAACCCCTCACATACTCCTTATGTATGTTTGAGAAAAAAAAATGTGCAAAATGCCACGCACCCCCAAGGCCAGAAGGCACAGTTTTCATTATTATGCTAATGTGTGCAGCGTATTTTTTGAAAGGAGCTGGAAGCACCTGTGGACACAAAGGCAGGACTGAACAGTCTGGGGCAGCAAGCAAGTGGGTATGGGATTGAAAAGGCCAATGTGCAAGCTGGCTGCCACCCTTGAATCCTGGTTTTTCCTACACCCTGATACCCTTTCAATTTCTGAGTTTAAGAAGTTTTATGTCAGATAGAGACATACTCTAGAGAATGGCCGCCGCTTTCAACATGTCATTATTACTGAAATATCCAAGACATCTTTCCAGACAAGGGCTAAAGATACACATAAATGGAGATTCACGCTGACCTCTCCTTCCTGTGAGTGCACACAATGCCTTTCTTGCTAACACACTAGTATAATGCTGCCAGACAGAGATGCTCTTTACTACTTTAGCTCCTTGACTTTTGTTACCACTTTGCAAACATAGGATCCACATGCAAACCTGCAACATTGAGGCAGGAGGTAAGTTGCTCAATCAGTTGGTCATGTTCTAATGTATTTCATAGTAAGCAAGAAAGTACATCACCAAAATACCCCCCTACCTGTGTCCATGTAGCTTTTGCAACACAATGACACACCTAGTAATTGGCAGAATGTGAAGACAAACAAGCAGACTAAAATCAAACATCAGCAGCAAGCAGGGCTCATCCTCAGCTTGTTTTTGGGAATGGTGGTTAATATCTCCCTGCTTCAGTTAAAATGCAGGATGGTACAGGCAAAAGGGTAACAATGTCTTCAGTGTACACAAAGCACCTCCTTCTTGACTTTGGGAAAACAAAGAGCTAGCCAAGCAGAGGACACATGTTGCCATGACATCTCAACAAAAACAAGTCCATACTCTCAGAACCATCTTTTCCTGCCCTGTGACTAATGGGTCAGTTTCCTACAATGTGCACTCCAGAGCAGGCTATGAAGGAGGAAGTATTTAAAAGCTCAGCACACAGGTAAAGCAAAACAAAAGCCCTTGACATAGTATGAAGTTGAAGGAAAGCCAACCCAGGAAGCCTATTAAAATTACACCCTAAGGAAAAACTGCCAAAAATCTCTGCCATCTCGGTCTGTGTGCATAACAGAAGATGACATCTGTCATTACTTATTTTGGCAAGCTTGCACTTCTCATTGAGACAACTAACTAAAAGTAACACTGCATACACTGAAGACATAGTGGGCTTTAATATTGGAAGGGAAGGAGATGGAGCTACATCCTGTAATGCCTAGGGTCTCGCTGATAGAGACAATACACATATCTTTAACATTGTCATACTCGGCAGGCACCACAGGTATTAATTGCTCCTAGCAGGAGGAGAAACTGCTCTGGCAATCATGCCCATTTAATAGATGCAAAGTAAGATGAGGCTGGTCTCAAGAAGAAATAACAGCCACATCCTAGAATGTGGTATACTTTAGAGGCTGACTTCAAGGCAGATAAGGAAAAACAACCAGCAGAGAAGCATACAGTCCATCACTTGCACACTCCTGAGCTCACAACAAATAAACATCCTTTGTAGGTTTTAGATTGTCTCTTCACACAGCTTAATGGAACGAGGTCAGCTTGCCAGTCCAGATATCAATTCTTTAACAATAGTTATTGCTGGGAGTCAGCAGTGTGCTGCACCATGGTCACTCAACATAAAGGCCATTACAGACAAAACAGACATACAGACACAAACAGACAACACACTCAAACAAACAAATCACTGATACCTCTGAAGGAGACTCACACCACTCTGCATACAATAGCCATCTTTTCAAGCAGCAAATGAAAAGTACTATTATGAGCTGTACTGGCAAGTCTCTTGCCTATGTGGCATTCTCTTCACTGCTCTGGACAAGGCAAAAGATGACAGAGAGTGAGAGACAAAAGACAAAGCTCCCCTCACAGCTCCTTGAACTTTTCTTCATCGGCAGGAGCAAACACATAGTTCTCAAAGATTAAGTGATGGGAAATAGGGGGTGGGGGTGGTTGAGCCTACGCGGACGTAAGGGAAGCAGCCATGTCCAAGCAGCACCTGAGGCCCTTTTCAGTCAACACAAGAAAGCTGCAAGATGATGTCCAAATTACACAACAGTAATAAGAAGTTGTAAAGAGCTCTGCAGTAGGAAGAATGGGGTGAAATCAGACAAAACATAAACCACTTGTCTTTTGACAAGTGCAAAGTGATAATTTAAATTTGTCCTACTAAATATTTTGATTGTCTTCAATGTAACCTTTTCATTTACTTTTTTTTTTTTTTTTTTTTTTTTTTTTTTTTTAAGGATTAGGACTCCAAAGGTTCTCATCAAAACAACACCTGTTCTTCCGAAGTTTCTCGTCTGGATTGTCTCCCACTTTACAGCATGCGAACAGCACGGCCTAGCAAATTATCTGCTTCTGTCTCCATAAATTCACTAGGAGGAGTTTACACAATGGAATCCCAGTCAAAATCATCCTGGATGTCATCAGTAGGAAGTCGCCTCATCTGGAAGTTGGCTGGAGGAATCATGTGCTGTTGGTTCATAGTGGCATGATGTCCTAACAGACAAAAAAAAGGCAGATTACAGAAAATAAGGCTTAGAAGTTATCACTTTACCCCTCTTCATGTACACAGTATTAGTATCCAAATATGATAATCTTCACAGCCTTGTACACTCTTCCCTTTCAAATGCCTCTTTGAGAGAAATAGTAAGCTTCTGATTGCCTAAGCATAGAACAGTCAAAATATGCCTATTTAGCCTTCATAACACATGTTGCACCTACTTTAAAGAAAAAGATGGAGCATCCCTTCAGACTAGACTGGTATTAGAGTTCCAGAGCATTTACATTATAGTATCAAATTACTGAACAATGATAAAATAGTCGAGTTTGCATGGTAAGCTGATTTACACAAGACATGCATTTTTTCTTTTCTTTGTCTGCAATCCATACTCAAACATTAACTTGTTTTTCTAATCTTAAAATTCAATATGGTTTATTCTTGCTTTGCAGTACTTTGTTTGATCAATAGAAAAGACTCAACATCAAAGTGAAAAAGTAAGGTGGATCAAATTACAAATATATTGTAAAACATAACCTAATTGATACATACTGTACATATCCACCCCCTTTAGTATACACACTGGAATTACTGGTTCAATGCATAACGCCTCTCTATGGTTTCAATTAGTTGTAGTATAAATGCACTTTATCTAAAAGGTCTAACTTCTGGTGGTGTCAGTATAGTGGTTTAATCTACACCATGAAGACAAAAAACACTCCACGTAACTCCAGGTAAATCAATCATTAAGAAATGGAAACAGTATGTGACAGTGTGAGAAGACATGTGAGGGAGGCCACAAAGGAACCTATGAAAACACTGATGGAGTTACAAGCAATGGGTGAAATTGGGGAGAATTGGAGAGACTGAGATTTGCTTTACCCATCACAACTTTATGGGAGAGTGCCAAAATGAAAGCCAATATTTATAATAAACAAACAACACATGGGCTATTCTGAAGTCCAATGGAAAACGGTTCCTTGGTCTGGTGAGAACAAAATTGAAATTTTGGGCCATCAGACTAAATGCCATATTTGGCCGAAGCAAAAACACCACCAATGAAGCATGGTGATCATAGCATTATACTGTGGGCATTCATCTCTGCAGCATGCCCTGGAAAGCTTGTACAAGTACAGTGTAAAATGAATGCAGCAAAATAAAGGAAAATTTTAAAGGAAAATCTGATGCAGTCTGCAAGTAACCGGACCCTTGGAAGAAGACAACAATCCCAAGCAGAAATTACTTGATAATAACATTGCTAATGTCCTAGATTGTTCAAATAAGAGTCCAGATCTCAATCTAACTGAGTATCAGTGGCTAGACTTGACAATGGCTGTTCACTCACAATCCCCATGCAACCTGACAGAGCTCAGGCAATTTTACAAAGAAGAATGTGGAAAAATGGCAGAAACCAGATGGTCAAAGTTGACACAGACCTGTACACACAGACTCAAGGCTGTCATAGCTGCCAAGCATGCATCTACTAAATACTGACTTCATGGAGGTGAATACATATGCAGTTCCTAATGTTGTGCTTTAAATTTGTTATAAATTTAGACCATTCTGCAGAGATCCGTTTTTACTTTGACATTAAAGAGTCTTTAATCGTCAATCAGTGCTAAAAAAGCCAAATTCAATCCACTGTGATTAAATATTGTATAATAATAAAATATAAAAACTACTAAAGGGTGAACAATTTTTATATGCATTGTACATAAATATAACATGAGCATGCACTTTATGTGAGCAAACCTGACTGAAACTTCCTGCAAAATGGCAGCTTCTTTTTACTTACTTAAGCAAAATGGAGGTGCAAATTTATGATCCTGAAATAGAACGTACATACTTTTTGGAAGAAGCAACAAACAAGCCTGCATAAACATCTGTCAAGTAAATATGCAATGGAGTTATCAAATAACCACTTGATTACCTGTCATAGCGGGTCCTGCGCTGCTCATTGGTGGCATGTGGGGGTAACCTGGGGGACCCATCATGGGAGCATGAAGGTTCTGCCTAGTGTCTATATACATGTTTCCTGTTTAAGAAAAACAAGGAATAAAGGTTGCAAAGTTAAAGGTTTAACTATTTTTTGCCCTGTTAAATATGAAGAGTTGTCATTTTCAGCTTCTTTAGATATCATGCTTCATGTTTTACTTACATTCTAGCTGCTGTCTGTTATAACATTTTTCAATTACCATCAAAGACTAGGTGAAAACAGAACTAGAAGAAATTGCCTTCACTGTAGGCTAAGTGATAGGTTACCAGTATTTTTCTAATATAAGCACATACAGGATCATACATGACAGGTACACTGATTACACTTATGTGTATAAAAAAACAACTCTGAATAATGTCAGTTTCTTCCGAATTTACTGCTATATACCTATAAATAGTGGTCATGCTTTTCAAACCGCAAGTGGCTGTTTCCAACCTTATTTCCCCCACATAACTCAGATATGGGCGTCATTACATGATACACTCGCGCAAAGCGTCACCTATAACTGGCTGATTTAGAGTTGTCAATTAAGATAAACATGCACAAATATCAAAGACAGCAGAATGACAAAATAAATTTGGTTTCAAACATATTTATACCTCTGAATTGTATTTATGCTTCTGAATTATTGCTGTAATGGTATTAATAGCAAACATAAAAACATTATTGTTATTCTAAAATTATAAAACCAAAAAGGTTGTGTTTTTTTTTTTTTTCAATCAAGTTTTGAACTTTTTTAGTGCACATGTTGCCTCTTGGCATTAAGTTCGTATGAATATCTGGTATTTTACCTTAATACAGCAACCAGCAAATCAGAGCAAATTTGAAATATGGATGGCTCAACATAAGCACTGATGCCATTGCCCACAGTGTAAAGATGATTAATGATATGGCTGTTATGAATTAACTTGTCCCAAAGTGCTTAATTAATCAGCATTTTCATGTTTGCTTTATCAAATGCTTTTAACAGTGTTCACAAGGTTAAATTTATATTTCTGCTTTAACTATTTTTTTTATTCCACTTGCTCCTATCAAATCTCTAATATCAGTTTCTGAAAGATGTGCAGTTATATTTGATGTCTTTTCTACAGTAACATTAACTTTATGATTGACTAACGGTTTATTCACAAGTCATTTACATTCCACACAGTAAATCATTTAAATAGAAACAGAAACTCTAAAACTGGTAATGCTTGTTACCTGTGGCAATGTGCTGGCCAGTCTTGTTCGAATGCATGGTGCTATGGCACACTGGAGTTTGAATAGTCCCTTGAGGTGGGATCACCCCTGTCCGGGTAAAAAACTGGTTAATGGAAGAACAAAGATCTGCAATCTGGGCAGGGTCCAGTGACCAGTTATTGAGATCTGCTTGTCTCATGCTCTCCTTTAATCCTGCACAAAAAAAGAATATATGTAAAGTATATTTTTATATGAATAAGCAGAGGGATGGGCAGGCATGACATACATTTAAAGAGAACACTTTCATCAGAGAAACAATTCCAGGTAACATCAGTCCAACACTCTCTTCTAGATAGCTATATTGTGGTGGGACACTGCATTCTGGATCAAGCATAGGCTTTAGGCAGAACTCTAAGCTCTATGTCTAGCCAAGACCAGACACTGCTCATCACAGGCCTAATATCATCCCTACAGTGAAGCAAGGTGGTGGCAAAATAATGCTGTGGGGGTGCTTCACAGCAGAGGGGACAGGGAGACTCAACAGAATTGAGGGAAGGATTAATACAGCCAAATACAGAGAGATCCTTGAAGAAAACTTGCTTGAGAATGCATGCAACCTCAGACTGGGGTGATGATTCATCTTTCAGCACTACAATGACCCAAAGTATACACTCAAGACAATGCTGGGCTAGCTTCTGGGCCTCAGTCAAAAGCCCAGACTTAAACCCAATAGAACATCTGTTGAGAGACCTGAATAGGGCAGTTTAGAGACACTACTCAACCAATCTAACTGAGCTTGACAGGATCTGCCAACAAAAATGAAGAAGACTTACAAAGCGGCTTCTACAAAGTACTGGATCAAGGGTCTGAATACTTAGATGAATGAGGAATTTTAGATTTTGATTTTTAACAAATTTGCAAACATTTATAAAGAAAATGCTTTGACTTTATTTTTTTGTCATTATGGGTGAAAAATGAGTTATTGAGTGGATACTGATGAGACAAAATGGCAAATTTATCAATTTAAAATTAAATCTACAACATAATAAAGTGTGTCAGAAGTTCAGGTGTCTAAATAGTTTCTGAATCCACTGTACATTTTACAACAGCAGCAAAACCAAAATGAAGCACAGAAGAAATGCACTTCAAGAATGGTTCAGGTTCCTTGCAATAGTTTCTATTTCAGCATTCAAACTCTACTTCCATAATGCACCAATCATTGCACTTAATAAACCACAGAACACATTCAAAGGCTGGTCTTACCTTGAAATGGTGAGAGGTCAACATCTGCCCAGTTGTAACTGCTGGCAATGCGGCAGCTTTCCTTTAGTGCATCAAGATTGGGGTACCAGTCAGAAAGTAAACCTAATGGAAAAAAAAGTAGTGATAGAATTTTATTTTCAACGGCATAGTATGCAGCATGCAAACAGCACTTAAACAATGTATAAACAAAATGTCAGACTAAGGACTGTATTCCATTAACAACTACATATTTCTTCTAACAAGCACAAGAATATAATTGAGTGGTGCCATATAGTCAGTTCTCAAACAGTATGAGCCTGTAACATGAAAAACATATAGCAATACCTAGCATTCAGTAGTTTATAATCTTTGTTAAAATGTTCAGTTCCACCAGCAGCTTTAACAGGCATAAACAGCAAAAAGGCAATCCACCTTATAAGTAGCAAGATAAGAAAGTGCCAACAATCAAACAACATGAAGACACATTAATTAAGTCAGGTTTGGGTGCAGTTTTCCATGTAAACTAGGCATCTGACTTTTATGTATCTTGCAGAAACCTGTTACCAGACAGCACATCACCTGCCATTTGAGAGAACCACAGCAGGAGAGGCTTCCTGTTCCAGACTCCTACAAAACCATATGCAAACCTATCACTGAGTACATGGTGGTGGTTGTTATAATGCCCCATTGAACACACAGCAATTGTACCTGGCTAAAAAAGTGTATTTTCCAATGGGGGTAGCAGAAGTATTGCTGAAATTTGATCATGTACTGGGAAGTATCTTATTAAGGAGCCCCACCTTTCTAATTATATAAAGATATCACTATCAACAACAACTTTTATTGTTATAGCAGATTTTCATACACAGGATGTAGCTCAATATGCTTTTAAAGATGTCAAAGAAATAGTTACAAGAAAAGAAAAACCAAGGTAAATTAGGCAAGAATAATAATGAATGATTCCTTGCAAAAAGCTTATGTCAGGATACTAGAAAGGAGACTCCGCCCAGTTGTGGTACCTCAGACTCAGGAGGAGCAATATGGATTCTACCCATGCCGCAGAACGGTGGACCAGTGTTTATCCTCATGAGTATTCATGTATTTTGTGGAATTAGAGAGTTTGTATGTATGTGTTCCACAAAAGATTCTGTGGTGGTTGCTGGGAAAGTATGGGGTTCCGGGGCTCCTAATAAAGACTGTTTGGATCCTGTATAACCACAGTTAGAGCTGTGTCCACATATATGGAAAAACATTAGCGCGGTTTTTCAGTGGGTGTGGGACTCCACCAGGGCTGTGCTTTGTCTCCTGACCTGTTTGATTTTCACAGACAGGATATCAAAGCTCAGCTGGGGAGGGGAGGGAGACTAGTTGACTATGAATCTTGTCACTGCCTTTTGCAGATGACATGGTCCTGTTGGCTGCTCCAGGCTATGAACTCCAGCATGAACTGGAATGGTTTGCGAATGAGTGTGAAGCAGCAGGGATGAGGATCAGCACGTACAAATCTGAGGCCAGACTGTTCTCTCCGAGTGGGAGGCGAGTTACTGCCTCAAGTGGAAGAGTGCAAGTATCTCAGGGTCTTGTTCACGAGTGATGGGGAAAACAGATGGTGACATTGACAGACGAATTAGGGCAGCAAGTGCATATGATGCCATACCTATCTGTAATGGTGAAGAAGGAGCCGAGTCAGAAGGCAAAGCTCTAGGATTTACCAGTCGATATATGTCCATACCCTCACCAATGATCGTGAGCTAGGGGTAATGACTGAAAGAATGAGGTAACAGGAACAAGAGGGTGATAGGGTGGAGATAGGGTGAGCAGCACTGACATCCAGGAGAGGCCTGGAGTCGAGCAACTGACACTCTGCATCGAGAGGAGCCAATTGAGGTAGTCTGGGCATCTGATACGGATGCCTCCCTGTGGAGGTTTTTTGAGCATGACCAGCTGGGAGCAGACAGCGGAGTAGACCCAGGGCTCACTGGGAGATTATGTCTCCCAGATGGCCTAGACATACCTTGGGATAACACAGTATGAGTTGGCTGGGGAAAAGAATATATGGGCCTAACTGCCAAGACTGTTGCCCCCATGACGCGGCTTCAGATAAGCGGTGGAAAATAAATTAATAAATAATAATGAATACATAATAAAAAAAAATTAAATCAATTATCAGCTTACACAACATCTTTACATATAATATGCTACCATTGCTGTTCGTTTGTCTGCCCAGGATTTTAAATTGCCTGTAACTCGCAAACTGTTTGACCTGAAATTTGGTACAAATATACTATGTGATGTCTACTATCTGCTTTTGGGGCGATGGTTGACCTCCAAGGTTATTCTTCTTGTAAGAGCCAATCTTAGAAAGTTAAAGTTTTGAGTTAAACTCATATTAATGTTTGCTAATTTGAATAGAATATAAATTTCTTTCATAGTCATAACTTATGTTATAGTCTTTTCCCCCTGTAAGTTAGTAAGAGATAGAACCTTCCTACTATAACTAATGTGATGCATGGCCGGCTGTTCATCCCGGCCAATACCCCCACGCCGCCAGGTGGAGCCCTCCCCGCAGTATGGAGGTGCCCCGAAGAACAGCAGGGCATTATGGACATTGGAGTCTTTATTCACAGCCCTGCTGGATACCATGGGGGCCACCAGGAGTCGCTGCAGGGAGGCCCAGAGACTATTTGCCTTACGCCCAGGAAGTACGTCACAGTCACATGGACAAAGAGAACGATGTGATTCCTGGGTGAAGAAAAAAAGGATTTTTTATCTGACCCGGAAATGTTCCAGGTCATATGGACAGAGAGGGTGAAACGCTTCCGGGTCGAGGAGTATAAAGGACCGTGGGAGATCCCAGACAGACAAGCTGAGTTGGGAGGCAGGGTGGCTAAGCGTCTGGGAGTTTGGAGGATTGGATTATTGTGTATTTAATTACTGGAGTATTTGGGAGTGGAGGGGTATTTTGTGCACTTATTATTATAATAAATAAATTATTTTGACTTTTATCTGGTGTCTGATGTGTGGTCTGAGGGTACAAGGGTGCAAAAAAACCCTAATCTGTCACAGTTGGCGTAGTCTCAGCAGGATTCTCTGGCCGTCGGTTTGGCAGAGGACCTGTATTTAAATTTTTTTTTTACTGTGGACAGAACCCTAAAAAGGCAGCGTCACGACAGGCAGAGAAAAATCGCCAAACCTCACCTTTATCAAGTCCGTCATGGGGAAGAAGAAGACAAAGCAGAGCGCCAGCAACAGCGGAGGTCTAGCGCTCGACATTGCCTGCGCTGAAGACGAGCCTTGGAGAGGCTACGCGTTTAGGGAGAGATTTCCGGAGGAGGACGTCTCCGACGAGGTATGTGCCGGGAATGTGCTTGAGAATCTTTTTAAATTAACACGTTATCCCGTGTACATACCTCCCAAATGTACATCCGAAGGCTCTGCGGGAGGCAGAAGAAAATCCCGAAGGCGATGGCGCGCTTTCGTTCAGGCAAATGAATAAAACGCAAGACTTCTGCATTACGGGTGCTGGCGAGGGACACGTGACCTACCACGAGGGATTCCAGGAAGGTGACGGTCCGTGTCCAGCTCTTTGTGGCTTCGCTCAAGAAAAGACGGACTTGGTTTTTCCGAAGGGGAAAGGGGAGGCGAGCAAAGCACCGCTCTTCCTGCAAAAAGGTAAGGAGGTCCGGGAAATGACTGATCGGTCCGTCGATAAATTGAGACAGATGGATCGCAGTCAGCCAAAAGCGGCACCGCGGACCTCTGAAAAGAACTCCAAATCCCAGGCTCCCTTGCGGGACATGTCTGAGCACGTGCCAGGAGTGGGCGTGCTTATTGGCTACCAGCCGGAGGGTAAGGCTAATGATGGCTCGAGCATACCTCCGGCTGAATTAAGTAACTTTTTGAAGATGCGCGAGCTGGAGAAGTTGCTTCAGCCCGTGCACAGTTTTTTACAGGTGGTGCAAACAATCCAGACGATCGTTGCAGACTTGAAAGGAGCGGCTAAAAAGCCTATGAACAAATTAAATGAGTACCTGCGGCGATTGTCTCGGGAGCCTCCTGTCTTAATTGATTTGGCGGTACAGGTAGGTAAAGCAGGTACCGTATATAATGAAATAGGGACGCAGAGTGACGCTGGCCCGCGTTTAATCCATAGCGGGTGCCAAGTGGATGCGTGCCCTACAAGAGAGGCCGAAACGTTTACAGAGTGGCCAGGGGAAGGGCTGGTCGAGCCGGAGCAGCTGGATGGTGCTGTCTATTGGAGCGATTCGGTCCTAAAGACCCCGACCCATGTTATTAATAAATCCAAAGGGGTGCAGACAGGGAAGGGGCTTTCTTTCTCTCATAGAGAGACCCAGACTGTCGACAAACCCCAGAGTAAGCAGGAGATCCCAAAAATAAAACGGGGGTCTCCTGACAAGAAGGAGAAGGGCGTAAATAGCACAGGGGGAACACTCCTCAGCGAGAAAAGGGACAGAGACAGAGTTCCCCGAGTGTTTCCAGCATTGCAGAGGGAGAATTCCGGGAGGACAAAGGCGGTGTTACAGATGCCGACGGCTGGGCCATATTTGGTACAACTGTCCCTGGAGGACAGGGGATAAAGTGGATTATCGTTATGAAATTCCTCCTAGGTTCTCCAGTGACCACTTCGGAAGGCACAACCAAGATCCGCCCAGAAGTCCTACCGGGAGGAAGACATCCTTCGCGGGGCTGGCCGCTTCGAACCAGGGTTCTTCGCTGGGGGCGGAGTACTGTGATGTATGGCCGGCTGTTCATCCCGGCCAATACCCCCACGCCGCCAGGTGGAGCCCTCCCTGCAGTATGGAGGTGCCCCGAAGACCAGCAGGGCATCATGGACATTGGAGTCTTTATTCAAAGCCCTGCTGGATACCAAGGGGGCCGCCAGGAGTCGCTGCAAGGAGGCCCAGAGACTATTTGCCTTACGCCCAGGAAGTACGTCATAGTTACATGGACAAAGAGAACGATGTGCTTCCTGGGCGAAGAAAAAAAGGATTTTTTATCTGACTAGGAAGTGTTCCAGGTCATATGGACAGAGAGTGTGAAATGCTTCCGGGTCGAGGAGTATAAAGGACTGTGGGAGATCCCAGACAGACAAGCTGAGTTGGGAGGCAGGGTGGCTAAGCGTCTGGGAGTTTGGAGGATTGGATTATTGTGTATTTAATTATTGGAGTATTTGGGAATGGAGGGTGCTTTGTGCACTTATTATTATAATAAATAAATTATTTGGACTTTTATCTGGTGTCTGATGTGTGGTCTGACGGTACAAGGGTGCGAGAAAACCCTAATCTGTCACACTGAGTAACAGTGTGCTAATAAGCTTAGTTGTGGTAAGAACAGATCCCAGTAAAGAGGGACTTGAAAGACCAATTTTCTACTCAGAGATGGGATAAGCATACAGTTTTCTGACCGTTTTGAAATGTTTCAGAAATGTTAAGTAAATAGTAACGATTTGAGATGTAACAAGATTAAGCTTAGAATTGAACTTTTTTTAACATTAATTTTTCCTTTTTTGCTATTTTAGTTTTCCTTTTTTTGTGTGAACTGTTTTACTTTGAAACTTAACTAAACTTTTAAAAACGAAGATATTTTGTCTGTGGAATCATTTCTGCATGTCAGGCTTTTGTTGAATCCCATTTTTTGAGTTGAAGCTGCTGAACTTTGGTAATTTTGGGAAAACGCAGTTACACCTCTTTTAATTTTTATTTTATTTTAGAATCAACTCTCGGCAACAGGGCGGCCGTGTGGTGCATGCATACAGGCACCGTTCTCATCCCTACAAACGTCGGCATCACTTCCCCTACCTCTTCATATCTTAAATCATTCTTGAGGCAGATTGAAGACTTAAATTCCAGCTTAAGTGAAAAATTAAGTAAAATTATTATTATTAGGGGGCAAGGACCAAACCAGAAGGGGATTCTGTTCAATCACCACATACACTCACTCACATTGTGCCAATACAGACATGTCAAACAACCTAATCTACAGTACACCTTTGGGATGTCGGATGAGTCACAAGAGGACAAAGGATGACATAGTTTACACATTTGGCCTGGTGAGTAATCAAACTTGGGCCCATAGAACTGGGTAGCAACCAATTTGCCACCCTGCTGTCTCCTAAATAAAACTGCATGCTTTAGTTGCTTTAAAAATAAATAAATAAATAAATAAACAAACAAACAAACAAACAAACAAACAAACAAACAAACACACTACCGTGGCTGTCCAGGATTTTAAATAACCTATAGCTCGCAAACCATTTGAACTATTGACCTGAAATTTGGTACACACTTTCTACATGATATCTACTATCTGCTTTTGGGGTGATGATTAACCTCCAAGGTTATTCCTCTTTTTATTTTTATGTTATTTTATTGCAGAATCAACTCTCAGCAGCGGCGTATGGGCGCTGTTCTCATCTATACCACCTTCGCCGTCACTTCCCCTACCTCTTCATATCTTAAATCATTCTTATATGTCTTCAATCTGCCTCAAGTGCCAGCTTAAGTGAAAAATTAAAGAAAATGTACTAAGTAATTGCAACACAAACACTGACTTAATCAATTTTAACACGAAACGTTGCCGTCGAAAGAAGAGAAGAAGTGGGTTGCTAGGGTGGAGAAAAGAACAGCTGCTCAGGAAGCAGCAAGCGCATCAATCACTGAGCAAACGAATGCTAAACGTGCAGAGAAAGAGTCTGAAAACTAGGAATGCTCAAGTCAAGTGGATTCACTGGTAGATATAGAATTAGTGGAAAAGTACAGTCTAGTATATAATATTGTATTCTAAGTCTTTAAAGAGAAATGCAATGATATGGTCAGATGGATGGAGGGATAGAAAAAAACAAACAGTTAAACTGGAGAAAAGAACAAAATCTGGAGGGGTTCCAAAGCCAAAACACCGCCCAGGCCCCACTGAGCATTCTAACATAGATGTCCTCATTGTTTACAGGCTTTGTCCCAGATGTTTTACTCCCAGTAGATTTCATGGACAGCTGGAGCACCTGCCTTCATTCTAGCATCACAGGTGGCTGTGGCGCAAAATTACAATTACTTTCAAGGGCCCATACACAACATAAAGCATACCATTGTGGAAATCTGCAGTGGTCAATATGGCTGTAGTATTTGTTATACTTTTCTAGAATTAACACTCCTTTGTTTCTGAAAGAAAACCACATATCCAAACAATATCAGCGTATTTAAGTTAGGAGTGACCTAACCAATTTGCTGCTCAGGGCTGCCAGGACAGTTCAGTGGATTAGTAAGTCATTAGTTTAAAGGGCCTCATTAATGGTTGGAATCTTCTTTATTGTAATTTTATATTGCATGCATGCACAGACATATAGAGTTATATTAGGTCAGTCAGCATGTGTGCATCTCCTTCTTTCATATATCCTTAGACTGCAGTAAACAATCATAGAAGAACACTAACTTTAATATAGATTATTTAAACTTTTGCTTACCTGCATTACATGACATCTGCTGCTGCTGTGCATGAGCCTGGTGTGACAGTGACTGCTGGTGGTGGTTCTGATGGTGCTGCTGTGCATTCTGATGCTGTGAGGGATGCTGAGCATGCTGGCCAGACTGCTGAGGATGTTGTCCATGCTGTTGAGGATGTTGGGAAGGATGCTGTCCATGGTTCTGGGATGGATGCTGTGATGGATGCTGTCCGTGCTGTTGGGATGAATGCTGCCCATGCTGCTGGGTATGTTGGGAAGGATGCTGCCCATGTTGTGAAAGATGCTGTGTGTGTTGCTGAGGGTGGGGAGAGGTGTGAGCAGGATGTGTGTTCTGTGTGTGTATCTGAGGGGGATGGGACAATGGAACCTGTCCACCACTGTTAGTGAGGCTGTTCTGACTGCTGTGCGTGTGTGGGCTCACTGGGGAGTGCTGAAAAGAACAAGAGGTGTGGGTTTGTTGTGTTGCATCTGAGGGCATGTTCATTAAACCTACAACAAGAACAGCAGAGATAAGAGGCTCAGAGCTGACAGGAAACTCTACTACCTTCATTCAAAAGATACATTTTTTTTTATAGAACATCAAAGCTCAACTGACCTTGCTGATTAAATGACTGCTCAAAAACAGACTTATAAAGGCTGCGAAAGGAGGCACTGAGATCTTCAAAGTTGTGCTCCAAAAACAGGACTTGTTTATCCCGTTCTGGCAGGCTATATTGTGCTTGAGGTGGTGGAGGTGGTGGCTGTTGCTGGAGATTCATAGACTGGGACACAGGCTCTGCATGGCTCGGCACCTGGATGGACAGATATAAAGAAACAGGGCACTTCTGAAAAAATGTGGAAGCAGGAAAAACAAGGAATGGAAAGTAATCAGACATCTTTGCACTGGGCCTATATCTGCACTGCATCAGGTCTGAAACTTGGGAGGTTGTGGTGCACATCTGACATGTGCTGTCTATTCATACTGGTCTACTGCTTACTAAAGACATGTTTACATACTGTGACTACTCCTCCAAGCTCAAGATGTGGTTATCATAGCTTTCATATTAGTTGTTAGTGTTTTTCAATTGAAACAACTAAGTAAAGACTTAGCCACAGGTGTTGGTCAGTAACTGCTACTGAGAAGGCTTCTTCTGATGACCTTCACAATTCTGCTAACTTTACACCTAATGGCCACGTTGTCAGATCCAGACCCAAATTATCGCACCATAGCTTTTACTCATGTAAAATCCTCATTAAGTGGACAAAAATGTATTCTGGTCTTGCAATACAGCCTGTCCTTAACGAACTAAATTCAACTACAGTAACTAAAAAGAAGACCCAATAAAAATAAACCAAATACAATGATGCATTAAGTGAAAAAACCACTGAGCTTAAACTTCAGTTTACTAATTTACAAATAGTGTACAGTTCACAGCAGAATGTCTTCTGATCTTCTGAAGTGATCCCAAGGGTAGTGCATTAGAAAATAATAAGATATGGACATGCCACCCACTTATTTGTTGAAGCAAATAAACAAGTAAAGCTGCTGTCAGTTGTCTAAGTCTTTTTTCACCTTGCAGACATTTCGCTTCAGTTTTTAAGGTAACTGCAACCGTATGTGGAGAGGCTGTAGCAGGTTAAAAGTTATCTATGCCAAGCATATTTAAGAAAGATGACATTGTGGCAGATTTAACAGAGAGAGATCAGCTACTGTTTATCTCCCAGTGCTGCCCCCCTAATAGACTAGCCTTACTACTGTTTTGTTTAATTCCCTGGGAAGTACTGAGACTGGTAACTTAAATCACAAGCTGGAATTGTCAGTTTGTATGTGTGCTTCAGAGACAGACATCATCAACATTCAAATGAGATACAAGAACCTCTCAAATGTCTATATAAGGGATGCTCAAAGCTTCTTAAATAGATACACTTCTTATTTATTCCTGATGTATTCAGAAATTGTTTCTCATCTAATTTTTACTTTTCCTGGGGAAAAATGAACTAAGCAGACTGAAGAGAATCAGAATTTCTACCAAGTATTTTTTTGGAATATTTAAGCAGATATTTATAATTAACATGAACACATACTTGAAAAATGACAGCAATGCAAGTGATTACCCGTTGTTTCCCTTGCCATTTCAAGTTCTTGCTTAATTTCTCTTTCCTTAAGAAAAATTAACTAAAAATTCTTAATGAATATAATCTAGTAAAACATTTCCACAATAGCTCCTCTAACCCCAACAAACAACACTAAACTCCCAAACTCCTACTCAGATTGGAGAACAATATGAGCAAAAGACTTATTTCTTACACCCACATATATTAGAACATCTAAAGAAATACAGAGGCCTATTTTAGAGCAACAATAGTGAATTCTTGGCAAATTCATGAGAGGCTCTGTATTGTACCTTTCAAGAAAATCTGATTTTTTTTTTTTTTTTTTTTTTAATTAGATGACATAAAACATTGCAATCCCTTTGAGTTATAGAGGGTTGGTCAATATTCTTCCAATTGATCAAGACAGGCTGATGGGAGAGCTCAGTAGTACAATAAAAATAAAACTGATTCATAAAAAAAATTAAAATCAGAACAGATTTATTGTAACATAATCTCATCTTTTCTGGGCTAAGTAATGTCTTAAAACATTTAGGAATAATCATGAATCCGGTACCATATGAAAACTAAATGAATGTTTTCCTAAAATGACCTTTAAATAGGGAGCATTTTGAACAGGATTTCCACTCCAAGGCTAACCAAACAGGTGCTGGCAAATTACTTCGTTTATTTTTAAGTCACAAACTAGTTGTAAAGCTGGACATCACTTAATTTCATGCCACCATCTACTTCAGATCTGTGCAATGTTATCATTTTAATACATGGCTTTTGTTGCATTTTAGATAAACATGATTACCGCAGAATTTAATTTATTCAAACTTGATTTAGCTAAATATATATATATATATATATATATATATATATATATATATATATATATTTTGTGATGGACGGCTGGCAGCTCAACCTGGTCAGGACACCCCTGGAACAGAAGGATGGGGGAAGGCAGCGACTTGCCGACACTGCTTCCCCCAAGATGCTAGGTGGCAGCGTCCCTGGAGTGCAGCGGTACCCCGGATTCCCGTAGGGCACTATGGGACATGTCCCATACCCCAATGGATGCGGACTCCCAGAATGGGAAGGGGGAGGCGAACGAAGTATCGCTCAGCATAATGAAAGGTAAAGAGGTTTGGGAAGTGACCGATCATTCCGCCATTAAAACGAAACATGCAGATCGCAGTTGGCACGAAATCTCATTCCAAAACTTCAACTCCCAAGAAGCACTGCGAACCCCAACGGCACATGTGCAGGGCATGCTTACCGGCTCACAGCTGGGGGATATGGCTTTTGAAGGTTCGAGTCTGTCCCCAGCTGATCACTTAAATAACTTTGATGTACGAGAGCTGGAAAGGTTGATCCGGCTCGTACATGACTTTATACACGTGGTGGGAACCATGAAGAAACTACTGGAAGAAATGACGATGACAGCTGAGACACCTTTGATACGGGTGAAGGAATATCTGCGGCGACTTGATCGGGACATACCCCAGATAATGGATTTGGCGGTACAGGTGGGTCAAACCGGTACCGTACATAATAGGGGGACGCAGAGTGATGGGGCAACATAATTTATTTGTATCGGTTGTTACGTAACCTTGTGTCCCACAAGTGAAAAAGGGGTGATGACCGAGAGTCCGGTGGAAGGAGTGTGGGAGCTGGAGCAGCAGGGTAGTGCTGACTTCCGGGTTGTCCCAACCCTTAAGACAACCCAGTCTCGCCTAAATCTAAAGTCTGAAGGGGTGCAGACAGCAAAGGGTCTCTCTCTTATTCATAGAGTGGCCCAAACTGTAATTAAACCCCAGATTAAAAAAGGAGGTCCCGAAAGAAAAGCAGGGACCTCCTGATAGTACAGCGCATGGAGCTGCAGGCTCACGTGCATCTGAAGGACGCTCTCCACGAGGGCAGAGAGACCATCCAACCTCAGCTGACAGAGGGGTGGAGCAGGCAGTTTCAGCCTGCTTTCAGTCTTGCAGGGCCAGAATATCCAGAGGGACACGGCTGTGTTATGAATGCCACCGGCCGGGCCATATGTGGAGGAATTGTCCGCGGAGAACTGGGGAGGCAGTTAAGCGACAGCATTTGTGCAGTATCTCCCCGCAGTTCTCCAATTCTTATTTTATAGGATGAAGCCACTGTCCGGTTGCTGAAGACAGCCCCTCCTGGAGAAGGACAACCCTCGCGGGGCAGGCTGCTGCGACCTACGATGCTCAGCTGAGGATGGGGCAATGTGATGGACGGTCGGCAGCTCAACCCGACCGGGACGCCCCTGGAATAGAAGGAGGGGGGGAAGGCAGCGATTTGCCGACACTGCTTTCCCCAAGACGCTAGATGGCAGCTTCCATGGAGTGCAGTGGTACCCCAGATTCCCGCAGGGCACTATGGGACATGGAGTTTGGATACACAGCCCTGCTGGGTGCCGTGGGTGCCACCAGGAGGAGCTGTCAAAGGACCTGAGGACATATTATTTCAGTATGGCCCAGAAGTACGAGGTAATCATGAGGAAGGAAGCCCCAAAGTACTTCCAGGCTGAAGAAAATCCCTGCTCTGTATTAGACCTGAAAGTGCCTGCCAGTCGCGTGGTCGGAAGGACAGAAGCACTTCCGGGTCACAGACTATATAGAGGACTAGTGGAGACCCAGCAAGAAGAGCCGGAGTTGGGAGGGAGTGTGACAGAGCTGCTGGGAGGAGAGTAGGAGAATTATTGTATTATTATTGTTTTGTATGGTGGCGGAGGTGCTTCAAGGCACCACTATATTTAAAGAGAATTAAAATATTTCCTGATGCTTTTACCTGGTGTCTTGGGCGTTTGCCTATTGGGTTTGAGGAGCAACAGCGCACTATAGTGTCACTATATACTGTATATTATACAGTATCTCACAAAAGTTAGTACACCCTTCACATTTTTGTAAATATTTTATTATATCTTTTCATGGGGCAACACTGAAGATATGACACTTTGATACAATTTAAAGTAGTCAGTGTATAGCTTGTATAACAGTGTAAATTTGCTGTCCCCTCAAAATAACTCAACACACAGCCATTAATGTCTAAACCACTGGCAACAAAAGTGAATACACCCCTAAGTGAAAAATGTCCAAATTGTGCCCAAAGTGTCAATATTTTGTGTGGCCACCATTATTTTCCAGCAGTGCCGTTAAGTCTCTTGGGCATGGAGTTTACTAGAGCTTCACAAGTCGTCACTGGAATCCTCTTCCACTCCTCCATGACGACATCACAGAGCTGGTGGATGTCAGAGACCTTGTGCTCCTCCACTTTCCGTTTGAGGATGCCCCACAGATGCTCAATAGGGTTTAGGTCTGGAGATCTGCTTGGTCAGTCCAGTACCTTTACCCTCAGTTTCTTTAGCAAGGTAGCGGTCATCTTGGAGGTGTGTTTTGGGTTGTTATGATGTTGGAATACTGCCCTGTTGCCCAGTTTCCGAAAGGGAGGGGATCATGCTCTGCTTCAGTATGTCACAGTACATGTTGGCATTCATGGTTCCCTCAATGAACTGTAGCTCCCCAGTGCCGGCAGTACTCATGCAGCCCCAAACCATGACACTCCCACCACCATGCTTGACTGTAGGCAAGACACACTTGCCTTTGTACTCCTCACCTGGTTGCCGCCACACACGCTTGACACCATCTGAACCAAATAAGTTTATCTTGGTCTCATCAGACCACAGGACATGGTTCCAGTAATCCATGTCCTTAGTCTGCTTGTCTTCATCAAACTGTTTGCGGGCTTTCTTGTGCGTCATCTTTAGAAGAGGCTTCCTTCTGGGACAACAGCCATGTAGACCAATTTGATGCAGTGTGTGGCATATGGTCTGAGTACTGATAGGCTGACCCCCCCCCCCCACCACTTCAATCTCTGCAGCAATGCTGGCAGCACTCATACGTCTATTTTCAAAAGACAACCTCTGGATATGACACTGAGCACGTGCGCTCAACTTCTTTGGTCGACCATGGTGAGGCCTGTTCTTTTGGTTGACCATGGCGAGGCCTGTTCTGAGTGGAACCTGTCCTGTTAAACTGCTGTATGGCCTTGGCCACCATGCTGCAGCTCAGTTTCAGGGTGTTGGCAATCTTCTTATAGCCTAGGCCATCTTTATATAGAGCAACAATTCTTTTTTTCAGATCCTCAGAGACAGTTCTTTGCCATGAGGTGCTATGTTGAACTTCCAGTGACCAGTATGAGAGTGTGTGAGAGTGATAACACCAAATTTAACACACCTGCTCCCCATTTACACCTGAGACCTTGTAACACTAACGAGTCACATGACACCGGGGAGGGAAAATGGCCAATTGGGCACAATTTGGACATTTTTCACTTAGGGGTGTACTCACTTTTGTTGCCAGCAGTTTAGACATTAATTGCTGTATGTTGAGTTATTTTAAGGGGACAGCAAATTTACTGTTATACAAGCTGAACACTGACTACTTTAAATTGTATCAAAGTGTCATATCTTAAGTGTTGTCCCATGAAAAGTTATAATAAAATATTTACAAAAATGTGAGGGGTGTACTCACTTTTGTGAGATACTGTGTGTATATGTATATATATACTGTATACACATACACACACATACACACACACACACACACACACACACACACAGAGGGAGTCCTCAGGTTACGACACAGTTCCATTCCTACAACAGTGATGTAACCAGAATTTTGGTGCAATCTGAAACACACCCTAGCCTAATTCACTTACCTATCCTAATACATTTGCAAAATGTGCATTGTGCTGACGTGTGCTTTGCAAACGCTAGAGTCTGTTGAGAGTTGTTGGTTTGTTCTGTGGTGTGAGATTTGAATAAAAAAAATACATTTTGCTCTTAAAAACGTGGGTTTTCGTTGCCGCTAAGGAACCGTGTGGGAATTTTTAAAGCTTCTTTTCCCTTTAGAAGGGTTTTTTTTTGCTTTGTTTTCGCCCGCACAAGAGCAAAAATAGCTGGGTGTTTGGAAGTGCACTTGTAAAAGTTATTTACAGCGATTCTTTAGTTTAAAGGAAAAGAAAAAAAGGTCGTGGCTGACTTCAAAGCAGTAAAAAGTGGAAGTTCAGCAGTGCGCAGGTAAGCGGCCTGCGTTAAGACGCCGATCAGGCACAAGGAGCAGTAGGAGCAAATAAGGTTGTTTATTTTAGATTAAACAGTCCTTAGCGGTCCAGAGGTAGAACAGCTAAGTAGACGACAGCGTATTGGTTCATTAATATGGGGGAATACAAACAGTGCCAGTGAAGAGCTTATAAGTAAGAGGAGCGCAAAGTTAGGAAAAGAGAGAGAAAAGTAAAGTTAACCTCATAGAAAGGCAAATAGCAGGCAGCTGAGAGGGAGAACAGTACAGGAGCTTAAGGGGAAAAGGTGTAAAATATCTGTAGCAGATCTTAGTGTTACCATTTAAGGTAAGGAGCAGCTGAAAGAAGAAATTTAATTTTAAGAGAAAAAAAAAAAAGTTAAGGCAGCTTACTAATCCCAAATCAAATTTTAATAATGAGGCCAGTGCAATGCAAGTCCTGTTGGATGTTGTACTTTTTAGGTGATGGTTTGGAAGAGCCAGTTGTCTATGAGGGCTACATCTGCAAGAGATGCCAGCTGATCCAGCACCTCTAGCTCAGGGTCGCTGAACTGGAGGAAGAGTTGGCTGACCTGCATTGTAATAGAGAATTGGCGGACTTGGCCCAGGTGTCCTTTAGAGAGATAGTGTGGCGCGGGAGGAGATTCCAGACCAGACAGGTAGGAATAGGGGGGTCACGTAGGCATAGGGTAAAGGGTGCACACTGTCTGAGGGCATCAACCCCAGAATTAGAAGTGTCTAACCGTTATCATGTCCTTGCGGAGCTGGACGGTGACTCCGATAATTCTGAGGTGGTAGGCAGGGTTGAGGAGCCCCAACGGGCCACCTCAAAACCAGAACCCAATAAGAGAGAGGTAGTGATAGTTGGGGACTCAATCATTAGGGGGATTGAAGTGCAGGTGTGCTCCAGAGAGACAGAGTCTCGCACGGTGTGTGTTGCCTTCCGGGAGCACAGGTGGAAGACCTCCCTGGAAGAGCGAATAGGCTCTTGGCCAGAGCGGGGGTGGATCCAGTTGTCACTGTCCACGTTGGAACAAATGACATACATAAGGGTAGTCTGTCAGTTCTGCGATCCAAATTCAAAGAGTTAGGTGCCAAGCTGAGGAGCAGAACTGACAACGTAGTCTTCTCCAAAGTTCTGCCTGTGCCACGCGCCAGTCCAGGTAAGATTGAGGAGATTAGAAGGCTTAACGCATGGCTCAAATCTTGGTGCAGGGTAGAAGGGTATAGGTTTATGGGGCATTGGGAATCCTTTTGGAACAGATGGGACCTGTTCCGCCGTGACGGGTTACATCTGAACCGGAGGGGCACCAATGTATTGGGGAGGCGTATGTGTAGGCTAGTCAAGGATTGTTTAAACTAGGGAATGGGGGAGCAGGGAGTTTAGGACAGGCCAGATTTAGATCTATATATGGAACAAACAATGGTGTAGAAATAAAAATGCATAGTAATGTAAATTCTAAGCAAACACGTAAATGTAGAAGGATTAACACATTAAAAATAGCTTGCCTTAATGCTAGAAGTATCAAAAATAAGGTAAGTGAGTTGGAGTTGTATGTAGCAGAGCATAATTATAATATTATAGCAATAACGGAAACCTGGCTAAATAACAAAGATGGGAATGAGTGTAACATAGAGGGATACACATTTTTTAGGAAGGATAGACAGAACAGAAAAGGAGGTGGCGTTGCTGTTTATGCCAAACAGGGTTTAAATGTAAGTCATCTTCAGTTGGATGATGAGCCCCATCTTAGTGAGGACATGTGGCTTCGCCTGGAAAATATTAGGGAAAGAGGTCTTATTTTAGGAGTGTGCTATAGACAACCCAATTCAGACAGTAATTTCAACACACATCTTTTTAGTAATATCAAAAAGGCAAATTTACAGGGGGATATTATAGTCATGGGGGACTTTAATTATCCAAATATTAACTGGGATAACCTTGCAGATGGAGGAGCACAAGAGCAGGAGTTTTTAGAAGTAATCAGCGACTGTTTTTTAACACAGCATGTTAGAGCACCAACACGGGGTAAAGCCTGTCTGGATTTTTTATTCTGTAATAATCAGTATAGAACTGAGGGTGTAGAGGTGATTGAACCACTAGGGTCAAGTGACCATAACATAATACAATACTCAGTATTTTGTAAGAGTACAGATGAAAAGACTAAAATTGTTAAGTTGAACTTTGGTAGGGCTAATTTTGAGCAGATGCGACAAAGTCTAAGTAGGATAGACTGGGATAAGCTTTTAAATGTGGAGACAGTCGAGGAGCAGTGGAACAGGTTTAAAAATGATTTACATGCAATGCAGGACAGATACATACCTAAATTTGGAATTAATAGGAAACTAAAAAAAACTCCACAGTGGATTAATAAAGATTTAAAAAAGAAGTTGCAAAGGAAAAAACTGCTGTATAAGGCATATAAGACTAATGACTGCAAAGTGAATCGTAGCACGTATGAGAACATGAGGGCAACCATTAAGAAGGATTTTAGGGAGGCTAAAAGACAGTTGGAGAGGAATATAGCAGATAAGGCGAAAGAAGACCCCCAAGAGATTCTTTCAGTATTTTAGTAGTAAAAGAACAGTTAAGGAGGAGGTCAAGTTCATCAGGAATAGTAAAGGGGAATTAAAAGATACAGACAGTGAAATAGCAGATGCCCTAAACTTACATTTTTCTGAGGTGTTTACAAGTGAGCAAGTGGATAACCTCCCAGAGATAAACGCAACTACCAAGGAGGTACTGAGGGATTTGGCAATTGTAGAGGGAGAAGTGCTGCTCAAATTAAAAAAGATGAAATCAAACAAATCACCAGGCCCAGATAATATTTATCCTCGTGTTCTTAAGGAGGCTAGTGAGTACATATATAAACCCTTGACACATATTTTTAGGAAGTCACTGAGCACTGGAGAGATTCAGAAGGACTGGAAAATGGCAAATATCATCCCATTATATAAAAAGGGTGACAAGGCAGATCCAAGCAACTATAGGCCAGTAAGCTTAACATGCATCACAGGAAAATTAATGGAAGGAATTATCCATACTAATAAAAGGCAAAGCCCTCACTGACTGACTGACTGACTCATAACTAATTCTCCAACTTCCCGTGTAGGTAGAAGGCTGAAATTTGGCAGGCTTATTCCTTACAGCTCACTTACAAAAGTTGGGCAGGTTTCATTTCGAAATTCTACGTGTAATGGTCATAACTAAAAGCTGTTTTTCTCCATTTACTGTAATGGAGATGAGCGCGAAAGCCGTGGGGGCGGAGTTTCGTGTGACATCATCACGCCTCCCACGTAATCACGCAGTACGTAGAAAACCAGGAAGCGCTCCAAAAACCACTGAAGAAAACATGCATTATATAATTGAGAAGGCAGCAAAACAATAAGAAGCGAGCGAGTGACATATACTACCATATTCATGAGTGGTGCTACTACGGAAACAAAGCACGGTGTAAACCTAAACTTTAAATTAAGTTCATAGACAGGCTGCCGCTGGCGTTTGTAATTTAGTGCCTGCCCATATAAGGCCGTCCGTCAGTGGCAATCCAATAGAAACACTGCCACTAAATATTCACGGGTGAAGGACTGTGCTTATGCAGAGGAAGATGAGATGGTGAGGGTGGTGTTTGGCACAAACTCAGCGAAACTGCGAGAGAAAGTTTTAAGTGCCGGGTCTTAGCTGACATTACATACAGCCATGGACATAACACGAGATGGCACCAGCACAGCTGGGAACCTTCGATACAAGAACACCAAGCAGCTCACGTGAACTGACGCAGTGCACAGACAAAAAGCAACAGTTCCAAAGAGCGCTGAACAAAAACAGAATTACACAATTGAGAAGGCAGCAAAAACATATGAAGCGTCTGATACATACAAGCATATTCATAAGTGTAGCTACTGCAGAAACAAAGCACACGGTGCAAAAAGTGAATGTCCCGCTAAAGGAAGACAGTGTAAAAAAAAACCCGTGCATGCAGTGTGTCACATCTCAGATAAAGAGGAAGACGAGCTGTTTATTGATGCAGTAAGAAACAAATCAATAAATGAAACCTCTTATCTTTACAACGATTGACAAACACGGAATGTAACTTGAACACATCGTACAAATACGACCCTGATTGAAACAAATAATGATAATCGAATCCTTGATGACAGCAACACTCAATAACACTCACAAAACAATTACTGTATATTGACAATCATGTTACGTTATTTTTAAAATGTTCCCTTTTCTTTTTCATAGCTTCTTTAACACACTATGTCTCCGCTGCGAATATATATATATATATATATACCCCGATCTACATACTCTCAAATAGATAAGCTACACACCGTGGTGCAATTGTAGAGGCTTTGCCTCTATCGTCTACATCCGAGGTTCGATTCCCGAGAGGGGATGTACTGAGTATGTATGCGCGCTTCTCGGTTCATTTTAACCTCGCATCTCCTTGGTTTGAGACGTATGAAAAAATATGCGGTTAACGCAGAATCATGTTACGTTATTTTTAAAATCTTTCCTATTCTTAGCACAAGCACAGCTGAGAAGCTTCGATGCATGTACTCCATAACAAAAAATAACGCATTTAATCACACTTTCAATTCCAAGCAAAGGGGAACTTTTGTCAATGCATGATTTCCTGGTACATCGATTACACTGATGCACACATCACAGCTACA
>JANRMT010062815.1:28958833-28994363 GCA_026402145.1 Polypterus bichir lapradei
TGGTAGCTCTTCAGTATTACTTAGATAAAACTCAAAGACATTAAACTTAAATAAGTCTGTCTTTTGTCATCTCATGACAATTTTTTGGTATTTTTTGTGTCCAAGTCTAACATGTAGCACAATCCAAAATTTTCAAGATCTAGATAAAGCTAGTGAGGCATATGCATTCAAGGCTTTAACAACTGCTTACCGGTGTAAAACTGTGAACACTGCCCACACTGTTCAAATTCACTGATGCCAGGCTCTGGTCAGAAAGGCTGTTGTTAAGGCTGCTTCGGGGACTGTCACTTCCATCCTGATCCGTGTTGTACAATGTTACCTACAGTAACAGAATTCTGCAAATTAAAGTCTACTTAAATATAATTGCTTTAAATTTCACTGGAGTTGCCAAAAATTCTTTAAATCTAAAAGGAATTTAGTCGAGTAGAATTTAGTGCTACATAAATAATTATTATTATTATTATTTTTATTATTTGGCCATTCAACACTGACATCAATTATTAATATGTATATTAAAAAATGTAATGCGTAAAATACTGTAAAGGAAGAATGCACCATCTGCTAATGTTATTTAAGGGTCACCATTGATAACCACCAATGAAAAAGCAGTCTCTGCCATTGAATGCCCTCACATGCAGTACCATCACACTACATTCCAGTTAACAACATACTGCATCTCCACTTGGTTTTTGACACTTTTTTCTTGTTGTTCCATAAGTTCTGGATTTCTTATTTGGTACTGCAAAATTACCAAGGGGGCTGGCATTTGATAGAATCTTACATTGTAACCCTCTTCAACAGGATTATATGACATCTTGCAGAAAAAGCAAAACACCTTTACTGAATGTTAGTTAAAAGATGATAATATATGAAATTGGATTTATCTCACCGTGCATTTAATTTTCTATTTTAAGGATAAAAGTCTCAGGGAGCAGATGGTGCTTCCTAATTCTAACCATTCAAGAAATGTTAATAACTGCATGAAACATTTGCAGGCAGGGGGTTGGAATTGCTCTGCATGTGACAACCCGCACACTCAGTAATGTGGAAACAACAAACTAAAGGAGGCTTTATTAAAACCAGAACCACCAACAGAGGACTGATCATCTCACTCTTTATGTCATGTATTCTCACACTGAGTCCCACCGGACCGTATAAGAAAACTGACAGACAATCCTTGTGTGCTGGTTTCATTACAAACCAAAACACAAAAATTTGTGGTAGTATATCAACTCTACAACGTATTTCAACAATTTAATTTTCATTCCACTAGTATTTATGGACGTTTTATGCAGTGTCACTGAAAGGAGAACAAATTCATGTAGAAAAACAATATGACTCAAGCAATTGAGAGACTCAGTTTCAAACCCATCCCCTAACAAATGGGATATAAGCTAAAAGGGAGGCACAAGGAGTGAAAAATAGAAACTTCATCATTTTGACCCATCTTTCAGCACAATAACATCCCATAATTAAAGCAATTACACATGCATTGAAAGAATGAAGGAATAATCAGGACATTCTATTAAAAAAAACAGACATTTTTCAAAGTAACCAAGATAGCCCATTATTATAGGACTGAACAGTACAGTATAGGAATTAAAGGAAAAAAGAGCCAATTACTTTGTTTGTCACAGTGTTGATTGCCAGAGTAGGGGAGGCACTTCCAGAGATGATACAATCCATTCCCAAAGAATCAGAGTCCAAGCTGTATGGTGTTGAGGCCTTGGGGAAAATCAAGTTGGGGAGGAAGAAAGAGCGAGAAAAAGACATATCAGTCCATTATCATAATACAGAAACACAGAAAAGGAAGTTAACCAGTAACTACACAGCTAAGCATGATACTTGTTAGTCTACATCTCATCACCTCTGTAGAATCATCAGGGCTCGCAAAATACACCGCTTCATCAGATAAATTTCCTGTAAATCCTTAGAACTTTTGTAAACTTAATACAGTGTATGCAACACTATACCAACTTTCTCCAGCTATACGATTCCCCTTTCCTCAGTTTTTCATACCCTCATCCCCCACCCCCGTATACCAAAGCCATGGCTTTTACTTTTATTCCTTACTCTTCTTACCTCTTCTGCTATCTGCAAAAAGCTACAAGGATACTCATTCTTGTAATATCTCTGGTTTTGACAATTGAGCTAATTTGAAAGACTCACCTAAGAGTAAAGAAATAACTCAAGACTTTTATATTAAGAAATTTTCATTAAAAATGTTCTTTTTACTGGATACTTTGAGATGCCTGATTTATTTATTTATTTATTTTTTTTTAAGTACACTTAGCAACAATTGCCTAAAGCAACAGTTTGTTGTTAATTGTGCTGACTTTAGAGCAGGACTCCATCTCCACTGGCCTCAAAAATGCCAGCTCAGACACCAGAGCTTTATTCCTTTTCACTTATATTTTCAGCTGAATTACACTGTACACATATAGGCTAGACCATGTCATTCTCAGTTGAATGGAGAGTGGGGCAGATAGAGAAAACAGAATATTTTACATTTTGAGTAGCTCCACCATAAATACATACAACACTATGGTCCTCTTCACTACCATTTATCATAGAAGGCACTTCCACCTGACATTCAGTCATATACTCTTAAGTATAAAAAATGTAAACATTTTAGCACATAGGATATGTTGTGCTATGTGAAGCTGATTATTGGATCCAATGGTGACACAATGTGCTAACAGAATTTACTGAGATAGATAGATAGATAGATAGATAGATAGATAGATAGATAGATAGAGAGATAGAGAGAGAGAGAGAGAGAGAGAGAGAGAGAAACTTTATTAATCCCAAGGGGAAATTCACATACTCCAGCAGCAGCATACTGATTAAAAAAAACAATATTAAATTAAAGAGTGATAAAACTGTAGACAAAAGGTAAAATAGACAATAACTATAATTTACTACTAGACTACTCGATTTCAGAATTTAAAAGTTGGGAGTTTGTGCCAGAAACCATTAAAATTATATAGGTTCCGTAAATGGATACATGGATGGATGAATAAAGGAATAAAATAAATTGGTGAAAGAATGAAAAAGCAACTAGGAAAATAATACTTAAGAAAGCCACTCTTATTTTTACAATTTCTCACATCTAATTGATAAAACAAAGAGCCACCATTGTGTAATTCCATGTCTGTCCAAATAATTAAGAAGAAATATGCCAAAAATGCAGCATCTGTGGCATAGCTTCATCATTTTTCACAAATAGTAATTCATATTTACAATGAAAAATCATGTCGTCAAACTCAGCCGCAAGTTTTCACTGTGGAAATTATGTCTGCTATGGAGTGATTTACTAATGCCAAGCTGATACAGGAGGTTCAAAGTCAAAGACATTTCATTGAGATGGAAGATCTTAAATTTAAAGAGATTTGTAAAAGATGCTTAGAAGGCAAAAGCTTACTCGCTCTCCAGACCGTGGCCTCTTCTTTGACCGTGTGGGCAGCGTGTCCTCCTTTGGGTTTGTGTCAATTGCCCAGTATGACCCCTGTAGACAACAAAAATAGACAACCTGCTTTAATACTACACCTGTTTGACCTTTCCACTTTTTCACAAGCAGTCAGGTAAGCACTCAAATCAGGCTACAACTAAAGCATGCTGGACTCTACAGTAAGGAAATTCAAACAAGATTGTCCCATAATCAAGTATTATATCAAAAACAGATCAGAGGTGGCAATAAAGCATATGAAATTGTGCCACTTCCCAATCTGACTGGGAAAATTATTATTATTATTATTATTATTATTATTAAAGCAGAATCAGAAGCAAGGCAGATGCAATACAAAAATAAAAAAACCGTCATAGGTAAATAACAACTGAATAAATCACTAGTTATACCAGTACAGAAATGGGTGCATCTTACACTAAGTGTTAGAGAAATATAGTGCAGTTCTTGTATTCACTAGGAAAACACACTAAACTCTACCTATAAACCACCTCAGGCCTACTTAAGAACAAGGAGAGACACAAGGGAGTATAACACCTGTAATTGGGACCACAAGTCAAGTTTTCAGCTCTCTCTCTCACTTAGGCTAAAAATAACTCTGCATTAGTTTTGGAGGAGAATAAAAGGTAAACCCAGCTTGAGATAAACAAGCTCAGTCATGCTAACAAACTGAGCCAAGGCAATTCCAGAAATACTCAAGTAATGGCAGGATGAGGAACTGAACGGCTTTTCCCAACACAAAGTAGAATAACATATCTGCAGTTTTTTTTTTCAGCTTTCACTCATTTGTTGTGTCACAGTCACAAGTCTAGCATGCTCATTAACAGTGCTAAGTGCAAACCAAATATCAAAATAAGATCAAAGCCACACTGAGGATTTTTTGCTTAGGTTATTAAGTTTCAGCTCATTGACAGCTGAGTACAATTCTCGATAAACAACAGAACATCTTGCCTCACTATCGCACACATGCAGGACTGAAGTTACACTCTGCAGGCCGAAACGCACCTCTATAAGGACTTGAAGTCTACATTTCAGCAAGGTCTTTCTTTAACTGTCTGAAAGTTTTAGGGGGACCCCTCCTTTTACAAGACATTCTCTCTAGATGTTTTCAAGTGTGTTTATTATTTACTTCTGTGTTGTCAAATTCCCCATGAAACTATCATGCATGCTGTTTTCATCATTCTGAGGTGTACAGTGCTAATGCATCTTTAAGAGATATTTCTACAAACATTTTCCATCTTCTTGCATGAAATTATCTGCCTGTTTCTTGCTCTTAGCTAAAACAAAATATAGCAAACATACTAATATCTTCTCTTTCAAACCACACAACAAAAGAACTCATAACATGTGACTGGTATGAATTAAGAAATGCCACATCCACAATCTAAAGAGTCCCTTATGTTAGAATCCCACTGGAAGCACCATCCAGGTCTGTCATCATTTCTTTACCCAGTAATGTCATCCATCATACTGCTTACCTTTCCTGGGTCATCTTTAGAGCGAGGCACTTTGAGAAAACACTTATTCAGTGACAGATTGTGCCGGATGGAGTTCTGCAAAAGAAAAGAAATATTATTCAGCAAATAACAAGAGACCAAATGTGGTTATGAAATAAAGGCTTGTACCTGAACCTTTTATTTATTTATGCCAAACAATTTTTTTTCTTTTACATCACCACTTCTACATGGGTTTATAATCACACATAATGTGGAAATAGCAAACTAAATTAGTAGTGAGTGAATCTGGGGTGAAATCAAAAACACTTAACAGCATGGCTTAAGCAGGGCAGAAAATTAAAAAAAAAAAAAAAGCATTTGCACACTGTGAATGATTTAGGAATTTTGTTGAGAGTTTATTATTCATTTGCTTCCAATAAATGAAAGAAGAATAATTCATTTTATAAGAGATTAAAAAAACTAAGAAAATGTAAGGCACGAATTTTAAAATCTGATATATTTAAAGTAATAATGAAGACTGTCACATACACGTTCTGTGGTCTTATGCTTTATTCTGGGTTTTTACACTTGAGTTAATCTCATTTTGGTAAATGTATTACTTAACTGGAGAAAAGCTGTTTATAGCTAAGCTACATGGAAGGGCTACTGATAAAAGTATTATTAGAGACTTACAAATAGCGTACAAGCACAATATTCTAAGAACTGTAGAATGTGTACTTCAAGGTTTCCTATTCACAGTGAATCCACCATTAGTTCAGAACCAAGGTTCTTCATACTAGGTGCTGGGACAGAAGTACACGGCTTATATTATGCAAATATACCGTTACTGTATTGTTTCTCAGCATTATGTCAAAATGATGCTAATAAAAACCTACCAAGCAATACACGTTAATCTCTGGCCACTAGTGGGGTAAAAAAAATTAACAGAAACCATGGAATCTATAGGATAACTCAGAATGTTCTATATGGGCTCTAATTCCTGAAAAGTAAAGTTTACTATGCTGAGGAAGGACTACACTGTGCAAAACAATTATTTAAGTCAATTCTATGTTTTCATGATGAAAAACCACATACATTCAGTCAATGATTAAAGCACAACACTGAGAAGGCAAAATCTTGGCAGCTGTTACTACAATGCTAGTGTAAGAGAAATAAGCAGATTTATCTTTTGAACAATAGTAATCAAAACATGGTAAATTCTAACACAGTCCTTAAAAATGTGAAAAATGTATGGTTCAGTGCACCACAAGTTAGGTTAGCATGGCTGCTTAAAAGTAGGTGAACAAATAGCGCCAAACAGCCTCAGACTCTACATTGTTAGATTTAATTCTAAGGCATGGATCATCCTCACTCACACGGAGGTGGTTTGGCTTTGAAAAAAGACTGATGTTGCTCAAAAGATGGTAATCTGTAAGCCATGTTGGAAATTGGTTGCCATTAAAGATAGCTTTACAACTAACTTGTTTCACCATCTGAGAACTAACCACTGTACAGAACACAAAAAGCTTCAAGAGTCTGCTGTCCACAACAGGTCTAAAAATCACTCAATGTAGACTGAGCAAACTTTTGTGGAATCATTCTGCAAAAAAGTGCCATACGACAACAAAAGCAACAGATGGCATAACAAACTCCATCACCATTTACATCACAAAAGATATGGTGCCAATTCAATCTGTAGAAAGGGATTGTTTCAAAAATCTTTTGAATACTTTAGACCCAAGATACACACTGCCTGACTGAAAATATTTCAGTCAAACAGCCCTTTCTAAATTGTATGATTCATGTCGTCAAACTCTGCCGCATGAACTGCAGAAGGTTTCACATTTTCCAGAATTGATTGATGGTCAAGCCGAACATCAGAGCCTTGCCTCTCCTTGACAGTCAATGAAACCTGGCAACTGCAAAGCTACTGTTTGTAAATATCTAACTTCCCAGAAGACCACACTGGCAACATCATTGTGCAAGGTCTTAAAGATGCGTTGGCATTATGGTTGCTGTGAAAAGACTGCATGATTTACATGATAACAGACAGTGGGGCTAACTTTGTCAGTATAATACAGATTAACATCTGGAAGAGGCTTCCTTGTTTTGGATATAGGCTTCATATTGCCATTGGTGAGAAATTTGGGTTCCTCTGTAAAATGTAATTTACATTAAATTGATCAGTTTGCACAAATGATTAATTATTTTGAACCAAATTACATTATTCGCTCGTACAGACTATTTTTATTTCCATATTCCTGTATCGGGTGCACTTTATTTTACAAGCCATCTTGTTTGGGAGTTCTCAATTCCAAAGCACATTATTTTCTTTCATTATTTAAAACACTCACACAGATCCCTGCCTCCTTGTCCTGCTCCATCCTGCCCCTATGGCTGCAGAAGATGGAGCAGGTGAAGACACAAGGGAGGGAGCAAAAAAAGAAGTGTTTTGGCTGCTATTTAAAAAAAAACAGGAATTCAGAGAAGGCGAATCTCTGCACACTGACATTAAAAAAAGAGATCAAGAGCTACAGTCAAAGTAAAAAGTATGTGAACATTTGGAATTATCTGGTTTACTGCATGAGTTGGTCATAAAAAGTGATCTGATCTTCATCTAAGTCACAGGTACTGATATACACAGTGAGCTTAAGCCAATGACACACACAAAATTCTACTCTTTCATGTCTTTATTTTACAAACACATTCAATGTTCACAGTGGCAGTGGAAAAAGTAAGTGAACCTTGGGATGTAACAACAGGTTGGCCCTTCTTTGGCAGCAATGACCTCAACCAGGCGCTTCCTGTAACTGCAGATCAGACCTGCACATCATGCAGGGGGAATTTGAGCCCATTCTTCCCTACAGAACTGCCTTAACTCTTCCATATTCTTTGGTTGTCTTCTGTGTATGGCTCTCTTCAAGTCATTCCACAGCATCTTGATAGGATTGAGATCTATGCTCTGACTAGGCCACTCCAAAAGGCGGACTTTGTTCTTCTGAAGTCATTGTGCTGTGGATTTGCTGTGATGTTTAGGGTCATAGTCCTGTTGCATCACCCAGCCTCTTCTGAGCTTAAGTTGACGGACAGACAACCTCACATTATCCTGGAGAATTTGTTGATAAACTTGTGAATTCATTTTCCCCTCAATGATGGCAAGCTGTCCAGGCCCTGATGCAGCAAAGCAGACCCAAATCATGATGTTCCCCCCACCATACTTTACTGCAGGGATGATGTTTTGATGTTGATATGCAGTGCCCTTTTTACTCCAAATGAAGTTCTGCTTGTTTCTCCCAAATAGTTTTGGTTTCATCCATCCATCCATCCATTTTCCAACCCGCTGAATCCGAACACAGGGTCACGGGGGTCTGCTGGAGCCAATCCCAGCCGACAGGGCGCAAGGCAGGAACCAATCCCAGGCAGGGCGCCAACCCATCGCAGGACACACACACCCACACACCAAGCACAAACTAGGACAATTTAGAATCGCCAATCCACCTAACCTGCATGTCTTTGGACTGTGGGAGGAAACCAGAGTACCCGGAGGAGAGAACATGCAAACTCCACGCAGGGAGGACCCGGGAAGTGAACCCAGGTCTCCTAACTGCGAAGCAGCAGCGCTACTACTGCGCCGCGGTGCCGCCTGTTTTGATTTCATCACTCCACAAAACATCTTCCCAGTACCATTGTGTAGTGTCCAAGTGCTCGTTTGCAAACTTCATGTGTTCAGCAATGTTTTTTTTTGATAGCAGTGGCTTCCTTAGTTTCCTGCCACGGACTCCTTTTTTGTTCAATGTTTTGCATATAGTTGACTCATGAACAGAGATATTAGCCAGTTCTAATGACTTCAAGTCCTTTGCTGTCACTCTAGGGTGGTTCTTTACCTCATTGCTGACATTGCGTTATGCTCTTGGGGTCATCTTGGCATGGCACCCACTTCTACGCAGAGTTGCCACAATAGCAAATTATCTCCATTTATAGACAACTTGCCTAACAGTAGACTGATGAATATCTAAAATCTTTGAGATGACTTTGCAACCCTTTCCAGCCTTATGTAGATTAACAATTCTCGTTGTAGCTCTTCAGACAGCTCTTTTGTGTGAGGCATGATTCCTATCTGGATATGCTTCTTGTCAAGAGCTCAAACTCAAACTTTATGCTGTTTTTTTATCAATCAAAGTAATTCTAGGCCACACCTATGAACTCGTTTCATTAAATGGACTCCAGGTGTACTAAATTCTGACTGCAATGAGCTTTTTAAAAAGTCATTAGCTTTGGGTTCACTTACTTTTTCCAAGCTTCAGTTTCACAGTTTGAATGATTTATTCAATATGGTCAAAAATTCTCTAAAAATATGTGTATCTTTAGTTATAGGAGGCTGTGTTTGTTCATTATTGTGACTGACATGAAAATACAACCATGTTTTATATGGGAAGTAGAAATAAATATAGATAATTCCTAGGGGTTCACATACTTTTTACTTTGACTGTATTTGATTTTACCCAAGGTGGACAGTGATGTAAATCCACTTGCGTAGTGAAAAACACAAGAAATACATTTCCTTAAATTGGGGAAACTTGGAAAAAAAGAACCCGATCATCTAAGCCTCAAGCAGCCCTGTCGAGAGGGCTTACAGCAGTAGAGGAAATGTTATAACAGGTAACTGTGCTGCTCTGAAGCCAAATGCTGTGGACAGACTAGTGTTTCTGTTACACAGCATGAACTTTCTTCAGTAGAATTTCATAAATGTTTTATTTTTTCTGATATCTTTGTACAATATTGGACAGAATGTGAAGTTAGTAATTTGTTTAAATATGTTATAGGTTTGGGTTTTTTTGTATCTTTGTGCAATATATGACAGAACTTGTTCACAAATATTGTAGTTTTTTTCCTATGCAGTATGTGACAGAACTTTGGATTTTTACTCTACAGTACAGTATGTTGGATTTTTGTTCTTACATATATGCTGCACAATTCATCTTACATATATGCTGCACAATTCATCTTACAGCAAAGTAGTTTTTTTTTATCCAGACTACAATGTTCATGCCCTGTAGATCAATTATGACTAGTACATTGTTCCCTTTGGATTCATATATTGTTTACATTAAGGGTAAGAATCTGTTTAAAATGCTCTTATTATAATAGTTTTGTTGGTCTTAGTGCAGTTTGTTGTGTAAATCCCGTAGGCCACTTTGAAATACTTTACACACTAGTTTACTCACTGCTGGATTTACATGAGTGAGTTCCTGAGGTGTTGCATGCATTTCTGAATTTTGTGAAAATTTAACAGTAAAGGTAGAAAAGAAAAGTGTAACTACTATAGACTTTATAAAATTTGGCCATGCCTAAAAATAAATAAATAAATAAATCACTAAATGTGAATGTCTTGCGGACATTGTAAGGCACATGTACCTGAATTATTGTTTAGTGTACAGAAACCCAAGAATATATATTGTGACAGAAAGGTAGAATTGCAATAATACCTAGGTAGAACTTCAAGATTCCTTAGACTATGTGGAAAGATGGGAAGAAACCCATTTTCAGCAGTGAGACAAAGGTAAATGTCTTTTGTCTTTTTGTGGCAGGTTATATAGCGCATACTGAAGAATACAACAAATGCGCTCATTAATTAAAAAAGATTTCACAGAACAGAGAAGAAGCAAGATGAAGGGACAATTCTACACTGTACTGTACTATTTAACAAAAAATCTTAAAATATATGGGGAGTGTTCTATCACCCAACAGACAACCAACATCAAGCACAAATGATAGTAGTTTCTGGAAAAAATAAAACCTTCTACTTTATTTATTTAGTTTGTTTGTTTGGCTATTGTTTTATTATTTTACTTAATTGAATAGCATGTAGTTTACAATACATCTGGTGAATACCAACTAATAAAATGTGATATCAAGCTATTCACACTAGAACAGTTTCAAGTACCTCAAGTAAAAATTTGTCTTGTGATGGCTATAAACAGTAAATTTTCCTGTCTTCAAATTTGAGCAAATGCACAAATACACACTGGGGAAGTTTTGCAAATGTATGACACTGCAAGTGATGACTAAGTACAATTTCACATTCAATGTAGGTCAGCCAAAACCATTTAGTGTCTGACAGAGGGGAACATGCCACCCTTAGTTTTGTTTTTTGTTTTTTTTTTTTAAACTGCAGCATGCCTATCTACCTTATCTCATCTTTTAGACGGGCTATCCATCTTTGAGTCCATGTGTAATTCAATGCATCACTAGACACAAATCTATATTATTTGCTTTGTTTGGTTTGAAAGCTGCAGTAGAAAAACACATTTATTTTTCAAGTGCTGGCACAAGTTCTTTAAATATTAACTATGAACCATGATATAGCACAGAAACATTTGGTGAAGGGTGTTTCAGGTTAAAGACAGGAAAAAAAAAAAAAAAAAAAAAAAAAAAGAATGTCTGTTAGAAAGACCAATTAACAGCCAGTACAACTACGGCCACTGTAACAATATGTAGCTTGAAACACTAAAACCCCACCATACAATACCATATTTCCACAAACCCTAGATACCAGCACCAGTACAAAGCATTCCAATGAGGATTGCTTACATGCTTCCCAGGAATTCTGTTTTTAGAAACCTAGCCAGGGAAGGTGAGCTTTGCCAACAGCAAATTTTTTTAATGATCTCATTCAGATAATTAATATGTGCTTGTTAAGGGAAACACCTTTTGAGCTCACCTACAAATGCAAACATGAGCTGAGCAATAACTTCCATAGTGTTTGCAGCCCATTCCCTTCATCTGACTTTAGTGGGGGATCATGAACTTAATCCTATGGGAAGTCTCTAAAATGGGCGTGGAAGAAACAAACAAGCCTGATCTTAAATCACATGCGGCAGGCATGTTTCAGTTTCAAAGTTATGCACGTATGTCTATTCTTGTGTGTTTGTGGACTATTTTTAGTAAGTTAACAAGCCTCTTTCAAAAACTGCAGGTACAAATATGAATCCCTGGCCTGCAGCTGGAGAAAAACTAACCAATTAGCCCACTCAAAAATTCTTCTTTTGTTAACATTTTATGGGATGAAGATTTACTTAATTATGTTTACCTGATTCATTGATTAGGGTATCAAAATTAAAATGTACAAGTGATTTTTTTCTTGCTCAACTTATGTTTCCAAAATTGCAGACTGGATTTTAATAGTTAAATTATAAAATTACAAAATCATCCAAAAGCAGAGGTGTAAGTTTGTGAGGTTACTTTTGAGCCTACACTGAAAAGACCTTTTCCATTTTCGAGAGCAAAATCTGCAATCAACTGCAAAGTCTCAAAATATACTTATTGGCTCTAAGGAAAATTAAGGTTATTTTTTATATGCAAATCTATGTAACAATGCTACTATAACTGAAAATTTTAAATACATGTAGAAGTTTCCACAGCAGAAAATTTAATGTTGCATTTTTACTCAAGTCAGTAGCGCATTATGCAACTTCTAGTCATGGGTTATGTCAGATTTACCGACTGCAGTCATGTCAATTTAAATAACTGAACATCGCTAGGCATGTCTACTTTACCAACTGAATGCTGATCTTCTTCTAGAGCCGTCACGTTCGCACCTTCTGGTGACAGCCAGATGGAGTTGGTGCTACATGAAGGGTCAATAGCTATGGCTAGCACAGTCACAATCAGAGCTTTTTTTTTTTTTTATATATACACATGATATTGTGGTGTAGGAAAGACTGGCACTATCCTTACTGCGAGGCTGGAACCCAAGTCATGGCTTAGCAAGTTGCTGCCAGGCATTCTTACTGCCACTTAAAAAAGTTTTTTTGCCTAAGAAGGCCCCTTGTCAGAATGCAACTTTGCACATTATCTGATAAGGTAATCACTACCATTAACATAAGTAAGGACATTTCCCAAAGGCATGAGCTGGACAACCAAGCTCTGAACAAATGATGATATATCACGAATGACCAACATTGATGAACAAAACTTTGCACCAGTGCTCAACCAGGAGGATGGGCTTATGTGAAGCCAATGACAAGATTTCTACTCTATCCCTTAAAAACATCAACCACACCCTGACTAACTGCTCTTCTCATCAAGCTACAACTCACCCAGAAGGTGTAATCAAAGGCAAAAAAATTAGACAAGCTCCTAAACAAAGAAAGAAGGCATGCTGAAGATTCTTCCCGTTCCTTGTCAGCTTTCTCCAAAGCATCGGTCACCTTGCACCATAAGTATTACTTTTGAGTTAGAGAATTATTAATTGTAATTTAATAGATATGACAAAAGCAGCTAATGGATTATGCTATTGGTGTCACTGTAAGGTAAAAACCTTGCGAATTACAAGTTCTAGCTATTAACTGTTTCTCATCCTAAATCCAGTACGAGTGTAGTGCAGAAAAGAATCTGACATTCATGCACACTCAGAGAGGGAGAGAGAGAGAGCTCTGTATGCGGTTTGGAGGTAGCCCAATGCAGAGACTGCTGTAAGCAAATGAACACCACAGTATAAAACAAAAGAAACTTTATAGCTAATGTGGCCTGCAAGGGGGCACACCAGCTGCCCTAACCTGACACAGACAGACACCTGGCACAAGTTCAAGAACAACACACGTTTATTTCAGTGGGAAGTGCTTCTCTTTCATTCCCACAGCAGCCCAGTACAACAAAGTACAAATCAACACAGTATTTTCTTTGCCGCCTTCTTGGCTCTCTCTCGGTCACCTCCTCTCTTCCTCCTCTGGCAAGCGTCGTCCTCTCCCTCCCGACTCTGGCCATCTGTGTAGTGGCATCTGGCTCCTTTTAAGCTACACCCGGGAGCAAACCAGGGGGCCCATTAGCATGTTCCAGAAGTACTCCCTGCGTGGCGAAGGCCCGAAATAATAGGGCTCTCCAGCTTTGCAAACCTCCACAGCTCCACAGAACCCAACAGGGCTACAGTAAACTCCAACTCCCAGCATACCCTATGGGAATATGTGGTACCCCAGCAACGATGGTGGGCTGCCCTGTAGCATCCCCATGGAGATAATGCCTTTAACATGCTCTCTACCCTGGTCCTTTCATCTAGTTAGCATCTTGTCCATGACACTTTATAAAGAACTTATCCATCTTAAAATAAGAATTGAAAGATTGGATTTAACAAGCAATGTACCTTTCTTCTATTAATGAGAAATACATCTACCTAAGCTTAGAAAGAAAATGCAAAAATCATGTGCATTTTTATATAGAAGAGAAAAAAAACTAAGCTGTTGTAATTTTATGTTGTGTGTTGTTTGTTATTGTCTATCTATACAGTATATCTACATACTGTACATATTTCCACAAGCATGTCTGGGTTATTTTTGAAACTAAGTCATTCACCATATCCGAATCCCAAAAGACAAAGTGAAAGAGTTATTGAAGACCTTTGCTGATTTATGAACCTTGTTCATAAATTGCATAGGTTTCTTCATATTTATGGAGCCTTGGATGGAAAAGGAAACATGGATCCCTCACTCATCTCACATTTAACTTCACATCCCTTGAGGGGCCTTCAAATTCATTACAGTGGCAAGTAAAACATAAGACAGACAGATATTATACTTTTCTATCTGTGAAGTTGAAATCACCGATGCTCCTTATTCCTTAATACTACATTCTATGCAATGTACATCCAGATGGAGCATTTGTAAGTTTTCAGCTTTCATGCACACAGAGCCCAACCTCACAGTTAAAGACAAAATCAAATCTGACTGATTTTATTGGAGTGAGTTGCTGAGTATGTCTCATTAGGCAACAGGCTTCATGCAAATGCGCCACCAACTGCCTATAACTCGCCACGATTATTATAATGAAGGCTATGACTATAAAATCACAGAAAAAAAATGTGTAATGTGACATAGCCATAAAACATTTTGGTTATCTAAGAACACAAAGAGAAAGTTTGGTTTTTTTTTACGATTTTTTCTGCTTATGGTCTTCACTTATTCACATTTTCATTTGAATGTCTTGATACGGAAGCTCTGAACCGCACAGTGAAAAAAAATTATGGGATAACCCTTATCTCGTACGTACGTGAAAATATCTCGTACGTACAAGATACTTTCACGTATGTACGAGATACTTTCACGTACGTACGCGATAAACTTAGAGATACTTAGATTAAAATATTACAAAAGTGTGCTTCGGGGCTTCCTAATTACGACCTTACCAAGGCTGTGGCGCTTCAGTTTGACGTCACTTCCAGCGCTTGTAGCGCGGTGATATAAAAAAGCAGACGGATGGGCTTTTATTTATTAAAGGAGTGTGGGATGGTTAGAGTTGGGTTTAACAGCAGCATGCAATACCTATGTCAGGTAATGCCCAGAACACGTCAGTCACGAAATGCCCATCGCATACCCCATTATGCTATGGTTAAGAGTAGGCTTGTGGGAGGGTAAGGGTTTAGTTTACAGGTATTCGTCTGCACACTCGTACGGAGCACCTGAGGAGATATGGTGTTTTGTTTCTTCCTGGGAAACAATTTGGTGCGTACAACTTACTATCTCGTGCCCACCAGGTTCTTTAAAGTCACACCTGCCAATATTGCTTGTGCGCCGCATACTTTCAGATGAGCACCAAATGCTGTCGCGTGCTACTGTACATCATTTTCTGGAAACGGGACACATCACTGAACAGTCTGATGTTTTCCTCACACAGTTACAGTCCACAGAAATGAATATTGGCAAGTTTATAAAGGCAGGCTATGAATTCAAACCCAGATCGTTAAATCCGCGAAGCAGCACCACTAACCAATGCACTAATTTATAGTAAAAGGAAATTACATTAGTTAGCCATTTACTTTCTAGCCCGCAGCTTGTTATTCGCACAAGTTACGAAAGGAATTCATATTTCACATATTTAGTGCGTGTGAAGTTTACCCAGTTCAATGCGGGTTCACTAATTTAATTCTCAGGTAAACCTGGCACACTCGATCGCATATCTGAACTAATGAACTGTGTGATTTAACGTGCATCTAAAGAGTTAAATCCAAATCAGGCCACTGTAACTCCTGCCATTTTCAGACAAGAAATGTACCCTTGCTAAAAAGCCAAACTTGAATATCCTAGTGAAATCCACTGGCAAACCTGGCACACCGGGTCACCCGTTGCATTGTGCAAAAACGAACTGCGATCTTTAAAAGTACAGCAGAGATCAAAATCGTGTTGTGTCGGATTTTTATTGTCACGTATTTGACAAGATGGATCCCTAAGTTAAATAGCAGGTAATACTTCCTTAGCCCAAACGTAAGGAAATTCATTGACTAACTTGCCCCGTTATCGGTGATGCGAAGAAGACACTTTCTTTCAGTTGACTGTGATATATAATATGCGCTCTAAAGAGTGAAATCGATTTGGATCTCTTTAATTTATATTTTATATATATATATATATATATATATATATAATATTTAGATATATTTTTGTTAAATGCAGTTGAATTTTGCCCAGACCAACCTGAGTATAGTCAAATTGACTAGTAAATTTAGCATACATCTGTCTTCATATAAACGGCACAAGACTAATTGTAATATTGAAGTCACATTCTAAATTGTTAAATCAGTTTGGCTCACTTTCATTTTACAGTTCTGTAACAAGAGAGACTGCAGTTAGATTTTGACACCCAAATGCGGATACAAGTCCTTTTTTTCTAGCAAAGTTTACACATTCTCATATCAGCAACAAGTCGGACTCCGCTGTTTAAGGGGCAATCAGGTTAAATAACCATCCGTGCCTCTTATTTGTAATAAAACTGAAAGAAGGTGTCTTCATTTTTCCCATTACCGTAAACACAATGGCATCATAAGTTAGCCAATTAATATACCAAGTGTACCTACATTTGGGCTAAGCAAGTATTACCAGCAATTTAACTTAGTGATCCATCCTGTCAAAAACGTGACAATAAAAACGGCAGCAACACGATTTAGATCTCTGCTGTACTTTTAAAGATCGCAGTTCATTTTGCACAATGCAACGGGTGACCCAGTGTGCCAGGTTGGCCAGTGGATTTCACTAGGATATTCAAGTTTGGCTTTTTAACAAGGGTACATTTCTTGTCTGAAAACGGCGGGAGTTAAAGTGGCCCGATTTGGATTTAACTCTTTAGATGCACGTTAAAGCCCACAGTTCATTGGTGCAGATAAGCGATCGAGTGTGCCAGGTTTACCAGAGAATTAAATTACTGAACCCGCATTGAACTGGGTAAACTTCACACGCAGTAAATACGTGAAATATGAATTCCTTTCGTAACTTGTGTGAATAACAAGCTGCGGGCTAGAAAGTAAATGGCTAACTAATGTAATTTCCTTTTACTATAAATTAGTGCATTGGTTAGCAGTGCTGCTTCGCGGATTTAACGATCTGGGCTAGAATGCATAGCATGATTTTATAAACTTGCCAATATTCATTTCTGTGGACTGTAACTGTATGAGGAAAACATCAGACTGTTCAGTGATATGTCCCGTTTCCAGAAAATGATGTACAGTAGCACGCGATGGCATTTGGTGCTCATCTGAAAGAATGCGGCGCACACGCAATATTGGTAAGTGCGACCTTAAAAGTGCCTGGTGCGCAGGCTGTGGTAAGTGGTGGGCACGAGATAGTAAGTTGTACGCACCAAATTGTTTCCCAGGAAGAAACAAAACACCATATCTCTTTAGGTGCTCCGTACGAGTGTGCAGACGAATACCTGTAAACTAAACCCTTACCCTCCCACAAGCCTACTCTTAACCATAGTGTAATGGGGTATGCGATGGGCATTTCGTGACTGACGTTCTGGGCATTACCTGACGTAGGTATTGCATGCTGCTGTTAAACCCAACTCTAACCATCCCACACTCCTTTAATAAATAAAAGCCCATCCATCTGCTTTTTTATATCACCGCGCTACAAGCGCTGGAAGTGACGTCAAACTGAAGCGCCACAGCCTTGGTAAGGTCGTAATTAGGAAGCCCCGAAGCACACTTTTGTAATATTTTAATCTAAGTTTATCGCGTACGTACGTGAAAACATCTCGTACGTACGTGAAAGTATCTCGTACATACGTGAAAACATCTCGTACGTACGTGAAAACATCTTGTACGTACGAGATATTTTCACGTACGTACGAGATAAGGGTTATCCCATAATTTTTTTCACTGTGCGGTTCAGAGCTTTCGTAAACATACTATGTTGTCTGAGAGGCAAAGAATACACTAACAATATCAAATGCAGTACAATTCAATGGTTTTTTTCTTCTTGTTTTCGTAACTGTTGTTTTCTTTATCTATTGCAAGCTTTGTTTAACAATGGTAAAATTTAACACAAGAATTGGGATGCATGAAGCAGGGAGTTGTGCAAGTTTTAAAGCAGTCAGCTGTATCAGAAAAGTAGTCAGCCAAGGGTTTGTGTTTGGAGGAGTTGGTGCCCTTTAGGTTATCTATACAGGAGTGCAAATTGGAATCCTTTTCATTTTTGTTGCATCGTTAGAAAACTGATATTAATATTTGTTTGTTGTTCTAACAACTTGTGTGGCAAGAACTGGCAGTACTATTATATGCCAGCCACAAACAGACATTACTGCTTTAGCACAGCTTAGTTTTAGTAACGTACTGTAAATCTTTATTATTCAGTAGGTTACATTAAAAATGCTTAGTGAAAACAATTATTTATTTAATTATCTGTAGCTGCTCTCTCTATGACACTGACTTGGCATCAGTGTAGGTTCTCCTACTGCCGAGGATGAAGAATGAGGTAACAAAACTACTAGAGCTGCTTGAGTAGACGAATACTCACTTTGTAGAAATTACAATTTATAGTTTGTAGCTTCAAAGCCTAAAATTCCACAGAATACAAAGCAAAGAGATGTTGAGTGAGAACATGACCGGCAGAAATATGAACCCATTGCTGTTCTTTTTCATATGCCAGTTATTGCATATTGTCCAGAACTTGGGTGGGTTTTCCTTTTAGAAGCCATGATGAACATATAAAAAATGGAAAGCAGGCACATTTGACTCTTAAATGCCTTTATCATTATAATTGTACTACAATTCTAAATTCTACTAAATAAAGGTGCACTTGTACCAGCACACTTTTAAAATAAAGTTTGTCAGCTAGTTTTCAGGTTTGTAATATTTGTGTCTGTGAGATTGAAGTTTGTACCAATATGCGGAGAAGGCCCTTATCAAAGAGTGATATTTACTGGCCAGGTAAAATTCAAATTTCAAATGTCACAAACTACTTTAGCAATACTGTAATTTTCCAAATCTTGCTTTCCTCATATTTATTTACGTTTTCTAAGTTCAACATTTTTCATGTCTAAGTTATTTCTTCGTTATCGTGGTATATATTAATAGGCCACATGAAACTGCATTCTAAAGTGAAGCTTATTTTAGAAATAGCTGGCCGTCTCTTGCATTTTTTAATGGAGCTTATGGGTACCAAGGTGCAACTGTGAAAAAAAAACCTTAAAACTTATTGAATATGTTAATCTTTCAAGCCAAAAATGTTGAACATTAATCAGCATCGTTTAAAATACTGCATCCATGTTATTTTTAATATTTTATTTTTGAAAACCAGAACATTACAATGGCATTCTACCCAATCAGACATTTAATTACATATCAGATACAATCATTTACTTTAACATAACTACAAAACAAAAAGGAAAAAAAATGATTCAACTCCACCCAAAAGTAAGATAAAAAGAAGAGGGACACAAGCAAAAAGAAAAAAAAATCTTTTATCATTTTAAATTATAAAAATTAATAACATAAGACAGTCAATAGCAGGCCCAGTATGCTTATTATCAAAAAAAAAAAAATGTATACATTCTTGTGATGTTTTTAAAACATTTTGGACATATTATTTAAGAGAGAATTTGATTCTTTTTAATATAGAATGTCACCCACCCATTTAGGAAGGTGGACTGGAATTCTTCCATTTGATCAATAGCGTGGTATAGGCTATTACAATTTGCTTATCCCTGTGCATTTCAACACCGTCTGGGAGTACACCAAATATCTCTATTAATAGATTAGGAGTAACTGTAACACTGAAGCAGTTTGAGAAGTATCTATAGATTTTTCTCCAGAATGATGTTAATTTATTGCATTTCCTAAACATATGGCCTAGTTATGCTGGAGCCAGTTGGCAGCACTCATAGGCAGGGTCTTGCCCTGGGTATATGTTACTGAAATATTCTGTTAAGTCTTCATCAGGACTTAAATAGTATGGTATCTGGGATTTATATATGTGTGCAAAGTTGGATATGTTTCTTTTAACAAAATTTCTAATTTGCATAAAGGAAAAAAGCTTGTATCTGGAAAGATAAATTTTGACTGTAATTGTTCATAAGATGCAAATACATTGTCAATATAAAGAGTGTCTTTTTTTCTTTTTTTGCATTTTATCGATTTTATTAAAATCAAATAACATTCCATACAAGCAAGTCAAGTTTAACAAAAGTAGGTTTGAAACAAATCAACACTCACCCATGAGAAAGAGAGCTTGGCCTGCAGAGTAAAACTTTAAACTAGTAAAAATAAGTAAATAGGTAAATTAATAAATGAATAAAAATAAATAGAACAAAAAAAAAGAGGGGAGAGAATATGCTTCCTTAATTTAAATGCGTATTCTAAAATGTAATTGATTAGATCCCGCCAGATTTTGAAAGATTTTGGTACAGATCCTTTTAAGTGAGAATTAGATTTTTTCCAATTTCAAATAGTATACAACATCAGTTACCCACTGACTTAAAATAGGTGAGTTAGGATTCTTCCAGTTGAACAAGATAAGTCTACGTGCCAATAGTGAAGTAAAGACAATTACAGTTCGTTTGTCCTTCTCCACTTTAAGCCCATCTGGAAGTACAACAAACACAGCTGTTAATGGATTAGGAGGGATTGTGACACCAAGGCTGTCTAATAGGCATTTAAAGATTTTGGTCCAAAATTATATTAATTTAGTGCATGCCCAAAACATATAGCCCAATGAGGCTGGAACTTAATTGCAAAGTTCGCAGGTTGGATCTGGCCCTGGAAACATTTTGGACAATGTTAAACGAGACAGATGTGCTCAATATATAATTTTTAAGTTGAATAATTGTATGCTTTGCACATATGGAGCGCGAGTGAATTCTGTGCATTGCTACCTTCCACTCATTTTCTGAGATGTTGAGTGAAAGATCCTTTTCCCACTGTACTCTTGGATCTTTGAAAGGGAGGGACTGTAAATGAGTCCTCAAGGCTGATCAATATTTTTTCCGGAATAGAAGTAGGTGGGAGGTGAGGAAAATTGGGCAGGTTTTGTTTAACAAAGTTTCTAATTTGACCATAGTGAAAGAAATGTGTTGCTGGAAAGTTACGTTTGGAGTGTAATTGTTCGTAGGATGCAAAGACTTTGTCTAGGTACGGATATCTAAGTGATTTAATCCCAAATGTTTTACAGACATTATAAACTGTGTACGTTTGAGAGGGTGGAAAAAGGTGGTTGTTGTGCAGAGCTGCCACAGATAAAAGCTTCTCTATCTTAAAATACTTCCTAAATTGGTTCCATATTCTGAGTGAGTGAAGCACAATTGGGTTGTTAGTATATTGGCAATGACTTATACTTACTGGGGTGTCTTAATCCTGACACACCTTAAATTCCTTCAGACCTCTCCACCTCTCTTCACACCTGGCAGAGGCAAGTTTGTTGTATGACATGAATGTCACTGAGAGAATAAAACTGAATAATAAAAAATAAAAAAAAGAGCTAACATTTACAAGTACCCAAAATTTACACTGGGTGTTACAGACTCAAATCAAATGTATGTTTTTATTATATTATAGTAGTAATAATAATAGCAGCTCACTACTCAAAACGAGGAGCGCCGGGTCTCGAACAGGCAACCTTGTGGTTATAAGGCAGCAGTTTTTACCTATGCACCACCTAGGAATACATATTAGCTTTCTGTCGAATGACATTTGAGCTTGGGTTTGTAACATTGACAGTAACATGTAAATTGAATTTTTTTTTTACTTTGGTTATTCTCTTGAATAAAAGCGCACGTGTTTGATATTTGGACTAAAGTCTTCACACGTTATACACTTCATGACATTATTAGTATAACATGGAAAACGTTTCTGCTTTAGGTATGTGTTCAGCATTTCTTGTCTTGCATTTCCTTTCATCCTACACTTACCCAGAGTTTTGTAGACAAGGAGCACACATGAAATGCATGTATTCCAAATAATGATATGCTGTATTATTTACCCTATATAACTCCAGGCACCTCACATGCAGATAAGGAGCCTTGGCTTGAGCTGGGAGAACTTTTTTGCCTGAATTGAACTCTGTCAAGGGGGTGATGGGACAGAAGGCTGCTTGCTGCTTGTGCTGATCGACACATTTACAAAACAAAAGATGCTGATGGAGAGGTGTGAAGGAATTTAAGGTGGGCCGGGATTCTAGTGTTAAACACTGAAAAGTTCATAGAAATAATGAAAAAGGTCAATATTATGTATAGGGAACAACAGGTAAGAGTTTCTTTACCTTAAATGTGTCCTGCAGTGGTTCCAGGTTGTTTTAGGAAGGATAAAAAGCAAAAAACAAAACATTGTTGTGAGATACAGCTGTTTAGCAAAAAAGACCAGCTGTAGACTTAAATGTGCCGTTCATATTCCTCTACAGCACCTTTCAGGGCCAGGGGAGTGGATTTACCTTGGAAAATTATCATCAAGTGCCATTACTGCCATCGAATGATGATGCCTGGAAGTGAATGGCTGTCTCTGTTCTGTAGACAACTAGACAACAATAACTGAAAAAAGTCACACTTAAAATCACTTATATTCTCTCACTACACAGAAGCTTATTTCACAATTTCACAAAGATATTGCCTGCTACCACTAGACTGAATTGATAATTCACATGTGTGCTTTGGTGACAGAGAATATTGAGCACTATACAGTATGCAATCAAGTGACAAGAACTGAAAAGTCATTATAAGAATCCGTTGATCATCCAAATCCACGTATCCACAACAGGGTTTCAGTGTAATTTATGGATTGATTGGTCTCAATGAGTGTCAGTGAGTTTGTTCACTCAAAAACTTGGTCCTCAGTTCTTTTATTATCTTCTCCTCAGCAAAAGTGACTTATCATGCATAAAAAAAATAATAAAAATAAAATAATAATAAAAAAATTGATAATGGGTTTGAGGCATATGCATCACATATTCTCTTTTTAACAATCCTACGCCATGGGAAGTGTGACATGAAGGTGGCAAAAATCTAAAACTTTTATTAAAAATAAAATTCAGTGCAATCAATTCAGATTTATTCTTGTGTGTATAAACTACAATGAAATTCTTATATAAACCTGGTTTGAATCTTGCTCCACATGCTATGTAAAATAACATTACACAGCATTATTGGTGAAAAGCAGGTGTTTAGGAAAAAATAGTCATATTATTTGAGTGCACTTCTGTCCGTTATTAGAAGCCATGGCAGAAAATAATCACTGAAGAAATGGAACCTAAGAAGCAAAAGAAAGATAATAAGCAAAATATAGCTTTTTAAGGATGGGGGTTTTCATAAGTCCATCCATAGCACCCATGGTGCACAGGGAAGCAATTCAGAAATGTAACCTTGGAAAAAAATAGCAATAACATTCTGTTATGAAACGTATTATTTCAAGTTTACTTTTGTTGTCACAAGCATGCATCAGAAACACAGAAGACATTTCTTAAATTGAAACCTTTGCTACTTCAAAGTGGATGTGTTCGGTCAGTTTTAAAGCTTTTTTTTAACTATGGGATCCATGTACCCATTAGCTCCATTATAAAATGCATTTTTTTTAACTTATAAAATATCCACCACTTTGAACACAATTGCATATGGTAAATTAATATATACCATGATTGTGGAAAAACTGACTTAGAAAACACCAAACATATCATTAATGGGTAACATAATGAAATTTAACTTCAGCGCCAACTGGAGATTATTAATATTTAAGAGTTATTTTAAAACAACCTTTCTTGTTTCTTCTGTTCTTTTCAAAGCACTTTACACTGCTCATGCACAAACACAAACTAAACAAATTACAATGAAAAAAGTACATATAAACGGAGAGATAGCCAAGACAAGTCCTATACATAACAGCATAAAACAGGACAATAATACTAAGATAAATATGTAAATAGTCAATAGACAAATTGGGGCAAAACAAAAATCTTGATCAAATACACATTATTTTAATTTAGAATCAAATCAGTCAAAATTACCAAATTATACAGTAAAAAAATTAAAGTAATGGGTTCAAAACATTTTACAACTATTTGTTGGAATGAACAAAAGATGGACATTGGCAAAACTCAAGAGTTTTGATTGGCACATACAGACCAATTAAATCCACTACATCAGTGAATGATTGGCCATCAAGGTTTAAAAGTTGACATTATGATTTTAAACGGTATCCATTTATCAATAGGGAGCCTGTGCTAACGAGATAATAATGGAGTAATAACCTTTAGCAATCAGGTGTGATTCAATGTGCAAGCGGTTGAATTTGGAAATGTACCCAATGCCTTGGAAATTCACTGTAAAGGGGATTACAGTAGTCCAAAGGCAAAAAAATAAAGCATAAATAACATCTTCGGCAGCAGGATAGTCTAGATAAAGTCAGAATACCCAAACTGTTTCAAAGATGAAAATAAGCAGATCTATAAGCAACTTTCCTATGTGCTTGGAACAACAGTTCACAATCAAAACACAACACACACTAGTCACAAATAAGTACTGACAGTAAAGTCCTACATTCTAAAGTAAATGAGGATAAATATAAGTAATTAAGAATAGACCTTGGTTCAGACATCACATCACTACATTCATTACATTTAAGTTATTATACTAATAACCATTACCTTGGCTTCAAAAACTCAACACACACAAAATTAGTGTTTCTGGATTCTTTAACAGTAATGAGGAACATTGTATTAGCAGCTATGCTATCTGCGCATCTCTTTAATTATGTGCATCCATTACTGCATTACATGTCATATCATTAGATGTGCCTCGTGTATCAGATATATAACCTGAGCCATACAAATGTCTTGCCAATATGGCAAGGTTTGGAAAATGAATAACATTTTTTTTTATTTTGGAATTAACCTGCAGACAAATTACTGGCACAGACACAAAGTTTGAAACTTGTTTTGATTTTTACTCTCCCGCACCCAGTATGCAACCGTAAATGGACTAGACAAGCTAGAAAATGGGTGGAGTATTGGATAAACAAATGTAGCCCTGTCCATTTGGGTATGAATGCAACTTTAATCTAGGTCTTACTTCTAACTGCCTTATTTACATGCATGTCATTAAAAGTTAAGTCAATTGTAACTAACAGCTGATTGATCACTGTTACATTCTTAAGGCATGCCCAAATTATGTATTTTTATTTCTAATTTCATAACAGGACAAAAAATTCCACTCCCCTCATTGTTCTGATGTTTTATTTGCTTGGCAGACGCCTTTATCCAAATCGACTTAGAATAGAGGTAAATATATATAACTAGCAAAATACCCGCGCTTCGCAGTGGCGAAGTACTGCCTTAAAATTTTTATTAAGAAGAAAATTACACCTTTTTAAACTGAGGGAAAATAGACCAATAATTATTTGTTAAGGATATCTTTGTATACCACATTGTCAGTTCGGCCCTCCGGTTGTAACATGACCAAGCTGTGCGCTGAGCTTACTCTTGAGCATGCAACTTACAGTTGGCCATGTGAACAGTAATCTTGTTTCAAATCTCACAGCTTGGATTGCTGCTGTCATAATCAGTTTGAGGTTCATGGTTTGTTTCAATTACGACAGTATTTGCAGGACTTGTGTTGAAGTGACATTCGGCATCTGTCAAGCGTTGTAAGCACACAACCAGTTTCATCGATAACTTCACATCTAGCTTTTGAGAGTTTAAACATTCATAAACATCAATGTGTCCACTACTGAAATTGTCACCTGTGAATCTAAGATGTTTAAGAGGCATTGGCGGTTGTCGAAAGGTGTAAAATATTTGGCCATTTCGGTACACTTGAAAGCGACAACCGAACAATTCAGAGGCAACCATCAACTCACATGCAGAAGCATAGGTGAAGGGCTTAAGCATTTCACTCTTATAGTGCTCCTGTGTAGTATAATTATCTCCTGTACCGTCATCAGTCCACACCTTGAACCTGTCCCAGTCATTCAATACGTAAGACACAATGTTCCACCGGTTATCAAGAGTGAGCCTGATATGGGCGTGCAATATGTAACAAAGAGAATGGAAAAGGCAGGTGCCATCTCCAGGCATTAAACCACTCGGTAAGTGACAGTTCTCTGTTCGATGGTGATCACCTCGATAGACATGTTAATGGGGGTACAGTTGGAACGATAAAGGAAATAGGAACCTGAACAATGTAAAGTAAGTCTAAAATACCTACACAATAACTACAATCATAATAAACGAACAATAAAACAGCGGAGAAGCCGTGGATTAAATAAAAAGGCTGTAGTTATCAGCAGGGAGACGTGAATACCGTGGCGAAGCAAGGAAGGGAATGTAGAGACTGGAGCGACGGACAGCCTTGTATAGGCAGGCAGCTAACAATGTGGGAGGCGTTGAGATGGGGGACCCAACGCCGCCTCACACGGTGACCAAGCTGCAGGCTATGGACATATATATGTATGAAAGTAGGATTCAGTTAGCGCTGGGAACCCGCGTACCAAATTTCTTGAAGATGGGCACTCAAGTAACAAAGACCGTTGGAAAGTTCAATATGGCGGCCGACAGTGGCGTCATACCACCAAAATAAGTATGTACATTGGTTTCGGTTAGAGCAGGGAAGCCGCCTACCAAATTTCGTGAAGATGGGGCCATAAATAAGAAAGTTCAACATGGCGGACGTTGTCGACCATTATGACCGTTTTGCGTAGAATTTCGAAATGAAACCAGCTTAACTTTTGTAAGTAAGCTGTAAGGAATAAGCCTGCCAAATTTCAGCCTTCTACCTACACGGGAAGTTGGAGAATTAGTGAGTGAGTGAGTGAGTGAGTCAGTGAGGGCTTTGCCGTTTATTAGTATAGATTAAGTAACATTAGGCTTGGGCCTGTTAGTTCAGCAAGTGTAGGACGACAGGTAACAAAGGTTGACTGCCACAAGTGAAAAGATGTAATAACTAGTAAACATACAATCATAGAGTAACAATCAATAAAGAAATTAAATTTAATGTAACAACAAATCAACCAACAATATGAAGATCACAATCAATTAGACAGATATTCACAGAACAGATGGGACTTAACAATATATATAATATTATTTAATATATAATATATAATATATAATATATGAGCGCTTTGTATTAATAATGAGGCTTCGAACCAGTGGAAACTGTTTAATCATTTAAATTTTAAGAAAGTCCTAGTACCATTTTCTAGCTTTAGCATTTTGTAACTGTGTTGCTAGGATTCGCTTCAATGTTACTAGGTGCTGTCTCCCATATGTCACTATTTTCCACACTGTAGAACCAGAAGCACAGGGGATGGGGTTGGATTACATCCAGCACCACCTACTAAAATCTGAGTATTTGATGTGATTTATTATTTTATACATGCTATATAGTTAATAACCTATGTATGATCATGGTCCAAACTCCACCCCTTCAATTTTTGGATCTGAAGCATGAGGAACTTGCCAAAAGCAGATAACAACAAATGATTCTCATTTCGTGGAAACCACTGCTTGAAGCATGTTGCATTCTGGTAGGCCTTTGGAAATTGAAGGGTAACACTGGTGACCAAATGAACTGGGTAAATCAACAATTATAAAAAGCTGTCAAGTACCACAAGTTATCCCCACATAAGAACCCTTCCTAATACCAATGCAGTAGTTGGCTATATACAGTAGACGGCAGGCAGCTCTTCTGGAACTCAATGAACTGAAGAACTAATAAGATGAAACTGCTTGTAAATCTCTACCAGGTCATTCTATAAAATACAAAAGATAAATATAAAGATTAAATTCTTTTCTGAAGTTAATATGTCACATATTGCTGTAGAATATAGAACTGATCAAGCAGTCTTTAAAAAAACCTGGACCCATTTCTTGAACTACATAAAAATAATTAATGTTAAAGCCACACAGGCCCACATTAAGGAAGCCATTTTTACATTTAATGTATATTTCATTTTATTCATATCAATTCATTCTTATTTTTGATATTTACAATAATATTTTGACTAGTCAAAATTTTGATTAGAGATATCTGTAACTTCATTTTGACTAGTGAAAAAAAAAGTTTTCCCATTGACTAATATTAAGCTTTTAATTAGTGATATTTATAATTAGGTATTGTCTACTGTTGGCAGTCATACATGTAGAGAAGTGGAAGACAAATGGAGGAATATGGCATTATTTGGCAGGAAAACAAAATGACTTTTGCGGAGGAGGTGCTCTCAGGCTTTAATAAATTTACAAGTTAGAATACAACCAAGAAAAGCTGGACTAAAATTAATTTTTTCAATGCTGTAGCACAGAAATGCTTATTAGGAAAGTTGTTCTACCAGAAAATAACAACGTACAGTATTGATGTAAGATGAATATACTTATGAGCTCCTAAACCAGTATGTCACCAAACATTCTTATAATATTAGAGTAGTATTGAATTTGTTCTAAAATTATTACTTCAGTATCGAAACCTCCCTACTTTGCTACAAGTTACAATCTCCCTTTGAATTCTCCATGGTGTTAAAATATGCTGTCCCCCTCAGCCCAGAGTCTGCAGCACATCGAAGAGAGGAGTGGGAAGGGTACGATGGTTTGTTCACTGCTGAGTTTAAAGTGTGTCAAAGGGTGTTTGTCCCACACAATGTCTACAGTGCACCTTACTGCTTTGTCACAAGTAGAGGTTACCTTTTGAATTCCCTAGTGCAAGAGATCGTAAACTTTTTAATCTGAGAACTCAAATTAGAAAATTACTACTGTATTATCATAATACTATCAGAGTCACAAAGAGACAAATTAACATTGGCCAAATTATATAAAAACAAACATTTTTGTTTCCTTTCAAGCATATTTCTCACATGAATACTAAAAGAGAAAAGCGTGAATCAAACTTTTTAAAACAATACTCCACCTATCCAAACCTGCTCATCCTGAACAGTGTTGCAGGGGGCAGCTAGTCCCTATCCCAGCAACTACCGGGCATTAGGCAAGACCAAACTCTGAACAGCAAACCAGTCCATCTCAGGGTGAACACACACAGACACACACTAGAGCCAGTTTATTGCCAATCCAACTAAATTGCATGTCTTTTGAATTATGGGAGGACATCAGAGCACTTGGAGGAAACAAGGACACACAGGGAGAACATGCACACACCACATAGGGTGCATTTGGGCTTGAACCTAAAACACTGACATTCAAAACAGGGAATTCATACCTGAGGTATATCACTGCAAGTGTAAGATTTAGTAAAGGGGAAAGAAATTCCTGGGGTGCAGCAGAAGAATATGAGGACTTTAGAAAGCATAGTACAAATTGTCACTTAACTTAGTCATTTGACAAATGCTGTTGGATAAAGAATGAAGTAATTCAAAAATGAATTAATTGATGCAGCTTATTTACCTTGTCTTAAATAATATTTTTTAATAATTCTTTTAAAATAAACTCCACTATTAACAATATATTTTTGTAAATGAGTTCACAAATAGTTTAATATACCCCAGGTTCCATTTAATAATTCAATCAACTGTGCAAAAAGCAAAAAAAAAAAAAAAAAGCTAAATAATTCCTAAAAAAAAGTATCTGTATTTTATATGGGTGATGAAATAAATCTTGCTGAAGATTTGAGACCAGTTTAAAATGTTTAACTAACCAACTGACATCTTGCTGATTCCAATCTGCTTATCTGAACCTTTTGATACAACAAACACATCCATCACAATACTAGTTGATTGACATTTATCACACACACTTTCATGCAGTGTGACGAGAAGGAATTCACCCTTCCTAAGGCACGTTAAACTTAGTGCAAAATGTTCATTGCACCTCTGCAACAGATTTGGATTCAATGTATGCCATAACATACAATGGGCCACAATAATAGCCAACATGCAATGAGCCATAGAGGATTCGTTCATTGCCACTGAAACTGCATTCCTGCAGTACCGCACAACTCTGTACTGGAATATACATGTGTACAAGGTACAATGAAATTATTGCTTGCATGAAACCTTTAACAGCTGTAATAAAGTACTAATAACAGATTATATATGAAATATATGGTACCCAAGGTAAGGAGGAGTTAAAAGGATTAAAAAAAAAATAAATCAGCTTTTGGTGAATTACCTTAATCTCGCAATGAAACAAAATTAGAGAAATCCAACTTTTAATTGAAGTAAATTTATTCTGAGGAAGACTCAGACTGCAGTACTTTGGGCATCTACTTCACTCAGCTATCAGTACGTTGATGAGCAGAATTATATACAAATAAAATATCTTCTTTTTTTTTGCCTTGGAGCATAAACTGACCATAATTTAGTAAATATGTCAGTTTTGTTTATGTTATACTTCATTTACATTTGAAAGCAGCTTCAATTTGTACAGAGGATATCTACAGAATGTTTTTGTCTATTTGTGGGTTTGTTTCCCAACCATTTAAAACTGTTTAAATCTATACAAAGGAAACAATACAGTATAGAAGAACACTTTGAGAATTTTGTGTGTTAATATTATTTATCTGGAACTGACCAAAGAATTTACTTTGTGTTCTCCTGAAAAAACCTTAATTAGGACACGGCTACTCAATTAGAAATTCAGCAGAGCCATTTTCAAACCAAAAAGTTTAGCTGGGCCAGATACTTTCAGCAGCCGGTAAGCTACAGGTAATAACCCATTTTAAACAAACATGAATGTATTGAAAAACATGTTTATTCATTTTATCCTTTTTAAATTGGGTCACATCTGATACAGGCACATCAAAACATGCATAAAAAAATTACAAAGGCTATAATTGAACAGAATCTGAGGTAGTAGCATTACTTTTTTCCACTTTTGAAATAAAAAAACATACATTTTGGTCATATCTGACCTGGGTACATCATAAAGTCCATTTAACAGAATAAAAAAAAAATCAATGCTATCAGTGAACAAACCCGTAACAAGCGATGATAGTAACTAACACAAATGAATACGTCTACTGCATACTGAGGGAACATGTTTTAAGTCATCACGTGTGATCAGCAGTGCCTTTTTGGTAAACCAAAAGGTGGCAGTACACATATGCTTCGTTTGGATCAACATGTTTGATGTACTGTAAAAGCACATAAAGGCTGAGAGTCCCAGTGCTTTTTGTTTTGTTTATTTGGTAAAAAAAAAAGTTTACATTTTGAAAGTGGCAACTCATCAAGTATAATAATAATAGTTATTTACCTTTATATAGCACTTTACTCACCACTTAAAGCTATTTGTAAACTCCTTGCAGGAAGAACATGGGAAGCGAACCTATGATCTTGTTATAGCAAGGCAGCGGGACTTCCATTACGCCACCTGTGCAGCTGTATTATGCCCCATATTATTATGCTTGATAGTTTAAAATTATAAAAACAGAATTTCCAAAGTCATTCCACACAAAAGTTATGCAGTCCCTCAAAGCAATCAGTGCTTAATTTGATTTGAGTTTTAAAGAAAATCCCAAACTTTGTGCATGTTTTCATCAATTGCAGTGTTTCTAATTCGTTCTTTGCTTTGAGTTTCAATGGCTGATTGTCTTCCTCGTAACAGCCATGAATCCGCAGGATTGAAGCGTGTGAGTGGAAGGCCAACCAGTTGTATAAAGTGAAGAGAAAGTGCTTGTCAGTAACAAGGCTCTCATTGGAGTAACAACTCAATTAATTTGTGAAAACCCACTTCTGCACACACTTGATGAAATTGGAATGCAACCAAGTAAAACACACAATTTATTATAGAATCAATTAATATGTAGTCGATGCCATGACTAGCTATCGCAGTCATGATAATTTTTTTTTCATATCAGTCAATATCAATATATATCATGATATCAAATCACAATTTCTATCAAGCTTAAAGATTCCTTTTTACTCCAAAAAAAAGTGAGATGTGAAAATATAAGGTTAATTTTGGTGTAAATATTATTTATTTTCTGTCAGAAATTGAGCATGGCAAATTTACTGTACAACATTATACAACTGTATTTCAAATACATAAAATGGATATAAATAATAAACTAAAATCTTAATTCTGACCTAGTGAAAAGCTTTCAGGTTTTACAGGAGAACACACTAAATTTGCTGGTCAACTCCAAATAAACAAACTCTTAATTTTAAAATTCTTAAATCTAAAACTTACTGTAAATCTTAAAGTTGGTATATTCAAATGGCAGTCCACAGGCCACATGCGGCCCAGAAACAGCCTCCGCCTGGCCCAAACCATGGTTCTGCCACAGAAAAATAATCTGAAAAACACATTTCTGGTGCCTGCAGAAATTCCTACATAAATAGTAGTACAGACCATGAATGCAATCTCCATGTAGTCTTTCAGCATTCATTTTTTATATCTAGAAGTTGTGTTCGTAGTCTATGATAGTGACTATTTTTTTTCTCTTTTGTCCCTTTAAAGAACTTTCTTACACTAAGCTCCAGCATAACTAAAAGAATAAAAGCCTTATGTAGTGTAAAAAATATTGAACATAAGCGAAAACACTTTTATTGGTTAGAATAGCAAACACGTTTTTTTAAAGAGCAGCTTAAAAACAGAATAAAATAGTAAGGCTGATAAAGTGGCAGAACTGTTTATAAAAAAAAAACAAAAACAAAAAAAAAACGATTCAGACCACACACAAAGGCGGCTTCAGAATGTTGGTTTGATCCTTGGACCTAAAATATGACATAGCGAGCTCTAAACATTATAGTCAAATGTGTACACCATAACACCATACTGAATGTTTTGACAGGGTTATGAATAAAGTAAGGCTGCATTATTTTCTCCAACAACTGAAACTCAACTTAAAATTCACAGTTCTGCATTAATTTTAATTAGCAATACTATAAAAAATGTATCTTTTGCACTTTTTGTAATCAAGAAAAGTGTAACTATGATTATTTCAATTTTTACAATATCTCAAAGAACTTGTATTTTGTTTTAGTTTAATTTGATTAATTTATGATTCATGTTTATACAGTTCAACCGCAGGTTTATCACAAAAGCATTTACACAGTAAAGAAAATATTTTCAGCCGCATATGGTGTCTCACCATATTTATTTCTATAATTTTATTAACATTGAAGGCCTTATTTATTTATTGGTTTCACAATACGGTATTGGTATCTTCAGGATTGTGGAAAATATTGTGATCTCAGTTTGAGGTCATATCACCCACTCCCTAACATATAAACACATAGTGTAAACATACATACACACACACTGTTTATACTCAAGAACATGCATTTGCCACAATGACTTGTTTAGCAAATTTATGACCTGCAGATAAAACTTTCCCAAAATTTACAGATAATAGTTCAGTATCAATAGTATGGAGGAGGTAGAAAAGTAATTGTGCATGAAAGTCTTCAATAACAGTTTGTCTTTCTATGTATGAGTATGCTACAGTGCCCTCCACAATTATTGGCACCCCTGGTTAAGATGTGTTCTTAAGCTTCTAATAAATTCTTTTTTTCCCAAAAAATATAGGCTCACAGCACAAAAAAGAGAAAAATCCAACCTTTAATTGGGAAAAAATCCAACATTAAGAATACATTTTTTACATGAAATCATGTGTGCCACAATTATTGGCACCCCTAATAATTACTATATAATAAATGTAATTGAAGTGTTTTTGTAATTTCTAGTTTATTTTTTAAAGTTGATCAGAGTAAATTGGAACTTTTAAATCGTAATTAATGACTTCCTTTGTCCTTGGGGTATAAATATGACATGACAGAGTCCTATTGCTCTTAGCCACTCTTCAACATGGAAAAGACAAGAGAACATGCCATTCAAGTAAGGCAGATGTGTGTCGACCTTCAAAAGTAAGGTAATGGCTACAAGAAAATAGCTACTCGCCTAAACCCACCTGTATCTACAGTCAAAGGAATAATAAAGAAATGTAAAACTACAGGAACAGTGACAGACAAGGTTGGACGAGGACCCAAGTTTATCTTGCCACCATGCACAGTGAGGAGGGTGGTATGAGAAGTAAAAAATTCTCCAAAGCTCACTGTTAGAGAACTGCACCAAAGAATGGTATCTTGGGGTCACAAAGTCTCCATGACAACCATAAGACGCTATCTCCATGACAATAAGCTGTTTGGGAGACATGCAAGGAAAAAGTCTTTTCTCACCTACAATCACAAACATAAACGTCTGGAGTTTGCTAAGTGGTGCTGGGGCTTCAACTGGGACCGTGTGCTTTGGTAAGATGAGACTAAAATTGAGCTTTTGAGCAACAAACATTCTAAGTGGGTCTTGCATGAATTCAAGAATGAGTATGCGGAAAAGCACCTCATGCCCACTGTAAAATATGACGGAGGATCTGTGGGGCCATTTCTCTTCCACAAGCCCTGGGAAACTTGTTAGGGTGCATGGCATCATGAACTCCTTGAATTACCAGGATATTTTAAATCAAAATCTGGTGGCCTCTGCCAGAAAGCTGAAGATGGGTCGTCATTGGGTCTTCCAACAGGATAATGACCTAAACATATAGCAAAATCTACACAAAAATGGCTCAGCAGACACAAAATTAAGCTCCTCCCATGGCCATCTCAGTCCCCAGACCTCAACCCCATTGAAAACCCGTGGGGTGAGCTGATGAGGTAAGTGCATAAGAGAGGAGCCAGGACTCTGGACGATCTAGAAAGATTGTGCAAAGAGGAATGGTCAAAAATCCATGTCTCTGTATTCTCCAACCTTGTGAAATATTATGGGAGAAGATTAAGTGCTGTCTTGTTGGCAAAAGGGAGTTGTACGAAATATTAACAGCAGGGGTGCTAATAATTGTGGCACACAATTAAAAACTAATTTCTTAATGTGGGATTTATTTCCCAATGAATAAATGTACTTCAATTAAAGTTTGGATTTTTCTATTTTTTGTGTTGTGAGCCTATACTTTTTGGGAATTACTAGAATCCTAAGAACACATCTTAACCAAGGGTGCCAATAATTGTGGAGGACACTGTATATATGTCCTGAAAAGAAGAGGGCTGTGTACCAGTAATATTCTGTGTCACCATCACCATCCTATATAATAATTTGTGGTTCTAAACTCAGCAGGTGCTGTAACAGAATGTTTTGCAGCCAGTTAGTATGGTCTCCACTACAGCTGAAATCATAAGTATACATACACTTAGGGTGAATTCTTTAAAACTTAATTTATAACCCCTTGATAGATTTTATACTAAAAAACTATAAATTTGCCATATCATTCAAGACATGTACTTTGTGCAGGGCAAAAATTATTTTTCCCTTCCTTCTGCAGCAAAGCACCCCTATGATATGATGGGTTTTTATTGTACAGCACTTTGGTCAGCCTTGATGTTGTTTTTAAAGTGCTAGCTAGCTATGAAAGGCACTATATGACAGACAGACAGACAGACAGACAGACAGACAGA
>JANRMT010062815.1:29004525-29023911 GCA_026402145.1 Polypterus bichir lapradei
AGGCGTCCAGCTCTAAAATGACATATGAGCAAAGACAACTGAATGATTTGATTTGTTATTGCTGAAAGGAACACATTTTATTTATATTTCCAGGTTTTGTTATGCAGCATGTTCATATTTGAATTTGTATAATTTTGACAGGATATATTTTTATGGAGAGCAAAATCTTTTGGGATATTTAAAATCTAAGTTTATTTTTTATATAAAATTACATAAGAGTAAAGAAATTTGAATGTTTGTTCTTTTAAAGTTTACTTTATTTCTAACTTGTATAATTTAGACAGCATATATTTTTATGGAGAGCAAAATATTATAAGTTGTTTAAGGTTTGAGTTGATTTATTCAGGAATAATATTCCTGTCTGTTTTTACCATTCCTACCAAAGATATTTCTGTCGACTAAATAAAAATTCCTTCTATTTAAAATTTAAATAGAACTTGAACAAATATGATAGTTCATAATATCCACGCAGACTTGCACGTAAGAGCGGGAGTTATCCGTTTTAACAAGCAGCGTATTGCACTGATACGAAATAGCTGTGTGTGTATATATGTAGATATGTATGTATATGTATATATATGTTTATATATGTGTGTGTGTATGTATATATATATGTATTTGTGTGTATATATGTGTGTGTATGTATGTATGTGTGTATGTATATGTATGTGTATATATGTAGATATATATATATGTATGTATATATGTGTGTGTGTATATATATGTGTATATGTATAGATATGTATATATATATGTTTATGTGTGTGTGTGTAAATATATATATATATATATATATATATATGACAGCAACACTCATCACTCACAACAGTGACAAAACAATTACATTGACAATCATGTTACATTATTTTCAAAATGTTTCCTTTTCTTTTTCATTGCTTCTTTAACACACTACTTCTCCGCTGCGAAGCGCGGGTATTTTGCTAGTGACTTTATAAATTCTGACGCTGACTTTATATATTCAGGTTTTCACTTTATATATTCCAGCACTGACTTTATATATTCTGACGCTGACTTTATATATTCAAGTTTTGAATTTATATATTCCAGCGATGACTTTACATATTCAAGTTTTGACTTTATATATTCCAGCGGTGACTTTATTTATTCAAGTTTTGACTTTATATATTTAGAAAAAAGTTTTGACTTTATATATACCGATGCTGACTTTATGTATTCAAGTTTTGACTTTATATATTCCGACAGTGACTTTATATATTCGGGAATGACTTTATATATTCAAGTTTTGACTTTATATATTCTGACGCCGACTTTATATATTCAGAAAATCAATGTATTTGCCTGTTTCGCACCCCATAGTATATGTGTGTGTGTATATATAGATATATATATAAATATGACAACAACACTCATGTCAATGACAAAACAATTACATTAACAATCATGTTACGTTATTTTAAAAATTTTTCCTTTTCTTTTTCATAACTTCTTTTATACACTACTTCTCCGCTGCGAAGCACGGGTATTCTGCTAGTATCTAATAAACATACCCTAAACATGTTCCAGTGTGCTGAATCAAAACCATACTCTACCTTTTGATCACCTTCTTACTGTCTTGTACTGCTTCAGTCTCTTTGTGTAAGGTTGAAGTAGGTGTATTGAGAGGTGATTTGACTCAGGTAGTGGGCAATGAGCATCTTTTATTCAGGAGTAACAATGCTTTACAGTGCACCCATGGCAGAGTAAGTTATATACTGATGATATTTAGGGTTAAATATTCCTTAAATCTGCTTTGTTATTCAGTAGCATCTACTTATTCTTCAGAATGTAAATGTTCATATTCAGTAAAGATACTGTATATATTGTTATCTCACAGTATTGCTGTTGGCCTGTAGAGGGGCACAGACAGCAAACTGATATAGACCAAACATTATACAGACATTCAAAGGTTCTTAAACCTAATACTTTAGAAGTCATGTATATTAATCTATATTTAAATTTCCTATGCAAAACAGGTATCAATTACAAATAAATAGCAATGCTCATTTTGCTGCCATCTTAATTTAGTCACAAGGAACTCTTTGCTCCATTGCTCAAAAACACCAGCCTTTCATGAGTTAATGTTGTTCTGTCATTCGTAATCATCTTAACAACCTGGAACAAGCTAACAATGTACCATATATTATTCAGTTCTATGACATTTATTCATTAAATTCTGGGCCAGTCTCACTTGCCATTAAGATGTCAACGGACTTTGGTCAGTCAGGATAATTTGCTTTATACTTCCTTTGCCTAAGGAAAGCTGGCATTTCATCTTTGGTTCTCCTTAAGTCAAGGTTCCTCAGTACTGATCCTCACTAAATCATCCCAGGTTTGCACTTAATGAATTACATACTTTGGATTTAATACCATCTTTGAGAAGAAAGCTCCCATTCACAATGGGAAGCAGATAATGTTAATGTGAGCAAGATGACAACTAAATATAAAATGTCCCTAAAATCTGTGCAGTAGGATTTTTTTGTTAGCATGACCTCTGAGCTAGGCTTGTGCCAGTAGTTGGTTAATTGACTCATATGGGAACACATCCATTATTCAAGTAAAACCTAATTCTCAATATTAGGGTGCCATATATAATTCAATATATTATGACTCTCTTTCATTTCTAGTTGCCCTCTTAAAGAATTTATGTTTTAAAGATGGGGGATAAAAAAATAAGTAAATAAATAATTACATAGACACAGTGTGAGTGAATTGAAATGCACAACTTCCAAATTATATTGGTATGGTATGCTAATTTTCATTTTTAGCATGATTAACTCAAGAACATTCACTATCAAAATAATGCTATAGTTAATATTCATCTTTATGTGGCAAAGTTGCTAGCTACGGTATACATCTGCTTTTTGTGTATTTGTTAAAGTAGTTTTTTAATAAGAGCAATTAAGAATATTGCAGTGTGTGAAATGAATTGAGTTATATTTAACCAGATTCAGGGCACATTGGGCATGGCAGTTGCTTGAGATGGATGATTTATAGCAGATTCCTGTTGGAATTATTGTGAAATGGAACCAAGAGGATGGCACCTGAAACTATTTATTTTTATTTTGAAGTGGTAGACAAAGTACATCAATGGAACTAAAACTGAATTAGTTTCAGCCAAAAACCTTTAATGTGATTACATGAATGCAACTATTATATCTAAATAAGTGACAGACTCAAGATTATCACACACTTAAATATTACTTAGAAATCTATATAAATTTTAACAAAATATGTGCATGCTTTTTATGTCACTTGGGAAAGCATTGATATATTTGTAAACCAATTTTGTACAAAAATTGAAAGATTCCACTGTAAATTTCACACAATCAATATATGCCGGGGCACTCTATAATGGAACCTACTGTGATAAAGGAAACCTTTCACAAATTACAGTGGCCTTACCACTTTAGACTCTGACCCTTTCTGTAAATTTACCAGTCAGGATCCCGCCATACCCCACCCCACCTTTTCATGTGCACAAACAAGGTTTTCCTTATCCTAATTACCTTTTTGGGAAGTGAAACTGACTTGTGATTTAAAGGCCACCAAGAAATGAGCTTCCCAAACTTGTTATTGTAAGAGTGGCTCCAGCCATCCAGCAGCTGATTTATTTAACTTGAATGCAAATGAAAAGTGCACTACACTGAATAACAGCAGCAACTACAGCAGCAAGCTGACCCCTACAAACATTTCCATGATGCAGTTTAGTTACTCACATTAAGGCAGTAACAGACCTATAGCACTGGAGACCGAGCTGGCAAATCTCTATAATACGCAATCCCAGATGTTGCCTCAATTCTGATAGTCTTGCCCCTACCATGTTTGCTTAGCTACTTCAACTAAATCTCAGACGGCACAGCTGTGATTCTGGAATGAGAATACATGTCAGGGAACGACTTATTAAAAAGTCTGTAGAGAATAGTGGTGAAATCTGCCGTTGAAAAGGTTCTACCCACAAGGCTTCTTCCTAAAACACATGCCCCCAAATTCCTCTAGTTCATGCACTTAAAACAGCAGGGGTTTCAGGGATACAGCAAAAGAAACTGAACTAAAGACTTGATGCTAAGAGAAAATAAAAAGCTAAAATTGCTGTCATCAATTCAGGAGCTTTGTTGCACAAGATAATTGAAGCTTAATGACTAATTTGAATGTTGTAATGAACAACGCAATGGAGGATACAACAAACACACACAGTCACACACACTAGTGCAGGGTGGTATACCGGTTCATACCAAAAACCATTTTTTATTTTTGATATGATATTGATTTTTCTTATACCACAACACAGGTTTAATTAGCCTAAATAACGTTCGGAATGTGGCGCAGCGGGAAACTTTTTCACTACTACACCGCTAAACATGCATGCAACGGAATACATGCGTTAGTGGAGATATTGAGCAGTGAAAATGGACAGAGAACATTCTGAAACTGAAGCTGTAGCAGACAATAAAGTTGAACATGATGATACAGAAGAACTTTTGCCAAAAAAGGAGTCCTGTCTGTCTTCTGGAGATACTGTGAACCATTATGTTCAAATGTGTGAATACTGTTTCTATACTACTGGATAATACTGCAAGCCAAGTTGTACTTGTTTTATTTTAATTTTTCAATACTGTGTAATGTACCTGGGTACTGTGTAATAGTGTGATGACATGTTGACTTTATTCTCGACATTTCCACTTTAACCTAAATGCTTATGATGAGAATAAAGTCGACATGTTGACTTTATTCTCATAATTTGTCATTAAAGAAGAATATCGTAAACTAAACATCTTAAATATTTAATTTACTAGATTTTTTTTAAACCCCAACATAAGTTATGTAGCACATTAAATGCTTTGTGTTAAGTGTTCAGCGAGCCATGTTAATCGGTACGTGTTTCTTAAAGTGACTTTCTCTTGCACTAAGAGGAGGCGCAGGCACACTACACTGAATACTATAATTTCATGATATTCCTGCTTCCTGAACATTTAGAATGCTAAGATAAATACTTGATATCATTTTCATGATGAAATGCATTAAAGCATGTATTAATCATGTGGGGGCACGGTTGTTCCCTATCTTGAATTTGCATGTTTTTCTAGTGGGTTTACTCGGCATGCTTCAGTTTCCTTTCAAAGTCATGTAGGATGTGGGGGTTTGTTATGCTAAACTGACCCTGTTAGTGTATGTATTGCTCGTATTCACCCTGCGATGTGCTTGCGCCCCGTTCAGGATTTGCTCCTGCCTCGCACACAATGCTTGCTGGGATGGGCGCAACCCTGAATGGATGGCATAATTAAACATGTATAACGAAGATTTTTTTAAACTTCTGAACACTCCGTGGTCTAAGTTTATAACTAGTTTTAATTTCAAAAAGACGTTTATCATGTGGTGATTGGTTATGTGGAGAAAGAAAAATAAAGAAGGATAGGAAATGGGGGTTTGGTACATTAGACAGAGACAGCACACATGCAATAAAGAAAGCCAGCTCAGAAGAACATCCACTGAATTCTGTGTTCGTGTCTCCGACCGCCAGATCACAAACCCAATGCTTACACAATATTTAAGTTAAACCTATGCGATACCCATTCATACATCCAGTTTTTTGGAGCCTCGTCACACCTGCCATAAAGGTCTCTATACATAACATACACCTGGGGACCACTTACTGTGAGGGAGCAACACTACTGCCACGCCACCGTGCATGTTTAATACAGGACTTTAATATCATTTTCATGATGAAAATCGTTAAGTATATAGCTTAGCATTCTAAATATTCAGAGAGCAGGAATATCATAAAGTGAATGTATTCTGTGTGGCGATCGCTGCTTGTGCCTCCTCTTAATGCAGAGGAAGTCAGTTTAAGAAACGCGTAGCAATTAACAACTGGGTCAGGGAACACTTAATACAAAGCATTTAATGTGCTACATTAATTTATGACGGGGTTTGAGAAAATCAAGTAAGTTAAACATTCATTTTAGGATGAAGTTTAGTTTATGACATTCTACTTTAATGACAAAATAAACTATGAGAATAAAGTGGAAATGTCGACTTTAATCTCAATATAAGCGTCGAGATTAAAGTGGAAATGTTAAGAATAAAGTCAACATGTCGACTTTATTCTCAACATATAGTTTTTTTTTCTTCACTGTGTTCGTATTTTTTTTTCTTTACCGTGACCCTAATACGCTTCCATAGGGCTATACCACAAATAGCATTATAAAGGCAAGTAGCAGTTTTATTATTTACTGTATGTACAGTGCATCTGGAAAGTATTCACAGCGCATCACTTTTTCCATATTTTGTTATGTTACAGCCTTATTCCAAAAAGGATTAAATTCATTTTTTTCCTCAGAATTCTACACACAACACCCCATAATGACAATGTGAAAAAAGTTTACTTGAGGTTTTTGCAAATTTATTAAAAATAAAAAAACTGAGAAATCATATTTACATAAGTATTCACAGCCTTTGCCATGAAGCTCAAAATTGAGCTCAGGGGCATCCTGTTTACCCTGATCATCCTTGAATTGATTGGATATGATTTGGAAAGGCACACACCTGTTTATATAAGATCCCACAGTTGACAGTTCATGTCAGAGCACAAACCAAGCATGAAGTCAAAGGAATTGTCTGTAGACCTCCGAGACAGGATTGTCTCGAGGCACAAATCTGGGGAAGGTTACAGAAAAATTTCTGCTGCTTTGAAGGTCCCAATGAGCACAGTGGCCTCCATCATCCGTAAGTGGAAGAAGTTCGAAACCACCAGGACTCTTCCTAGAGCTGGCAGGCAATCTAAACTGAGCAATCGGGGGAGAAGGGCGTTAGTCAGGGAGGTGACCAAGAACCCGATGGTCACTCTGTCAGAGCTCCTCTGTGGAGAGAGGAGAACCTTCCAGAAGGGCAACCGTCTCTGCAGCAATCCACCAATCAGGCCTGTACGGTAGAGTGGCCAGACGGAAGCCACTCCTTAGTAAAAGGCACATGGCAGCCCGTCTGGAGTTTGCCAAAAGGCACCTGAAGAACTCTCAGACCATGAGAAACAAAATTCTCTGGTCTGATGAGACAAAGATTGAACTCTTTGGTGTGAATGCCAGGTGTCACGTTGGGAGGAAACCAGGCACCACTCATCATCAGGCCAATACCATCCCTACAGTGAAGCATGGTGGTGGCAACATCATGCTGTGGGGATGTTTTTTTAGTGGCAGGAACTAGGAGACTAGTCAGGATAAAGAGAAAGATGACTGCAGCAATGTACAGAGACATCCTGGATGAAAACCTGCTCCAGAGTGCTCTTGACCTCAGACTGGGGCGACGGTTCATCTTTCAGCAGGACAACGACCCTATGCACACAGCCAAGATATCAAAGGAGTGGGTTTAGGACAACTCTGTGAATGTCCTTGAGTGGCCCAGCTAGAGCCCAGACTTGAATCCAATTGAACATCTCTGGATAGATCTTAAAATGGATGTGCACCGACGCTTACCATCCAACCTGATGGAGCTTGAGAAGTGCTGCAAAGAGGAATGGGCAAAACTGGCCAAGGATAGGTGTGCCAAGCTTGTGGCATCATATTCAAAAAGGTTTGAGGCTGTAATTGCTGCCAAAGGTGCATCGACAAAGTATTGAACAAAGACTGTGAATACTTATGTAAATGTGATTTCTCAGTTTTTTTATTTTTAATAAATTTGCAAAAACCTCAAGTAAACCTTTTTAACGTTGTCATTATGGGGTGTTGTGTGTAGAATTCTGAGGAAAAAAATGAATTTAATCCATTTTAGAATAAGGCTGTAACGTAATATAAAATGTGGAAAAAGTGATGTGCTGTGAATACTTTCCGGATGCACTGTATATAACTTAGCTTGAAGCAAGGTCCATATTAATGCAATTTGCAAAATTATGGTTCAATTGGTAAAGATATCATCACCAAGTTGCACTTGTTTTATTTTATTTTTATTTGGTAATAACTGTGTAATGTACCTGGGCTTGAAGCCTTGAAGTAATAGTATTATTACTGGAAGTTGCACTATTATTTATTTTATTGTTATTATTTATTAGTTTAAATATTATGCAGTTTAATGATGGTAAAGTTGTTTAAAAAGTAATTTTCATGTGTCAGTGGACAGAGATTATTAACATTAACAGAAAGTGTAGTTGGTTTACAAAAAATATTTACTATTTATTCCTTTTCTAAGATAGGTTTAGTGCAATACAACTTTTGACCAGCACCTCTGGATGTTTTACTAAGTCTAAATGCCTATTTGGATGGTTGAAAATATGTTGTCAGAATTATAGTTTAAGTTGTTTACAAAATTTGTTCAATAAAAAGGTTCTATATTTTGTCTGCAACTGTCATGCAATATGATTCCTTCTCTTCATTAGTGCCACCCCTTGAAAACTATCACTTTATGGGGCCATGCAAACCTGTATTAATACTTATGTGCACATTAAAATGTTTTTTTGTATACTGTTCAATTCTCATGACAGTGGAATAGTTTCTTCTTTTCCAGTCTACTGCAATAATTGCAGTGGAAAATGTAGTTAACATCCACTCATGCATGGGAAAAAAATACAGTCGAATACCATGAAACTGGTGTAATTTTGAAAAATACCGTGATATAGAATTTTGGTCATACCGCCTAGCACTAACACACACAAACACCACTGTAGCTGCTTGGCTCCATGTGTTTGAGAAGTACTTTTGTCTGATACAATATCTTTCTGTCATTTTTACTATTGTATCAACAGACTATAGAACAGTAGCAAGCACATACAGTTTTGATAAGCATTGTGGTCTATGGATATACTATGTGAACGCTGCAGCTATACTCTGGCATGGCAGGTTTGCATTTCTAATGAGAAAGTAATGTTAATCTACTTTAGTTATTCGTTTAGACATGCAGTCAGAAGGTGGATGCTATGCAACCCTGTCTGTTGTTCTACTGGTGTCATTAGCAGAACATTTGATCTGAGTGTTTTCATTACTGAAATCTACATCTCTTAGTTCACTGCCAACTCTCCAGTGGTCGTTTTCACCTTCTTTTAATGGAGTGTAACACATTTACTTCGAATACACATTTTGCAATTCATATTTTCACAAGCATAGCTAGTAATTGTTTCAAACTTACATCATCTCCTATACTACAGTCATAAATGAACAACAAATAGCATATACAACACCTGTGACAATGCATCTTATACTTTTACCATAAGTCCACTGGTGTTTTTGAATGCTGATATATAATCTCATTTTAGAGAAGGGTTTTCAAATTTTTCTATCATGGTGTGGATGGAAGGAGAAATGGAGTAGGGATTATTCTGAAGGAACAGTATGTCAAGAGTGTTTTGGAGGTGAAAAGAGTGTCAGATAGAGTAATGATTATGAAGCTGGAAATTGGAGGTGATAATGATGAATGTTGTTAGTGCATATGCACCCCAAGTTGGGTGTGCGATGGATGAGAAAGAATATTTCTGGAGTGAGTTGGATGAAGTCATGGACAGTGTATCCAAAGGACAGAAAGTGGTGATTGGAGCGGATTTCAATGGACATGTTAGTGAAGGGAACAGAGGAGATGAGGAGGTGATGGTAGGTATGTGTCAAAGAGAGGAATGAAGAAGATCAGATGATAGTGGATTACGTGAAAAGGATGGACATGGCTATGGTGAATACATATTTTAAGAAGAGGGAGGAACATAGGGTGACATACAAGACTGGAGGAAAATGCACACAGGTAGATTATATCTTATGCAGAAGAGTCAATCTAAAGGAGATTGAAGACTGCAAAGTGGTGGCAGGGGAAAGCAGTTTGGCAGCATAGGATGGTAGTCTGTAAAATGACACTGGAGATCAAGAGGAGGAAAGTAAGGGAAGAGCCAAGGATCAAATGGTGGAAGTTGAAAAAGGAAGACTGCAAGGTTGAGTTTAGGAAGAAGGTAAGACGGGCACTGGGTGGCAGTGAAGAGTTGGCAGACAGCTGGGCAACTACAGCAAAAGTAGTCAGGGTGATGGCAAGAAGGGTGCTTGGCATGACATCTGGACAGAGGAAGGAGGAAAAGGAAACCTGGTGGTGGAATGGAGAAGTACAGGACAATATACAAAGGAAGAGGATGGCGAAGAAGAAGTGGGATAGTCAGAGAGATGCAGAAAGTAGACAAGAGTACAAGGAGATAAAGCACAAAGTGAAGAGAGAGGTGGTGTAGCCTAAAGAAAAGGCGTACGATGAGTTGTATGAGAGGTTGGATACTAAGGAGGGAGAAAAGAACCTGTACTAATTGGCTAGGCAGAGGGACCGAGCTGGGAAAGATGTGCAGCAGGTTAGGGTGATAATGATGGAAATGTACTCACAAGGGAGGAAGGTGTGTTGAGCGGATGAAAAGAGTACTTTGAGAGGCTGATGAATGAAGAGAATGAGAGAGACAGAAGGTTAGATGATGTGGAGATAGTGAATCAGGAAGTGCAATGGATTAGCAAGGAGGAAGTAAAGACAGCTATGAAGAGGATGAAGAATGAAAAGACTGTTGGTCCAGATGACATACCTGTGGAAACATGGAGGTGTTTAGGATAGATGGCTGTGGAGTTTTTAACCAGACATTTTAATGGAATCTTGGAAAGTGAGAGGATACATGAGGAGTGAAGAAGTAGTGTACTGGTACCGATTTGCAAGAATAAGGGGGATGTGCAGAGCTATAGTAACTACAGAGGGATAAAACTGATGAGCCACAGTATGAAGTTATGGGAAACAGTAGTGGAAGCTAGGTTAAGAAAGGAGGTGATGATTACTAAGCAGCAGTATGGTTTCATGCCAATAAAGAGTACCATAGATGCGATGTTTGCTCTGAGGGTGTTGATGGTGAAGTATACAGAAGGCCAGAAGGAGTTGCATTGCGTCTTTGTGGACCTGGAAAAAGCATATGACAGGGTGCCTCGAGAGGAGTTGTGGTATTGTATGAGGAAGTCGGGAGTGGCAGAGAAGTATGTAATAGTTGTATAGGATATGTACGAGCTAAGTGTGACAGTGGTAAGGACTGTAGTAGGAGTGATGGATGCATTCAACGTGGAGGTGGATTTACATCAGGGATCGGCTTTGAGCCCTTTCTTATTTGCAATGTTGATGGACAGGTTAACAGATGAGATTACACAGGAGTCCCCATGGACTATGATGCATGCTGATGACATTATGATCTGTAGCGAGAGTAGGGAGCACGTTGAGGAGACCATGGAGAGGTGGAGACATGCTCTAGAAAGGAGAGGAATGAAGGTCAATAGAAACAAGACAGAATGCATGTTTGTAAATTTGAGGGAGGGAGTAGAGTTGGCGAAGGTGAATGAGTTTAAATTCTTGGGATCAACAGTACAGAGTAATGGGGATTGCGGAAGAGAGGTGAAAAAGAGTGCAGGCAGGGTGGAATGGGTAGAGAAGAGTGTCAGGAGTAATTTGTGACAGACGGGTATCAGCAAGAGTGAAAGGGAAGGTCTACAAGATGGTAGTGAGACCAGCTATATTATATGGGTTGGAGATGGTGGCAATGACCAAAAAGCAGGAGACAGAGCTGTGGGTGGCAGAGTTAAAGATGCTAAGAGATGCATTGGGTGTGACGAGGATGGAAAGGATTAGAAATGAGTACATTTTAGGGTTGGAAGGTTGGGAGACAAACTCAGAGAAACGAGACTGCATTTGTATGGACATGTGTAGAGAAGAGATGCTGGATGTATTGGGAAAAGAATGCTAAAGATAGAGCTGCCAGGCAAAAGGATTAGAGGAAGGCCTAAGAGAAGGTTTATGGATGTGGTGAGAGAGAACACGCGGGTAATGTGTGTAAAACACCAAGATGCAGAAGACAGGAAGATATGGAAAAAGAAGAACCGCTGTGGCACTCTTTTCGAGCAGTCGAGAGAAGAGGATTATCTTAAGGCTTGTATGAATTATCTGTCTAGCCCAACAACTCAAAAATACTAAAATGTATCTCCATCACATTTGATGGTTTATTATACGATTTACTGTACATAAAAAAATCTTCACAAGTAGAAAACAGTGCTAGTATAATCACTTCACCACCACAAATACTCAACAACTCTGGATTTCAAAGGCAGTTCTCCAGAAACTTCACATCATCTAAAGTTGACCAAAACAGAAGATTAAAGTTGTACATGATGGAGATGATGAGGAATTGCAGTGAAGCAAAAACAGGAAACGAGAGATCACAAGCAACTCTATGCAGGAAAAGATTTGGTATGAAGCATGTGGCCATATGCCCAGTTCATCAAAAAAAGAAAAAGAAAAAAAAAACAACAGAAGATAAACCATTGTAGACACTGGTAGCTTCTTCATTTTCCTAATGTTATCAAATTGTAAGTGTCATGTCAAAAGAAATCTTAAGTACAAAGCGGGAATTCTATTAAAATTACTGATTAATTAAATTCACCATATAATTTTTTTCTCAATTTCTGACTATGTTATTCCAATGTAATTTCATATTATACTAAAATGCTAGAGTGGCTGGGGAGCAAACCTAACACCTGCATAAGGAGCAAATAACAATAAAAGCAAGAAACGTTAATGGTATTTGAAATACCTAAAAAAATGAGTATAGAAGTTAAGATAAATAGTACAGCATGGATTAGTCCAAGTTGAAGATAAGGGCAATTGCAATACCTAAAAATACAGCAACATTGTAGCAAACATGTACAAGTGTATGCCTGAAATAAATATCACAAAACATAACTCCACTATTTTGGTAACATACTGAGAGAAAAAAACTAACAGGAAAAGAAAGTGTGTACATTTCACTCTAAGGCAACACATATAAGGTTACAAAAACTATCATGCTTGGCAATGCCTCCTCACACATTGAAGACAAAAGCCAAAAAGACTATATTTTTGTTTCATGTTAGAACTCCCAAAATAGCTTGATCACAAAGAGGAGGGATGACAGAGAAACAATATAAATAGAAGTCAGTAAATAATGCAAAGGGAGATCATTACAGAAGGCAGGCAGACAGGCAAGGGAGTGGATAAATTCTACCTACACTGGCAGCAAGTTTAAACTGGCTAGAAAAGTGAGTCATATATAGCAACATCCCACCTGCTGCTCTCAAGCAGTTTTAAGTCAATTCATGACCATCTAGTCAGCAACTCACACACCAATGAGAGTATCCATTTCATTTCTTTTTTATTTAAGGCAGAGGAAGGTAATGGAATACTCAAGAAAAGCAATTGTCAAATTAGTTGGCAAACCCTATTCGATCCAATGCCAGTAACAACCACTAACAACTGGGGAGTGAACAGTTTTGAACTTGTACATATACGTTCAGAAACACTTAAAAATATGATTCGCAAGATCTCTAAAACTCATCCAAAAAAATCTTGAATATTAGAAGCAGTGCATAAAGGGGGTTAAAAATGTAAATATACTTCATTTAAAACTGATGACACTAGAATGGTCACTGGCCCCACATAACAACTCTCAATCAGATCAAGAAAGTTATAAAAAAAAAAAAAAAAAAAAAAAGGATAATGCTTAGAAAACACTATATAATCTGATGTTGGATTTGTAAAACTCTTGCCTGCCAAATGTCAGTTATCAAATTTACAAGTGTGAGTGACTCACAACTTTTCTGTTGTGTGTCTGAGTGTGCTACACTATGCATGGAGAACAGAAAGATGAGCAGAGAATTGTCTGAGGACTTGAGAACATAAATTGTGGAAAAATATCGACAATTTCAAGGCTAGAAATCCATCTCCACAGATCTTCATGTTCCTTTGTCCACTGTGTGCAACATAATCAAGAAGTTCACAACACATGGCACTGTAGCTAATCTCCCTGGATGTGGACGGAAGAGAAAAACTGATAAAAGACTGCAACGAAGGATAGTCCGAATGGTAGATAAACAGCCCCAATCAACTTCAAAACATATTCAAGCTGTTCTGCAGACCCAGGGTACAACAGTGTCAGCTCAAACTATTCGTCGATATCTGAACGAAATGAAACGCCATGGCAGGAGAGCCAGGAGGACCCCACTGCTGACACAGAAACATAAAAAAGCCAGACTGGAGTTTGCCAAAATGTACTTGAGGAAGCCAAAATCCTTCTGGGTGAACATCTTGGTGGACAGATGAGACCAAGGTAGAGCTTTTTGGTAAAGCTCATCATTCTACTGTTGACAACGGAATATTTACTGTGAAAACGGAATGAGGCCTACAAAGAAAAGAACAAAGTACCTACAGTCAAATATGGTGGAGGTTCTAAGATGTTTTGGGGATGATTTGCTGCCTCTGGCACTGGATGCCTTGACTGTGTGCAAGGCATCATGAAATTTGAAGACAACCAAAAGATATTGGGGCGCAATGTAGGGCCCAGTGTAAGAAATCTGGGTCTGCATCAGAGGTCATGGTTGTTTCAGCAGGACAATGACCCTAAACATACCTCTAAAAGCACCCAGAAATGGTTGAAGACAAAGCGCTAGAGAGTTCTGAAGTGGCCAGCAATAAGTCCGGATCTAAATCCGATTGAACACTTACGGAGAGCTCTCAAAATTGCTTTTGGGAGAAGGCGCCCTTCAAATCTGAGAGAACCGGAGCAATTTGCAAAAGAAGAGTGGTCGGAAATTCCAGTTGAGAGGTGTAACAAGCTTGTTGATGGTTATAGGAAGCGGTTGATTTCAGTTATTTTTTCCAAAAGGGCATGCAACCAAATATTAAGTTGTGGGTGCCAATAATATTGCCCAGCCCAGTTTTTGAGTGTTGTGTGAAATGATGTCAGATTTGGCTTTTTTTCTCTGTTTTTTTATGTTGTTCCAATGCACTTAATGGAAATAAACATGTGTATACCAAAACATTTGTAATTGCAACAAGTTTCTGGGAGAAATGGTGCATTTTCAAAAAAAAAAAAAAAGCTCTGTGGAGATCTTTACAACATTGTTTTAAGTAAATAACTAGGGTTGTCGGATTGAATATCACTATTCTAACATAATTCTAATGTATAACAAATCTTGGAAGGCAAGAAAGAAAAACGGCAATTGAATGTAAAAGAGTGGTTGTTGGTTTTACCTCGCACTAACTTTGGCTTCATGTTACTTAAGATGTGCCGGACACTATTGTGGGATTTTTGCACGTAACTTTTTAGGATCAGCCTAAACGCGTTTCTGAATTGTTAACCCATATTGTTATTAGTCATTAGTTAAACGGTTGGCATCTTCTGTGTTAAACACACCCATTTTAAAGATCTCTAGTTTTCATCAAGCGACTGAGCCAACTACTGTATAGCCTATGCTTCTTAGCTTCATATTTTTGTTCGGTGCATGTTAACTAAATAGTTCCGTAAATAAACACTTAAACTCATTTTACATTTTTTTTGTTACTTTGAAAAATGCTGTCTGCTAAATAATTGATTATTATACACAAAATACTTGAAAGACCACCACAAAGTAACATTTAATACACTTGTTTCATTTATAAATCACGTAAAGGGTCACAATGCATCAGTTTATTTACTGTAAAAAAATTGACACAGGGATATAAGGTCCTCTGGACTCTAGGAAAAAAAGAAAAAAAAAATGACTGTATTTACTTTGTTTGAGCAATCACTGACAATTTTGTTTGTTTTTCTTTTGAACATTGCCGTTACAAAGTGCCAGGGCGGTGCGTGTCTTATTTCTCTTTGTGTTGCATTTTGTGGGAGAGCCAATCACATTCATGGAAGCCACTGTTTTCACCCGAGTCTCTTACGGAATAATGAGCAACTTGTAAGTAGATCATGATCTACAGTGAAAACCCAAAATATTTATAATATGTTTCAAAAAACAGCAAAGACAATACAGACATGCATTCAATTCAAATGCCATATACTTATTTTTATTGTAAGGATTGTAATCTTAATCTGACAGCCCTAGTAAAAGCCAAAATGCAGATCTATCTTTTAGATATGAAAGAAGACACAGAATATAATGCTGTATATGTATGCATACTACTCGGCAGGTGCAGGGATTTCTTTCTGATGCACCAATCCCAAGGAATGAAAATCCACTGAAATACTGGAATAACAATGTGAGTCAGTTTCCTACCATTGCCAAAGTAGCATGCAAGTTCCTGTCCATGTACTAGCATGGACAGCGAAAGATTATTCAGTTTGGCTTCTAATGTGATCAATGAAAAGAGAAACAGAATTTCCTGCGACAAGGCAGAGATGCTCTTGTTCGTTAAGAAAAACCTCCCCATCATGCTTAAAAAATAGAAAAGAATGATAAGCCTCCAGAAAAACGTTATTTATTTCTTTACCGTTGTACGCTTTTGTTTTTTAAAATTATAGATTTATTCCATCAAAAAGAAAGAAAAAAGTATTATGTATTTAATACTGCAGACTGTAAAACAGAGGATCAGACAGCCAGCCAAATGTGGTTGAGCAGAAGCCATTTTAATGATTGTAAATAATCTGCAAAAGTTGTTATTCTTAAGTGGTACTGCTTATTTCATTGTCATTGCATATTTTACCTTTTTTTTTTTTCAGTTTTCATTTTTTCGATTATTGTTAAATTTGTTAAATGTATTTTCATTTCTTTCACAAGTTTTAAATAATTTGGCATGTACCCCGACAAAGACAATTTTAATGAATCTGCTAAGTGAGAATATGTCAGCAAAAAGGGTTCTTTGACTCTGTACAATTCAAATATGGAACAATGATTCATACAAATAAGTAGAGCTAAAACAGGAATGTTTGATGTGTTTACATTTTTTGACAAATATACTTCCAAAAATCTCTTTCTGAAGCACAAGCTTTCATATATCTGCTTTAATTGTTAAAATATCAATTTCAGTGCCATTTCTTTCCAAATTAAATATTTCAGCTATTTTACCAGAAATTTATTTTGTTTTTAGATTTGTTTTAAAAGGAGATAAGTACTCATCAATTTCATTCATTTTTGTTTGGCAATCATTAATCTAACATTAAAATTCTCCATAAAACTGGTAATTTCACCTGCATACTTTTTAAGAATTCCACATGAAACCAGGATGATTGTGAAAATTATCTTTCAGATTTGAGAAGGGATCAAAAACTAAAATCAGCTAAAAATTCTATGTCACAGCACCAGTTTTCATTACATAGCTTTCCACAGTCATCATTTTTGTTTTCAAGGAAAATTATAATTATGTCAAGTAAATCTCAAAATCTTTGAAGAAATGTACTCCAACTAATCCACCTTAATTCTGTATGCAATTGCAGCTCTTGAAAACCCCTCAAACTCCCTCTGGAAAAGAAGTCTTTGAAGGAATTGCCCCAAATTGAATTAACAATTTTAAATGAAATGTTCAAAATCTGTCTTGTATTTAGTCACATACTGGCTAATACTTAATGAATTAAGGAATATTAATTAAAATAAAATTGAAAGCTCATAATTTTTGCACAATGCAATAAAACTGCACTATCTGCATTTCCCATCATTGATTTTACTCCTTCAGTGGTATTTGAGACAAACTTATAATGGGGGAATTTTTTTTGCAGCTATGAAGGTTTTTGAAGCATTGCAAGTATCCACACCTCCCTTATTTTCAAACTAATCATCACTAGTAATTCTTAGTGTTAAAATAACCATACACCATACAAATGAAGACAAGAAGTTATACTGAGTCACATATATTAATTGACTCATTAATCTGCAACAAAAAACATTTTTTAAAGTCACTGTGCAGCTGCTCCATTATATTTTCACTCATTTTCTCTGTTCTTGGTGGCAGGATTGGAGTTATAGGGCTCCAAAACCAGATTTAATTTCACTTTTTCTTTTAAAGTTTTCAAAAAGGGAATCTGAAATTTCCGGGAGGACACCACTTAGGAATTTGTTGTCTGAAAAAAACTTAAAAAAAAAAAAAAAAAAAAATAGCTAGCTTTGAAAGACAAGATGGTGACACCTTTTGATTTCAAAATCAAAATGATACTTTTTTCGGTTAGAAGACAGCGCTTCTTAGACACAAAATACTGTTCAAATTCACTGAAATCTTCAGTGATATTACAGCATTTGACATCGAGCATATTAATTTGTCTCTTTAAAATTTGCAAAAAGCTTCAACAAAACGACAACCCTAACTGATTGTGAAAATATATCATTAAATTTAAAAGCCAAGATGTCTGATGCTCACAAAACAAAACTGCTGTTCACGAAAGCTTCTGTGATGGAGTCCACACAGGATTATCTCTGATCATGATTGGCATCTTTAATTTACATCATATAGAAACCGTAAGCACAATAAAAAATATCAGATTAGCAGAGTACAATAAAATGTAGGAACATGAAAAATGGGCAAGAAAATTGTACTTAGAAGGCAGAAACTTTAGAAGATTGAATTCTACTATTTAATTGTTAACAAATCAAGCTGAATGATTGCTCACTGATAAAAGCTACAGCACTATAATTCAAATCCAAAAGAGCAAAGCATAATAAAAAATTATTGTAAAAATGTAAATAAAATCATATTTACCAACGAGAGAACTAGAACTTATGTGAACATCTCTTTACCAGTGCTTATCACTCAAGCGCATTCCTGAAAAGCCTGCTTCTCAGACTCTCATTATTTTCAAGGCACCTTTCTCAACTCCTGTTCAAATTTATACTTTCAGTATTTAAAGGCAACTCTGTCAGCATGCGTCTTATGCTTTTTCTAACATCTCTTCACCAGTGCTCCCCTCTTGAGAGAGTGTTTCTGGAAAGCATGATTCTCAGACGCTGTCCTTATTCTCGAGGTGCCTTTTTCACCTCTTGTCTAGTTTTATAGTTGCTGGCTTTGAAAGTGACGCTATCAGCTAGCCTCCTACAACACTCCTTTGTGTGTGTGTCTCAAATTTACACTTCCTCTTTCAATAGCATCACCAAAGCCAATGTGACCAATCAGATTGCTCAGAGGGACTGGACACTTAGACCTTAGTGCTTTATTATACAGTGGATAGATTATTAGAGATCAAAAACCTCTACCAGAAACATTTTACTGTTAAATTTCAAACATATTCAAATCTTGATCAAGACTCTTGAGAAATCTTTTCTTAACTTATTATCATTGTGGGGTTAGATACTCACTCAACTCAGGACCCAGACTTAGGACACTGACTCAGGCTACTCACTTCGCAACAGCATGTCGATTAAATACACAGATGTTTCAGAAAGGCTTGCTTTGCACCGTCACAAAGGGAATGAAAACCAGCAGGTACGTAATTTCTAGTATTCTTTATTAAATGATCATGCTGTGTTCAAATAACAAGTTCAAAATTGAATTGCAAACTGAACCTAACTCTACTTTAATGGAATGGCAAGTAACTCTTTTACGTGCTGCACCACGCTGACCACTGCTCACCAACTATATATATATATATATATATATATATATATATATATATATATA
>JANRMT010062815.1:29043539-29072925 GCA_026402145.1 Polypterus bichir lapradei
TATATATATATATATATATATATATATATCTATCTATATCTATATCTCTATATCTATCACAGTGTATCTATATACACTGTGAGTGGAAAAAAAACACACCAAAATGTTTTTCATCACATCTTCAACAATAGTCGGCCGATTTTGATAAAATTTGGAACATTGTATAAACTTGTGTCAAAGCAGTATAAGATATTACTTATTTATAAATTTGGTTGCCATGGATACGTGCGAACGCAGACGATAAAGTTTGTAAACAAGTTTGACCCTTGCTAAATTTGCAGATAAAAATGGGTTTCAGTACAGAAGACCGAATTTTTATTAAGAATTTGGTTCTGCTAAAGGGTTACAGCAGTCGTCGACTGATAAAAGAGTTCCCACAGAAAGGTTGGAACAAAAATGGCCTCGATGTGCTGCTACGAAAGATTCGGTCGACCGGCACTGTGGACCGGCAACCAGGCAGTGGTCGACCACGCTCGGTGCGTACACTTGAAAACACTGAAGCTGTTAACGATCTTGTACTAAGCCAAGAAGACGCACCACAGACTCACAGAACAACTCGACAGATAGCTAGAGAAATCGGAATAAGCCAAAGAACTGTGGTTGAGATAATCCATAAAGACCCGAAGCTGAAGTGCTTGAAAAAGCGCCGTGCACAGCAGTTAACAACAGCCAACGAGGAGTCGCGCTTGAAACGATGCAAGCAGCTGCTGGACAAGTTTTCAGAGCACAGCGTCAGCTTCATCTGGTTCACAGATGAAAAGGTTTTTACGGTGGCACCACCTATCAATGCCCAGAATGATCGTCTGTACGTACCGTCAACAACAAAGAAGCGAGATACTGATGCCAGGCGCCTCCTGCGGACCCGCCCTACCTTCAGCCGCTCAGTTATGGTATCGGTAGCAGTCTCCAAACTTGGCTGCACAGAGCTTTTCTTCATTGAACCCGGAGTAAAAGTCAATGGTGCATACTACCGGGATGTCCTGCTGACACAGAACATATTGCCAGCAATCAGACACATGTCAGGAGACTTCTTTGTCTTCCAGCAGGACAACGCCCCAGCACACCGTGCACGGGACACTGTTGAGCTGCCACGTCGTGAAACTCCAGGTTTAATTGGACCAGACCTTTGGCCAGCAAACTCACCAGACTTCAATCCCATCGACTATCGAATCTGGGGTTTGATGCAAGACCGCGTCTACCAGACTCCAATACGAGACATCGAGGACCTGAAGCAGCGCCTCATCTCTGTCTGGGCTGAACTGAAACAGAGTGTTGTTGACAAGGCAATTGATCAGTGGAGACCAAGGCTGAGGGCTTGTGATCGTGCCAAGGGAAAGCACTTCGAACAACTTCTTTAATAAATCATAAAGCACTTATTAAAATTACTGTTCCACATCTTGTTGATAACTTTGAATGAAAAGGTAATCTCATTTTATTTATGTCAAAACACGAAGACTTAAGTTCAATAAGCTAGTGCAGCGATGTTGTTTGTTTGATGTGAGTAATAAATACAACTGCTGTTGGAAAACACATCACATACACTTTGTATCAAACATTAAGTAAATCAGCCGACTATTGTTGAAGATGTGATGAAAAACATTTTGGTGTGTTTTTTTTCCCACTCACAGTGGAAGCAAAATACCCGCGCTTGGCAGCGGAGAAGTAGTGTGTTAACGAAGGAAAGAGAAACAAAAGGAAACATTTTGAAAATAACGTAACATGATTGTCATTGTAATTGTTTTGTCACTGTTATGAGTGTCGCTGTGATATATATATATATATATATATATATATATATATATATATAGCAAAATACCCGTGCTTCGCAGCAATGTCGTGTGTTAAAGAAGTTATGAAAAAGAAAAGGAAACATTTTAAAAATAATGTAACATGATTGTCAAAGTAATTGTTTTGTGTATTTGGCGGCAGCGTCACGAAGTTGTTTTCGTCTAGCTGCATCAGAAAATGTACCACGACGTCTTACAAGCCTCCTTTTTACTGTTTTCTCACAGCTTGGATTGCTGCTGTCATAATGGGTTTGAATCTACATATATACACACACATATCTTCATATCTATATACATATCTACATACATACCTATCTACATCATATATACACACACATATATACACACACAAATTATATATATATATATATATATATATACACACATACATACAAACATACACACAGGTATATATATGTGTATATATATGTATGTGTCTATTTGTGTGTGTATAGCTTTGGTCACTGAGTGCAAGGGAAAAAATAATAAAATATAGTCTATAAGTTATTAAACAGTAAAACATTAACATTTTAAGAAGTACAGGTACATTGAGCACTACTGGAGTGGTTGCGGGTAAACTACATTTTAAAGACTGTGTAACACAACAGGTAAGTAGTACTAACAGCAGCTAAAATGTATATGGATCATCTCTCGGTAGTAGATCCCTTTTCAAAGGCGCTACACGACGGCTGTGGTATAGAAATTACATTTTCTATGTGAACGTTCAAATTTCTGCCTCTGGTAATGTGCCTTACCGGCATTACCAGCAATTAAAGAAAATTAGTTTTGTGTCCTCTGCAGTGTTAAGAGAGAAAGGCTTTGGTTAGGGATAAAAGGAAAAAAGGTGTAAAGAAAGGAAAGTTGATTTTTTCTTTTATATAGTGTAGAGAGATATTTTCGCTGACAATACGAGCGCCTTTTGGAGACAGTCGCGGTGGGTCTTGTGTAGACCGGTGAGACGTCCCAGCTATTAATCGGCTGTGATGGCACTGTCAGTCCTCCACTCCTGTGCGTGTCTTCATAATCCGAGCTGACGACCTCATAATCGTATACGTGCAAAATAAAGTGCAAAGCGCCTTAATATTATTTTGCCGCAGTGTAGAAAAGGCGTCCCGTGTTTGCACTTGTCTGGGCTATAGCTCAGGGGGAGGATCAAAAAAATTAAAAGTGCTCACTTTGACTTAAGGCAGAAGCGCAGTCAGCGTCTCAAAGGCCGGCACAGCTATGCGCGCGCGCCGGCTGCTCGACTTTTGCTGGGCAGGAGACCCCAGTTTTTGCAGACACGTTCACGATATCAAAAGTCTCAGCGCTCTTTGGAGGTCATTCATATATATATATATATATATATGGCAAAATACCCGCGCCTCGCAGCGGAGAAGTAGTGTGTTAAAGAAGTAATGAAAAAGAAAAGGAAACATTTTAATAATAACGTAACATGATTGACGTTGTCATGAGTGTTGCTGTCATATATATGCCTGCCTAAATAAGTCACCCTCGCTTCGCTCTTAATTTTTTACCGTTCATTTACTCATGGCTAGTGGCGGAAAAATTATAAAATGGAAGGAGGATTACACTGAGTATGGCTTTACCAAAACAATTATTGATGGCGAATTGATTATTCATAAAGCTTGAATTGGTGATCTGTTTTTCTGTGTTAAACTCATATTTTTTCATACTTCTTCTCAAACCAAGGTGGTGCGAGGGTAAAATAAATCGGGATGCGCTGATCAATGTAATCGGTGTACCAGGAAATCATGCATTGACAAAAGTTCCCCTTTGCTTGTAATGCAAAGTGTGATTAAAAGCATTATTTTTTAACGCGTTATGGAGCACATGCATCGAAGCTTCTCAGCTGTGCTTGTGCTAAGAAAAGGAAAGATTTTAAAAATAACATGATTGTCAATGTAACCTTTTGTAAGTAGTGCTTGGAGGATTCAGTGTGGAGAAACTCTAGAGACAGCGTGTGTATTAACTTGTGGATTTTTCTGTGAGTATTTGGTGGCAGTGTCACGAAGTTGCTTCGGAAGACGGCGTTAGCCGCAAAGCTCAGCTCAGAGCGAAATGAGGTAAATGGGAGGGGAGATGATGACGTGACTCCCCCACCCGCCTTAACTGTCAATCCCCCACAAACACAGTCTCTCGGAATTTGCATAAGCACACCCCTTCACCTGTAATTTTAACTTAGTTACAAAGTGATCAAAACTCTCGTTTATATCCTGCGTCCTCTCATTAAACTTGTATCCCGCATTACCCGTGGGCATGAGAAACGCCAGCGGCAGCCTGTCTATGAACTTAATTTAAAGTTTAGGTTTACACCTTGCTTTCTTTCCGAAGTAGCAGCACTCATGAATATGGTAGTATATGTCACTCGCTCGCTTCTTATTGTTTCGCTGCCTTCTCAATTATATAATGTATGTTTTCTTCAGCGCTTTTTGGAGGTCTTCCTGGTTTTCTACACACTGCATTGACAGTCAGTTCACGTGATTACATGTGAGGCGTGATGATGTCACACGAAACTCCGCCCCCACGGCTTTCGAGCTCAACTCCATTACAGTATATGCAGAAAAATAGCTTCCAGTTATGACCATTACGCGTAGAATTTCTTTTGTAAGTAAACTGTAAGGAATGAGCCTGCCAAATTTCAGCCTTCTACCTACACGGGAACTTGGAGAATTAGTGATGAGTCAGTGAGTGAGTCAGTCAGTCAGTGAGGGCTTTGCCTTTTATTAGTATAGATTTATGGTATAGCCCTTCGGAATCGTATTAGGGCCACAGTGAAGAAAAAAAAAAATATGGACACAGAAGAAAAAAAAAATATATATGTCAAGAATAAAGTTGACATTTCCACTTTATTCTCGCCGTTTATATCAAGATTAAAGTCAACATTTCCACTTAATTCTCATAGTTTATTTTATAATTAAAGTAGAATGTTGTAAACTAAACTTCATCCTAAAATCAATGTTTAATTTCACTAGATTTTCTCAAACTCCGTCATAAATTAAATGTAGCACATTAAATGCTTTGTGTTAAGTGTTCCCTGACCCAGTTGTTAATCACTACGCGCTTCTTAAACCGACTTCCTCTACACCAGTGAAAGGCAACCTTTTTCGAGTTACGGCGCACTAAGTCCAAAAATTTTCTTTTACGCCACACCTGAGGGACTGCCCATAAATTCATGACGTCATGACGACAAAATCTATGCACAATCGGCAATAAAAACAGTTAGTTTTACAACTTTGAAAGACATTTAATTAATAAAGGAATCAAAGGATAAATCTTAAATGTAATTAATGTGAACGTTGAGATTGTTTTTCAGCACATATGAGATTGATGCGAGGATCAATTTTCGAAAGACAGACGCGTATTTCCTTGTCGATCATTTGAAGTCTCTCACATTTCTTAGACTTCATTTCCGTAAGTGTTCCGTTATCTGTTTTTCCAGCATAAAATATATATTTTTTTTAAAACATTATCTTTTTAATCAACCAAAAGTTCAAAAACACTAGCAATTTTAAATATTTTACAAACATTTTCACGGCACCCCTAGAAAATTCCACGATGCACCAGTGCGCCGCACCAGTTGCCCGACAATGCTCTACACTAAGAGGAGGCAGACAGCGATCACCGCACATAACACATTCACTTCATGGTATTCCTGCTCTGTGAAAATTTAGAATGCTAAGATATATACTTGATATTTTCAGGATGAAATGCATTAAAGCAGGTATTAAACTTGCACGGTAGTGCTGGTACGAAAACTACATACACTAGCAGTGTCAATATAGCATAACAAAACCCCTCATCCTACATGACTTTGAAAGGAAACTGAAGCATGCCGAGTAAACCCACCAGAAAAACATGCAAATTCAAGGCATGTAACAGCTGAGACCCCATTGCTGCGAGGAAGCAGTGCAACCTCCATACCACCGTGCCCCCACATGATTAATACAGGCTTTAATGCATTTCACCATGAAAATTATATCAAGTATTTATCTTGGCATTCTAAATGTTCAGGGAGCATGAATATCAATTCATTTTATTCTGTGTGCTGCCTGCGCCTTCTCTAAGTGCAAGAGGAAGACAGTTTAAGAAGCACATAGCGATTAACATGGCTCGGGGAACACAACACAAAGCATTTAATGTGCTACATAATTTATGAAGGGGTTTGAGAAAATCTAGTAAATTAAATATTCATTTTAAGATGAAGTTTAGTTTACGATGTTCTACTTTAATGACAAATTACGAGAATAAAGTCAACATGTCGACTTTATTCTCGTCATAAGCGTCAAGATTAAAGTGGAAATGTTGGGAAAAAAGTCAATATGTCGTCAAACTATTACACAGTACTCATGTACATTACACAGTATTGAAAAAAAAAAAATAAAACAAGTACAACTTGGCTTGCAGTATTATCCAGTAGTATAGAAACAGTATTCACAGATTTGAACAAAATGGTCCACACATCCGACCTTTTCAAACCAAAGTATCTCCAGGCAACGGACGTGACTCCTTTTTTTCGGCAAATGTTCTTCTGTGTCATCATGTTCAACTTTATCGTCTCCTACAGCTTCAGTTTTGGAATGTTCTCTGTCCATTTTCACCATGCAATACCTCCACTACTGCATGTACTCCATTGCATACGTGTTTAGCGGTGTAACAGTGAAAAATGGCCCCCACGCAATACCTCCACTAATCCATGTACTCCATTGGATGCGTTTGTAGTGGTGTAGCAGTGAAGAAGGTGCCTCCTTAAACAATTTCGTGCTGCGCCACATTCCGAATGTTGTTTAGGTAATTTATACCGGAGTTGCGGTATAAGAAAAATCCATATCATAACAAAAATAAAAAATGGTTTTCGGTATGAAGCGGTATACCCTCTAGCACTACTTTAAGAGGTACAGTTATGTGACTTACAGAGGTTACTTAATTGTGTTAAGTTGGTCCGTGGTTTGATGTGCCTTATCCTCAGAATATCAAGGGACACATCCTTTCTGTGAGATCTTTTAATCTATACTAATAAAAGGCAAAGCCCTCACTGACTAACTGACTGACTCATCACTAATTCTCCAACTTTCCGTGTAGGTAGAAGGCTGAAATTTGGCAGGCTCATTCCTTACAGCTTACTTACAAAAGTTAGGCAGTTTTCATTTCAAAATTCTACGCGTAACGGTCATAACTGGAACCTACTTTCGTACATATATACGGCCATAGCCTGCAGCTCGGTCGGCGTGTGAGGCGGAGTTACTTCCCTCATCGTCATGCCTCCCATGTAATTGAGTGCCTACCCATATATGGCCGTCCGTCAGCAGCTATCCAATAGAAACGCTGCCGCAAAATATGCGCTTTTAAGTGCCGGGTCTGAGCTAACATTAAATAAAGCCGTGGGCATTGCAAGATCGCACGAGATAGCACAAGCACAGCTGAGAAGCTTTGATGCATATACTCCGAGCGGCTCATGTGAACTGACTTTGCAGCACTGGGAAAGGTAAACCCGTGCATGCAGTGTGGGATGTCTCAGATAAAGAGGAAGACGAGCTGTTTATTGATGCAGTAAGAAAGGAACAACCCTCTGAATCTGAACAAGCCTTTGTAGACATATCAATGGGAAAGCAAGGTGTAAAGCTTAAGTTTAAATTAAGTTCATAGACACGCTGCCGCTAAATATTCTTAGGCAAATCCACAACTTAATACCGGGAATGCCTGTTAAACATCTTAGATTCACGAGTACCGATTTGGGTAGTGAACACTTCGATGAATGAAACCTCTTATCTTTACAATGTTTTACAAACACGGAATATAACTTGAACACAACACATCCTCCAAATACGAACCTGATTGAAAGAAATAATGATAATCAAATCCTTGATGACAGCAACACTCATAACAATGACAAAACAATTATATTGACAATCATGTTACGTTATTTTTATTTTATTTTAGTTTCATTCATCGAAGTGTTCACTACCCAAATCGGTACTCGTGAATCTAAGATGTTTAACAGGCATTCCCAGTATTAAGGTGTGGATTTGCCTGCGAATATTTAGCGTTAGCGTGTCTATGAACTTAATTTAACCTTTCCTAGTGCTGCAAAGTCAGTTCACGTGAGCCGCTCGGAGTACATGCATCGAAGCTTCTTAGCTGTGCTTGTGCTATCTCGTGCGATCTCGTGATGTCCACGGCTTTATTTAATGCTAGCTCAGACCTGGCACTTAAAAGTTGTATCTCGTGAATATCGTATTCATCTTAGGCATGACAAACGCCAGCGGCAGCGTGTCTATGAACCTAATTTAAAGTTAAGCTTTACACCCTGCTTTCCTATTCGTTTGCATAAGCATAGTCCTTTACCAGCAATTTTAACTTAGTTACAAAGTGATCAAAACTGTCGTTTATACCCCGCGTCCTCTCATTAAACTTGTATCTCACAAATATCGTATTTGTCTTAGGCATGACAAACGCCAGCGTGTCTATGAACTTAATTTAAAGTTAAGCTTTACACCTTATAGCTGCACTTATGAATAAGCTTGTATGCATCACTCGCTTCATATTCTTTTGCTTCCTTCTCAATTGTGTAATGCGTTTTTTGTTCAGCGCTCCTTGGAGCACTACTTTGTTCTCTACGTGCTGCGTTCACAGTCAGTTCACATGAGCCGCTCTCTTGTGTGATCTTGCGATGTCCACGGCTTTATTTAATGTTAGCTAAGACCCGGCACTTAAAAGTTTCTCTCGCACTTTCGCTGAGTTTGTGCCAAACACTAGACCATCTCATCTTCGTTTGTATAAGCACAGTCCTTCACCCGCGAATATTTACCTTATATGGGCAGGCACTCAATTAAGTGGGAGGCGTGATGATGCGGGACGCAACTCCGCCTCACACGGTGACCGAGCTGCAGGCTATGGCCGTATATATGGCCGAAAGTAGGTTCCAGTTATGACCGTTACGCGACGAATTACGAAATGAAACCTCCTAACTTTTGCAAGTAAGGCGTAAGGAATGAGCCTGCCAAATTTCAGCCTTCCACCTACACGGGTAGTTAGAGAATTAGTGATGAGTGAGTGAGTGAGTCAGTCAGTCAGTGAGGGCTTTGCCTTTTATTAGTATAGATGCATCAAAAAAACTCATTATATTGTGTCTTATCTTGCTTAAACTGAGTAGAATGTAAGAACTAGTACTCCATACATGTGCGGGCTATATTTTTATGGTCAATAATTTGATCTCCACCTATGTTGGTAATTTGATTTTGCATTGCAAACTTCCTACTTGTGGATTTATTGAGCTAAAATCTTTATTGTTGCACAACACTGAATCAGAGTGAATTTGACTTTTTTGACCACGATCAACAGAAATACTTTTTAACATTAAGGTGAAAAGAGATCTCTTCAAAGTGGTGTAAAATAAAGTACAAATATAAAACTCAGAATTTACTGCATATGTATTCATTCTCTTTAACATGATATATTTGAGGGTCCACCAGGACATGAAAGCTACAGTGTCTGAGACTGGGGAGACTGTGCATACAGCAAAAGTTGTCTGTGTGTGCTTCACTAGTTGCATCTTTATGGGTAAGTGGCAACAAGAAAGCCAGTGTTTAAGAAAAAAAATCTAGTAAAGGCAAGACAATGACCCCAAGCATAAAGCTAAACAGGAATATCTTTAAGACAACATTGGTAATTTCACTTGAGAATTTGTGCCTGGACATGAAAAGGCTATTCACTCATGTCCCCGTGCAGCTTGGCAGAGTTGGAGCAGTTCTCATAGAGGAATGGTGAAAAAGTACATAGTCCAAATTGTGCAAAGCTGACAGAGACATATCCACATAGACTCAAGGCTATAATTGCTGTCAACGATATGTCTAATAAATATGAAGTTAAAAGGATCGAAAACGTATGCAATCAATTATGCTGTGTTTTATATTTGTAATTTTGATCATTTTGAAGAAATCTGTTTTGAATTTAACATTAAAGAGTCTTTTTTGTTGATCAATGTGAAAACAGCCAAATTAAATGTTGATCAATGTCAAAACAGCCAGTGTTGTATAACAAAAATGTGAAAATGTCCAAGAGATGAATACTTTTTATGGGCATTGGGTCTGCATGCTGCGGTGGGTTGGCACCCTGCCCGGGATTGGATTCCTGCCTTGTGCCCTGTGTTGGCTGGGACTGGCTCCAGCAGACCCCCGTGACCCTGTGTTCGGACTCAGCGGGTTGGAAAATGAATGGATGGATGGATCTGCATGTGATTTTCTAACGTTTGGTGTTTGATGATACAGTAATCCCTCCTCGATCGCGGGGGGTTGCGTTCCAGACCCCCCCGCGATAGGTGAAAATCCACGAAGTAGAAACCATATGTTTGTATGGTTATTTTTATATATTTTAAGCCCTTACAAAACTCTCCCACACTGTTTATAAATATTCCCCGCAGAGTTATACAGCATAATCCCTTTGTATTCTCTTAGATATTAGGTAAGATTCATTGAAATTATGTATATAAACACACTGTTTATATACAGTAAAACCTAAATATTATTTTAAAGATATTGAGTGTCTCCGATATCACATATGTTACAGCCATTACGATAGACAGGCCATCAGTAATAAATACGTACAATGCAAGAAAAATAGTATACAGTAAATGTGTGTACAGTGACACTAAACGTACGTACATGTACTAAGCACTGTAAGAAGAAAATTAATTATGGTTATTCACCAATAATGACACGATGACTTGTCCGATAACAATGAGTTTAATTTTACTGCACAACAAAGGAGAGCGTTACAGCCCTTGTAAAGGAGCCACTTCAGGCGATTGTGTAGCACTGCCGTTGTTCTTCTTCTGGCAGTCTTCAATCCAAATCCCTAAAGCAGACTCCATCCAGACTACTGCCTTATTACATCCACTTACAACTCGTTTTGCACTCTGGTTAAAAGGACACTGCAGCCTTAGATCTTATATTCCTTTCCAACTTTTTAAATAAAAAGAATCGTAGCCTTCAACAAATGCAAAACGTTTACCTTTTTGGCAATCGTTAACATCTTCTTCTTGCGCTTGGGCACGGATCCTGAAGCAGTAGCAGATTGTTTTGGAGCCATAATGAAAGGCTTGACTATGCACAAAGATAAACACAAAAGAGCACAACTCTTTACACAGCGAAACATGTTGATGCTGAATGAGCGAGACGAGACTTCCTGGTTAACACTGCATTCAGCACGCAGGAACTCAACTGCGTGCTCTGATTGGTTAGCTTCTCAGCCATCCGCCAATAGCGTCCCTTGTATGAAATCAACTGGGCAAACCAACTGAGGAAGCATGTACAGGAAGTAAAAAGACACATTGTCTGCAGAACCCGCGAAGCAGCGAAAAATCTGAGTTATATATTTAGTTATGGTTTCATATAAAATCCGCGATAGAGTGAAGCCGCGAAAGTCGAAGCGCGATATAGCGAGGGATTACTGTATATCAATATTTACTTAAATTGTAAGTACACCAATTTTCTCTATAAATAGCGGTAATGCACCTATGAATTTTTCTTTACATTAATCTAAATGTTTTTGTAATGAAAGAATGAATGAATAAAATATTGTGGGAAAAATACATAGTGGAAAAGCATCTTAAGGTGATGTATTAGCATGCATGTGAAAGATTTTTTTCTACCAGTTCTCTCTATTTAATCTTGTAATTGGAAAAAATTTCAAATATTAGAAGTTGCTCTGAAGCCAACAGAAGTTACGATAAAAATAATTTGTAGAAGGAGCCAGATTCATTTTTTGTAATGGATGATGGCATATGTTGAGTAGAATTTAACGGTACTTAGCACACGTGACAATACTACTAGTATTAGCAGCTGAGACTAATGCATTTTCAAAATATGCCTTGATTTCCCTGTTATAAAGAAATAATTATTTTTCCTGTTTCCTGTTACTTTGAGGCTAGGCAACTGTGCCGGCAATCCCATAAATGGTAGAAGTGATGCTACTCCGCTTAACCTGAAATTGCTCTGTCCTGGGTATGATGTTAACCTGCATCCAGCCCTGCAAGCAGGTCCTACAACTTGCAGGGAAAGCTCGGGGGATAGTGGCAGGACTGGCACTCCAGCCACTGTTTAAAAAAAAAAAAACCTCACAATGTTCCATTCCGTTCAAACTAGTATGGTGCTGAGATTTCACTTGTTGTACAGCTGCACTCGGATCCTAATTTGGGATCACGTGGTAGGTACGGCAATGCACTGCATCAGTGCATTTTCCTTGTGTTAAAAAAAAATTTCACAGACAGTTTTTTCACGTTTTAGATCATTTATACATTTGTTTTCATAAAACATAGGTGGGTAAACGAAAGGCTGTACACAAAATGTTCTCTTTAATTTCTGTTAAAGTCAGTTTTAAGCTGTGTGTTAACAGGTAAATAAAGGGCTCCTTGTGCAATAAAATAATCAGTAGTTTAAACAATGTAACTATGACCTATGCCCCCCACCCAATTATGCATTAAAAATTATAGAATTTTTTTTTCTTTTTGGGAGTGTGCAGAGGTTGCTTCATAAGACATTTACTTAATGTACTGAACCCTGCACTTTGACTAGAGGCTGAGCAAGTAAAAATTATATTTGAGTAACATAGACAAGTTTTATGAACATCATATTAGTGTTCATGGAAATTATGTTGAAACTTGTTTGGTTATGACGGTATTCTCTCTTGAACCTCATCATGCCCACTTTTTCTTGACAAATACTAATGAAAAATAAACATAATTAACACAAATATAAAACATTTTTTTCAAATAATTTCAATGCACAGTGCTTAGAAAGTGAAATTAAGCCTAATGCACACATTCAGATTTAGTATTATCAAGTTTCCTTAAACAAAGTAACATGGTGGGGTGCAGACAATAAATGGACATCTCTATATCTCTGTTCCTCAGTACAGTTCATACAATATACAAAGCAATGATGTATTCACTCCGGAAATAATGGTGCAGCACAGAAGGCAAGTGTGAGATAGAAAGGAAGTACATGCTATACTACAAACTTGTGAGGAGTGGTAGTGATGGCTTTTTTCAAATCAATGATTATAAATGCTCTAATAAAGAAGGGTTCAAGAACAACTGCACTTCAGTGTTATAAAAAATATTCCCCTGTAATGGAGGAAGACAGTTCCACTTACAAATTAGTAATGACTGACAGTAAATGAAGAGAAAAAGAGATGCATTCTAAATAAAACTGCACAAAAAGTGTAACTAAAATGCCCTAGAAAATAATAAAAAAGTTATTTGGAACTATGTGATTAACATTAATAGGCAATAATTTGTAAATAGTGCAACACAAAATCTGATATGTCAAAACTTGGTACATTAATTCATTTCAGTTTTTTGACTTCAGTATGTAGTCAGCTTTAAGTCACAAAATGTGTGCTCCATGGCAAGGGACACATGCCAAAAACTATAAAACAGTATACATAATCAAATATATCAAAAAAATAATCTTTATTTCATATACTTATTGTTCAAAAGTGAACATCAGTCCAAAGTGATTTTTAAGCATATGCATATTACATATTAACAATTGTATCTCCTTTTTTGAAGCCCAACTACAACAAGGGTAGGTTAAATGTTGTGCTCAAAGTCGCACAGTGAACCAGAGATAGAAACTGAACCAGTAACCTTAGAAGTTACATTTTAATGCCAACAGGCCAGCCTAAAACAAAGGCATAACAGCACAACCTTATAACACAATGCAAAAATCAAAAAGCTGTGTGACACACAGTGCATTACTCATCAACTTTTCATTCATTATAAGCTCAAACTATATTTTATTAAAAGTTTGATTGTACTGTACATTCTCCCAGGAATTTGCAAAAGCAAGGCATGCTAATTATTCTGTTTAGTTTTCTTTATCCTTTTATACTGCATCTTTCCATACACACCTTAAAACATAACATAATGTGTATTAAAGTTCATAATTGTAACAGGTGTTTTTACTTAGGTTACTCTTACAATATAGGCTTTTTTCAAAAGCAGGAGTAAGGACTATATCAAGTAAGATGATTTATGTTTTCTATTAAAAACAAATAATAATAATCTTTCTTTTACTATGTTCTTGTTTATCTTTGCACCAGACAGTGGAAAACATGTTGCACGTTGGTTGGAATTTCAAGAAAGATTTTCACAGTACTGTGTAAAGTGACAAATCTACTACTTAATACTATTACAGTACAAAAATCTGTTTGGCACAGGATATGTGAAATGTACATCATTTATTGCAAGCCATGGATGCACCAGTGGTTTATTTTCTCCAGAAATATTGTTAACTGGCCATACTTCAATTATATTACAGGAAATTTATACTGTCGTTATTTAGATTAATCATTGAGACTCGCTTGTTTTACTGTGTATTCAACTAGGAATTGTGCATTTAGGTATGTAAATGTATCTTTTAGCAACTTTCACATATTTACTATACTTTGATAATAGTAAGTGCTCTGTGCTTCTTCTCAATGAAATGTACTGCATAAGACCAAACTGAACTGAATCTTGGCAACACACTGCACAAACCAAAAACCATGGATGTTTCTTTTCTGCACAATGATAAATATGCCGAATTAGCCTTACAAAAAAAAAATGGTGCTTTTCTTTCAGATTGTAAAATAATTCAGTGTAGACATGCACCCTGTAGTCTCAAGTGCTTTTTACTGTTTGCTGGGTAGTGATATACTTTCAAGATGAAGTACACTCTGTACAGAAATCACTTTAAAGAAACAAACTTCATGACAGAAAGATAATGCTACATGCTCCTTTTGTATCGCCCCGTGTTTATAATGCACTATTGTACACAAAGCAGTGTCTAAACTTCAACACTGTCTTCTTCATTGCCTTCATCAGTTCTAAATATGCACCTTGCAGCTTCAAGAGAACTAATCCAAGCAGCAAATTCTGTCAGCTCAAACACTTCTTTTAAATGGTTTCACAAGGTAAACACACTTTTTTTAATGTGTAGAATCAATAACAAGTGCAAAAGCAAGTGGCATGCCTTTCAGCATAGGCTATTAAAGGTGAACATGAGGGGGTATCAATATGAAAGGAAGCTCTAATCATAGTAGAGGAAATATGAGTCACTTCAACACCATGCAGTGTTTCTGAAGAATTCTAAAAGTGATTTTTTTATTTTAATTCACCAAAAAAAAAAAACACTCAGAAATTAAATGAGTATCTGAAGGACATGGAATCCAAGAGGGAAACATAACTGTAACATCTGACTCTGAGACAGACAGTAGCATGTTCCCTGAAAAGCATTATGATGCATGTAAAATACAGAAGGTCTAGGGGAAGAAGCAAGATGCATCATACTTAGCATCTTTTGTCATGAGCACTGCCTCAAACAAAGTTGTTGCCATAAAAGGCACTCGACTTGAAACATAAAGGCAGCATCTTCTCACCTATGCTTTTTACATAAGGAAATGCTCAAATACACAATGAATTAAGCAGTTTCATCTAGCAAAGAGGAGAGCCAGAGAACAGTTAATTTTGTTTTTTCAAAGGAAGGGCCACTTTTGGATTCAAACTGGGATACTGTGAATCATAACAGCCTTTCCTTCATAAGACATGTACAGGGGAGATGAGGATAGAGGCCTAAGTGGGGTTGCATAGATAGACAAAATGCTCACAGAGTGGAGACTATTAAATTAGCTGTAAAAGAGCACTGGTTTTAATAACCTGTTTATCAATTTTATTGCTTTAGTTAAATGATAAAAAAGTGCAAGGTTTAGTAAACTGAGCATATTTAAACAAGATCTGGCACAGAAGCCTCACTACAGCGTATGAATACATTTAAAAAAAAAAAAAAAACAGTTAAGATAGTTAATCTGGACGGCAAGTCCCTGTGACCCAAAGATCTATTTCTAGCTAAATTTAAAACATTTATAAAAAATACCAGACACATAACAAATACAGTATTTCTGGCACTTTAGTTAATATTCAAATATATCCTATAATTGTGCCAGTTCAATACATTTACTTTGAGGACACAACTGTTCTTCATCTTTTGTATATTATGGAATCTGTCCAGAATCTAAATGAATGACTAAAAACTGTGCTAACATGATGAAGGAAACCATTCTAAAATGTGGCACAGGAATAATGGAGACAATGTCACTTTTGTCAGTTTTTGCAAACTTGTGATTTTTACTTTTAAATATTCATAGCAGCCTATTATACATTTTGCAAGAGTAAAAAAGAAACACATTATACCCTCAGTCAATGATTTGCATTCTTTCTGCTCCTAAGTAATTATTAGTATACAGTACATCCCCCAAAATTTGCAGTGTTACATTCCTAGAGCACCCGCGAATTGTGAAAAACCGCAAATTTTGGATGTGGTTAAAAAAAAAAATGCCTATTTTCACAGTTTAAACCCTAAATATGCCCCCAAAACACTTTAATTTAATTTCAAACTCAGCTAAATACCTAAAAATAAAGAATGTAAAGGTAAACCTGCATACTGTACTGCTATGTCTCCCGCAGTGCTAGAATGTATAATACCGATGTTGCCACTATATGTACTGTAGTTCATGCAAGCGCGTTTTCATTGCCAGAAGCCTTAGACGATGCAGCTCATTTCGGCGGCATCTTGGGGTTTTAACTCTTAAACTGCAACATATTTGGGAGTTAATGCATCCCTGGATGCCAAATACTTTTTTGCTACACTTTAAGTAAACGTCACAATTAACAAAGAAAAAGTGACATTTTAATGGAACACTTCTTTTCATGCAAAGATCATCACAATTACTGCAACACTGATAATTTTACACACTGCTAATGAACTGTAAAAACAATTTAAAAAACTATTGGAACAATATGTACAAAGTGCAACTGACACCATGGATTAAACTCAGTAAATCACTGAGCCAACTGCACTTGAACTGGCTGCACGCAAGCACACAGAGGTAAGCGCTGATGCTTGCAGGCTAGTCTTGTGCAGCGGCTCAGTACAAGGGACAGTGAGGTTGCAGTACTGCAGGGTGTCACATTTGGGTCACAAAAACACAGGAGATTGTAGAGACAGGAACTTTATTCAAACACTTCAAACAAACATGTCTCTTTCAGAAGTAAAACGAGCTCAGTATGCAGTTAGTTATCGATTAAAGAGTAGAAAAACATCATAGGGGAGCATAACCCCCAACAGCAGCAGAGAATGGAGGAGGAAAGAGAAACAAAGCAATTAGCCAAAAAGGTCAGGTGCTGTTCAGGCTTTTAAGTAAATGGAAAACACAAGAACACTCAGCTGGAGATGTATCACAGTCAATCAGCAGCAAAGAGAAATGAATAACGCTGTAGCGGTCCAGTGCCATTAAGATTCACACCGTCGAGAAGACGGTGATTTATTTATTTTTATGGTGGAGATTCTAGAGACGCACCCAGCCTTGACCCGACCCACGCGTACTCACGAACAGAGACAAAAACAAAGCAAACCGGTAATCAAACAGCAAATAAAGAATTTAATGAAAACAAATGAAATAAGAAATCAACGATACCACCCCTGTTCCCCTTACGGCGATTACACATTAAACACAACAAAGCACAAACAAAACACACACAGTAAATCATGAAAAAGTTCATGAAAAACGGCAATGAATGAAATGTAATGATGAAAATAGATAGTCCAGAGATCTGCACATTGAATTGGAATGTAAAGATAGTCCTACCAGTAGTTCTTGAAATGGTGAAGACGGGTGAATGAGTTCAAGAGCGCTCCTTTCTTTGCAGGATGGCCATGAATCCACTTACAGTCCTCATGTACACAGGCAGACGGCAGACAATCCAGACACACAAAACGATCCAGGACAAAATGAATAAGTACAGATAACCCAACAGAAGGCAGACAGACAGGAACTTGAAACACAAATTACGAAAACTGTTTTTTTTGCTTTTGGTCACCGGCCCCCTTTTTAAAAGCCGTGCTGACATCCTTTGACCCCAACAACCCCAGCAGCCTCAGCAGAAGACCAATCAGAGCCACTGCAGGGACTGCTGGGAGTTACAGTTTCAAATTCTATTGGCTACTTTCACCATCACAAGCCGCGTTTTCTGCTACAGTTGCTTCCTGTTCTCTCTACAGTGCAGCATTGCCACAATAAAAGCCATACAAATTGTGGAGGATATTTGCGGTTTCCGCTAACAATTATTAGATAGGTTCTAAGGAAAAATCCGAGAATGACTGGGGCTGTGAACTCTGAACCGCGACTTCGCGGGGGTCTACTGTATAAACAAATGACTGATGACTAAAGACATTAAAGTAGATGTACTGAATAAACCTGCACATGGACTCTATGATTAAATGTAAAAAGACAGAGACAATAAACTAATAGCTAAAGATCTAAAAGTGTAATGTACAATTTTTAATGCCACAAAAATGAAAACATAAAAAGTACTTAACATATGGAGTGAAGCTATGGCAAATCATGGTTGACAGGCACACAAATCTTAGTATTATTTATAACTTCTAGGTAAGACCCAAGATTATTGAATTTTTATCAAAGCAAAACAGGTGGAGTTCTCACTTTGCCTATGTAATTGTTTTCTTATAGAAGATATCTTTTTCATCATATGGAGATGTGCACATAGTCCTTTTTCCAGTAGAAGAGATCCAAAATAATCATATATACACAAACACACAAACACACACACACACACACATAGATGCAGCCATTCAAAGTGAGTAAAGAATACTCTGTTATTCAAGGCTCTAAAGACAGTACTTAAAACATTTGACTCTGACTCCAACTCCTCAGTTTCTGGTACCACCAACTCCAGCTCCTCTATTTGTAATTAAACTGATATGCTCATTGTGATGATTAAAAGCACACAACATAGAAGAAACAAAGCATTACATCACTGCCAATGTGAATTACTTTTTAGAACCCCAATCTGTTAAAGTTCAGATTTAAAGGCCGTAGCAATGTTGTTGTGGCTTACAAACATTGTGACATATAAGACTAAACTTACAAAATTTAAAACAATAAAAAAAAAACATTTTTTATCAAAAGTCTAGAATAAAAAGAATAATTGAATTGAATACATATGTGAATTTTTTTTATTTTAATACATTATAATTTATATTTAGTCAGAGTCAGTACATTTTTACCAACTCTGACTCCAGTAATCCAATAAACTGATTCTAACTTTGACTTCAAAGCCCTATCGTTATTTATGGTGTGCTGCCTGGGATGCACTGCATGCATTTCAGAAATATTCAGTAATGTGACTGCAGTAGCTTGAAAAACCCTCAGGTGCAGCAATGAAAGGATGAAATGGCGTATACCAGTAATGACCCACATTCAAATTCCAGTCAACATTCACTTAATCTTTTTTCTTTTAAATTAAGTTGAACACTGCTTAAATTTCTAATGGTTTTAAACTATTATGTAGTGTTTGGGCATAATGTGCAATTTACAGACTTGCATCCTAACATTCAATATAAAATTCAATATAAATTTCGTTTGTAGAAAATAAAAGCAGTAACACATTTTGTTTATTGTGCCTTTCAAGCCATAAAATAGATAACTGTAGATTGTAGCAATACTGTAGGTATATATTCTATGACACAATCAAATTCCATTCTCTTCATAAACATTTTACGTATCACTGCCTTTAACCAGTGACGGTTTTAAAAGTTTATAAGTGTATCAATAAGAATAATCAGCTTAAAAAATACTACTATTACTTGTAAGCACAGTTGAAGTCAGGAGTTCAGTATACTAACAAACTATCTGATATATTATTAAAGACAGTAAATATTATTTGACATAATTGTTTAAGACATCTACTCTGTGCAGGGCAAAAGTCATTTTTTCCAACATCTAAAAGACACAGTTGTGACTGAGCTTCAATTTCCTTGCTAAACTCTCGAGATGTTGCTGCAGCATATCTACGTATTTTTCCTTCCTCATGATGCCATCTATTTTGTGAAGTGCACTAGTGCCTCCTGCAGCAAAGCACCCCTACAACATGATGCTCCTAACCCCATGCTTGATGGTTGGAATGGTGTTCTTTGGCTTACAAGCCTCACCCTTTTTCCTCCAAACATAGATGGTTATTATGGCCAAAAAGGTCAATCTTGGATTCATCAGACCAGAGGAAATTTTTCCAGAAGGCAAAAATCTTAGTCCACATGTGCCATTGCAAACTGCAGCCTGCCTTTTTTCTTTGCTGAGCAGCCTTTCAGGTTATGTCGATATAGAATTTGTTTTACTGTGGATATAGATACTTCTCTACCAGTTTTCCTCCAGCATCTTCACAAGGTCCTTTGCTGTTGTGCTGGGATTGATGTGTACTTTTCTTCTCTTGGATACAGAATATGTCTCCTCCCTTTGTGATATGAAGGCTGTATGTTCCTATGGTGTTTATACTATACATCTTTTGTCAGAAGTATAATTTTTAAAGACATCCCAGGACTAGACTTAATTGAAGTAAAAGTCAATGACTTTGTAGATTTCAAGCACTAGCACGAACCCTGACTCATGGTAAGTAGATGTCTATAAATGGAGCATTTATAGCAGCTTTGACTGGGACAGCTAAAAAAACCCTGAATAATTATAAAGTACAATACAGTTCACACAAAAAAATACATTTCCAATATGTTGAGCCTTGCAAAAGGGATTTCATATATTTAATTTGCGGCAAACTCTCTTCTATGAATGCACTCTATACAGAATACCCAGTTTATATAGTATGTCCTCTTCCAACACCCTGTGTAATCAATAACTGCATTATTTATATAGACAATGTTATGCAAAGCAAATACAAATGAATTTCACATGTGCAACACTAAAAAAAATTGTCAAGGCTATATATGTAAGGGGCTTTAAATGCAGTGTAGTATTGTTCACATGTGCCAGAATGAGCTCAATGTGACTATCTGCTGTTAAAAATGGTGTTCCACCCAAAATACAAAGCAGTTTAGAAATCATTGGTGAAGTGAACTGATGGAGACATACAATTTGTACACAGCAGTACATGCATCAAGTAAAGGCTCTAACTGTCATTTGCCACGTAATAGAACAAGAGTGCTCAGAAAACTAATGGAATTTGTAAGCTCTAATTTAGGTTTTTACCAGATACCTTTAAAATCATTCTTTCCAAAGAATTCTAACTCCCACTTAAAAACAGAAAAAGTAGAACTATATGCATTGTCAAGAAACATATAGGTAGACAAAAACTCTACCTATAAACAAATGCAGGACAAATTTCATACAAATTTAAATAAGGATGAAAAAGAATTTTTGGTCTCATGATTTTGAATTAATGTATTTGATTCAATGAGGCACACAGATCAAGCATCCTGAGTTTGGATAATGGATAATGTCTGTGAAGAATTCAGGCATCTGCCTGTGTCTGGACAGACCTTTCTTCAGATACACTAGTTTTCCTCCTACATCCATGAAGACAAGTGTGTTTGGTTATTTGGCAATTACAGAATTGACTCCATGAGAGTAAAGCTATGTGCATGAGAGGTCCTATGATGTACTAGAACACTGCCAAGGACTGTTTGTTGTCTTGCATCCAGTGCTACCAAGTTTGTCTCTGCCCAAATAAGACAAAGAAAGCTTGAAAATGTTGTGTTATCTTTGTAGTAATTCACATTTATAAAATTAAGATTTATTGCAGATAAACAATGCATTTCAACATTAATAATATAGTGGTTACTAGTAAGTAAAATATTCCCTATTACATCTAACAGAATTAGTAACAAAACAGTTCATAATTCAAATTATAAATGTGACAAACATCTGATGTTTTCATTTTCCAAATCGGTTCCTCACTTTGAACATTTGTGCCAACTTACAAGGTTACTTTGTGAAATCAAATTTGTCACTTTAAGATTTTTTTTTTGAAATTTTATTAATTTTATTGCAATCATTCCATACAAATCAATCAATTTTTACAAAAAGTAGGATTAAGAACAAGTCGACCCCCACCCCTGAGAGACAGAGCAAGGCCAGCGGAGTAAAACTTAAGGCTTGTAAACATACCTAAATTGATGAGTTTGATAAGCCAATAGAGATGGATGGAGAAGAAAAAGAAATACAGAAATAATTACTTCCTCTTTGCTTTAAGAGCTTATTCCAAAATATTACTGATTAGACCCTGCCATGTTTTGAAAAAAATCTGTACAGATCCTCTGAATATTTAATTTTTTCCAATTTCAAATAGAACATCGGTTTCCCACTGACTTAAAAGAGGAGAATTAGGATTCTTCCAGTTTAGCAAAGATTATTAATATTTTAGAATTTCAATAACATAAGCTGTTTTGTTGCTTTCAAGCTACCGTACATAAGTGATAATTCGTTGCTATTGCACATGTCTATACACTAATTTACAATTAATCTGCACTGAAAGAGCAGTAATTACTCTTAATTGGTGGTGACATTTCATTAACTTCTACCCCAATATGTGTTATGTGCTCTCATTCGATTAGGTACATTTTAGTTATTATATTAGTAAACAATAGTTTGGTTTGAAAAAAGACAAAAAAAAACACTATGAATAACCTAAATTTACTGTTTTCTGGTTAATTTTCAGCAATGAATTATATTGCTTTAGTAGTTCTGCTAACTGTGCTTCTCTGTGATTATGTGCTGCCATTAACAAATGCTATATCACTTGAGAGATTGTCCTCATGTTTCCAAGAATTATGAGCTGAGCCACACACTTTTTATCAATGTAGAAGTTTTAAAACATTAATTAAATAAATATAATTTTGGAATTAAAAAATGGAGCAGCTCATTTACTCACTGTTATAGATGATGTGTGCAAGAGAGGTGTTGCATTTGAGGCTGAATCCTGTATCTCACCAGGTGCAGCTTTAATAAGCAGCAGCTCCCAGTGATGCTGACCTGGATAAACCAGTTAGATAATGGATGGAGGTTTGGATGGACAACATTCGGAGGACAAATACAAAGCCCTCATAAATGTATTGATTACATTACTAAAATCTATACACAATTTTTTTTTAATAGACTTCAATGTTGCTCCTGATGCTCAAGAATGTTTTTGGCATAATTAGCTGGGCATCCTGAAATATTTCTGCTCAAAACGCATACTGGTTTGGGTGTAATAAAGATGCAACTCCTGGGAAAAGGTGTTTAAATGCCATCCTATAAAAGCATTTCACTTGTACTACATTTGGTGTAAAAAGCTATACAAGATACAGTCAAAAAGCTCCTCCTTGGGTTAGTCAGTAATTGTTTAAAATTTTAGCCGGACTTTTTTGTATAATTGATAAAACATTACTCTTCTTTATTAGATACATGTTGCTAGACAGGTTTGTCTTCAGAACTGCCATAATTCATCATGGCATAGATTCAACAAGGTAATGGAAGCATTCCTCAGGGATTTTGCTCAATATTGACATGATAGCTGCAGATTTGCTAGCTGTACGTCCATGATGCCAATCGCCCGTTCCACCACATCCCAAAGGAGCTCTAATGGATTGAGACCTGGTGACTGTGGACTTCATTTGAGTACAGTGAACTCACTGCAGTGTTCAAGAAACTAATGTGAGATGATTTAAGCTTTGTAACTTGACACTCTAACTGCTGAAAGTAGCCTCCAGAAGATGGGTACACTGCGGTCATAAAGGGATCCCTTTATATAGTTTCTATTGACTCTTGAAAAGCTGACCTGCAAGCATGTACCAACCAGTTATCCAAGAATGACTACTTGTAGAATAATAATAAGAAAAAAAACATTTCCTGATCACTTTTTTTCTCTGAAGTCTGTGCTGAATTAACAATATTGCTGAACAACAGTGTGTCTCAGAATATATCCTGTTATTTAATAATAATAATAATTCTTTGCATTTATATAGCACTTTTCTCACTACTCAAAGCGCTCAGCAATTGCAGGTTAAGGGCCTTGCTCAAGGGCCCAACAGAGCAGAGTCCCTTTTGGCATTTACGGGATTCGAACCGGCAACCTTCCGATTGCCACTGCAGATCCCTAGCCTCAGAGCCACCACTCCACCTAACCGCACTGAAATATGTAAATCTTTGTGGTATGGGAGAGAAACCAGGGAAAACCTCAAAATGAAGAATGTGCCAAATCAATAATATCACTTGGATCAATGAATGTATTTATATCCACTTCAATAAACCAATAGATCACAGAAACCTGGTTTCAAAAATGCCATATATACTTACAGTATATTCTAGTTAGTTACAAAAACCAGGATACTGGACTCTGAGAAACTGGGTTATCTCAAGTAGATTCCTCTGTGAGATACCTAGTTGTGTGATCTTGTAAACTATTAACCGGGATGCAGTTAAGGATTTCGAAATCTGCACATGTCCCTTGCTTTTAAACGTCACATGTGTTTGCTTCGTACACACATTGAGCAGTCATGGGTAGAATATGGTAGTGGCTTGATTGATCACAATATTCCTTCTGCTGATTGAAATAATCTGTCTCAATATTTCAGAAACTGCTAAATTTATATTGATGAGCTGAACATACAGGGTTAAGCTCTGCAGCACAATATCAGGAGACACAGGCTCCATGTTTGTTTTTGAATCACGGTGAAAGTGCTAATATTATGATTGGAAAGATAAGTAAACATCAATTTTGAAGAAACCAGTTTCTTGTTAAACTAGGTGTGGGAAGTATGGTTAAAAATCCATATCATGGCATAACTGTGCACATGGGCATGCCTCTAATCTGTTGAAACGCATTAATGCTCTGCTTCTCAAACAGCTTCAGAATTCACCTCTCCTTAATATATAAAAGTACAGCTTCCTTCCCTCTCTTCCACTCACTCAAGCTGCCTTTGGCAAGAAACCACAGCACAAGACAAGGCTCTTTTCTGTCCTATTTTAATGTTTGCTTTAACTGAATAATCAGTTTAAACCTATAGCCCTGTGGACAATTTTCTTAAAGGAGGTTGGGTTACTTATCACACACAGGTCAGACACAAGTCCACAAAAAGACATTACCTTTAAGACACTAATAAACTGGCGTAAAATCACATTTGCCTGTGTTCTTTTGCATGGAAAGATTTAGACATTTTGTTTTTCAAGTTTAAATGTGACTGAGTTTTCCACTAATTTTTAGCATTTTAGTCCATACAGAAAGAACAATTTCATCAAGTGTAACAGATCAACTGATATATTATCCACTCCAACTTAAAACATGATTATACAGGATTGTACATAAAGCCAATAACTAATGACATTCAGTTGATTCACCAATGATATCTAAATTGCTATTCTGGACACATTATATCTAAGACTGTATATAGTAACACAATGTTAGGGATTGAAGGTCAAATTATCATTCAAGGTACAGATGGATATAGATAACCATTTAGTAGAAAACATTATAGTTGACTATCTGAAAGAACATTTCTTTATGTGCATGTTGAATATTGAACATATCTTTATGTGCATGTTGAAGATCGTGAAAGAAATTAATAAAAAATAAATTCTCTCTCACTTCCCTGTTAAAATGTCCTTTCTTTAAAAAATAGATGTACAAAAACAGCAACATTCATTGTAGTAATACATTTTAAGGTGTTTCTGAACAGATGACCTTTTATAACAGCACTGAAAAACACACCTTGCGCACAAAAATGTATCCAATGAATAACTTTATGAATGTGAAAAAAATAACTGCTGCAGGTGTATACTACTTTCTACTGAGCCAAAATATTAACTCTTAGTATTTGTTGCCCAGTAAAAAAACAACGCTTGACTGGCCAGAGTTCCACTGTCTATGCCCATATATACTGTGTATGATGGCATATTATTGAGGCCTCATTGACGTTTGGTAGAGCATATGATTTCACTGTATTCTCAATGGCTTTAAAAATATGTGCTTTAACTGTGTGTGAACCAAAAAAAAATTCCCTCAAATTTACATGTTAGATGTGAGAAAATTGCAAACACTTTGTCTGTTTCATCCTGTGAGACTGATCAGCAAAACACACGGCTCTTCACCAGAAAACAAAATGTTTCTGACAAGGCAAATTCTGCAAAAAAAAAAAAAAAAAAAAAGATGTTCCTGTTAAAGTGATCCCTACAAAACAGCTGTAGGGTCTTTCAGTGTAGGTCCATATGTCCTGTATTCTCATGATGTGGGGACTTTTAGAACCCTTACCTCTGTTAAGAGTTATGACTGGAGATAAGGTGTCATATTTCTGAATGTCTACTTTCTCAAGATAAATAAAACATTTATAAGATGCAATTTTAACTGGACTTGCCTTTGCTTTCTTTTAAAGATTTGATCGGTTTCTCTCCTTAAGGATGTCATAGGTTGTGCTGGAAAAAAGTTGCAGACAATCCCTGAGGCTTTATCTAAGAAGAAGAATGTCTCAAAATTTTAGTAAGCCTGAAATACAGCGTGTGACTGCAGGCATAACATGGGCCATGTCCAAAGTGTACGATGCACCACAAAACTCTGTCATCAACAAGCTCAAGTGAACTTTGCTAGAAAACACCACAGAGTGACTCTTAATTCATCCAGAATTCTTGTGCTTTTTTCTTAAGGCAGCAGGACACAACATTTATTAGGTTTGTAGGCTAACAAAAGGTAAGTGACTAAAGACGGCATCAAATTTAGCACAGCAGAAACTATTGACGGGCCAGGTGAACAGCACCACTGGTGCAGAAGCACAGTCCCCTGGACAGGAAGAAAGACGCCACCTCACTTGACATGAAAATTGAGGTTCCAAATAAAAGCAGAAAGTTGGGTAAAGCTCAAGGAATATAAGAGCACTATAAAGCTGCTTGAAGGCAGGTTCCATTAGCTATGGCTGTGAGCTTCAGTGTTACTCACAGTCAAAAGTAAATATATGTAGAAGAAGAAGTCTCAACCTTGGATCCATAACAATCAAGAATCAGTGTAATCTCTTTAAACTTAACAGGTCTACCACCAGCTATTACACTGAAATATACATTTGCAACTATGGAGTTGGAAAGGGAATCAATGCCTCCAACCCCCCCATGGTTGGCAACTTTAAATTTTGCTTTTCCCGGACAACACTTCTTGAGCGCAGGTATTTTTTTGCTGACATTCTTAAAGCAACATATACAAAAGATTTTACACTCATTCTACTCTGCTACCATGTTCTCTACCTTTATCAATACCACCATATTTCACACTACAAGCATAACTCTGTACATCCCTAACACCACCTCAAACAATTGAAAAAGTCTTTTTGCACTGCTTTATTTAACTGTTCATATCCACTGCATAAATTTTAGCTCTTTAGTCCAAGTGGTTTACAAACAGCAATGCCATACTTTCAGTGTTTGATTGTCTTTACCTTTATTCACTGTGTCTCACTACAATCTCATAAACCAGTTTGCTACAATATAAGCAGTAACCACAAATACATCTTGTCCGTGTGTGGATTGTTCTTATATTTAATTGATAAACACATACCGGACAAATGACCAACTGCATCCCTGCATTATAGAGAGACTGATTTGGAGTGCTGCTGTCCATAACAGAATTTTTTATGGGCAATCAAATGTATTTACAAAATTACAAAAAGGCTTACATATTTTTGTGAACTATCATTAAGTTTACAGAAAGTATAAAAAAAAAAAAAAAAAACTACTCCCATTCACAACCACCAAAGTGGTTTACATTTACACGTGCATCTGCTCATTTTAAAGACTGATGGCCCCCAATATCCACACACTTCAAAATTCTTTACTTATACATTTGCATTTACTCACTCAACAGCAGGACTACATATAACTGATTTAAAAAAAAGAAAAAAGAAATACTTCAGTGAATGACATATAAAAATAATACACACTGAATAATCATAATGCAAACTAAAATTTAACATTCCTACTATTACCCGTTTCAGTTCAGAAGAATACTGTTTGCTGAACAATTGCATTTACAATGAAAATCTATAAAAGACAAGACACTATTTAAAAGCAAACATTAATCTAATGCAAGAATTCTTTACTCATACACAATTGTATATACCATGTTAAGGATTAAGCACCTCCTGTGACCTAATATTACTTGACTGACGACTCCATCCAAGGTAATTAACAACGTTTGAAACCATTTGGTTACATTTCTATTGTTTTCATAATTTGACCACAGGCATGGAGGTGACATACTCAGGTATGCTCCGAAAATGCTTTTTTAAGGCTGATACCGATCACCAATTTCATGTTAAATGATCAACCGATTCAGATTCTTTTTTCTTTATCCCTTTAAAAAACTTTTACCACTCTCCTGTATAACCATACAAACAAAAGTTATGTCCTATATTAAAGAGTATTTTTATAATTAAACTATAGCCTACAGATGTTAACTGTTCATTTTTAATAACAAAATGAAATTCTGTATGCTTATTGTTGTTGTTCTTCTTTCGGCTGCTCCAGTTAGGGGTTGCCACAGTGGATCATCTTCTTCCATATGTTTCTGCCCTCTGCATCTTGTTCTGTCACACCCATCACCTGCATGTCCTCTCTAACCACATCCATAAACCTTCGCTTAGGCCTTCCTCTTTTCCTCTTCTCTGGCAGCTCTATCCTTAGCACCCTTCTCCCAATATACCCAGCAACTATCCTCTGCACATGTCCAAACCAAAGCAATCTCACCTCTCTGACTTTGTCTTCCAACCGTCCAACTTGAGCTGACCCTCTAATGCACTAATTTCTAATGCTATCCATCCTCGTCACGCCCAATGCAAATCTCTGCCGCCTCCAGCTCTGTCTCCTGCTTTCTGGTCAGTGCCACCATCTCAAACCCATATAACATAGCTGGTTTCACTACCGTCCTGTAGACCTTCCCTTTCACTCTTGTTGATACCCGTCTGTCACAAATTACTCCTGACACTCTTCTCCACCCATTCCACCCTGCCTGCACTCTCATTTTCTCCTCTCTTCCACAATCCCCATTACTCTGTACTGATGATCCCAAGTATTTAAACTCATCCACCTTCGCCAACTCGATTCCCTGCATCCTCACCATTCCACTGACCTTCTTCTCATTTACACACATGTAATCTGTCTTGTTCCTGGTGACTTTCATTCCTCTCCTCTCTAGAGCATATCTTCACCTCTCCATGGTCTCCTCAACCAACTTGAATGCATTCGTCACTCCTACCACAGACCTCACCACTATCGCATTTCCCTCGTACATATCCTGTACAACTCTTACGTACTTCTCTGCCACTCCCGACTTCCTCATACAATACCACAGCTCCTGTCGAGGCATCCTGTCATATGCTTTCTCCAGGTCCATAAAGACAAATTGCAATTCCTTTTGGCCATCTCTAAACTTCTCCATCAACATCCTCTGATCAAACATTGCATCTTGTTCAGTGAACATAAAATACAAAAATAAAATTTCCTTAAAATACATATTTTAACTAATAAAATATGTACAAAATTATTTATCATAATACACAACATGAAAGAAAATACAATGCTTCTCATAATTGCAAGCTGTCATATTGTTTATTTTTTTTTCTGTAACATTACTATTTAAAACAAGGCTTAAAACACAGCAGTTTTCGCCATTTCTCGAATAAATAAATATACACACACAAACACATATTTTTATATACAGTATATATATATATATATATATA
>JANRMT010062815.1:29112925-29140106 GCA_026402145.1 Polypterus bichir lapradei
GTTTTCTACATAGTGCGTTGACAGTCAGTTCACGTGATTACGTGGGCGGCGTAATGATGTCACACGAAACTCCGCCCCCACAGCGGTCAAGCTCAACTCCATTACAGTAAATGGAGAAAAATACCTTCCAGTTATGACCATTACGCGTAGAATTTCGAAATGAAACCTGCCCAACTTTTGTAAGGAAGCTGTAAGGAATAAGCCTGCCAAATTTCAGCCTTCTACCTACACGGGAAGTTGGAGAATTAGTGATGAGTCAGTCAGTCAGTCAGTCAGTCAGTCAGGGCTTTGCCTTTTATTAGTATAGATAATACAGTATATAAAATGATCTCGCGGGCCAGATATAATTGCACGCTGGGCTGGATTTTTTTTAAAATTTTTCCTTTTCTTTTTCATACCTTCTTTAACACACTACTTCTCCGCTGCGAAGCGCGGGTATTCTGCTAGTATATATATATATATATATATAATATATATGACAGCAACACTCATAACAGTGACAAAACAATTACATTGACAATCATGTTACGTTATTTTTAAAATGTTTCCTTTTCTTTTTCATTACTTCTTTAACACACTACTTCTCCGCTGTTAAGCGCGGGTATTTTGCTAGTATTGAATATAAAACAGAAAGAGAAAATAACAACACAGCTAAAAATGCAGCGACAAATTTCGGCAAAATTTAAATGCTTGTGTCATGAACATGAGGCAGCTATGCAGTGTCCGCAACAGACGTATCCGCCGCGCATAAGATACCATATTGACATTGGCGGGCCAAGGAACCACCGATTCTTCCTCGGCCCAGAGCTGCCACAAGCCTAGAGCCGCCCCTGAGTACTGCTGCAATAAATTATTTCATCGAAGGTCGCACACAATCACTGCACCGTGAAACCCATGTTTAATGACGTGATTTAACTCCCATAATCATGAAAATGATATCACGAATACATCTTAGTATTTTAGTTATTCATAGCTGTAATATCACAAATGTAAAGGACTCTGTGTCCAGTCGGAGGAAGAGAGCCGGTTTAAGAAGCAAGTAGTGATTCACACACATAGAGCACATAGAAGATCACATACAAAACAAAGCATTTAACGTGCTACTTTAATTACGATGTGATTTGAGAAACTGGTTAATTAAATGATTTTAAATTGAAGATTATGTTCTACTTTAATGACAAAATAAATTACATGATTAAAGTGGAAATTTCGAGACTGAAGTTGACATTTCGTGTTTTTTCCCCCACTGTGTGCCTTTTTTTTCTCTGTACCCTAATAAGCTTTCATAAGCTTTTCACACTCAGACAGTTGGCTACAACTCGCCTTTTCACGGCGACTTTGATATGTGACTTCTTTTTTTTATTTCCGGCACTGTGCGACTTTGTAAACGTGAGCTTTCAAGTTTCTCCAACATGCTATGTCACTCAATCAACTTCCTTTTGTTGATTATACCACGGTTTAATTAAACAAACAGTAAGTTTTTCCTTTGCCTCCACTTGGTATTCACTGAAATTCTTATATTATCCCCTGTGCTTTTCCCATTGTCTTTTCACAGAAGGCTGAGCTTAAGGGCGATTTATAGTAATTTGCATATTCAAAGAGGCGTAATTCTGGGAGGAGTTGGGGCGTTACATAAAGCGCGTGCACGAGCGTTACTTTTCACGCTGACCGGGATTTATTAGCGGAAGAACGTGGAAGTTGGAGTACGCTCAGATTCCTGCATCTGGATTTATTTCTGTGCGTAAGCACATTTCGGCTTTTGTGCATACGCCATGTTATAGTGCAAATTCTACGTACAGCGTTATACATGAGGCCCCTGGCGAATAGTCCTTTGGTGTACAGGAGTCGTGCTGGGGGGGGGGGGGGAGACTCGACCTTAATAAAGTCATACTCCTTGACCATACTGTCAACCAAATTTGAAGGGTGTGCCGGTATATTGTCCATCAGAAGAAGGCATTTTTTAGGCAGATTATTCTCTTCGAGATATCGTTTCATGGCGGGAGCGAAAGCCTCGTGCAGCCATTCCAAAAACAAGACCCTTGTGACCCAACCCTTCATGTTTGCCCTCCACATCACAGGCAGTCTGGATTTATTTACATTTTGCTGCTTGAAAGCATGAAGGTTCTCAAATTGGTAAACGAATAGTGGCTCGATTTTTACGTCGCCACTAACGTTAGCACACAGCAAAACGCTTAACCTGTCCTTCATTGGTTTATGGCCGGGCATAGACTTCTCTTCCTGGGTAATGTAGGTCCTCTTCGGCATCCTCTTCCAGAAAAATCCGGTCTTGCTGCAGTTGAACACTTGTTGCGGGATGTAGCCTTCGTCCTCCACTAATTTTGTGAAATTTTTCACAAATTCTTTCGCAGCTGCAGTGTCGGAACTAGCAGCCTCTCCATGTCTTACCACACTATGAATGCCACTTCTCTTGCGAAACTTTTCAAACCATCCTCTACTAACTTTAAATTCCTCACTTTCCCCACTCGTAGAAGGATAGTTTTGCAGCAAATTGCCATGAATCTTCCTGGCTTTCTCGCATAACATCGACTCGCTTACGCTATCCCCTGCAAGTTGCTTCTCATTCAGACACACTAGCAACAGTTTTTCCACCTGTTCCAGCACTTGAGGCCTCTGTCTGGTTAATACTTTAACTCCTTTTGCAACATCAGCTGCTTTAATGACATCTTTGTGCTTTAGAATAGTCGAAATCGTAGATTTTGACTTCTTGTACTCGGTGGCAAGATCAGTAACATGAACGCCATGCTCATACTTTTCAATAATTTCTTTATTTAATTTAAATTTCCTTCGAACCTTTCTTCTCACCACTCTTCGTTTGCTTAGAAGCCATGGTTAACTGAAAAATTAATGCAAAAGCACATGATATATACTGTAGAGCACTAAGAGTTCACAGCAAGAACAATGACTGAGAACAATGCACAGGGAGAGACTGAAGACGTGTGGCTCAGGAACCGGAAGAGAAACGAAATAGAGCCCAAAGAGTTCACAACGAAAGCACGCACGTCTGACCAAGAACAATTCAACACATGCGGAAATCAGCGGCGCGTACAAGCCGTAAATGAGTTCACGTTTTCAGTTCACGAACGTCTCGGTTCACGTACAACTCGGTTCACAACCAAAAAGCTCGCCAAACTTTTGCCTCGGTTCACAACCACACACTCGGTATACAAACAAGCCAGTTTCCCTTGCCTGCCTGCCTGCCTGAGCTGAGCTGAGAGAGAGAGAGAGCAAGAGCGAACAAGCACGTGCCTGCTGGGGAGGGGGAGGATGAGATTGCTGCACGTGTTTGCCGAACAAGCCAGTTTCCCTTGCCTGCCTGAGCTGAGCTGAGAGAGAGAGAGAGGGGGAGGAGGAGATTGCTGGACGTGTTGGCTTGCACTTACTGGATGCAGATAGGCAGGCAAACCATCCCCCCAGTTCCATGTGCATGCTGGGGAGGGGGGGGGAGGAGATTGCAGCACGTGTTTGCCTGCCTACGTGCAAACGCACCATCCCCCCACCACAGGCAGGCTGCCGCGTGGCTGCAAGAGCTCTGTTCACTGTTCTCCTTCCATTGGCTTCTAAGCAAGTGAAGAGTGGTGAGAAGAAAGTTTTGAAGAAAATTGAAATCGAAGTAAAGAAAGAAATTACAAGAGGTGGAAAAACTGTTTACCAGTTTACTCATTTACCAATGTAAGAACCCTCGTGCTTTCAAGCAGCACAATGTAAACAAAGCCAGACTGCCAGTAATGTGGAGGGCAAACATGAAGGGTTGCATGGCTGCATGAGGCTTTCACTCCCACCAGCTAAAAGCACCAGAAACCCAAGAAATCACAAGAGAGAAAACACCTGAAGGAAAACACTTCATGCCAGAACTCGATTCATGCAAGGTTAGTTTTCTTGGTGGTTTTTGTATTACGGATTTTTCAAAAGTTAATATTTCAGTTCATAATGCGATTTGTTGCAATGTTACTTTTCTCTTTTTTCAAATGTTCGTTTTTTTCCCTGTGCTTAAAACTCATTAAAAAAATTGTTTACATGGAGGACTTCATCGTGTGATTTGTTGCAATGTTATTTCTCTTTTTTTCAAATGTTCCTTTTTTTTCTTCTGTGCTTAAAACTCATTTTAAAAACATTGTTTACAGCGATCAGGCTTTAAGTTTAATAGCGTGATCTCCTGCAATCTTACTTTTTTGGTTGCTTGTGACTTGGTTTTTGCATGTGCTTCGGATTTGTTCCAATGTTCCTTTTTTTTCTGCTGTGCTTAAAACTCATTTTAAAAACATTGTTTACAGCGATCAGGCTTTAAGTTTAATAGCGTGATCTCCTGCAATCTTACTTTTTTGGTTGCTTGTGACTTGGTTTTTGCATGTGCTTCGGATTTGTTCCAATGTTCCTTTTTTCCGCTGTGCTTAAAACTCATTTTTAAAAAAATGCTGCGCAAGCACGTGCTACAGAGAGATTAGAGAGCGCGAGCGAGCAAGCGCAGAGAGAGCGAGAGATGAGAGCGCAGGCAGCTGACAGGGAAGGGATGGGGGGGGGGAGGATAGGGGTGGGTGGTGTGTGTGCTACAGAGAGAGAGAGAGAGCGTGAGAGAGCCAGCTCGTGTAGCTGAGCAGGGAGCCTGGGTGTTTTGTGTCAGTGTTATTCAATGTTTTTACATTAGTTTACTATTACACTGTGCATTCTATGGTGTAATTAACTATATTTGTGCTTAATCTTTACATATTTTTACATATTTACATACAGTTTGTATGGTCTGGAATGGATTAATTGTATTTACATACAATCCTATGGGTGAAACTGCTTCGGTTCACGACCAACTCGGTTTACGACCAAAGTTCTGGAACGAATTATGGCCGTGAATCGAGGTTCCACTGTATTTATGTCCTTTTCCTTTTTTTGTGGCTTAGTTGTGTTTTTATGTTCTAGATTACGATTTTGCAAATGCATTAGGATAGGGTGTGTTTCGGCTTACACCAAAATTTGGGTTACATCACTGTTGTAGGAACGGAACTGTGTCGTAACCCGAGGACCCCCTATATTGCTTTTTAAATAATAAATGTTATTTAAAAAACCTATTCATGTGTCATGAATCTCTATGTAGACACCCTTCAACTAAACTGTTAGCCAAATGTATTTCCCTGTTGAACATTTAAATTAATCTAGCCTTGTCTGTTTCAGGAGATGGATGCCTGAGACAGAACTCCATTAGCAGTAGTGTTATTTTACTTTTTTTTAAAAAAAAACTATCATTCCAAGGTATCCTGTATTTACTGAACCCACACAGATTTAATTACAGTATATGCATGAGTAGCAGGAAAAAAGGCTCAGAAAGAAACACAAAAGACTGTTAGTTTTATCAAGCCTAAACAGGTCTCATGCTCAAGTTCAAAGTACGGCCTGCAAGACACTGACCTTGTACAGACAGATAAAAGAATAGATCTCCCAGGATTAATTACAGGAGGTTCATTGGAAATGAGCATGGCCTTATAATCTGAGCTGTCAACTGCCCCCTGCAAGCCAACAGCACCGACTCCAATCGGGCTTGCTATTGCATGGAGAAGACCTAAACAAACAGTCCGAGCTAAAGGGAACGATCACCGTAATGATTACCACAATAACTACCGCTTTTGGGGGATGGGGCTGTGGCATATAAATGAGATAAAGAGTGACATAAAGAAGGTTACAAAGGATATAAGGAAAGATATAAATGACATAAACATGATAAACAAGAAGCAGTTTCAGGATATCAAAGACCTGGAGAAATGTTTAAGTAATTGCTTTGAGGTAACCTTTAAAGACATACCAGAAAAAACTGAGGAAACAGTACAGGAAAATGCAAGTACGGTTGAGAATAACCAAGCACCTGTTGTTCAGATTGAAGACATTAAGCAAATGATTATGACTCTTATTGAAATAGCTTAACAATTGGCTTCTACCACTGATGAAAAAGCAACGGCTACAAAATCTGAATGCAAAGTGCTTAGAGACAGACCATCTGCACTGGAAGATGTATACAGGAGAAAAAAAATATCAGAATTGACTGTCTCCCTGAATACCGTGAATGTCCAAACCCGCTTAAATTCATAGCTGAACTAATCTCTAAAATAACTGGAGAGGACTTTAAATCAGACACTGAGATATGAGTAGCTTACCACAAACTTGGATGGAATGCCTCAAAACCTAGAATCCTTATTTTTCATTTTGACAAACTACAGTCTAAAGTAAAGTTGATGTCTCTTCTTAGACTGAAACAAGAGATTATATTCGAAAATAACCGCATTCGTATTTACCCAGATTTCTCACCTTCAACAGCATTAGCAGAATTTCAAAAGAGATCTAGACTCAAAATTTATTTGAATAAAAGTGTGCTTTTCCAGTGAACGCTCTAGCACACAATATCAGATTAGATTCCCTTATATCATAGCAGAGTCTTGAACAATCTTGAGTTTAAATACCTAGGAGTAAATATCACAAGTAAATATAAAGCTCTTTTTCAACAAAATTTTGCTGTCTGCATGGAAAAGCTTGTCATACATAGATGGTCTAACCTCCATCTTACTTTAGCAGGGAGAATCAATACTGTCAAGACGACTATCCTTCCCAAGCTTCTTTATCTATTCCAAAGAATCCCCAAATATATTAAATCATTTTTTAAGAAATTAGATTCAATCATAATCCCCATTTATTTGGAATTCATCCATACTTCCAAAGGGCGAACCTACAACAACCTAAAGCAGAAGGTGGCATGGTACTACCCAACCTTCAATTTTATTGCTAGGCGGCAAATATACAAGCTATAAAAACCTGGACACTGACACAAACAGATGAACACACACAAGTTTGGTCCGCAATACAAAATAAAATCCTACAGTACTTCTTTACATTCCTTGCTTTGTACCCAAGTAAATGCAAGTTATTGTCAATATACTAACAACCCAATCGTTCTTCATTCGTTTGGAATATGGAACCAATGTAGGAAGCACTTCAAGATAGAGAAGGTTGCACCTCTACACAAAAAAACATCTTTTTCCATCCTCTCAAACTTACACAGTTTAATGTTTGAAAAAAAAATATTATAGATAATGCCTTTGCATCCTACAAACAATTACATTTTGAATGTAACTTCTCATCAACACAATTTTTCCACTATTTTCAAATTAGAAACTTTGCTAAATGGAATCTGCCCCAGTTGTCCTCACCTTCCATCTATTTCTATTTCAGAAGAAATATTGTCCAGTCTTGAAGACTGACAGCATTTCTATAATATATAAAAACATTTTAAAATCCTTTCCTTTCAAAGATCCCAAAGTACAGTGGGAAAAGGATCTCTTACTCAACATTTCAGAAAAGGAGTGCCATGCACAGAATTCACTCTAGCTCCACATGCACAAAGCATACAATTATTCAACTTAAAATCTTTAATCGAGCACATCCATCTCATTTAAAATTGTCCAAAATGTTTCTATGGCAAGATCCAACCTGCAAACTTTGTAATCTAGCTCCAGCCTCACTTGGCCACATGTTTTGGGTATGCACCAAATTAAGATAATTCTGGACCAAAATCTTTAAATGCCTATCAGACTGCCTTGGAGTCACAATCACTCCTAAACCATTAGCAGCTGTTTTTGGTATACTCCCAGATGGGCTTAAAGTGGAGAAGAACAAATAAGCACATATTGCGCAACTAGAAGAATCTTAGCCCATCTCTTTTAAGTCACTGGGTAACTGATGTTATATACTATTTGAAATTGTAAAAAAAATCAAATTCTCACTTGGAGGATCTGTTCAGAATTTTTTAAAACCTGCCAAGATCTAATCAAGAATATTTTAGAATAAGCATTTACGTTGGGGAAAAGGATTCTCTTCCCTCTTTTCTACTCTTAAAACATTTTACTCTGGCTGTTGGCCTTCCTCTCTTTCTTTCGGGTGGGGGTTGAATTTAGTTCTGTGAAGCTTGATTTGATTGTATGGAATGTTACTTCCTTTAAATAAAATGAATAAATAATAAAATCTTGAATTAGTTGAAATTAAAGATACAGCAAGACGACTCATGTCTTTCTATAAATTCTACAAGTTATACATATCTTCAGTTACTCACTTGTAGCAGTCACATTAATCAGTCTCGAAAAATGTGTCCTCACATTCCTCTGAGAAAAAGGAAGCATTTTAAAGACAGCGGCATTGAATGAACAGGAAGAAAAAAGAACTAGCAATTGTGAGGGTCTCTTACCTTTACAGACAAAAACTGCTATAGATTCTGATATTTTTTGAGCGCATGGCGAATTAAACTGAAGCTCAGGGCTACCCTCAGGGTCCAGTGTGAATTGTTTAGGCTATACACCTTTGGATGTCAACTGAGATTACGTTTATGAGTGACATAGGAATAAATGATTTTTCAAATTTGTTGTGTTACAACAATAATCAACTTCTGACGTGCACAGCTTACATATGACTTTGCTTTTATCCAGTTGTTCTTTACCAACAAGCCGTCTGAATCGGCAGCAAGTCCTCTCATCTGATTTAAGTGTCTAAGACAAAGGTTTCAACTAAAGAGAGCACAACATTTTAAAGTGCTGTAGAGAGCCAACATTAGCACCATCTACTGGATTGGACACCAAAAATGAAGATAAGCAAAAATCTATATATAGTAATTGAGCAGGATAGAGATTCACAAGATCGATCTTGAGACTTTAAGAATCGATATCAAACTGTTAAAAAAAATAAATAAATAAAGAAAACAATCAGAAATCCAGGTCTAATGATAACCACCTTTCTTTTTACAGTGCTTTGCTTTTGTTCATTCAGTAATTTCTCTTGTGCATAATAAAAAGCAATTGTGTCTTATTCCGTATAACTTGATGCTGTGGCTCCAACACTGGTCATTGGCATCTATAACCTAAGAAATCTTAAACGGCTAACTGTTTTGCAATTAAAGCGGACAAGGAATGTGTTTTTTGATCTTTCTTTCCCCACAGGGCTATGTAGGCGTAACTTTGCGAGATTTGCTATCACAACATTTTATTGGAGTCCAGGTGACACTCACTGGGAAATGGTCGCACATTAGTAAGGGGTGAGGACCGGGGAGTAGTTGTTTATCTTCTTCCACTAAATATTTGTATCCATACAGCTCTATTATTACAATTAAAATATTAACATACTTGCTCAGAATGATGCCTTTAGGAAGAACTACTTTTGCAAGTCCTACGAAGACTTCTCTCAAGTCTCAACATGACTACACCATGGAGGCTAAGCCTGATCAGAGCTAGAAAAAACTTTGTCAAGAAACAAAAAGAAATAATTCAAGCCTCATTAAATGCGGTCATTCAGAGAAGTTTTCTGAATTTCAGAGCCGACTTCAGTTCTTTAAAGGCTGAGCAGAGCAAGCTATCTAAATAATTTTTCTGGGCCAGCTGGATCAATATTTCTCAGACATCTGTTCTCTCCGCTCCAAAATTATTGCTTTGCAGCTTAGATTAACAAAACAAGAAGACAGAGCCAGAAGGATTAATCTTAGAATCACAAGTTTCTCTTTAAACACTTGGAAGATAACAAGCTGCAGTATCTCAAGTCACAATGGCTACTCTGGTTCCTAAATCTTACCAATTCTAAGCTTGAGGTTATGAGGACTCACCGTATTCTTCCCAATTCTAAGCCTGAGGTCATGAGGACTCACCATATTTACAACAAGACGACTGATAAAATACAATCATTGCCTGTGACTGTAAAGCTTTTAAGCTATTCTGACTGGCATGCTGTCCTATGAGTAGAGAAGAACACACAATCTTGTACTGCCAAAGCTCACAAGAGTCTCTTTCTTCCTGACTACAGGATGCAGACAGCACAAACTTGTAAGGTAAAGTCCCCCCTCCTGAAGAAAACCATGGATGCTGGTATTCAAGCTTTTCTCGTCTATTCTGACTGGCTTGCACTGCCTCATCTCAGCTGGTACCTGGCCTTTTGAATGTTTTGTGCATTCTCAATTGTTATTTTAAAAGCGCTACAACAGCTGAGATTAATTTACTAATTATGTTACATTATTATGTCCATCCTCTGAGCTCTTATTCACTTGAAATAACTTGGCATGGTATTGTTTTAGTTGCTTTATTGTATTCTGATGTGGCATAGTGGAGAGTAGAGGGAAACAGGTGATGTGGGTTTCATAATGCACTTTTCCTGGGTTCACCTTCAGTAAGAAACCTTTATTTAAACTGTTTACTGGGGTTCTTCTGAGTTATGAGGGGGGTATTTGGGAATGGTTTACAGTTAAATTTGCCGTGTTTGCTTTACTCTGAATCCTTGTACAGGTAGTCCCCAAGTTACAGACATCCGACCTACGACTTATGAACAGGGCCGCAGTAACTGCCACTCTGTCGTCTTTGGCCAGGTGACGCCGCAAGCAGTGGCTGGACGGAGGCTGGAGGGGAGGCGATTTCGCTACTCACACAGTGTAGTGTCCCTCGGGCAGCTCCCAGCGGCAAGCGGTGACCTGTTGTCCATAGTCACCGGGGCCACAGCTATCACTCGTGTGCAGGACGGAGGCTTGATGGGGCGGTTCACTGCCCGCCTATCACACCGCCGCAGCTACTGCTCATGACTGGACGCAGGCTGGATGGAGCAAAGGGGGGCGTTTCACTGTCTGCCCACCACACATGGGTGCCCCGGTCGTGCTCGGTCGGCGGCTGGTAATGCTGCAAGTGGTGACCCAGTTGTGGCTGAACAGAGGCCATTAAGGGTGAACGGGGTGGCGGGGGGTAGCATTGTAGTGTGCCTCGGGTGGTTGCCTGTTGAACGGGGGCGGTGATGGGCGATTCACTGCACTACATACTGTAGTGGAGGTGACTGTATGTTGGCTGGGTGGTGAACCGCCCCTCACCGCCCTCATTCATTCTCAATAGCAATCCTGCTTGTACTATTATGCACATAGCAGGAAGTGGTCTCTTGTCAGTACATCAGACATATTGATGACGGGTGCCTTCCTGCTGTCATAGCGTGTACAGTGCTGTGCAGAAGAGCTCATCTTAACCTTTTGTCTGCACCCTTCAAGAATGTCTCTGAAACACAAATCTGATGCAAGTGCTGGTGATACAGTAAAGAAGAGAAAAACCATCACCATTGAAAATAAAGTAGAAATAATAAAAAGGTCAGAGAAAGGTGAAACTCCATCATTCATTGGCAGAGCACTTGGTTACAGTCGGTCAACAATAGCATTTATTAAAATAACTAGCAAAATACCTGCGCTTCGCAGCGGTGAAGTACTGCATTAAAATTTTTATTAAGAAGAGAATTAAACCTTTTTAAACTGAGGGAAAATATGCCAATAATTATTTGTTAAGGATCTCTTTGTATACCACACTGTGAGTTCGGCCCTCCGGTTGTAATATGATCAAGCTGTGCACTGAGCTTACTCTTGAGCATGCAACTTACAGTTGGCCATGTGAACAGTAATCTTGTTTCAAATCTCACAGCTTGGATTGCTGCTGTCATAATCGGTTTGAGTTTCATGGTTTGTTTCAATTATGACAGTATTTGCAGGACTTGTGTTGAAGTGACATTCGGCATCTGTCAAGCGTTGTAAGCATACAACTGGTTTCATCGATAACTTCACATCCAGCTTTTGAGAGTTTAAACATTCATAAACATCAAAGTGTCCACTACTGAAATCGTCACCTGTGAATCTAAGATGTTTAAGAGGTATTGGCGGTTGTTGAAAGGTGTAAAATATTTGGCCATTTCGGAACACTTGAAAGCAACAACTGAACAATTCAGCGGCAGCCATCAACTCACATGCAGAACCATAGGTGAAGGGCTTAAGCATTTCACTCTTATAGTGCTCCTGTGTAGTATAATTATCTCCTGTACCGTCATCAGTCCACACCTTGAACCTGTCCCAGTCATTCAATACATAAGACACAATGTTTCTCCGGATATCAAGAGTCAGCCTGATATGGCCGTGCAATATGTGACAAAGAGAATGGAAAAGGTAGGTGCCATCTCCGGGCATGGAAACCACTCGGTAAGTGACAGTTCTTTAATCGATGGTGATCACCTCGATAGACATGGTAATGGGGGTACGGTTGGAATGATAAAGGAAATGGGTACCTGAGCAAAGTCTAAAATACCTACACAATAACTATAATCGTCATAAACGAACAATAAAACAGCAGAGAAGCCGTGGATTAAATAAAAAGGCTGTAGTTATCAGTAGGGAAAAGTGAATCCCGTGGCGAAGCAAGGAAGGGAATGTAGAGACCGGAGCGATGGAAGGCCTTATGTAGGCAGGCAGGCAGCCAACAACGTGGGAGGCGTTGGGATGGGTGACCCAATGCCGCCTCACACGGTGACCGAGCTGCAGGCTATGGACGTATATATGTATGTAAGTAGGATTCAGTTAGCGTTGGGAACCCGTGTACCAAATTTCTTGAAGATGGGCCCATAAGTAACAAAGACTGTTGAAAAGTTCAATATGGCGGCCGACAGTGGCGTCATACCACCGAAATAAGTACGTACATTGGTTTCGGTTAGCTCAGGGAAGCCGCCTACCAAATTTCGTGAAGATGGGGCCATAAATAAGAAAGTGCAACATGGCGTACATTGTTAACCGTTATGACCGTTACGCATAGAATTTCGAAATGAAACCTGCCCAACTTTTGTAAGGAAGCTGTAAGGAATGAACCTGCCAAATTTCAGCCTTCCACCCACACGGGGGGAGGGAGAGAGAGAGAGAGAGAGAGAGAGTGTGAGTGTGTGAGTGAGGGCTTTGCCTTTTATTAGTATAGATACACGTGTTCAGACTTACATACAAATTCAACTTAAGTACAAACCTATAGTCCCTATCTCGTACGTAACCCGGGGACTGCCTGCTCTTACAATTTTGCTAATTGCCCCCGTCTACAAAGCTCCTCATTCTCTCACTCTGCTTACTGCGCTCTTGCAAGATTCGCTGTCCTTTTTCCAATAATTAATAATTAATCTAAAAAATACTTGCTTTATGCAGATGATGTTCTTCTGTTGAGGTAGAATGACTCAGAGGATTTACTACTTATTTTAAAACTGTTCATACATATGAGGAACTCCCCAGATATAAAACTAATGAGTAAATCTATCCTTCTCCCTTTAGATTTTTTTACTGAGTCATTATTTAATCTCCAATATTTGCCTGTTAGATCTTTAAATATATTGGCATCACTATAACACCTTTTAAAAAATATCACTATATAAATTTTTGTAATGCTTTGGAAGAAGTTACACAATCTCGTTTCTTGGACTAATCTTATCCTTTCGTTTCTGTCCCATCTATGATAAAGTTGAATGTATTACACCTCTCCCTCTCTTGCCTCACTTTTTGAGCAAAGTTCACTCACAACTTTTATCCTTCCTATGCAATGCACATCACCTGAGAATTAATCATTCAGTTCTCACCTTGGCCAGGGGCTGACAGAGGCATGTCCCTTCTAGACTTTGAGCTTCAACACTTGGCCTCAGTTTTGTGTCCCTTAACTAATTGTTTTTTCCTCCATCTTCACCCCCGAATGCTTCTGCATTGAATTCAGTCTCGCTCTATCATAGATCTGTAAGATATCTTTTTCATTCCGCACCAAAGTCTTAATCCAACAAATTAGGTTTAGTCATTTCATAAGCATTTCAGATTTTTATTAAAGTCAAGCGCAACTGAAATCTGTGCAGAAATGGTGTTCACAGACCCAGATCTTTCATAACAAATCTCTCAAAATTGGTGAGGAATCCCATTTCAAAATCACACTGGTCTGCTTCGGGTATTCATACATGGAGTGATCTTTTTCCAAGAATCATGTTTTCTTTCATTCTGTGATCTTTCCTCTAAATTTTCACTACCATCTTGCATCTTTCTTTTACCTACAGCGAAGGTCAGTCCTCAAAAGATGCAACATCTCACTATTATCCCCTATATTTTTCTTATTCTTTTTTCAATTGTTTCAACAACCTCCTTTTAATTAATTTTTCACTCAGTGCTGTATGTGCACCCCCAGAATACTAGTAAAAAGCCTCTCGCTATTTCAAATTAAGTGATAATCAGATCTGCACTCATCATCTGCCTTGAGGTGGAAATTAGTCTTCAAGGAAACCAAAAATGAAAATCACCAGCTTATTCCATATTAAACTATCTGTAGGATTTATATAACTCCTGGAGGCAGAAGCAGATATTTTGGAAGCAGAGCTATAATCAGTAAGTAACACGCCAACATAGGTACCCTAACTTTCTTGGTATTCAAAGGCAACAAAGGATATGAATTAATCAGCTAACCCAACTACTGTACAAGCAAACTGTGATGTTACCTTTTGCAATTAATTGCACACAGGTATTACAGCCAGTGATAGTGAAATGTTGTCTAAACTAAAACATTTGGTGATCTACAAGAGTTTAAACACAAGACCAGCTCTTCTAGCTCATTTACTTTTCAGGGCTCTAGAGTGCAACCAATTTGGTCGCACGTGCGACCTAATTTCTCAATGGTGCGACTAAAAAAAATCAAAGGTTGCACCGGTGCGACCAGCCGTTCGAGGGGGAAAAAAAATGAAACTCCGTGACTCTTAAAGTCTCCCTGTTGTTCAACAACAGACACACATTAGGCCCATATCGTGGTCTAAACCAATCAGAGATAGTGAAGGGCGGATCCCGCCCCCCCTCTGATTGCCCGTGGTCCAGATATTCCTGTACGTGTGTGTACGTTTGAAAATGCATGTGATGCAGTCAGACAGAGAGAGGTGAGTAGCCCATCAGGTAAACAGTGGATGTAGCCGCGGATTATGAGAGAAGATGAAAAGAACGATTGACAGCTTTTTCGTTAAGAATGTTAAGTTAGGGCCTGATCCGTCCGAAAATCATAACCAATGCTCTGACACGGAGCCATCAACCTCCCAAGTTATAGCAAGCCCTGGTCCGGAGACGGCATTAGATAATGAGCCACATACGATCGAGTCCGAGCCCACTGAAATTAAAAGGGGTAAAGTGTATACATTTCGAAAAGAGTGGCTTGACCAGTTTCCCTGGCTAAGATACAGTAAAGCCGATAATATAATGCACTGTATTTACTGTAAAGAGTGTGGGAAGACCATGGCCGGCAGTAGTGCATTTGTGACTGGTTCTAATACATTTAGAGTTGAAACGCTGAAAAAGCACAATGCATCTATAAAACACATTACATGCCGCGATAAATGCACTGCTCAAGTGTCCCCTCTCCCCGCTGCCTTTCAGCGGCAGGCAGCAGCAAACAGATCATCAGACGAGGCCGAGATGATAATTAAGTTTAACGTTGCCTACAATATTGCAAAAGAAGAACTTCCCTTCACTAAATTCAAGTCCGAAATAATTCTTATGAAGAAAAATGGCTTGAACGTAAACCCGACGTACAGCAATGATGTCGCGTGCGCCCAATTTATAGGAGTCATCGCAGATACATTGAAAAAAAAGACATCTGTGCAAATTGCGAACAGTGCGTACATGGCATTCCTGATCGACGGAGACACAGATATCGCCACAAAGGAATGCGTCATTGTGTACGGTCGTATCTTGCGGAGAGGAAGACCGGTGAATATACTTATTGGACACATTGAGGTCGAGCATGCTCATGCCCAAGGTAAGCCATGTCATGTCATGGAGCCTATGTCAATAATATGCCTACCGTCTCTGCACAGAAGAGGATCAAATCAGACACTAGAGCATCCCTTCATTCAGACACAGTGGAAGATCTGATAAGAATCAGTGTAGAGGGGCCAAGTCTGGAAGATTTTGATGCTAGAGAGAGTGTGGCCAGCTGGTTTAGTCAAGGCCAAAGATCAAGAAGGCCAAACTACAGGAGTTGGCCATCCGAGGGGCATGTGACTGCAATGGAGGATAGTCCGTAAGACATTGAGCCATGAGATGTTCAGTTTGAAGCCCTTAAAACACTTAATTTAGATTTTCTTTTTAGTTAATTTATCTTGAGATTTTTTAAGTTTAAATTTCAGCTCATTAAAGCACTTTAAGCACCAACACTTTTTCAGTAAGTTACCTTTCTTGTAGAATTGTGCTTGTCTTCAAATAAAGAACTTTATATTGACCAGATTGTTAGTTAATCATTTACAAGTCAATATTGCCTATATGGACAGCGATTAAAAAAAAAAACAAATAAATAAATAAATAAATAAATAAATAAATAAAGTGAACTTGTAAAACTGTGGTGTTAAATGTGATGCGGTTGAAAATTTGGGTGCACCTAACTTTTGTGCTGGTGCACCTAAGAAAAAAAGTTAGGCGCACCAGTGCAACCAGTGCAAAAAGTTAGTCTAGAGCCCTGCATATAATCATTTAACATTCATATACTGTAACTCAATAAATGACAACTCAGTGTTCTCATTCAGAAATCATTGAAACTGTTAAATGAGGGAAATGGGGATGAGCTGTTCTTCATTCCCTGTAATATTTAATGTTTGGTAACATTAACTATAATGCTTCAAATTTAACCATTCAGTGACACACTGTTTCTTCTATACTTAAATTAGAAACTTAATTTAAAAACAACTTTGTTCTTTTTTAATCTAAATCACTTGGGCAATGCTGGCTAGCTAACGATATACACACACTATCAACAAATTATAAGGAATTTAACCTCATGATGAATCTAGAGAATAATAAGAAAACAATCTTTCAACTGAAATTTCAGAAAGCAAGGCAATTCAAGAATTTCTATAAAATATTTCTACTTCAAAATCAGCCAGATACACAATAATTCTGCAAAAGGGACATTGTAAAATAAAAATAATTTAAAAGTACATATACTGAGTGGTTGCTTTATTAGACACGCCTACTGCTTAATGCAAACAGCCTACTTCTCCAAACACCCATTCATATGGCTACAACTCAAAATATTCAACAAAGAGACATGATCAAGAGGTTTATTTGTTGCTTAACATACCATTAAATTAGGAAAGATCTGTGATCTAAGTGACTTTAACCATGGTCTCCTGGATTTCTCGTCAACCAAAATCTTTATAGAGTTTATAGAGAAGGATGTGGGAGAGAAAAAAAAAAACACGAAACATCCAGAAAGCAGCAGTTCTATCGGCAAAAACACCTTGCTAATTAGAGACGTCAGAACAGAATGGCCAGACTTGTTTAGGCTATCACAAAATTGCCAGACACAATAAAGTAACATCTCTTTACCACAATGGTGCAGAGAAAGGCAACTCCAAATGCACAATACATCAGATTTTCAAGAGGATGGACTATAGCAACAGAAGAACACAAGAGGTAAAACCTGTAGTTGTAGAGAAGTGCTGTTGATTATGTTATCCAGCTGCAAAACACAATCAATAAAATACATCCTTTTGTCAAGAAGCACTTAGAAGCCACCCAGTCAAAGGAAGAATAGGTTTACATCATATGGCAGAAGTTAATGAATTTCAGTTCAGGAACAGAGTAATTCCCCAAGTTCCCATCATCTTGCAAAATGTAAACATGGTAAAGCCAACTGTAAAAAATAGTTTCTGTAAACTTAGGCCTGACTGGTAATTCAGGGCGCCGATATATCAACCAAGTTTTGTCTGCCACATATGAACTGACTTCAGTGTAACCTCCAACAACAGTCTGCAAGTTTATTAGGTTGTTTTACTAGAATAGGCTGTTGCAGTTTGAAAAGCCACTGTCATTAACCGATGCATACAATTACACAGAACTGAGTACTATACAATTTCAGGGGCTTCGAAAGGCTAAACTCCACTGCATTTCCCATTGACTTAAAAGTCAGTAGGGTGCACAGCCTAATCTGATGTTTTTACTCAATAATGAGGATCATCTTTTTCAAAAGTCAGACTTTTACCCAGTAAAAAAAGAACAGAAGTGTACCTTTCAGATTGTTATGCACTTGTCTCTGTATATCACAGTGACTGCTTAGCAGTACACTTACTCTGTGAGCTTTGATTAAAAAAAAAAAAGGAAATATGTATCAGTTTTAGGTTTATCAGCTTAGAAAGAGTTTAGACTTGCCTCAATAAGTTTCAATGATGGCAATTTTTTTGTCAGTAAACAAATATCAACTTCCATTCAGCAAACTATTTGCTAGAAGTGTGTCAGGAAACGCCACAAGTTTTCTTTCTTTTCAATTTTCTTACTTTTTGTTTGTTGTGCTCTGGCCATAGTTTGTGCATATATTTATTTATTGAATGTGCTTCTGTAAAAAGCCAAATTTCCCTCGGGAACAAGTTCTATACAGTTATCTAGGGTTGTCAAAAATAATGAAATATTGACAAGTATTGATTTTTTTTTACATTTTAAAATTACTTCAATAGTCATTTCTTATGGTATCTATTCTACAGTCTACACTACAAATGCACTTCCGGTTCACTATGGCTTTTGACAATTGTGCCTTGTAGGCTATTAATCAGCATGGCTAGAGTTACAGTCCCATTTCCACTCGCGCATAGGTGTTAATATGATGGCAACTTTAGCAGAATCAAAGCCTTCACAAGCACATCTAATTGACAAAGAGGGAAGCCAAAATGGCATATGAAAATACTTTGGGGCAAATTAAACTGAATTTAAAAATTTAAAAAAAAAAACACTAACTTTTACAAATAGCAAAACTTTTTTTATTTTATAATAGTAACAATAAAAGCAGCTCACTACTCAAAATGTAAATTGCGGGGTAGACTCGGGATCAAACCTGTAACCTCTTGATTTAGAAGCTGCCATTCTTACCTCTAAGCCAGAAATGCAATTGATATTTGGGTTTTGGATTTTACATATTAGCAGCAACATGTAAATTTAACAATTTCTTTTCTTTGGTTATATTTGTAGATAAAGGTGCACTTGTTTTGTTATACCTTTTGTGAAAGTGTTTGTTTGATATTTGGACTTCAGACTTCACACATTATACAGTTCAAGGGAGCATTTTGTCATTACATAAAAAAGTTTCTGTTCAACATTTCTTGTCTCGCATTTCCTATAATCCTGAATTTACACAGATCGCTGCAGACACTGAACACACATGAAATGTATGTATTCCACATAACAATATATTACTTACCCTATACAATTCCAGGCACCTCATTCTGAGATAAACAGATTTGAGCTGGAAGAACTTCAGCTGCATCACAGGGGGGGATGGGATAGCAGGCTGCTTGCTGCCTGTGCTGATTGACACATTTGCAAAACAAAGATGCTGACGAAGAGACGCAAAGGAATTTAAGGTGGTCCAGCATTATGACTTTTTTCATAGGCTTCAGGGATTCTACTGTAGTGTTAAAGTTAAACAATGCTCAAGGAATTGGGTATCTTTTTATGTGTGTCATCTACTTTACTTTCTAGATTCAGTTTTAATAGGTATTCAGTCCACCATAAATAAAGAAAAGAAAAAAACAAGTGTCTATGTGTCACAATGTGGCACAAATTGGAAGAGGTCAGTTAATCAAATTAAAAAAGGAGAAACTGAATACAAATTCACTAAACAATCCAAGTCAATTTCCTGAATTTTTGCATTTATTTGAATTCAATAACATACTTTAGCCAGGTTTTAGCCTTTACATTTAACATAATGTACAAAATGCTGCAACTGCATGCTCCAGTCAAGAGCAACAGGTGACATCTTATTCATGACAGCTTAAAGCAACTTCAAAAAATGAACAAAAAAAAAAAAATTCCAAAGTAACAAAGAAGGCACAATTATAAAGTAGAAATTTTAAAAAGGCATTAATATCCTTGAAACAGGCAAGAACAGATACCTTACCAAATAAATAGGTCCACTGCCTAAATCCTACTGGAATATAATGTAGATTTGCTTAGCAGACATTCTTTCAGATCACGGTAATCTCCATTCTGTATAATTTGTATAATAATGCCAGCATGTCACCTTGCCATTTTTCCTGCAAGAATTCTGGAGTGGGTCACTACTTTGCATACTTAATAAATGGTACAGAGTCAAGTCTCGGTTGCCGTACATCTTGTTAATGTATGGGAAGAGGGTGCAGGCCAAATGCACAAGAATTTGTCATGTGGAACAGCACCAATCAAAACAAAACTTAAAAAGACTGCCAAGAGACAGAAAACATTTGAGACCCTGTGAAACAGTAATAATTACAGATTTATTACTATTTACTAGAGTTGGAACAACTGATAAACATTATTGACTGATTATTAAAAACATTGCCAACAATCACTTTCAAAAATTAGTTAATTACTTCATTAGGCTGAGTATGTTGTTCACTACTTCATTCAGTTGTGAACGCATTTTTAAAAAGGCAGACGGTAAGCAAGTGGCAGAAAAGACATGAGAGCACAATGGAGAAGCAAATATTTGAACATGACACATATGACTACTGCATCTGTGGAGGAAGAAGACTCGCCATCGTCCCAGTAAGCTGAATGTTACTTCAGAGTTACATAACGCAGGCTAGACATAATGACATAATGAGTCATGGTCCAGCCACCCTACAATGTGCATAAAACATTGACTATAGCTGACAAAGTTTTATGATAAATGACTAAAATATGCATCATTAACCATTATCTAGTAAAAGTTCAAATTTTCACTTGCCATATTTGTGTTTTTTTGTTTTTTTTTTTTTTTTTTTTTTTGACGTGGTTACTCTGCCAAATTATCGTACTGCATTACACTCTTGCATTCACATGTAATGTTGGCGTCTGAGCTGACAAAGATGGTTGCAAAGAAATATACATCCATGTCAGAGTAGAAAACTTTTTTTCTTCAGTCTCATGTGCAAAAAAAAAAAAAAAAAAACTCAGTGAGTGCAGTGGTGAATCCCATAGTACATCAACTGCGACTGAAAGGTGTATCGCTCATTCCAAGTGAAAAGGCAGAAGCTGGGTGGAAAAGTGACTTCAAATGGCTTTTATACAATCTGGAGGAAGATGCAATAATGTGCAACTTGCTGCAGCAAACCTAGTGTAGTCAGTAAAAAAAGATTGTGTCAGAATCACAGTTTTAAAACATGAAAATCTAACAGCACACTCCGACAGCAAATGACATGCGTTTTTCTGCGACAGTGTGTTGGCTGCAAGCAAATGTAACAAAGAATCTGCAGTGATAAAAAGTTTCCAGTCACGAAAAAGGTGAATGACGATGTGAAAAGATACGATCTTCTAGTGCAGGGGTTCCCAAACCTTTGGACGTCAAGTACCACCTAAGGTTAAGTGAGATGTGTTGCGTACCACCCGCACCTTGTTGAAAGGGAGGGAGAGCTGTGGGGGGGGGGGGGGGGGTAATTCGGGTCTAAACCGCATGGAAATCTGAATAAAAGTTAAAGAATTGGAAGAAATTATGCATAAAATTAATGAAAAAATTTGTGCATGTACATAAATTAATAAATTCCGCCCCAAAACTAAATCCTGCCTTCGGCCTGTATGTGACGCAGTTACCGTAGACGAAATGGTATCGGCTTTGTGCTTAGATCTAGTGACTACGATGCGATACAGTGGCACTGCACATATAACAACAAACGCGAGCGGTTTCTGTGAGGCAGTTACCGCAGACTAAATAGTGTAGGCGTTGTGTTTTCATCTAGTGACCAAAAGCTCAAACAGTGAAGAAGAATAAGTTGACTTCCGCGAAACGGAATTATGGTAGCATTAAATGAACTAAATACTGATTCGAATAATAGGTTTTATTTATTCAGATGACGAAATTAAACACCACACTAAATTTGGGAATCCACGTATTATTGTATTTAAACAGTTTCAATGGTTTTTGCTCACAAAAGGCTTGTCATCAAGGGTTTTGCACAGATAAATTAAATTTCAGGGACCGCGATGCGTACCACCTGAAAAGGCTCCGCGTACCGTACCACAGTTTGGGAACCACTGTTCTAGTTAAAATAAACTTGGCATATTACACAGCAAAGGAAGAACTACTTAAGTTTCACAAAAATGAAACAACTTGCTTTGCTACAAAAGGAAAATAGTCTGGACATTTCCCCAACAAATGACAACTAATTTCACACATTACAGCAGAAAAAAGAAAAAAAAACACTATTAAAGTCATGAAGGTGCAACAGATTCTTCAGTGTTGTAAATATTTTACCACCACAATATTCCATGTGGTTTGCCAGTAAACCTTCTCTTTTACAGAAACTGAAGGAAAAAAATGTAATTTAAATTTTGAAGTGTGTGTTTAGTGGGATTCTGAATAAATATTGTGTGTGAGCATTCATAAGCCAAATTGTGAGTTCAGCTTGTTTATTGAAAACTGTTGTTTAAGGAAAGCGTGTGTGTGTATGTTGATTGCTCATCCTGAGCCAGAAGTGTTTAATTTATATTTATTTTTAATGTATTATAAATGTTATTTTGTTTAAAATATCAACAAGGAGTTCATTTAAAAAATACATTTCTGAAAATTTTATACAACTCTGTTTATTTCGTAAAAAGTTCCATTTCATAAATTTTGTGTTTCATTTCAAATGATTCTTTTTTTCTTTATAATCCAACTAATCGATTAATCAACAAAGTAATTTCCAGATTACTTGATTATCAAAATAATCCTTAGAAAGTCCTTATAAATAGTAGGGCTGCAACTATCTTCTTGATGAAAGGAAAAAGTGTGAACCACCTGCACGAATCGGAAACAAAATGCGCTTGCCAGCTGTGTATAGCACGACTTAAAAAAAATACTTCATGGAATGGCCAAGCAATGCACACAGCATTTATGAACTGCTTTGCAGCTGTTGTCATGCCACTCACTTCCTTTCCGGCACAGTAGTTTGGAAGTGCTGCACAACTATGCTCCAGAAACTCCACTACGGACAACACATAAACCCCTTCCCACCCTCTTTGTTCATGTGTGGCTGCTTCAAGGAGGTTGTAATATCATGGAAGCACAACCAATCTCCTCCCAAATTTCCATTCATTTCTTTGTGCCTCTCGGAGATCATTTCATCCTTCAAAGCGGGACAGGCTTGTGTAGTGTTATTTGCACCATTTGAATTTGTAAGGGGAAATTAAGAAAAAAAAATCAATCATAAACAGAAAGTACTAGCTTATTTGTTATTCTTACCTTTTCTTCACTAAAACACATAGCTAGCTAGATAGCTAGATAGATAAAAGTGAGCATTGCTGACAGTGCTGCCGAAAGTATGTGATAAGTAATTTTTGAACATTATTACCCTGTTTCCATATGACCCTTAGCTGTCAGTAAAAATGGCCTCAAATCGCTCAGCTTCAAACCTAACAGCCGTAAATCAGCGTATGACTGCACTTAAAAGAAATTATGAGTTGGCTATCGATGAACTGGACATATGTTGTTTCTCATATTATGCCTAGTGCTGTTATCCATTGTTGTGAATAAAATATAGTTCTATGCCTTGCTGATCAGCAATACAGTCACTATAATGGAAGCCAATGTTCAATAAAATATTTTTTTAAAAATATTTTTTAAAAATATTCCAAACAATAAATATACAGTAAGAATGCATCGATAAGCATTTTAAGGAAGAACGCAAACTAAAAATACTGGTAAGGAATGTTAAACTCAATAACATATCACATTTTGACAAAATTAGCCCTTTTAATAATCTGAATTTTTCTTTAGGTTTCAGTAACTTTTCCATAAAGTTAAATATCATATCAGATATAGGGGTGGGCGGTATGACCAAAATTCTATATCATGGTATTTTTCTAAATAATCCCGGTTTCACGGTATTCAATGGTATTTTTTTCCCATGCATGAGTGGATGTTAACCACATTTTCCACTGCAATTACTGCAGTAGACTGGCTAAGAATAACCTATTGTATCGAGCATTGAACATTGTACAAAAAAAAAAAAACATTTTAATGTACACTGTGCAGACAAGTATTAATACAGGTTTGCATGGCCCAATAAAGTGATAGTTTTCAACAGGGTGGCACTAATGAAGAGTAGGAATCACATTGCATGACAGATGCAGTCAAAATATAGAACCTTTTTATTGAACAAATTTTGCAAAAACAAACAATTTTGACAACATATTTTCAACCATCCAAAGAGACATTTAGACTTAGTAAAACATCCAGAGGTGCTTGTTAAACATTGTATTGCACTACACACGTCTTAGAAAAGGAATAAATAGTAAATATTTTTTGTAAACCAACTACATTTTCTGTTAATGTTAACAATCTCTGTCCACTGACACGTTAAAATGACTTTTTAAACAACTTTACCATCATCAAACTACATAATATTTAAACTAATAAATAATAACAATAAAATAAATAATAGTGCAACTTCCAGTAATAATACTATTACTTCAAGACTTCAAGCCCAGGTGCATTACACAGTATTTTCACCAAATAAAAATAAAAAAAAATAAAACAAGTGCAACTTGGTGATGACATGTTTACCAACTGAACCATTATTTAGGCAAATTGCATTAATATGGACCTTACTTCAAGCTAAGCTATATACATAAATAATAAAACTGCAACTTACATTTATAATGCTACTAGCAAAATACCCGCGCTTCGCAGCGGAGAAGTAGTGTGTTAAAGAAGCAATGAAAAAGAAAAGGAAACATTTTGAAAATAACGTAACATGATTGTCAATGTAATTGTTTTGTCACTGTTGTGAGTGATGAGTGTTGCTCTCATCTATAATAATAAAAGGCAAAGCCCTCACTCACTCACTGACTGACTGACTGACTGACTGACTCATCACTAATTCTCCAACTTCCCATGTAGGTAGAAAGCTGAAATTTGGCAGGCTCATTCCTTACAGCTTACTTACAAAAGTTAAGCAGGTTTCATTTCGAAATTCTACACGTAACGGTCATAACGGTCGATAACGGTCGACAACGTCCGCCATGTTGAACTTTCTTATTTATGGCCCCATCTTCACGAAATTTGGTAGGCGGCTTCCCTGCGCTAACCGAAACCGATGTATGTACTTATTTCGATGGTATGACGCCACTGTCGGCCGCCATATTGAACTTTCCAATGTCACCAATTTTCAAACTTCCCGTGTAGGTAGAAGGCTGACCCCATCTTCACGAAATTTGGTAGGTGACTTCCCTGCGCTAACCAAAACCGATGTATGTACTTATTTCGATGGTATGACGCCACTGTCGGCCGCCATATTGAATTTTCCAAACGTCACTAATTCTCCAACTTCCCGTGTAGGTAGAAGGCTGAAATTTGGTAGGCCCATTCCTTACAGCTTACTTACAAAAGTTAAGCAGGTTTCATTTCGAAATTCTACGCGTAACGGTCATAACGATCAACAACGTCCGCCATATTGAACTTTCTTATTCATGGCCCCATCTTCACGAAATTTGGTAGGCAGCTTCCCTGCGCTAACCGAAACCAATGTGCATACTTATTTCGGTGGTATGACGCCACTGTCAGCCGCCATATTGAACTTTCCAATGTTACTAATTCTCAAACTTCCCGTGTAGGTAGAAGGCTGAAATTTGGCAGGCCCATTCCTTACAGCTTACTTGCAAAAGTTAAGCAGGTTTCATTTCGAAATTCTACGTATAACGGTCATAACGGTCAACAACGTCCGCCATGTTGAACTTTCTTATTTATGGCCCCATCTTCACGAAATTTGGTAGGTGACTTCCCTGAGCTAACCAAAACCAATGTATGTACTTATTTCGGTGGAATGACGCCACTGTCAGCCGCCATATTGAATTTTCCAACATCACTAATTCTCCAACTTCCCGTATAGGTAGAAGGCTGAAATTTGGCAGGCTCATTCCTTACAGCTTACTTACAAAAGTTAAGCAGGTTTCATTTCGAAATTCTACGCGTAACGATCAACAACGTCCGCCATGTTGAACTTTCTTATTTATGGCCTCATCTTCTCGAAATTTGGTAGGCGGCTTCCCTGCACTAACCGAAACCAATGTACGTACTTATTTCAGTGGTATGATGCCACTGTCGGCCACCATATTGAACTTTTCAACAGTCTTTGTTACTTATAGGCCCATCTTCAAGAAATTTGGTACACGGGTTCCCAACGCTAACTGAATCCTATTTACGTACATATATACGTCCATAGCCTGCAGCTTGGTCACCATGTGAGGTGGCGTTGGGTCTCCCATCCCATCACCTCCCACGTTGTTGGCTGCCTGCCTATATAAGGCCGTCCGTCACTCCAGTCTCTACATTCCCTTCCTTGCTTCGCCACGGGATTCACGTCTCCCTGCTGATAACTACAGCCTTTTTGTTTAATCCACGGCTTCTCCGCTGTTTTATTGTTTGTTTATTACAATTATAGTTATTGTATAGGTATTTTACACTTACTTTACATTACTCAGGTACCCATTTCCTTCATCATTCCAACCCCCATTACCATGTCTATCGAGGTAATCACCATCGATCAAAGAACTGTCACTTACCGAGTGGTTTCCATGCCCGGAGATGGCACCTACCTTTTCCATTCTCTGTGTTACATATTGCACGGCCATATCAGGCTCACTCTTGATATCTGGAAGAACATTGTGTCTTATGTATTGAATGACTGGGACAGGTTCAAGGTGTGGACTGATGACGGTACAGGAGATAATTATACTACACAGGAGCACTAGAAGAGTGAAATGCTTAAGCCCTTCACCAATGGTTCTGCATGTGAGTTAATGAATGCCGCTGAATTGTTCGGTTGGTGCTTTCAAGTGTACCGAAATGGCCAAATATTTTACACCTTTCGACAACCGCCAATGCCTCTTAAACATCTTACATTCACAGGTGACGATTTCAGTAGTGGACACTTTGATGTTTATGAATGTTTAAACTCTCAAAAGCTGGATGTGAAGTTATCGATGAAACCGGTTGTAAGCTTACAACGCATGACAGATGCCAAATGTCACTTCAACACAAGTCCTGCAAATACTGTCGTAATTGAAACAAACCATGAAACTGAAATCGATTATGACAGCAGCAATCCATGCTGTGAGATTTGAAACAAGATTACTGTTCACATGGCCAACTGTAAGTTGCATGCTCAAGAGTAAGCTCAGCGCACAGCTTGGTCATGTTAAAACCGGAGGGCCGAACTGACAACGTGGTATACAAAGAGATCCTTCACAAATAATTATTGCCATATTTTCCCTCACTTTAAAAAGGTTAAATTTTCTTCTTAATAAAAATTTTAATGCAGTACTTCGCCGCTGCGAAGCGTGGGTATTTTGCTAGTAATCTTAATACAATAAAAATGCCTTGACTAATTAATCCATGCATAA
>JANRMT010062815.1:29165106-29184166 GCA_026402145.1 Polypterus bichir lapradei
CAGTGCTCAGACCATACACCGCACACTGCATCAAATTGGTCTGCATGGCTGCTGTTTCAGAAGGAAGCCTCTCTAAAGATGATGCACAAGAAAGCCCGCAATCAGTCTGATGAAGACAAGCAGACTAAGGACATGGATTACTGAAACCATGTCCTGTGGTCTGATGAGAATAAGATAAACTTATTTGTTTCAGATGGTGTCAAGCGTGTGTGGCGGAAACCAGGTGAGGAGTACAAAGACAAGTGTGTCTTGCCTACAGTCAAGCATGGTGGTGGGAGTGTCATGGTTTGGGGCTGCATGAGTGCTGCCGGCACTGGGGAGCTACAGATCATTGAGAGAACCATGAATGCCAACATGTACTGTGACATACTGAAGCAGAGCATGATTCCCTCCCTTCGGAAACTGGGCCGCAAAGCAATTTTCCAACATGATAACGATCCCAAACACTCCTCCAAAATGACCACTGCCTTGCTAAAGAAACTGAGGGTAAAGGTGCTGGACTGGCCAAGCACGTCTCCAGACCTAAACCCTATTCAGCATTTGTGGGGCATCCTCAAAAGGAAGGTGGAGGAGCGCAAGGTCTCTGACATCCACCCAGCTCCGTGATGTCGTCATGGAGGAGTGGAAGAGGATTCCAGTGGCAATCTGTGAAGCTCTAGTGAACTCCATGCCCGAGAGAGTTAAGGCAGTGCTGGAAAATAATGGTGGCCACACAAAATATTGACACTTTGGGCACAATTTGGACATTTTTCACCTTAGGGGTGTACTCACTTTTGTTGCCAGCGGGTTTAGACATTAATGGCTGTATGTTGAGTTATTTTGAGGGGACAGCAAATTTACACTGTTATACAGTGCATCCGGAAAGTATTCACAGCGCATCACTTTTTCCACATTTTGTTATGTTATAGCCTTATTCCAAAATGGATTAAATTCATTTTTTTCCTCAGAATTCTACACACAACACCCCATAATGACAACGTGAAAAAAGTTTACTTGAGGTTTTTGCAAATTTATGAAAAATAAAAAAACTGAGAAATCACATGTACATAAGTATCCACAGCCTTTGTTCAATACTTTGTTGATGCACCTTTGGCAGCAATTACAGCCTCAAGTCTTTTTGAATATGATGCCACAAGCTTGGCACACCTATCCTTGGCCAGTTTCGCCCATTCCTCTTTGCAGCACCTCTCAAGCTCCATCAGGTTGGATGGGAAGCGTCGGTGCACAGCCATTTTAAGATCTCTCCAGAGATGGTCAATCAGATTCAAGTCTGGGCTCTGGCTGGGCCACTCAAGGACATTCACAGAGTTGTCCTGAAGCCACTCCTTTGATATCTTGGCTGTGTGCTTAGGGTCATTGTCCTGCTGAAAGATGAACCGTTGCCGCAGTCTGAGGTCAAGAGCGCTCTGGAGCAGGTTTTCATCCAGGATGTCTCTGTACATTGCTGCAGTCATCTTTCCCTTTATCCTGACTAGTCACCCAGTTCCTGCCGCTGAAAAACATCCCCACAGCATGATGCTGCCACCACCATGCTTCACTGTAGGGATGGTATTGGCCTGGTGATGAGCGGTGCCTGGTTTCCTCCAAACGTGACGCCTGGCATTCACACCAAAGAGTTCAAATTTTGACTCATCAGACCAGAGAACTTTGTTTCTCATGGTCTGAGAGTCCTTCAGGTGCCTTTTGGCAAACTCCAGGCGGCTGCCATGTGCCTTTTACTAAGGAGTGGCTTCCGTCTGGCCACTCTACCATGCAGGCCTGACTGCTGATTGCAGATGTGCTAAGCTTGTAGATGGCATTCCAAAGCAATTGCAAGCAGTTATTGTTGCAAAGGGTGCTGCTACCAAGTATTTACTGTGTGTCATGTGAAGGGGTCATTTACTTTATCAACAGCATTTTTCATAACATGACTGTCAATCTGCATTTGTTTAGTTCACCAAGCTCTAAATGGTTCAAAATATGTACACAGAGAAATGAAAGTTCACTGTGATACTCTGCATTTGTGATTTTTATAGGTTGTAATGATGTAAGATGGAAATACGCTGGCTTTCCAGAGGGGGTCAAATACTTCATCTCACTGTATGCATTATAGCTGGTCCTGAATGCTCTAAACTTCCATTCACCCATTTCTTAAACCCACAAAAATGAATCCTACTGTCATATAGAGTTGTAGCACAATCTGGCAACACTGAGTGTAAAGTAAGGCAGAAATTTAATATGTATCTGGTGCCACTCCATCACTTAGTGGCACCTAGCCAACATGTTGCAAATTGGGGAAAAACTGTTGTGACATCTGCATTATAATAGAATATTTTAATAGCTCAATGTTTTTGTTTATTTATTTACTTTAAAATTACTGCATATCATCATTTCCACCTGAGTATGAAGCTGGCAGATCTTTATTAATGGCTAGTGATTACATCTTGCCTGAAGAAGGGGCCCGAGTTGCCTCAAAAGCTTGCATATTGTAATCTTTTTAGTTAGCCAATAAAAGGTGTCATTTTGCTTGACTTTTCACTACTTAATGGCTAGTGATAAGTGTATGAAATACCCTTTGGTAATCAGTGAAGTCCGATTATAAATTAGGCATAGAGAATGTTATTAGTCAAGATAAACATATAATTGCCATATAAATTATATCACATGCACATACATATAGTCTTCAAACAAAAACCAAGTCAGTATCGCATAGTGTTTCAGTGCGGTCATGTCATATGTCTACCTGTCAAACACTATTGAAGTTATTCTATTACCAATCATTTCGTGCTGAAGTCTGAAAAAAACTCTTTTAAATGATGTACTAATCTCCCATTGGCCCTTGCACACTATTGCTGACAGTTGAGAATTGAAGTCCTTTCAGTAGTACAGCCACAGAATCACTTTCTCACTTTTACGGATGACAAGTGACACCTCTAAATTGATATTAACTGGGAACAAGACACAGCTAACTTACATTTGTTAGTATCATTTTATCAGCAATCACCATTATGCTCTTCACGATCACTGAGATAATGCTGAATACAGGCAAGGACTACTGACTATGTGGAGTTCTTATTTAGTCCTTGCCAACACTCAAACACCTCTGTGAAGTGCTCATAGACCTCCATCTTTTAATCCTGCCTGTAAAGAGCTTTCTACATCCTGTTAAAATATTTTCTCAAAAACTCAGTAATCAGCACTAAGTAATTTATAATGTTACAAGATGTGACACATTGGTTTCTCACAGTTTTGTTTAAGCTAACAAAATGCATTTGTATGTTTACAAAAATTAAATTTCTATTTTGGTAGCTGGATTTGTTCAGGTTTTATGAGGGAGTCTTTGGGTTAGGAGATTGCTAGGGACTACCCTTACACCACTGGACTCAGTGAATAAAAAATGTCAAACTTCACTTCGCTACCCTGCTGTCCTATCCTTAGTTAGATACTACAGTAGTGTAAACATGAAACAAAGCATTGTTGATTTTTTTGTGACTCTACAACCATTTTATAAACCTTATTTTGAAAGTAAACCATACGCAAGGACTGAAAAAAGTACAAGATACTCTTAACGTAACAAGCTCTTCCCCACAAAGTACACCTTCTCTGCCAGCCACAACCCAACAAAAGGTTTCTGCACATTTCTGCATGCTTCTTCTGTGGGAGGCAAGTCATGCATTAAAACAGAGGACTTAAGTTCTATAGAACACCTAAGTGTTTATATTTTCCAAAAAACATCTAACTTACATAACAATCAAATATTTTGCTGATTAGTTAATTACCACTTCAATTAATTACTCAATCTACGGTTTAAAAAATTCTAAATTTGTCCAAAACGTGCAAATATTTTGATCAGTAAATCTCTCTCTCATGGATGGCTTTCAAGTAAAAACTTTCTGTAAATTTAGAACCGCCATATTTTTCCCCACCACCAATACTACTGACAGAAATGAAATAATGTATGGCACCACTTTTACGACAGCTTTAAGTTTACTCCAGGGTTTTTTCCCCACAACCCACAAAAGCATGTAGATTAGAATAACTGGTCATTCCAAACTGACCCTGTGAAAGCAAGCATGTGAGTCTAGTTTGTATAAGCAAGCACTACAATGCCCTGGCATCCAATACATGGTTTTTTTTCTGCCTTACACCCAGTGCTCCCAGGAATGGCTTCAGCTACCCTGCCAATCTTCAACTGGATTAAGAGAGTCTGAGAATGTTATGTTAAAAAACACACAATAACTCTTTATTTTCTTTCTTTATTTTACTGCTGACAATGATATTCATCACTTAATGTACATTAATATGCATTCATTTTCCCTCTGCTTTTCTGGTGAGGATCACAGTGTCAGAATGCTCAGTTGGATGAACCAGGTCACCCTATTCTTAGGAAAATGTTCCAGCTCCCTTTCAATTGCCAGGCTAATGATATAACCGCTCCAAATATCCCACATCTATCTGCCTGTCTTTTTGCATGGGGCTGTATCTGGTACATCCCCAAATTAGTTGCCCAGGGGACACTTTAAATACATGCACCAAGCCACTCCACCTGGCACTTCTCACTATACAGAAGCAGCAAGATATTCCTGAATTGCTAATTACCTCATCCTAACAAAAGAGCAAGTCCTCAATCCTCAATCCCATACTCTTGATCCCATTCCCGCAGTCACCATTCAGACAACAGGTAAGAATGGGATGTAGACTTAAGCAAACTGAACATATCATCCAAGGATTTAGCCCCCACTGCACTATCATGGTCTGTGATAAGTAGTGGTTGCAGTATGGTTGAAGTAATCACTTAAATTCAGGGTGTTGGAGCCGAAAGAAATTATTTGGTTACTGGAGTTGGAGTAAAAATGTACCGACTCTGACCCTAACTAAATGTCAATTGTAATATAAAATTTTAAAATTTCCAGTTTAACAAATACTTATTCGATTAGACTATTTTTTCAAATAAACTTCTGTCAAAAACATAGCTTTATTTAATTTTCTAAGTTTAGTCTTAAATCTTTAATGTTACTCAGTGTTTTTAAACCCAAAAAACATTGTTACAGCATTTAAACTCAAACTCTTAATATGTTAGAGTGCTAAAAAGCAGCCTGATGATACATGCTGGCAGTGATTAATTGCCTTGTATCTTGTATGTTGTGTGCTTTCAATCAACTTAGTAAATCCATTAGTCAAATTACAAACAGCAGAGTAGGAATTGGTGGTACCATAAATTGACTGGTCGGAGTCAGGAGTCAAAAGGATTTGGGTACCAACTCCACAGTCCTGGTTAAATTAGCCAACAAAATGAGGCTTGAATGTTCAAATTAAAAATAGGTAAATATTCTAATATATTCTAATATATAATAATATAATGAAGGTTGATGATTCTTGGTGTTATACGTACATGCATTTTTATACTTTATTATTACAATATGTTAATGGCAGTAGCAGCAGAAACAGCAAGCCAGCTCATCTAAGCAAGAAAAAAAATCATAGCTTTACACATGTAAATATAAAATTAATCAAAATCCCATACAGGTGCACCCTATAAAGGGGAAGGATCTTCTTAGCCATCTTGCTTCAGTATAATACTGACAGCTGGATAAGCAACTCCCTTTATGAATAGCAAATAATACAATCAACCATACAAGGGAGCTTAAATCTTTACAAACAACACTTACTTGTGTCAAGCTTCATTAATTTTTTTTTTTTTTTATTTAAAACTTGTGATGAGAGTGCAAATCATCAAGTGCTTTTGCCCGTGCACTAGTGAGTGAAGTCAGGAGTGGGCCAGTCATCAACAAATAACAGGCAGAATTAAACTAATGGGTTATTTTTTTCTCCTTTATAGATACAGCAGAAACTTTTAATCTTTCAAAAATTATGAAAAGGATGATTGTGAAAGTGATGTGCCAAAACAGATCTCCAAAATACCATAGCATTGTATTGTTTGCCTGGTAAAACACGAAGCCAAAATTAGTGGAAGGTAAAACAACCGTTGTTTTACAGTCGACTGTCTACTTTTCCCTTCTTTAAATTTTTTTTCCCAATTACGTTTGAATACTGACACTACAATCTGATAGCCACAATTGCATACAATTTCCACACAACTGCTACCAATACATCTATATGTTAACTAATCTTATGATTGCATATATTTCCTCTAGTGAATTTTATTCAGGTTTTCTTAATAAAACAAAAAAACACTTTTTACAGGGACAGGACTATGATTTCAGATATTAAGTTGATACTGCTCATCCAAACCATTAGCCAGTGCATGCCAAATATTAAAGTCTAATGGGGACAGAGAACATTTTAGTATCCTGACATAGCCTTTCCATAGAAGATTGAGAAGCATGATCCCTCAATAACTGAAGCAGATTCTCTTGCTCCCTTTGTAAACACAGGGGTCACCAAATGAGTCTGTCAGCCCTAAGATAGAGCTCTGTTGCCTAAAAATGAGAGCTATATTATCTGGAGATGTATGCTCCCGCAAAAACTTCCCAAGGAAATTTGTTTGAGAGAAGGGGGCAGGCAAAAATAAACCCATAAATGAATTTCAAGCAAGTTCCAATGAAATCTAGAACTTCCTCTTGAAAAGGGATAACTAAACATGTCTGTAAGTGGTGTTGGTGAGGTGGTACATCTAGTTTGGAAAGGCTCAGCCCTAAAACGCTGCATGGAGGCACCATGGGAGGTCACCACCTGCAAGATGAAGGAACAGACCTAAGCAAAATACCAGTCCACAGGGAGACAGATCCAGGCATAATTTGTATACACTATTAAAATTTAAGCTGTCCAAAAATTGTTCAAAATATGCAGAGGCAGGTGGATACTCTAAAAACAAAAAAGGCATTTTAAAGATATTGAGGCTGCTAGAGACACATAAGCTGTTCTGTGCAATCTGACTTTATGTTAGACTGGCAAGGACTGAATGTCTGCGAATGAAAAAAGGTTCAATTGGAACTGTTATTGACAAGTATATTTTTTGCCATTCTGATCAGTAAGAGTTCACTGTCCACCAGTTAAACATGTTTTATAATAATTCTACCAGATGTTCATGATAGTAGAATGGGTTAGAACTAATTTTTCATCCCTGTAGAAATAATCTGCCTATCTGTTCTTTACGAACAGTGTGCTTTGTCCTCAAAACAATGTAAAAAGCATTTGTTGGCACACTTGAACAATACTTGAAAGAACTATGTATGCAAAAACATAAAATTACACGTAAATATTGGATAGAACTCAAAAAATTTCCTAATTTTATTTGAGATCATACCTTACTTTTTAGGAAAAAGACACAAGAAAATTAAAGTGGGAAATACAGCATAAATATCTCTGTATCAACATCTGAAAAAAATAACATGTGTCTTGACATCCCCCAATTTTTTAAAGTGTACATTGTTAACACTACAAGAATAGGAATAGAGGTTTTAAAGGTACATTACTACAACCATCAACAAATTTTAAAAGGTATCCTTAGAATACACTACTAAAAAAATGAAACTTTGTTTTAAATTATACCAATTCGTGTAGAGATGTAACATTACATTAAGCAACTCTGCACCTCTCGTGACCTCCTCCATGCATTCACTGTAGTTTTCACATCAATTTAAATCTCTCCAGGTCTTAAGGTAATAATAATACATTTTATTTATACTGTATAGCACCTTTCCCATGTTCAAGGTAAAGCACCGACTATATCCAGAATGAGACCTATCAAGGTTACAAACACACTTTGATACTACTCGGACTGAAGTAGAAGTGAAAAGTTCCTCTTTTTTTCACCTGTAGTATCTCACTGAATGAAGAATCCTTCTATATTCTCTGCCTTCATTGTGACTTCTTCTAAAGAGTTTTCTGTCATTATACTCAAAGTATTTACTTACTTGAAATTGGCATATGGAAACACCCATATTATTGTCACGCAAAAAAGGTATTAGGATTTTACGCTTTTATCCACCTCTGAAGACCTGCAGTTTAATACAATAGAACTTGATATATGCCTATGTAAAAGTAGAGTACTATTTATTGTTTTTCTTATTTTGTACCTGCTAATAACGGGCGGAGTGGTGGCTCGGAGGCCGGGGATCTGCTCTGGCATTCAGAAGGTTGCAGGTTCAAATCCCATAAATGTTAAAAATGACTCTTCTCCGTTGGGCCCTTGAGCAAGACCCTTAAGCTGCAATTGCTTTGTCCTGGCTAGGTCATTAAACTGCACCCAGCCCTGCAAGCAAGTCCTACAACTTACAGGGAAAACTTGTGGGTTGGTGGCAGGATTGGCACTCCAGCCACTGTAAAAAAAAACCTGTTCCAGTGTGCTGGTGAAGTGTTACCTACTGCATTTTGGTCCCAATCCAGGTGGTTCGTCATGTGGTGCGTGCGGCAATGAGCTATCAGTGCAGGCTCCCAACCTCTGCCAGTAATTCAGTTTTTAAATAAAGGCTTTTAGTGAAAAAATATGTCACCATGTTGTGCCATGCAATGTGCGTTGAGTGTTTTGGTTGTTTGATGCCCATTTTGCCACTTATGTTAACTGCAATACTCAAGATGCATCACTGGCAGACACATTCCTTCACAATGCATTGAGCATGCATGTGCTCAGCTTCATCTACAAGAAACATGAAAGAAATGTTGTAGAAAGTGTGGGTTTCCAGTCTTGTGTGTTTTCCTCAGGAAAAATGCAGTAATATATATGATGATGTGTTTTCATGCAAAAAACCTGCAGCCTATTACTTTTTCTCAAAACACATTGCACTTCTTTGCAGTTATATAAATAAATTCCACTGAATACATTTGAACGTGCTGTGTATTACCTGTGTTACATTACAGGGAGAAGAAGAAGTGTGAAGGATGCCTAGGAGTTTATATACATATTTGTTATATAACTAATTCACAATTTCGTTTTAGAGATCACATAATTTAATTTTTTTTTTTTAATTACATTGCCATGGGGTTTTCATTTTAGTCGCTTATTCTTCTTTTTAGATCATATGTGATCTTACGATATTCTACATGTTTGCAATTATTTGATGTTTTTATTGATAGTTTGTTATTCTGTACCATATATTCATGCAGTGCTCTGAATCAAGATGTTAACAGCATTATCTTTAAGAAATAGAACTGAACTGAATTTCTTATTCTTTTGCTTGTTTTATGTGGAGCATGTTTCATAAGACTTACCCCGTAATTTGTTTGAAAACCGGTGATTCTAAATAGTGGCCATAGTAATGCAAATGATAAGTTCTGAATAGAAAATTTCAATTGCTAACTTATAAAAAAACAAGGCACAATGGTGTATCTCAACCTTAGAGGGCAATAGTTTTGTCTATGGTTATTCCATAAGCCAGAATAAAACTCTTATCACATTTATCAAAACGTTTTTAAACAAGATAAGCAATATAACTACCTACAAAGTCAAGGGGCACGTATGGAAACTTGTACAATACTATACCACAAGATTTAAAAATAACCTAATATCCAAACAAATACATATAAATGTCTTCATGGACTTGCTGTGGCAAAACAGAATTGTTTACCCTAACCATACAAAAACATATTCCAACATCCTAATACAAACTTTCTTCTGGAGAAAAATAAATAGAGCCACACACAAGAAATATAAAGTAACATCTACTGCTGAACATCAGAGAATGAGTGAGAAAGAGAGAGAGATACAAAACAAACTAGCCACTATAGGTGAAAATAAACTTTACTATGATTTGTAAGAAAGTATGCAAATGGTTTACTATTAATATTTTTAAAAAATCCACTTGCAATTTCAATATTAAAAGACTTACAGGCATTAGTATAAAAAGTAAAAAAACAAACGATTGCCTAGCTCTTTAATATATGTTTGCGATTATTTACTTCTGGGAAAAAAGTCATGTGGTATAAACTGGATAACTAGACAAAAGCTGTCCTTAACTAATTATGCACAAAATGCAAGATCACTGACAAATCAAAAATAAATCTTAAATTAGCACCTTATTATAAGGACTATGAAAATCATAACTGGCAATAAAACAAATTTCCTAACATTCCAGTAAGGACTTGTATACAGTTGCAAATGATACATCTTGCAGAAACTGCTACCACAATAGGAAATTTAAGTGCTCAGGTCTGCTGACTTTCTCATTAAACTCGAACTTTCTGGTGAATTCACTAGTCATGTGTGTACTTGCTTGTACCTAATATTTGGCTGCCTACTTTAAATTTCATTATGTGCATTTGGGTTAATTGTCCAAGGAAATTACAAATGTCAAAAACACTCTAATAATAAGAGAATATTTTTTTAAATAATAGTTTTATAATTATATATGACAAGTTCATAAAAACAGCTGGATTACTACTGATCCAAAATAAACCCAAAACGGGTGTGAAAGCATAAATATTGGGTTGGACTTACACCCATTACTTTTATCAGATACTGTCAAACATCAAGGATGATGTGGCCACCAAAAAAAAAAGAATAAAAAGAAATCAGTGCTTGCCAGGGTATTCTAGGTTGTTATTTTTATTTTACCAAAAAAACTAATGAAATGAGACAATAAAGTTCACCACTCTTGCATAGTCAGGAAAATAAATTTAGCTGTTAAAGTATTTAGGCGGGCAAAAGCCTTGCTTTATTTTACTGCTTAAGGGGGATTCCCATTATGACAAAATGATGCACGTTACTTAAAAATGAAAGAATAAAAATAACCTCGCCATTTAACACGAAGAAGTACACGTTTAGAAATAAACGAAGAGCCAAAATGACCTGGACGTTCATAATATTCCTCCTCCTCCCACTGTTAAGTTTTTATTAAGCCACTCGTGCGTCTTCTGCCTTGGCAAGACCGGAAGACATTACAATAGCTCATCACTTGAGGTGGTCACTAACCTTTTACTACTGAAATAATTATTCTTTTACTAAAAATGTATAGGACAATTTCTTGCTTTGTACTTTAAACAAAAAAGAGTGTACACAAGAGCTTTTAAAAAGTAGCAAAAGCCTTGCACAGGTGACAGTAATGGGAAGTTGGCGGGGGGCGGGTGACGTTTGGGACTTCTGCCGTCAGTCACACATGCTGCGTTTCGTAGACTTCAACACTTGGATACGAATATGACACAGAAATGTGTTTCAGTTTGATTTTCGAATTATAATGTTGCCGGGAGAAAGAAATGGGGCGCCGCTGCCCTCCTACAGCATTACTCGCTAGACTGACTTCAACTGGGACCCGAGCCGACCCCCTGGTGCCTTGTGTGCACTCTTCATGCAAAGCTGGGGATCCCGGCGGGGCTCCGGCGCGTTACTGGGATCTCTGAGTCACTGTAAACGCGCACAGCCTGTCAGCAAACACGCGCACGCACACACGCCTCCCTACTCATCGACAAGCCTGAGTCGCGCCACTGCCCATCACAAGGAGATGAGTGGGTGAACGATCGGAGAGGTGAGCTCGATAGCCCCAGGCCGCTTTAAAGTCACGGCAGGGTAGCCCCTGACAGTTCCACCGTGACAGAGTGGGAGGAGGCGAAGTCTAGGCAAGGCCTGCCTGGTCCTTCTCCATCCCCGAGAGTCGTGTGGCCGCCTCCGCCCCTCGTTGGCACTCTCTTGTCAGGCCTCACTTCAACTGCCATCCCCCTGTTTCGCTCGCGCGCGCGCGCGGGCACGCTTACTTACTCAGGTTGGTGGTGCTGGACCGGTCCGGATTCTTTTCAACTCTCGCTGCTGCTGCTGCTACCGCCGCCGCCGCCGCCGCTGCTGCTGCTATCGCTGCCACCACTACCACCACCACCGCCGCCGCCTCCTCCTCCGCCGCTGCTTGTCCCCCACCCCCCTCAGGGGCTGGGCAAGGCTGGACTGCGCTCCGCTCGCACTGCGGTGTCACCGCCGTCGCCTGTCACGAGTCGGACCTGCTGCGCCCCAGCCGGCGTATCGGTCAGTTTCGTCCCTCGGTTTCTCCACCGTCTCCCGTCCGCTCTGCGCTCGACAGCGAACATCCGGGAACACGGCGCCCGCCCGGAACTACTTTTTGCACAGGGCGCATCATGGCACGCAAATCACGCCTTTTGGAAGGTGTCTTCTTTCGCGGAAATAATTCCCCCTCTTTCCTTCAGAGTAGAGATGATTTCTTCTGTACAGGGTAGCGAATAATGTGAAATGTGCACAGACCTGAGAACGCTGCGTCACTAAAACTGTTGTGATAGCCGCTGGGATGTCAGACGCTAAGAAGTGATGACGAAAATGAGTATCATGATCATCGCCACCTTTGCAGATTTTACAATTTCATTCAGAACAGAGGACGCAAATTGCGCGCTGTCTGAATGTGCACCGAGTTTAAACCGGCCGTCTAATTTCTGCTCGAAAGCATCGCCACCTTCAGGACAGCGCCGTGTATGTAAATTTGATAACTCGCGTCCGCCTTCGGATTAACGAAATAATTCTATGATGTCCCGGATGCCGGATCCGGTTGAATGGAAACTGTCATTTGTATCTTAAAAGAACAGATTTCCCAGTCTTCTACCGCAGGACCGTCAACTCCAGCCAACGTTGGACGACTCTCCAGGCATAAAGTATTGGGGTCACTTTTAGTTTGATTTCCAAACCCTGAGCACCAATAAAAAAACAAAAGAGTATGAATAAGGTACTGATTGGCGTTTGTATCTGATGCTAATTAATTTGGGTTTTTGATCGTGGAAAAATGGAACTCAAAAGAACTGAATGTAATGAGCGGAAAACATAATTAGTAATAAGAACGTCAATGTGATTCATGATTTAATTGGCTATACATGTCTCGTTTTGGGTAGATTTTTATATTTAAATACAGAATTAGTTTGTATTTTCACACAAAAGTATTTTGGCATGTATTGAAAATACTGTACGAGATACTTTATGAGCTACAGAACAAGACTCTTCTGAAATGTAATATCCAGAGAGAAAACAGAAAACAAAGTTTTTGCTCAGGCTCAGAAACAATATTTTTTGATTAGGGGAACAAAATGGGACATACTTTATGGAAGATTAATCATTTATTGAGTGAATGTTGTAAATACTATTTTAAAAAGATGATTAAAGGAATGGGCGGCACGGTGGCGCAGTGGGTAGCGGGTTCGCTTCCCAGGCCCTCCCTGCGTGAAGTTTGCATGTTCTTTGCGTGTCTGCGTGGGTTTCCTCCGGGTGCTCCGGTTTCCTCCCACAGTCCAAAGACATGCAGGTTAGGTGCATTGGCGATTCTAAATTGTCCCAAGTGTGTGCTTGGTGTGTGTATGTGCGCGCCCTGCGATGGACTGGTGCCCTGCTCGGGGTTTGTTTCCTGTCTTGCGCCCTGTGTTGGCTGGGATTGGTTCCAGCAGTGACCCTGTAGTTAGGATATAGCGGGTTGGATAATGGATGAATGGATGGATGATTAAAGGAGCAGCTACAATTCTCTGCTGCTGCTATCTATTGTGGCGATAGGTGTTTCTTTCACGAAGTTAAATCGACATTAAAAGCCATTACATTTGTTCTCTTTTACATCCTTTTCCCATCTGTTTTGAAGTGCGTGTGAGTGTTTTTGGGCTAGCACAAGGTTCAAGATAAAAACAACATACTGTAGTTTTCCGGAAATGTGTGTCCCCTGCAGTCTACACTGAATGAAAGGTTGCTTGCTGCCTTGAGTGCACTGTTAACAGATAAGGCTGCAGCTCCTTAACACTCCCTAACAAATCAGAAAATTAATGAATGGGCAAAGGAAAAAATAGATAATGTTAGGCTAAAATAGCAACTTTAAATGGTAAATTAATTTTTTTTTTCTGTTCATCTATTGTGTAGTGAATAGTCATGGGATAATACTTGTTTTGATAGTATGTAATACAATTTCACATTATTAAATTGCTATCGTTTTATTCCAAAAGACTGACAACTATTTCTATTTTTGGCCATCACTTTGATCATATTGGCTCACAAGTTCAAGAAGCAGTACAATTGTTCACATACATTTTGTAATTTTTAGAACTACAGCACAGACAGGTTAGGAGACTCAGGGTCACTCATTAAGTCAGAGGTGAGAACCGAACCAACAGTCTTTAAGTTTTAAAGTCCATTGTCTTAGCTACTATATCATTTCTTTACATATTTTGTTTATCAGTGATCATTTCTGATTTTGCTACTTTTTCTGTTATGTAGTTGGTTAATTCATAAATACTTTGTAGAGTTAGTTGTTTTAAGTTACTACAAGGCACTATATAAAATGAACCAGATAGAGTGATGCAGTGGCTAAGGTGTTGGACTATACAGCAGAAGTTTGCTAGTCCAGTCCACTAAAATCCCTTTAAGTATTTAAACTGACAAGACAAATGTAATATACACTTATAAGTTGTAAGTGGAAAAAGGCATCAACTAAATAAATAAGATTTAGTGTTTCAGTATTCACTGCATTATACAGTTGCTTAACTTTGTAGTTCTATGTTGAGGTAGTAGTATACATACGGGAGATGCCAACAGACTTAACAAGTCACTAAGGGACTTAAGTTGTGTTCTGAGGATTGGTCTGGACTCTAAAGTCAACACAGGAGGAAAGATTTTGGATGTGTTGCTGACTGTCAGAACAGTGTCTCACTCAGTCACTCCCAGTGTCTCACTCCCACCTGTCAAACTTTAGCATAAGGGTGATTCTACCTGAGTGCTGTTAGGTGTACTACCAGAGGTCTTCTTTGAGCTGTTGTGACACCTTGTAATATATCCCCTGGAAAGACAATGCTTTCTTTAATTTAATGCATTGGACATAATTCTCAAATCCCCTTAATCCAATTTAGAGGATCGGAGCATATCCCTGCAGCACTGAATACAAGGCAGAAAACAAGCCTGGACAGGGCATCAATCCATTGAGGACACCCTCATGGACACAGATCCACACTTAAATGGGCCTAATTTGAGATTATCTATTAACCTAACTTGTACATGGAAAGTGGAAAGAAAACCAAATGGAAAACCCATACAGATGCATGGAAAAAGTGCAAACTCCTCAAAGACAACAACTAGGCTTGGGAATCAAACCCAGGAAGCCTGGTCTATCTAATTACTGCTACTCTATATTTCTTTAGTCTCCTGTTAAGACATGAGTGTATATGTAAATATGTAAAGGTTAATAACACTGCAATTTCCCCTTATATCTATAGTGGTTACCTTTGAAAGCAACTAATGCTAAAAGAGTAATCAGGACGCAACACTTTAATATAATATTAAACATGGATTTCTCAGACTAGCGAACCCGAACCGGCTTTCCTTCCTAGCCAGTGGTGCCTTCTATGTAAGATTTATGTGTTATCCCAATGTTAATGTGGGATTTCCAAGAAACTCCAGTTTCTTCCTCATGTTTAAATTTGCACCATCAATGGGACTGCAGAAATTTACCTATATGGGGTTTTGTACATGACTGCGGTCAGCAATTGACTGAAATCTGATTCCAAGCTTTAAAAAGTGGTCAGCTGCGTCATAAAATTTACTGCGTTTTCACCTTAAATGATGCCAGCCTTCTCACGAAATGCAGCTCTTTTCCCCGCTACTGCCATCTAGTGGACTTTTCTCTTCACTACTTCATACTTTAAAACGCAGCGTTTAATTAAAAATAGAACAGGGCTCAACCCTCGTGCGTTACTTTAGCTTACAGCAACCTGTGTCGATTGTAATTATTTTCAAATAGATCCTAGCATTCGATGTAGAGGTTTCAAAATGCCACGCTTGTAGCGTACAACCGGCGAACTCTACATAATGTGTTCTTTGGGGCATTATGTAAGACCAGACGTAGGCATAACGGCGTCCAAACATGTTCTTGGAGGTCCATCATTTCCCAGAAATGGTCTTATGAAGGATTTGGCAGACCTTTCCCTTAAAAATGGAAGGAAATACCTGTCCTTGAGTCGGGCGACAGCTATCCATTAAAAGAAGGAGGTTGGGGCCGCTGGAGAACTATACCACAGGGTTGCCAGTTTTCATAAGGTGTAAAACAACAGTTGTCTTCAGCAAAAGTTATCAGAAGGAACTTAACGTTGTGAATGCCACGGTTTCACCGCCTTATGTAATACGAGGGTTTAAAGTTACTGCTTTTCACAAAACATCAAAAAATGGGAAAGACATGTGAAGCGTCGTTTTACGCTATTAAGGTTGCTGATCACGAATTTTATTGTATTTTAAGGTTTGATTCTTTACCGGTGGTCCTAGCCCTCTAAGAGCCACTCCTAGAATATTCAAAATTACACATTTTATACATAAGCATGTGGAGTATCGTTTTAGACCATTTCAGTTTCCGTGATTGCGAATATGATGTTAGTTTCGATCTTGACACTTTATTAAGGACCCCAATTAGAGGGAGAAAATGACAAATTTCCATTATTATCAAAATATTTAGATATGCATTTAAACTGAAGAACACATTTTACATCCATCCATTAACCAACCAGCTATATCCTAACTACAGGGTCACGGGGGGTCTGCTGGAGCCAATCCCAGCCAACACAGGGCGCAAGGCTGGAAACAAACCCCCGGCAGGGTGCCAGCCCACCTCAGAGAACATATTTTAATATTTCAAATATTGGCACAAATATCCTGGTTTATTATGTACTTCTACCTCATGAAATAAACATTACATTTCTTATTACTACCCAGAATTAGGGCGGTTTACGCTAATTCAGACTTATGATGATGATATTAATGATGATGATTATGATGACGATTAACAGCGCAGCGCTGTTGCCTTGCACCGTCGGAGTAGTAGGTTCAAATTTAAATGGGGACATTCTTCCCATGTCTGCATGTGAATGTGTCTATCTACATGATGACACAAATGAGGTAGTTCTCTGTCCAGGTTTGGTTCCCAGTTTGTTCTCAGTGATGACAGAATAGATTTCGCCTCCGGCAACACAGTTAAAAGTCAAGTCAAATAAGTCGTGAACTGTATTTCGAAAGATGGTTTAAAGATCTGAAAGTGCGAAAGACGCAGAATTACACTTCGGACAATGTTAGCAGGAGCTGACCCTCCAATGCTCTGCGGCCCAACGCTCACTAGGTTGCTTTGGCTCGACCCTACACATACACGCTGCAGCTCTGCTTTAAGCCGCTCGCCTATTGTCAGTAGCAATTCCATCTGTCACATTTTTCCGGCCTCGTGACCCGATCCAAAGTCAGGACCCTATGAGCTTTAGAGTCGGTTTTAAGAGTCTTCTTTGAGTGCTTTTTCGGCGCTCCTCTCCCACCCCTCAGCTCGCAAACACTGTGTTTATGGCCGGCTACTCAAGATAGCCCTGCCCCATTCTGATAATCCGGGGCCACTTTTGTGGAAATGTGCCCATCTCAAGTACGGACCAAGGACGTTGCACTATTAAGTGTTCTTATGGCAATAACATTCCCTTTCTATTCCCTCCTCTCGTTGAATGACGCGGTGACAAGCCTGTCGCTTTAGTCTGACCAGGTCATCCTAGCCTTAGAATTCTCTGACGCCAGCGTGTCTTGGTTCTGCCCCCAATCTTCTCTCAGTGGGCCGTGCCTGGTACATCCTTCGTGGGAGGTGCCTGGGGGAATTCAGACTACAAAGTACTTCCACTGACCCTTCTCAATTCAGAAAAACAGTAGTAGTAGTCTTCCCCGGGTGACTCAGGTCCTTCCCATAACACCGACACACAGATACAGATATCACACCGGAACCTAATTTTGCCCGCTTGTACTCACGATCTTACAGTTACGGTCCCTACTCAGAGCTCTCGGTCACAGGTGTGGACGAGCACGAAGAGCAATCGGTTAATCGAAAGTTTCGCCCGAGGATCTTACTCCTTCCACGTCCAGTACAATGTCCACAAAATGCTACGGGAATACCTCAGCTTACTAATTTGGTTTAAATTCAGAAAGTTCTGAAATGTTAAGTTCTGAAATGTTCAGAAACGATACAGAACTGCGACATCCTGGACCAGGAGAATCAACTGAAAAACCAGTCAGCTTTTGGTATAATTTTATAAGGTGCCACTTGAGGGCACTGCTACTCCGTTCATTTTTCCCATAGACATATATATATATATATATATATATATATATATATATATATATATATATGTAGACGCCGCATTCACCGCGTTGCCCAGTCGACGCAATACGTCAGCGCGTCCGCCATATTGCGAGTGGCAAAAGTGCCATTTAAACTAATATAGGTAGACGTGGAAACCGGGTTTTCTGATGAAAAAACAATAACGTTTAAAACAGAATCGTTTACATACAACAGATTTTGGCGAATCGTTTAAATGCAATTATTTGTATCCATTTATACACTAATAATGGCAATTATTAAATAATAATAATAATAACTATTATTATTATTAAATAAATCATCCCATATAAGTAACATTTCTCGGACTGTCTTCTTCCATCTCCGAAACATTTTTAGACTTCGTCCTGTTCTTACGCAACACAGTACTGAAGTATTGGTTAATGCCCGAGTCATCTCACGTATTGATTACTGTAATGCTATTCTATCTGGCATCCCACAAAAACTTATCCATCGCTTACAACTTCTTCAGAATTCTGCTGCTAGGATAATAACCTGCTGTTCTAAATCCACTGAACATATTACACCTATTCTCTCTCAACTTCCCTGGCTCCCTGTTAACTACAGAATATAATAGAAAATACTGCTCTTAACATTTAAAGCTCCCCACAACCTCACTGATCACCTACAGACTTGCACTCCCTCTCGCTCACTCAGATCCTCATCTGCTGCTCTACTTTCTGTACCACACATCAAACTCTAATCTATGGGAGCTCGAGTGTCTCTCCTAGTGCTCCTCAACTCTGGAATTCTCTTCCCTCTCATATACATCAGCTCGATTCAATAACACATTTTAAAACTGCCCTCAAAACTTATCTTTTCAAACTGGCATACCAATTGTGAATTTTGCACTGTTACTGTCAGTTATCTTTCTTTGTTTGCTAATTATTGTTTTTTGATTTTCTTGTTTTAATTTTACTAATGTTGTTTAATTTTATTGTAAGGTGAGCTTGAGTGCTAAGAAAGGTGCCTATTAAATAAAATGTGCTGTTATTATTATTATTATTATTATTATTATTATTATTATTATTATTATTATTATT
>JANRMT010062815.1:29184176-29198302 GCA_026402145.1 Polypterus bichir lapradei
TTATTATTATTATTATTATTATTATTATTATTATTATTATTATTATTGAGATGAAAACTTGACCAATGTCTGAAAATCAAAATAGTAAGACTGCAGCTGACAGTCTGGTCTTTCTTTTAACAGTGAAATGATACACTCAATGACAAAACTAAATAGTTTTATTGTATACAAATTGGCTTAATAATTTCTGAAAACATTTCACTCATTCTTCTCTCAATCAATCTCTCTCTCACACACACACACACATACGCACACACACAAATTGTGGTTACTTAAATATATACAGGATGGGATCTAAAATCCTTGAAACAGAACTGTCTTACATAGTTTTTTCCGTGTGTTGCCACTCTGTAATTTGAGAGTATTCAGTCTGGCAATATGGTGCAGCCTTAGTTTGAGGAAGACAGACACAACTAAAGACATGAGCATAAAATGATGGTTGTCAATTTCAAACCGTGTTTCCTCAATGTGCTCCTTGAGAAAAAACACATCATCTGAACCAATCTTAGCCCGAACAAACTGATTGATCAAAGATACACTGACAGCTTGCCCTAATGTTGACTGTTAGATAATACTCTCAGCTACTTTGACCACCTTGAGTGTACCCTCAGAAGGAATCATCAAACCTCCTTTGTTTTTTAATGTGAGCAAGTGGTATGCTGGTACAGCATCTGTTACCAAACTAGCACGGCACACATCACAGGATAGCGTTCTCAAAATCCCGTCTAAGGGCTACCTTCCACTGCTTCCTGAGGTGGATTTCTTTGGGAAACCTTCAAAGTTAACAGCTAACAACGATCTACATAGTTAGTGACTAAATACTTTTAGCCAAAACGTTGTTTGGAGGCTCACTTGAGCACATAAATCCATAACTTTGCTAGCTTAGCCTGGCATAGCTAAAGTTAAGATTATAAAACGGGATTTTCTAATGGCCAAATATAACCAAAACAATTGTTCAGCCTTACCTATGAAATGTAATCCCCCAGGATCTGGTTTGGAGCGTACAACGGTTTGTACAATCCCAAGTAGCACATGAATAAGGCATCTTTATCCATTACTTCACTCCACAGCAGTGCCACTCACAATATGGCGGCGATGTTGATGTACGATGCTGCTGGTCATGCGGCGTCTAGTAATTCTATGTCTATGATTTTTCCCACAAGACTTAAAAAAAAAAAATTTAAAATCAGGGGTGTTGGACTGAGATTCCGGACAGCCGCAGTTGTTGCGGGTCTTCGTTCCAGCCACCTACTTCATTAGTAACTGGTTACTGCTGCAGATGAATCCCACATCCTTTCTTTTAATTTTTAATGAACATCTTTTTAAGAATCAGGACACTTCATTATTTATTTTTCCCATAACCAGCTGACAAACAATAATTAAATGCAAATCAAGCAAACAGATGACCAGCTAACCCCGGGAGGGCCACTATTTTCATTCTAACCAATTTCTTAGTTAGAAGTTATTGTTTAATTAATATAACATATTATTTAATTCTATGTCTTGTGAGTGTACACGTTCCGCCAAACCAAGCTGTTTATTTTCTTTGCTGTCAGAGCACAATTAAAATATTGTTTTGACCATAGCAGGTCAGTATATTTTTCAGACATTTGTTTTTTCTTTTTGATTCTTTTATTGGAACATATTGTATGATGAACAAACAGATCTAAATGGCATCAATTTAGCTGTTCACCTGTTGTCTCTCTTTGCATCTAATTTCTATCTGGTTGCTACTGTAGTTAAGGAAATGTAAAACAAGCAGTCTGAATCTTAAAACACAAGTCAATTAAAATTAAGGCAAAAGAAGACTGTTGCATTAGCGGCAGTAATAGTTTACACTGCAGCTCTCCACATTTTTAAAAATAATATTTCTTTAATGGTATTTTATGGGTCTTTATTGGGTTGTGCAATTCCTCTTAGAACCATTGCTTGACAAAACACCGTTCCATTTTAGGAAGGGTTCTTTGTGCTTTGAAAAGCATCCTAATAGGTGGAAAAAAACTGAAATGTTTAATGTATGATGGGCTACCTAAAAGGTCATTAATGGATTCAAAAAACCCGGACTTAGCCTGTGTTATCTTATGCAGCAAGTGTCTTTTTAAAAGCATAACTTATTGTTGTTTTACAAATCTACTACCATCTATTCGTGGTTATTTGTTGGATGGAGCCTGTTGGAGATCTATATAAATAAAGATTCTTTCTGGAATTTTCATGTGGATGGACCTTTTGGGAAACATAAATTGTTCCCCTATGGCATTTCCCTGAAGAACTACTCTGGCACCTTTATTAAGAAACCAGGATTTGAGTTTGACACCCCTGATTTGGATGGACACAATTCATTACAAAATATGTAAAGTAGATGAGGTAACAACCTAAAACCACTGACCCAGACATGTATTCATACTGCCTCACAGCATTTGAGAGTCATTGGCCATATTAATGGCTCACAGCGCTTGGACACTTGCTCCATTTTCTGTTATCATGTGGATGTATGGAGTCTGCAATGCATGTTCACCACATGTTTATACTACTCAAGGAACTTAGCTTTCTTCCAGTAGTCCAATGAAATGTCAGGCTTCTGAGAGACTCCAACATTTTACTCACATTTTGTATGAGAACATCCAGGACTTAGTAGTGATGAAGTGCATTTAGAAAGTTGATGGACGTATAAGAATCACACACAAAAAAGTTAGTCCATGTATAAGATACACATATGGTTATAACAGTGCCACATACCCCGTTGAAGTGACCATAGTATGTCACAAGTTTCACCCTAATAGGCAATGGATGCGCAACAGTACAATTATGCATGGATTAATTAGTCAAGGCATTTTTATTGTATTAAGATTATCAATCACATTACAATAATAGCAGAATAGTTCAGTCAAAAATAAAACAAATACTGCATTCCAAGTATTTATATATAAAACTACAAACTTTATACCCTCCCCTCTCTATTTCAGAGTTTCAGGTGAACAGAGTGCTAACAAGTAGGCATTTCCTCATGTATACTACAACAATAAAGAGGTTAAGCAGGGGCCCCATGTTTTCATTTTGGAACAGCATTAATGAGCTCTCTCCAGATTCTAAAAAACTTTGTTCCATTGCTTACAGAGATTATTAGATTTTTTTTCTGTATTTAGACAATATTAGACATCACTTCGAAATTGAGTTTTGGAGGAGATGTGTTAAAAGTGTTAAGGCTGAGCATGATAAGTGAACACATGGGAAATGTGGTGTTTTAATTTCTAACCATCCATTATTCAACCCACTACATCCTAACTACAGGGTCACGGGGGGTCTGCTGGAGCCAATCCCAGCCAACACAGGGTGCAAGGCAGGAAACAAACCCCGGGCAGGTTTTTTTAATTTCTTAATGTCATTTCATTTGGGATGACTCTAAATACTACTAAAGAATTGGGACTATTTTTAAATCCAACACTGTGTGACAGATAAGAAAATATTTTTCCCAAAATTGGTCTGATTGTGGGGGACTACAAAATATAGATAATTACAGAAAAGATCTTAAGTTGAGGTAAGTGTTTGCAATGCACATTTTTAGCATTATTACACCATGCTTTGCACAGATTACAGATTCATGTTTCTTGCCAATGCCTAAATTCAATGTCTTACATCAGATTGTAATTACAAGGTCCCATTCCCACCATGCACCCCAACAAAAAGAGATGATAGAGACTGGAAATATACTATCTATATTGTGATCATTACTAGTGTAATGTATAGTGTAGCATTTTTGTCCACTGGAGGAATACACATCATCTATACACTCTGAAAAATAAAGGTGCTTAAGTGGTTCTTAGAGCCATTCATATTAAAGTTCCAGAAATAACCTTTATTTATTTAGATTAATAGCAAGTTCCATATATTGCTATGAACAGATTTGTGAAATACCAATGCATTTCTGATTTTTAAAGGACTCTTGCTGCATGCAACATGTGCTAAGCTAAGAATTTCTACTGTTTTGTCCTCACATGAGGGGCCTTTTCAAAGTCCAAAGAAATAATTGCATATGAAAAGGACCCTTCACAGAATGAAACTTTTCTTTATCAAGCATTAGTTCTACAAAGAGCATCACAACCCAGTAAAGTGCCATGTTAGAACCATTATTTTTAAAGGTGTATAGAGCCCCTAAAGGTCTGATTCCTAGTGACCTCAGTGAATTAAGTATGGTGTATGTTAATGAATCTCGCACTCAGTGATTTCTGTGATATATCCATGCAGGGTTAACAAGGTATATTCTAAATGGCTAGGTACAGTGATTATCTGCAACCAGAGTCTATTTTTTTCCCCAACTTCATCATTACATTTCTCAAGACATTTTTACAGGGGTTGCTAGAAATATGTTGCACTGTGATGTAGTTAATGTTTCTGAAACACACATTGGGATCATACGGATAACAGTAAAAGAACTGATTGACATTCTGGAAGGGGCTACTGATATTGCATATCTGTGTAGCCTGAAATGGATGAAATATGTTTAAAAATGAATGAAAAGACACAATTTGAATTGCTTGATTTAAGATTGAAAACATTTAGTTTAAGGCAAGTCTATCTGTTTGTTGAAAGAGTTAACTATCTTAAATGTTTCTGACTATATTGGTTTATTGCAGTTGTCTAAACTTCCTTCATAAAATCAGTTTGCATATGCAGTTGGGGATGGAAGCCACGTTCATTTTTTTGATTTAGCAGTTGAGCATTTGCCTTTTTACAAAGTGTTGTTTCCATAGTTATTGTCTCTTTTTTTAAAGACTGAAAGATGAATTGAGCTGTTCAAACTGGTGATTTCAAGACAAGAGGGTTCAAGTGACAGTTGGGTGACAAGACATTTGTGTCATTTTTCTAGTGGAATGTTTTTGTGTTCTACACTTATTTGTTGAATTTCGTACCTCAAAAGAAATACCTCAGATTCTACCCTCTGTATTAAAGTAGGACTTACTGTGGTTAATAGGAGTTTGAACTTTAAATATGCTTTGAAATATGCAGTGCATCCATCTTTGTACTTCCCAAACTATTCGATCCAACTTTGGATCATAGGGAGAATAACGCAGGGATACCATCATGGATGGGATACCAATTGATTGCTGAATATACTCCCAGGTGCACCTAAACTCACACATACATGGCCAATTTAGAGTGTGCAAATGAACAAACACTGGGAAAACATAAGCACCTCACTGGTGGAAATCTTCAAAATGCATGGTGATATTGACCAGGTAAGAATGTCTACTCACTCTCCTGGAGCTGTGAAGAAACAATTGCACGAACTCTGCCATCATGCCACTCCATGAGGAAGTCAGACATCTCAGATTTGTGTTCAAAAATTTTTTTTTTTTTTTTTTGCAGCATTATCATTCAAGAAGATATCTCAAAAAGGGATGATCAAAAGGAAAGATGATGACACCACACTCCCTACACCCCAATACATGTACCATTTTTCATCTGTTAAGTGTTCCCTTGTCTATGTTTTTCCCAATAGATCTTTACAAATGGTTTGTTACTCCAGTAGATCTGAAAAAGCAACAATCATTGATCTTATACAAATATTTGGAGGTGTGAGTAGTCATGGGGATGGCAGGTAGTGATTGGTCAGGCTATAAGAAAGTTATGAGACTATAACTAATGAATAGCATTACCAAAAGAGTACATAAAAAGTAATAAGACACTAAGTAATTCAATAAAAAATTGATATTTCCATATAGTGACCAAACTGGTTATTAACATGTCAGCCAAAAATTGTACCAAACATGCAGCACATGGAGATAGATAGATAGATAGATAGATAGATAGATAGATAGATAGATAGATAGAACAAACTTAATTGATTACCAATGGGGAAATTTAAGTGTTATAGCAGCAGAACAGTACAAAAAGTATACAGAAATAGTTAAAAAAGGCATCCAAACAATATAAGGGAAAGATCATGGATAGATAGATAGATAGATAGATAGATAGATAGATAGATAGATAGATAGATAGATAGATAGATAGATATGAGCTATACTTACAATATGCCCAGTTCACATTTCATCTTTAGTGTCCCTATGTCAGTCTGTGTGCTACAACTGACTAGGGTGAAGACAGACACAATGGGAGGAGGCACTATGCAGTCTGATAGCTATAGACATAAAGAGCACCAGTAGTGCCTCATTGCATATTGAGCTGGGGTGCTGGAAAACACAAAACAGGGTGAATAGGCATCTTTAGTCATGATGGCCTCTAATTTTGCACTCATTCGTCTTTCCTGACATTGCCTCCTATGAGTCCAGGGTCAGTTCTATAATACTGAAACCGTCTTTCCTGATCAGTTTATTCAGGTGTCTGGTGCTATTTCTCCAGTAGACTTGAGCATAGAATGGTATGCTAGCCTAAGGACAGTTAAGGCATCCAAGGCTGCATATTGCACACATAAAAGCATCCACAAAGAGAAAGGATGTCCACCAAATCCAATGTACTGTTTGGATACTTTACCTATAGCTTTGAGATGTTCACTCCATAAAGCAAACATTCAAGGGATGAGACAGAATTCTGGAGTAGAGCCACGCTCGCTTTAAAATCAAATATATAGTAGTGGCTAAAATATTATTCATATTCTGCTTATTAGTAAGTTGTCTTTGCTTTTTTAATTTCATTTAGGAGTTACACAACCAAACCAGTGGCGTAGTGTAGTGGGGGCGGCAGGGACGGCCCGCCCCAGGCGGCACTTTTAGGGGGTGGCAAAGAATTACTGTATATTTTAGTCTTTTAAACTGAAATACCTAAATAAGGGGGCGGCGAAATTTTCCTCCGCCCCGGGCGGTTGACACCCACGCTACGCCACTGAACCAAACTATTTTATTTTAAAGTAAAGCGATAAAAACTCAAAAATAAAAACAAGAAAAAATTTTGCTGTCCCTTTCCTCATAAAGTCTAAATCCAACATCCAACAGCTGTAGGCAAATTCTGGTAGATGTAGGAGTTTATGTATTATACACCCTGCCATGGGCCACCTTGTATCCAATGCCACCATGTTAACCTCCTCCTCATCCTCTTGTCTGGATAAAGCAAGTTAAAGCAATGGTTTGGTAGATGTTTTAACACAACCTATGTGTTTTCAATGCCAAAATACTTAAAGCTAGTTCTTATCATACTCCAAAAAAGGAGAGTAGGTTCCTACTAAGCCTATTATTTGATTTGGTGTGTTTATTATTACAGACAATTACAGTGATTGGCATTGGTATCTCACTGAAGGAGAGTCATATATGTCATTGTCTTTGTGAAGTGTGTATATTCTACTTTTTTGTCTATGTGGACTTTCAATCCATATCTGGAAGATGTGCATTTTAAGATTAATTGATGATTTCATGTTGTGTGAGTGTGTCTATGACAGTGCCATGTGCTGCCATGGTAGCAGATCTGGGTTTGGTGTTCACCTTGTTTCCAAGCTTCTCACCAATGCATTGGATTAAGCTGGCTAGAAACAGAATTGATGGGCATTCATGCAAGCATTTGCTTATATTCCATTTAGGTTATTAAAAGGAAATTGATAAGAGAGATAAGTTGCCTGACATACAATAAAAATTAAAATTTAAATACTATAATTTATTTAAGAAAAACTATTCATACTTGTGCATTTCACAGAATAGTGATTTAGACATTGCATCAAAGCATTAGTTCTTAATGTGTTATCAGTCACTAAAAGACTGAAAATAAACCCAATTATCTTGATATTAGGCTCATTAGCTGATAAGCACTGATGATGCACATTCTGCCATCTTTTTCTCTCATCCCATCAGTTTATGGATTTTCAGTAGTGTACTTTATTTCCATTGAGTACAACACCAACTTGTTTGGCACCACTGGTTAAAATGATGATTATTAATTACATGTATATAGTGCTTTTCTAACCTACTCAAAGTGCTTTACATACTGTAGATGGTGAAGAGTCCCTTTGACCACCATCAATATGTAGTGTCCACGTGGATGACATGACAATGGCTATTTATGCACCAGTATGCTCCCCACATGTTAGCAGTTAGATGGTGAAGATGTAAGAGAGATAGCCATTTAGTGACAGGGGATGATTACAGGGCCAGAATGATCAGGCCATGGTGGGCAATTTCACCAAGACATCAGGAAATAACCTACTTCTTTTGAAGGATGCCCAGGGATATCTACTGACAATAGAGAGTCTGGACCCTGGTTTTACTTCATGGCACCAATTTTTACAGCACTATATCCCCATCACTGCACTGGGGCATTGCGATCCAGTGTCGCACACAAACCACAGCGTAAGCACCCCTTTGATGGCTTCACCAGCACCTCTTCCAGCAGCACTGCACCCTCATACCTTGGATAGACTGGATCCCCCATTTCTGCATGGCCTTTTCTTTGTATTCCAGAAACGTGTCTGGTACACTCTTAAAAATATGTGGCAGAGTGGTTCTTCAAAGTGATGCCATAGGGAAGCCATTTTTGGTTTCCAAAAGACCTATCCATTTGAAGGTTCAGGAAAGAATCTTTATTTATTTAGATCCATAACCTGCTCCATACGGTAAATAACCATGAATAGATGGTAACAGATTAGTGAAATACTAGTGGATCATGATTTTAAAAGGATTTTACTGCATACAGTATGTACTGTAACACAGGCTAAGTTAGGGTTGTCTTAATATGTTAGTATCCTGCTAGGTAACCTACCAAACATTAAACATTTCCGGAGGTTTTTTTCCGATAAAAAGAACAAAGAACTAACTTCATGCACAAAGAACCCTTCCAAGACTGAAATGGTTCTTGGTCAAGCAAATGTTCAATAAGGCACTACACAACTTAGTAAAGAACCATAAAATGCTATTAAAGAACCATTATCTTTTAAGAGTGCAGGCTGATTTTTAACCCTAAACCAGGCCTTTGTGAGGACAATTGAGTACTGGTTAGGAGCCGGTGCTGATACAGCGCATTGCCGTACCCACCACACGACAAACCAACTCAGGATCCAGATTAGGACCCAAGTGCAGCCATGCGACGGGTGACACCTCAGCACCACACTTGTTCAGATGAAGTGGGAACAGTGTGAGTTTTTTATAGTGGCTAGCGTGCCAATTCTGCCACCAACCCCCAAGTTTTTCCCTTGCAAATTGGAGGGACTACATGCAGGGCTGGATGCAGATTAACGTCATACCCAGGACGAGTACTAGGCTATCGTGAATATGTGGCAAACCTGGACTCTAATTCAGAGTCGATTCCCATCTTGAACCGTAAATTTCCAGAATAATCTTCAGCTTGCCACAGCCTTTTCAGAGTTGTTTTGATTAACATACCATACCATTTCAAAACCCAGATAATCCAGTTTGGGGTTGTGGAGGTCTGAGCCTCTCCTGGTAAGTACAGGAAACAGCCCTAGATAAGGCATCAGTCTATTGCAGAACCTATCCACACTCACTCTCACACTGGTGTCAGTTCAGAATCACCAGTTAATGTAGCCTGCACCTTTCTAGGAACCTGGGGAAAATATGCAAACCTTACACTGTCAACGATGGGAGCAGTATTCAAACCAAGGTCGCTAGAACTGTGCTAAACACTACGCCACCTACCTCCCTGCTTGGACTAAACGGCTTGCAAATGGTTAAATGGGTGGGGAAATATCAGCGTAAATCAAATCCGCTTGGTTTTCAATATTCCGTATCTCCAAATTTCAAAATATCGAATGTCAAGCTAATTTTACCCCGTCATATATTTTAATCCATGCCACGTTTCGATTGCTGAAGACGTTATGTGTGATCGCCCCTAGAGGACAGCAGCTGTTCATTTAGGTTCCATGCAATTTAGGACATTTTAGTAAGCAGCACGCAGCTGGGGTCTCACGTCACCGGTTAAATTAGTCACGACTGACATTAACCTCGGAGACGAATGTTTAGATGAGGAGCTAAACGTGCGATCATCCATTGTTTATACTGCAGCCTTTGAATCTGTTCAATTTGATTTCGTACATCTACAAAATCCAGTGAGCTCAGCAGCCTCACAGAAGCATCAGCTCTCTGTTCTTTTAAGAAATACCTCAACCCCTATCCTGCTACCTGAAACAACCAGAATTACGATTGATTGATTGGTTGTAATCCTGAGACAGATGTCCAGAAAAAAAAGTGAAAATCCAAGTTGAACAGAACACCGAACCTGGCAGTTTCTTCAGATGGTGGCGTTATTTAATGTTCAGCCCATTCTTTTAATTTTTTATATACTGTCACTTGTAGCTATAAAAATTGATTCGGCTATTAAAGATGTTTAATTTACTGAGCAAAGCTAACCCTTCCAATTTGATATCTATGGTTACAGCCTCCTCGTAGCACCATGTCAGACGTGCTTTCCTCTCCGCTGCCCGGCGCTTAATCTAACTGCAGAAACAACATACCGTTCATCTACTGCCCTCTAATGGATAATCAAGTAAATATCTATTGTAAGGTTCTCTCAGCCTCGGACATATGCGTATGTACGCACTTATATACTCATACACTCGTTTTTTCCTGTACCGTTTCCTTTATGCAGTAGTAGACGTGCACGTGCTGTTCAGTTTGACCCCTCCTGCTGAACTGCCGACAGAATTTTACAGAAGAGCCCCTTTCCTCCTCCATCCTCTTTCTTCTCCTCCTCCTCCTCCACCCCCACACATCTGATGGGCCAGCTGTCCAGTTTGTAAGTTTCAAGCTGTCTTCCCAGCAGGGTTTGCATGAGATGTGAGTCTACAGCCTTTTGGGTAAGGAAGCTGAAGAAATGAAAAGCTTAGGGAAGAGGGTGAAGATTAAGGGACCATAATTTCCCCACTAACCTGGAATGGAAAATATGAAATGTTTTTTGACAGTGTGATGGTTCAAGTTGTGCAACTGCAGTATGGTATAAGTTAGAAAGAGTAGTTTTTCACTCTTAAAAATAATGGTGCTAGAGTGGTTCTTCAGAGTGATGCCATATGGGGACAATGTATGGTTCCAAAATGACCCATCCAAATGAAGGTTCCAGAAAGAACCTTTATTTATTTAGATCTGTAACAGGCCCCATAAAGTAAATAACCACGACTAGATGGTAACAGATTTGTAAAATACCTATGGACCATGATTTTAAAAGGACTCTTGTTGCATACATACAGTAAAACAGGTTAAGCCCAGGTTTTCTTAATATGTTAGTGTCCTGCTAGGTGGCCTACCATACATTAAAGATTTTAGGTTTCTTCTATATATTAGGAAGTTTTTCAAAACACAAAGAACCAACTTCACATGCAAAGAACCCTTCTCAGAATGAAACCGTACTTGGTCAAACAATAGTTGTACAAGAAAACATACAACTCAGTAAAGAAACATAAAATGTCATTAAAGAACCATCATTTTTAAGACTGTTGTTGAATCTTCAAGTGACTTTCCGGCTAAATTTCTAGCCTCTCACTCTGCTTTTGCCCTATGTGTTTACTTTGCCCAACAAACATTTTCCTTTGTTTCAGTAAATTAACTTTAATAATGGAATGTAAGACATTAGCAGAAACCTACTTTTGCTGTTGATTCCAGTTGTTGATACTGATGCTGAATAGTCCTCCTTAATGACACAAGCGGCCTTTGCGATAGTCACATAGATGACTACAACTGAGCTCCTTGCTTGTTTTCTTTATTTCCTCCATGTTTTCTTTCAGAAATGGTTCTGTGTGAGCTAAGGGTTCTTTTACAATTTATAAGCTGACTGCGAATATATACCATAAAATGCATTGTACCGAATATTTCACATTGCAGAATACCCAGTAAATTAAGGATCTTTCAGATTCTTTTAAAGGAAGAGATGATGATTCCAACTTGGACCAAAATTTATTTACAAAGTGCTTTAGTAGAGTAGAAGGGTTTAGTAGAGACTTTAACCATGTGACCCTGGACAAAACATTACCTGCCTTCTCCCAGTATGTGGATTGTAACACCGGGGGAAATAGGACTATTGACCTACTGTATGCAAACGTTAAATACGCATACAGCGCCACCCCGCTGCCTGCGCTTGGGAAAGCAGATCATAACCTGGTTCTGCTTGAGCTTCACTACAAACCAAGAGTGAGGGAGCTACCTACAACCACACGCTCATTCGGGAAGTGGTCCCCTGAGGCAGAGCAGGCTCTGAGAGACTGCTTTGAAACTACGTACTGGGATATCCTGCAGGGATCACATAGTGAGAACATTGAGGAGGTTGTTGACTGCACTACTGACTATATCAACTTCTGTATGGACATTGTAGTTCCAGTAAGAACAGTACGCTGCTATGCTAACAACAAGCCATGGATTACAAGTGACATCAAGGGCCTTTTGAACCAGAAGAAAAGGGCTTTTAAATGTGGTGATCAGCATGAGCTCAAGCGCGTGCAGAAGGGACTCAGAGTCCAACTCAGGGCGGCGAAAGAGCAGTACAGGAGAAAGCTGGAGCAGAAGTTGCAGAATAACAGCATGAAGGAAGTGTGGGATGGGATGAAGATCATCACTGGCTGCAGCTTGAAGCAGGGTTCCACCATCGAGAGAGACATGGAGAGAGCAAACCAAATGAACAACTTCTTTAACAGGTTTTACCACCCTAACCCAATCTCACCTTGGAGTACTGCACCCTCCACCCATCCTTCTGCTGATACCAGCATAGGAGAGACATCCCCACCCACAATTACAGCAGCGCAGGTGAGTAGAGAGCTGAGGAGACTTCGTGCCAGCAAAGTAGTGGGTCCAGATGGAGTATCGCCATGACTGCTGAAGGCCTGTGCGCTGGAGCTGGGGGGCGCAAAAGTATCACGTCCTTCTGGCCTGTCGCTCTGACATCACATGTGATGAAGACCATGGAGCGGCTGCTGCTTCACCACCTGAGGCCACAGGTCCGCCACGCCCTTGACCCTCTGCAGTTCGCATACCAGGAGAAGGTGGAAGCGGAGGATGCCATCATCTACATGCTACACCGATCCCTCTCCCACTTGGACAGAGGCAGTGGTGCTGTAAAAATTATGTTTCTGGACTTCTCTAGCACCTTCAACACCATCCAACCTCTGCTCCTTAGGGACAAGCTGCCAGAGATGGGAATAGATTCATACCTGGTGGCATGGATCGTGGACTATCTTACAGACAGACCTCAGTATGTGCGTCTCAGGAATTGCAAGTCTGACATTGTCGTCAGCACCACAGGAGAGCCACAGGGGACTTTACTTTCTCCGGTCCTGTTCAGCCTACAATATATACATCGGACTTCCAATACAACTCGGAGTCCTGTCACGTGCAAAAGTTTACTGATGACACTGCTATTGGGGGCTGCATAAGGAGTGGGCAGGGGGAGGAGTATAGGATCCTAATCAAGGACTTTGTTAAATGGTGCGATTCAAACCACTTACACCTGAACACCAGCAAAACCAAGGAGCTGGTGGTGGATTTTAGGAGACCCAGGCCCCTCCTGGACCCCGTGATTATCAGAGTCGACTGTGTGCAGAGGGTACAGACCTATAAATACCTGGGAGTGCAGCTGGATGATAAATTGGACTGGACTGCCAATACTGATGCTCTGTGCAAGAGAGGACAGAGCCGACTATACTTTCTTAGAAGGCTGGCGTCTTATTGCAGATGTTCTATCAGACTGTTGTGGCGAGTGCCATCTTCTACACGATGGTGCGCTGGGGAGGCGGCATAAAGAAGAAGGATGCCTCACAGTTGGAAAACTGGTGAGGAAGGCAGGCTCTATTGTAGGCATGGAGCTGGACAGTTTGACATCCGTTGCAGAGCAACGGGTGCTCAGCAGGCTTCTGTCAATCATGGAGAATCCACTGCATTCACTGAACAGTGTCATCTCCAGACAGAGGAGCAGCTTCAGCGACATACTGCTGTCACTATCCTGCTCCACTGACAGACTGAGGAGATCGTTCCTCCACCACACTATGCGACTCTTTAATTCCACCCAGGGGGTAAACGTTAACATTATACAAAGTTATTGTCTGTTTTACCTGCATTTTTATCACTCTTTAATTTAATATTGTTTTTTATTGTTTTTATCAGTATGCTGCTGCTGGAGTATGTGAATTTCCCCTTGGGATTAATAAAGTATCTATCTATCTATCTATCTATCTATCTATCTATCTATCTATCTAT
>JANRMT010062815.1:29198312-29212184 GCA_026402145.1 Polypterus bichir lapradei
TATCTATCTATCTATCTATCTATCTATCTATCTATCTATCTATCTATCTATCTATCTATCTAGTACAGCATACTGTTGCCACTATCAAGAACCTGCCTCAAAATATCTATCTGAAAAGAAACCATTTTTTAGAGAAGCAATGTGAGTAGATAATCAGGCTGCTATCTACACATCTAAATTATACAAAAAGATAAAACTATATTCTTATAAGTTTAAATAAACTTTGACCCATCAAAGGGTTGATACTTCCTAATAGACCATTTCCTTACATCAAAGAGTTAAGTTACATTATTGCTTTACAGGAGGCTGTAAAAAGGTTGATTCTAGCAAAATGATTTTCTTTATTTATGTCATTGCATCACATTTAAAAAGTCTTTTCTTAAAAATAGTATTGTTATATTACTACAGACCCTCCACGACATCTTTGTACAGTTTTTACTTCCTCCCTCCTTAAAAGTACATTGGAAAATAAACTGTAGGAGTTTGTTTCACTGATCTACATTGCCTACTCTGTGTTTTCAAAGAATAGAACAAATGAATAAAGGTTAAAAAAAGTAATTAAGAACTGAAAAGATAAAATTATGGATTTTATTAATTCTCACCTTCTTCATTGAAAATTTCAGAATCAGAATATCTTTATCATCATTGTAACAAATACAATGAAATTAGGTGCAGTCCCTGTGGTGTCAAAATATAAATAAATATAATTACAAAAGGATAAGAAGAAATAAGGTAGAACACAAGCATTCAATATAAGACCTTAATTGCACATGAACACTATTGCACAAGATGTCATCTATTGCATTGCTGCATTGGAGAAGATTGGTGGCATTCAGTGCCCTAATAGCAACAGGGTAGAAACTGTTATTCAGTCTATTAGTCTTTGTTTTGATGCTTCTATATCTTTTGCCTGATGACAACAGTTGGAACATGTCATGAACGGGGTGTGAGGAGTTTTTTAAGATATTTTCTGCTTTCCTGAGGCAGCAAGAGCTGTGCAGTTCATCCAGAGAGGGTAAAGAGCAGCTGATGATCTGCTGGGCAGTCTTTACGATCCGTTGAAGTGTTTTCCTCTGCACTGTTGTGCAGCTGGAAAACCACAAGCAGAGACAGTAGCACAGGATACGCTCAATAGAGCAGCGATAGATGGACACCAGCAGTTTTTTGGGGATGTTTTTTTTCCTGAGGACTCTCAGGAAATATAGTCTCTGCTGAGCCTTCTTCGCCAGCTCAGCTGTGTTCACACCCCAGAACAGGTCTTCCATGATGTAGACTTCCAAAGAAGCGGAAGTCTGACACCCTCACCACACAGTCCCCTCCAATGTAGAGTGGTTTGATGTCTGATTGGCTATTTAATGCAAATCTGTTTTTTTGTAATAGCAGCCTATAGTCCTTTAAGATAAGTGTTTACCTGCTTTGGCCTGCACATGGTGGCTTTGCAACACTTCCTCCTCTCAGAATATCTTCAGATCTTTTAAGTGAGTCAGAAGGACTTCAGTCAGGTTCAGGTCTATCCACACACTTTCTATTGGATTCAGCTTTAGGTTTTTGCTTTATCACTTGTTGTTTTCATTTTCTTGTGGATTTGCTTATTGTTTTGCATTATTTTCATGCAGTGAGATGAATTGTCTCTCAGTCCAGGTATTTTGGCAGCCTAGCATAAGTTTTCCTCCAGGATCTGCACGAATCTGGGGCAATGCTACCTTTTCCCTACCCTTTGCATGCTTAACTGTCCCCAACACACTGTCTTGAATTATGTTGTTGCTATGATGTACTGTAAGCATAGTGATTTTGCTTTGATTGGTACGTCACTACACAAATACTGCCTTCTATTCTGCAGTCATTAGAACATTAAAAATGTTTTCATATGCAAGGCGTGTTTCTTTGCCAGTGCAATGTGATGCATCACAACTTTTTCAGTACTGGCATCTATTTCACCACGTTTGCATATAGGTTATGTTTGTGGAATGTAACAGGAGAGAGCATCCTTTTGCTTTTCACATTACCTGGAATAATGTCAAACTAACAAGTTTAAAAATGGTACTGGATAAATAAAAGAGAACACAGAATACCCAACAGGCAAACAAGTAAAACTTCACTAAGTCAGCCTGTACAAGTCTTGAAACTCTGTCTGCTAACTGGAGCAGACAGTCTACTTGCCTACCATAAAATACTGTCATTGTCACTGCTGTGAACTGCAGCACACAAAATGGACAAAAGGATTGATGGGACCTCAAAATGCACAAAAAGACCAGACCAAGACCTTATTAGTAGAGCACACATTGAAGGAACAGGCCTGCACATACCTCAAATGGGGCACTAGCTTTAAAAGTGTAAAAATATTTTTAAATGTCCGAAATACACCAAAATGCCTTTCAAGGGTGAGGAAAATGAAGAATCGTAATAAATAAAGGATTTATTTATAATAAGTAAAGGGAGAATAAAAATGACCAGGAAAGGTAAAAAGGCAGATATAAGGAAAAACAACTATGTCAAAAAAGCCAGTAATTAGAAACCAAAAAACAAGTGAAAATCCACAGTGAGCCATAAAACAAAACAAAAATGTGCTCACAATGATGATATACCCTCCACAGTTATCGCAATGAACCCGTGCTGAGGTCATCTCCTCAACCTTAAGATAAGACTGTCTCATAATAGTGATGTAATGGTGGCTTCACTTCTTGGGGGTCCACCAGCAAAACACAAGGGATATAGCTTAGAAGTTTATATATGTAGTACCCAAGAATATTAATAAGATGCATAATAGCAAAAATGACACTAACAATAATAATTCAAACACAATAGCAAGAAAATATGTTTAATAATAATTCCTGGCTGAAATATAGCATAATAGTCAACTCTAGTCTTTCCCTTTGGATGCTGACACCTACTTCACCCGAAATTTCCTTTCAACTGTAGACGTGACACAGTTCATTCTGGTATTCAGGACAGCTTACTGTATATTTTCTCCATTCCCTGCTTCAAAACAGCTTATATCACCCCACTGCATCACTTCCAGCCAAGCCCAGAGTCAGATATTGGCTGAAGCCTTCTGATTTCCATGGATCTCTAAGCATTCTCTATGCTTTAAAGGTACATATCCCCTGAGTATCCTTCAGTCTTTCTACTTTTAAAGGGAAACAAATTTATTTCACCCATTCCCTTATGGGACTGTGTATTGCTGCTAAATGGACCGAGGTTTGTTGACGTAGGGTCTTGTGTTTCCCTGTCTTGCCAGTGGGCTAGTTTAGCCTTTGAGCAAACCTCCATTGTTATGATTAGCCCTAAAAGACATTCTGAAATTGCACAAAAACCATCACAACCCTGACCCAGATGAAAACAAATATAAGTACTCAATTGTATGTATTAAATTAAATAAAGCAACCTAAAAAAAACCCAAACAATCTAAAATATACAAAATATAAACCAATCCCAAATATCACAAATTTCCGGACATACAAAATAACAAAACATAAATTCAAAAATATTCAAAACAAAATGAAAATATAAGGAAAACAACAAAGACAAAACAGCGATAAGCCAAAACCACTCTATCAGAAATCAAGGCCAGAAAACAAATGCAAAATTCAAGAACACGGAAAATCCAAATGAAAATTGCCAAAAGACCAGCAACTTTCATCATGAAAAGGAAAGGAATAAAGGGAGCCAAAGAGAAGAGTAAGAAATTAGCTAACACCTCAGCAACAAAGCTAAGTCAGCAGGATGTCTTGAACGAGGCTTTCAGGTAACTTCTGTAAGACCTAAACATGTAATTATGAAGTAGGGACGAAAAAATACAAAACAAAGCATAGACCAAGGCAAATTCCAGAGCATGGGAACAAACTACATAAATAACAAAACCTAAAAAAATAAATAATGAAACAATTCTATATACTGTATATACATTACAAATGCATGTGGCCACTCTCCTCTCACTCTACATACAGAGTCAGGAATCACTGAGACATCTATCTGCTAGCATCTCTGTACCTTCACTGGTGTCCCAGACATTCTTGGGTCACATATTAGAATTCCAGAAATTACACTTACCAGTTCAAACTTTTCTCTCTCTTCAAAGGATACACTGGTCCCCATTTGTATCTTATACCATATTCCTCTCTGGCAACTGTTTGTCAACAGGACCACCTATCACAAATTAGCCTTAAAAGTCTTGAATGATACAAATATGTATCAGTCTAAGGGTGTAGTCACACTAGGCACGTTTGTTCCATACCGAGCCTGAGCGCAATTATCTCTCCTCCCTACTTCCCTGCTGGCCTGCAATCATAATGCACTTTAATGTCCTGGGACTGGGCATGCTTTGGCCTTCGACAAGCCAAAACAAGATCCAAACACAGAGTGACAGCATACATGTCATAATGATTTTCCTTATTTTGTGTTTTTTTTTTGGAGTAGTGTAGGGCAGGATAATGCTCTACCCTCTTACAGATTGAGTGTGCACCACAGTGTTTTGCTGTTAATTGTGCTGAACGTACGAGAAGATTTTTAGGGAGACAATTGATGTTAAGGGAGGAATTTGCAGCTTTTCTTTCCAACTACAATTGAAATTCATCTATAGGGTGAGAATAAAAGCCTGTTTTTAACTCAAATGATTTAGAATTAAATGAGAATTTCACTATCTGCATAGTAATAAGACTTATCACATCATTGGCCTCATGTCTGTGTCCCGTGCTCTGCCACATTTAGTGAACACACCTACTGAACATTGCCTGGATTCACCTCTTTCAAGCGGACCAGGGCATGGTACAGCTGGCCTGGCACAGAGCAATCACTCTCGTTAAACATACTACAATTTGGGGGGGTTTACATGTGGACAAACGTATTCAGGCATGGAGGATATTGCTACTGTGAGTACACCCGAAGTTGGAGACTTTTAGGGTTCTTTTTACAGTAACCCTAGGCTTCCCAATTACCTTCTCTTGTAATGTTCATAAACCACACTTCTGAACTTTTGAAGGGAAGCTTGATCAAGGGGAGGGTCTTTCATACTAGCCCCTTGACCACATTCCCTATTTGTTTTTGGCAACACCCTCTATATGCTATATGCTTGCTATGGGATGGATTCACATCGATCACCAGTCAGCAACACGACACAAAAAAGTGTGTAGAAAATAAAGGAGTCTGAATACTGTCTGAGTCCACTGTATGTGTGTTATGGGGATCTGTGACACCAAACTAAATATGTGGGAATAGTATGAGTTAATGTACCCTGTGATGTACTGGTGCTCCATCTAGTGTCCATCCCTGAACTGGAAAAGCTGCTTACATATATAGGATGGAAGTGTGGTGCCTATTACATACCCTGAATGTAACATGTATCTGCATTGTACCTTGCTTTTTCATCCACATCCCAAAGACATTTGTGTTAATGTGATACACGACTCCAAAATGACCATGCTGGAGCTGGTGTGAGGTAAAAATGCATCTTGTGATGTACTGATGCCAAATCCAGAGTCAATTGCAATCTTCTGTCGGATACTGTCAGGATAGGCCCCATCACCCTGAACGAGGCAAGCTGATTACACATAACAGATGAATGCTTGGGGTCCATAACATACTTCCAATGTCATTCCTCGCTCTCTCTATCTGCAGCTTTCTGTTCTATCTCAGAAATTCTGAGTTTGTCCTCTACTTGAAGTTTGATTTTTCTATATATGGCTGCCTCATTTCTTTTCTCATTGTAACTGTCTTTTTAAGTAATGTGTAGGTGTATCCATTTGTATTATATGTATCCTCATCCCAAAGATTTAACAAGGCTTCTCTTACTGTGTATAAACACAGTTCTGGCTCCCCTGCTGTAAATGGGATACTCTAGTAGTACTAAAACAAGTAATTCAGAGGCTTTTACTGCTTCTTCCCTTGCTGTTCCACTCTAACAATTCTTTTTGATATTATTGCATGTTGTTTCACCATCACATTACTGTTTATGTATATATACCCTAATATTACTATCTAGCACCAGGGCTGCCAGATCCTGGAAACATTCACAGCCCAATGACAGATGAACATCCGCCTAACGGTGCTTTGGACCAGCCCAGTGAATGACTCTATTGATCACTTGGGGGCACTTTTAGTGCTGTTGATGATGGGAGCAGTTGTGGTGTTGTTGACATCTGGGGTTCGGACCCCCTTGGAGTTTTGCAAGTTGATGTCGTTGAGGGTTTTCCTCTGGAGTTTTGCCATTTCGGCAGCTGCACATACCCTTTAAAAATAGCACAACAAACCTGAAAACATCTGCCATCCCTGTCTAGCCCTTTATTTAAACTAATTCATGTCTGTGCTAAATTCTCTATTCTAACATTATCTACTGTAGATAATTCTCTACTACTCTGTGCTTATGTTTTTATGCTGCATTAAATGTTCTTTAGTTCATGTGCATAACCTGCTCCATCTGTGCTTATAGATGCCCTAATGCCATTAGAATAGGTGCCTCTCTTTCTGGCACCAAGAATTTAATCCATTCCATCTGTAGCTGAACTAGTGGGTAGGGAAGGCAAAATTGTTGGTAGAAGATGCAAAGTTTCTCAACTAGATCTATCCCAGATCTGGCCAGAAAAACACATGTACGACACTCTCTCTCAAATGTAAGACTGCATGTCAGCCTTTCTTCCAACTGAGTCCCCTGCTAAAATACCTTTTATCTTGGTGGAGGGTGTTGAGGTGCACCCAGGGATCTTCTTCAGTTTTACCTCCCATTCACAGCTATCAGAACCACTGTTCTGCTCCATGAAGAGTTCAATTGTTGGACACCTCAAGTCGCTGAAAAGTGAGATACCAACATACTCTGCTTTTACATCTAGCATTGACTTGCCTGTCTCTTCTTTTGAACAAATGGAACCTATACTCCTGCCACCATGAGCTTGTCCAGGTCACTGCTTCCATAAAGACCAATGAGGAGCTCCTTAATTTCAACATTTTTTGATCTGTAAACACTAAAGAAGTGGGCATCATTGGCATTTGGAGCTTACTGGAAAGTCCCCTCTAATCCAAAGATCATACAAAGCAGATCCTGCCAAGGCACATTGCTATTTTTAACAATAGAGGATGCTTATTCCTAAAATGACCTGAGTTGAAAATGAAACTATTTATATTTAACCCTATATACTATGAATGATTAACATCTTGCTGCATATCTGTTTGTATACAATGCTCTCCATAATATCTGGAACAGAAACACATTTTTCTTGATTTACCCCTCTGCTTTACAGTTTAATATTACAAATCAAACAATTCACACAACACTTTTTATACACCGTCCCCCATTTCAGGGCACCATAATGTCTGGGACATAGGAATGGTGGGTAAATTAGAGCAGTAAATTAGTAAATTAGAGCAGTCATATTTAGGACTTTATCTCATATCCCTTGCATGTAATGACTGCTTGGAGTATGTGATTCATAGACATCAGCAGGTGCTGAGGATCTTCTCTGGTGGTGCTCTGCCAAGCCTCTAATGCAGCCATCTTCAGCTCCTGCTTGTTTTGGGGGCTTATCCCCTTATGTTTTCTCTTCACTATATGGAACTCAATTGGATTTAAATTGTTGTGACTAGCTTGGCCATTCAAGATTTTTCCATTTTTTAGCTTTACAGAACTCCTGTGTTGCATTAGCAGTATGTTTGGGATCATTATCTTGTTGTAGGATGAAGCGCCATCCAATGAGTTTGGAGGCATTTACTGGAACATGAGCAGATAACATGTTTCTATACACCTCAGAAATCACTGAGAAACTGACATTAGCAGTTACATCCTCAGTGAAGATAAGTGTGCCAGCACCTGTGACTACAATATATGCCAAGCAATAACTCTCCCATCACTATGTATGCTTTAGATAGTGTGCAGTTCCTTTTTGTCTCCACACTTTGCTCTTGCCATCACTCTGATACAGGTTCATCTTTGTCTCGTCTGTCCACCAGAGGTTTTTCCAGAATTCTGCAGGCTCTTTTAAAAACATTTTAGCAAACTGAAAAAACTGGCCATCCTGTTTTTGTGACTAACTATTTTTGCATCAAGCAGTGTGGCCCTTGTATTTCTTTTAATGAAGTCTTCTGCAGATAGTAGTGTCTTACACACACACACATATCTGCCTCCTGAAGAATGTTTTTGATCTGTCATACAGGCATTTGGGGTTTTTTCTTTACCACAGTGAGGATTTCTCTGTCATCAGCAGAGGAGGTCTTCTTTAGCCTACCAGTCCCTTTGTGATTACTGAGCTCTCCAGTGTGTTCTTTCTTCTTAATGGTAATCCAGACGGTTAATTTAGGTAATCCTAAAGGTTTTACCAATGTGTCTAATGGTTTTATTCTTGTTTTTCAGCCTCATAATGGCTTCTTTTTATTTTCATTGGCACAGCTTTTGTGCTCATGTTGAACAGTGGCAAACCACAGACTCCAAAAGGTAGGAGCAGCCCTAGGCATCTTATGCCTGTACTAATGAAGCAATGAAACCCACTTGAGTAATCACAAACACCCATGACACCAATTGTTCCAAATATTATGGTACCCTGAAATGGAGGAACCATGTCGAAAGAGTGTTGAAATTTCTACATGGCAAGACCAAAATGTATGCAAATACCTGCAATGTGCACTTTAATCACATCTGAATTGTTTGATTTGTAATTTTAAACTATGGAGCAGAGGAGTAAATCAAGGAAAAATGTGTCATTGTCCCAAACATTATGGAGGATATATTGTGAGTGCCATTATGGAGGGCATATTGTAAGTACCATGCTCAATACTCCAGCATCCCGACCGTGGTGAAGGATGGTTCCTTACCACAAAGGGAGCCGAAATGGAAGAACAGAGATGGACAGGCATCCCGACTGAGATGGGTACTTGTACCTTTCCCGGAAAGGAGGGCTATTCGGAAGATGGTCGCTGCATTCCATGGTCATGTTCTTCCCCAGTACACACAATTGCAGTATTCCACTAATGGAACCCCAATATGGATACCCGCAGGGCAAGATGGGAATCGTAGTTCCATGAACCAGCCCTGTCAGGGTTCTTGGGTGCTGCCAGGGGTAACTGCAGGGGAGCAATATCCCTTCTTTACAGGGCTTCTGCCTGACCTGGAAGTGCTTCCAACATGCACTGCCATGGCACCGGAAGTACTCCCAGGTCCAACATACTTAAAGCTGTGTCTGTGTGTCTACATCATATTAAACCTTTACATCATATCAAGATAGCAGCACATCGATCCATTGTAAAAAATGTAAAAAGTCAAAAATTCAAAGGAAATATTGGGGTACCAGTGGTAACCCTGCTTAATTGCTGCTGGCTGGGGAAGAAAGGAACAATTTTGGAAAACAGTGCCAGACACCTTGCTGCTCTTTCTGCCCTTAAGTTCATCAAAGTGACAGGGACTTCCTGTTTCAGAGATCCTTAAACCAATAGAGTCTAGATGCAGACAGCCAGAGCTCTGTTTGCCTGGAGCTCTGCTGAACGGTCAATCAAATTACAAGTTAAATCACATGATTTACATAGCGGAAACTCCAAGAAAGGTCTGGTTCTGGACTGCATCTTCACACAACAGTGTCGCTAGCTGATAGACAGTCCTACTAAATTATATGCCCTATACAAGATACTCCTACTTGATAGTCATCATTACACATGAAGATAAACCTCCCACTACCCTAATCTACCCTAATCACTACCCTAACCCTAAACCACAGAGTAAGCATGTTTAATGAGAGCAAAATCCAAGGTACATCGTAAACTGGACATGTTTAGAATGACGCAAATGACTGAAAGTACCTCTTAATATCACTGACATGTAATGAAAAGGCCAATGAATGTCATCTCCTTTAAACAACCATAGACTGGTAGAGGTGTTGCTACTGGGAAGGCCGAGGGGTATCACTGTTCCACTTCAAGGTCACAATCCTCTGTTCTATAGTTGGAAAAGAAAAACATTTAAGTGTCTGTGTCCCAAATAATCCCCTGTATTTAGGGGTGCATAGGATATGCATGCATTTGACACCATTTATTCACACCGATGCTTTGATAATTGTGGTTTAAAAAAATGCATCAAAAAATATGCAAATATAAACTATTGTATATGCTTATTGGACATCCCATTCCAAAACCATGGGTATTAATATTGAGTTGGCCCCCTTTGGTGCCTACAGCATACACTACTTTTCAAAATTTTGAAGTGTGTCTGTGGAAATGTGTTGCCTGTTTGGCAAGAAAATATTTGTGATGTCAGTTACTGACACTGAAGGAGAAGACCTGGATTGCAATTGGCGTTCCAACTCATCTCAAAGGTGTTCAGTAGGGTTGAAGTCAGGGTTCTGTGTGGGCCACTTGAGTTCCTCCACACCAAACTCATCAAGCCATCAAACCATATCTTTCTGGACATAGATTTGTCCACAGAGGCACAGTCATAATGGAACAGAAAAGGGGCCTTCAACAAACTGTGTTCACAATGCTACAAGTGCACAGTTGTCTGAAACATCTTTATATGCTGTAGTATACACAGTGTTCTTAACTGCAACCAAAGCGCCTGGCCTAAACACTGAAAAACAGCCCCAGACCATTATCCTTTTTCCACCAAATCTTACAGTAGTCCAGAAAGTAGTGTTCTCCTGGTGTCTGCCAAACCCAAATTCATCCATCAGACTACTAGATAGTGAAGTGCGATTCAATACACCAGAGAACACGTTTCCACTGCTCCACAGTTCAATGTAGACTCTTGGGATTGGAGATAGTGATCTTAGGGATGTGTGCAGCTGTTTGGCCATGGAAGCCCATTAATCTCCCAATACCGACTTCTTATGCTGTTGTTGCTTCCAGAGGGATTTGGGAGCTTCGCTGTGAGTGCTGCAACAGAAGAGAGGTGATTTTCTTGTTTTATACACTTCAGCATTCAGCAACACCACTTTGTAAATGTGTGTGAACTACTACTTTGTAGTAGAGCTCCTGTTGCTCCTAGACATATCCACTTTACAATAATAGCTCTTATAGTTGCTGGGTCAGACCTAGCAGAGCATAAATTTCACATACTGACTTATAGCAAAGGTGGGATCCTATGGCAGTGCCTCATTTAAAGTTGCTAAATTTTCAATATGACCCATTCTACTGCCCATGTGTGTCAATACAGATTGCATGGCTATGTATTCTATTTTATGCACCTGTTAATAATGGGTATTGCTGAAACACAAGAACTCAATAATTTGGGAGGGCCATATAGTGTACGTATATAAGTTAACATGAATGTGTAGAAGAGTGTCCCATGAGTAACTGGTGCCCTGTCCAAGAGTGGTTCTAACCTTATTCCCAATGCTGCCAAGACAACAGTTAACAATTCCCTGCAACCCTGAACTGAATAAGCGAGTTGGATGTGTGAATGTTTGGATGTATTCTCTCTCTACAATAATACAGTGGCCTACATTGTAAAGCTCCCCCAGAAGGCTAAATGGCTATCTTAAACTAGCCCAGTTTGAATGATTATGGGTCTGTGTGAGAGTGTGCCATGTGAAGGACTGGTATTCTATCTGTCGGTAGTTCCTGACCTGCACCCAATGCTGCGAGGATGGGCTTTGGTGACCTGATGACCCTGGGATAATAAAAATGGACTGAGAAAATTGATACATCAATGTTACCATTAAATGAAATCACACAGTCATCCAAAAGTACATTTTCAGTACATGTTTGTGATGAACATCATAATGGATGGCATGCAGATACTGGCATCCCGGGCAGGATTCAGTAAGGAACCTTACCTGGCCAGGAGGCTAGTACAATGGAAGGATGGGTGGGGGGAGAGCAAAGATAAATATTGTCACCCCAAGTACACTAGCTGGCAGCTGACTTGGTTTAGGACTCCCACAGAGACACCCGCAGGACATGCGGGAACCTGTAGACCCATAAAGCAGCCCTGTTGGGCTCCATTGGGGATGCCAGGGGGAGCTGTAGGGATTCACAATCCCTACTTTTTGGGACTTCTGATTAACCCAGAAGTGCTTCTCTCCGGCTATGCCCTAGCACCAAGTACTCCCAGGTCTGGCATTAAAAAGCTGGGTTCCATGGGGGATGCGAGGGGGAGCTGTAGGGATTCACAATGTGTAATTTTTTGGACTTCTGATTAGCCCAAAAGTGCCCTAGTACCAAGTACTCCCGGGTGTGGCATTAAAAATCTGCTTAACCTCATCCAGGTGAGTTAGAGTCGAGTCTGGAGGATGGACAAAGCTCATCTGGGAGGAGTGAAGGAGGAAAAACAAGCAAGCAAGACAGAGAAAAGAACTGGGATTTGTGTTGGTATTTATTAATAGAAGTATTTTTTTAAGGTAATTTATAATAATAAACCTTAGGTTGGCATCTATGACTTGTGTGTGTGTGTGTGGATGTGTCTGGGGTTTGGGGGGCTGCAATGCCGCCTAGTGGTCAACGAATGAACAAGCTATATACCAGATAAAATGATGAAGAACAAAGTAAACTTTAATGCAGACACACTGTAAAAAGTAAGACAATGATGCAGACCATTTAAAACTTTTTTTCACTTTGGATAGGCTTAAAATAATATTTCCATTGGTTCAGCCTACATTATTCTAGATGGCCCAGATCAGTTGGGTATGACATAGCAAGAATAGTATTTCTTTGTTAATTTAAAGCATTTAGATTAAGCTAAAAAAATTGCTGCATGAGTATTTTGATTTTGTGACATCACAGATCATAAAAGAAAGTACATGAAAGCAGGATGCAATTGTTTGTGTATCATTTTCATTCTGAGCATTGAAGTGTATGAACACTGCTCACTGTGAGCATTTGAACTTCAGTTTACAAATTTAATTTTTACAGATGCATTTACTATGCTTCAAAAAAGGTTGATCTCTATTTTTATATTTATTTTCCTACGAAGGTCAGCATTAAGGATTCACTTGAGTGCTACAGCAACAAAGAGCTGCAGAATAAATACATCTGGACCTGCTTTAAAAAAAAAGCATCTGACATTACCAGCAACATATGTGCCTCGTGAGCACATTCAAGGTCCAGATAGGCGATCAGTACAAAGTCCTCTTAGTCACACCACAGCATAACAATAAAATATTTCCTTAAATAAAAATAATAGTTCTCATGTCTTTACCATTCCTAACCAATCATCCAATTACATAACCACAATCCCTGTCACTAACCATTTACAGTGTTACCCCCCCCCCATTAACAATCAAACCCCTAAACCTGCAATAATTAGACATAGCAACAATTGAAATCATCAGTCAAATATTTAAACATGTAATTAAATGCACATTTACTTTTAATATATCTTTCTAAATTAATGATAAGGGGCAAATGAGGGATATTTATGAGAAGAGATTATTATGGTGACAGAGGTGCCGTGACCTGTATTACTAAAGCTCTTCTTTGCAGCATTATGTATTCTACCAGTCAGCATTTCTAAGATGTATAATTTATAATTTTGTTTCTTGACACTAAGTATTAACAGGCACAATCTTTTAAAATGTATTTATTTTGCCTGACAATTCTGTCAAGTTGACAGAAATCTGGTGATGCCATGCGTAGTTCAAAAAAAGCTCAATGAGTAAGGATTCCAAACGTGATGAAAATAACCTTCCCTAGTACAGTTTGAAGCTGTAAACTGACATGCACACTGGAAATGAAGCTTGGAGCACACTTTCAAACCTATTGTGCTGTATATTGTTGCAAGTCTACTAAAATATTTGACACTCAACCCTCTAGTGATATTTTGTATTAACATTACATGTGACAGACTGAAATGACAATTCAGATACGAGTAGTTGCTGACAATGTATTATTGTTATTGTGGCTTGATGTGATATCTTTTGCCTGATACGTAGTGTCAAAGATATATGTTACATTACATATTTTATATAT
>JANRMT010062815.1:29217184-29277866 GCA_026402145.1 Polypterus bichir lapradei
CAGCTAGTGTGAGATGAAGGGTTGACCATCTATGTAAGTCTTGTTTAATTTTTTCCATGCAAACGGCGAAATTTTGTTGATATAGAGCTTTATGTTTACTTGTGATGTTTACCCCTAGGTATTTAAACTGTTCTGCAATGATAAAAGGTAAGGTATCTAATCTAATATTATATGCTTGAGAGTTCACTGGAAAGAGTACACTTTTATTCAGATTAATTCTGAGACCAGAGATCTTTTGAAATTCTGTGAGTGCTGCTAAGACTGCAGGCACGGAATTTTCTGGGTCTGATATATACAGTACCATGTCATCTGCATATAATGAAATTTTCTGTTCCAGCCCTTCTCTGCTAATCCCCTTTATCAGATCAGTATTTCGACAATGTATTGCCAGTGGTTCAATGGCAATCGCAAACAGCAGCGGTGACAAGGGGCATCCTTGTCTAGTGCCACGTTCTAGTTTAAAGTAGTCTGAGCAAATGTTGTTGATGCAAACTGAAGCTTCTGGGTTAGTATACAGTAATTTAATCCATGCACAGATGTTTGGGCCAAACCCAAACTTCTCCAATATAGTAAAAAGGTATTTCCATTCAATCATGTCGAATGCTTTTTCTGCATCCAATGATAATAATATTTCTGGGGTGTTTGATTTAGTTGGTGAGTATATTACATTAAACAGGCGTCGAAGATTGGAAGATAAGTGCCGGCCCCTAATAAATCCAGTTTGGTCTTGTGATATTACCGAGGGGAGCACTTTCTCCATCCTTCTGGCTAAGATTTTAGAGAGTATTTTAACGTCGTTATTCAGAAGTGAAATTGGTCTGTATGATGCACATTGTAATAAGTCCTTATTTTGTTTTGGAAAGACAGTGATTAGTGCTTGGCGAAAGGTTTGTGGAAGAGATTGGTTATCTCTGGCTTCTGTAAATGTTGCTAATAAGAGGGGAGCTAGCTGAGCGGAGAATTTCTTGTAAAATTCTGCAGGGTAACCATCAGGGCCTGCTGCTTTCCCGCCTTGGAGTGATTTTATAGCATCTAGTAATTCTGATAACGTCAGAGGTTTATCAAGTTCCTCCGCACTAAAAGCGTCTATTTGTGGTATCTGTAATGTATCTAGAAATGTATTAGATTGTGTATTGTCTTCTTTAAACTCAGTAGTATATAGGGATTTATAGTAGTCTCTGAAAGTATGCATTATATTTTTGTGTTCGACGATTTTATCTCCGTTCGTACTAGTGATTACCGAGATTGCGTTGCGCACTTCTTGCTTGAGAATTTGTTAAGCTAAAAGCTTATTAGCTTTCTCCCCATGTTCATAGTAATGATGTCTGGATTTGTAAATTAGTTGTTCAGTTTCTTTAGTTGTCAAGAGATTTAATTCCGAATGTAGAGCCTGCCTCCTCCTATGTAGAGTCTCGCTTGGTAGTCTGGCGTGTTCTTCATCTATTTTAGTAATTTCGCTTTTTATCTCTGCTAGTTTCTTGGCTTCGGATTTATTTCTGTGGGAAAGATATGAGATAATCTGACCTCTTAAGAAGGCCTTAAGAGTTTCCCAGAGTATTCCTGCAGAGATCTCGGGGGATGTATTTGTCTCTAGAAAGAATTTGATTTGTTTGGACATAAATTCCGTACAATTCTCGTCAGCTAATAGAAGCGGGTTGAGGCGCCATCTGCGGGGTGAGTGCATAGGGCTTAGTAATTTTAGCTCCAAGATCATAGGTGCATGGTCAGAAATAACAATAACATCGTATTCACAAGATTTAACCAACGGCAAGAAGTTATTGTCTATAAAGAAGTAATCAATCCTTGAGTAACAATGTTGCACTGGTGAGTAGAAAGAATATGTTCTTGAATTTGGGTTTAAAAACCTCCAGGGGTCTGATAAATTGTGATCAGTTATAAACTTTGTAATTATCTTTGCGGTGTTAGATGCCGTTCCCCCTGTGGAGGAAGTCCTATCTAAAAGTGGATTTAGAACACAATTGAAGTCCCCAGCCATTATAACTTTATGAGAATTCAGATTGGGAATGGATGCAAATAAATTTTGTATAAATTCCTTATCATCAACATTAGGTGCATAAACATTTATCAAAATCATTTTACAGTTAGATAAGTCTCCCATGACCATTACATATCTCCCTTCAGGATCCAATACTACATCTGATGCTACAAATGGTGCATCATAAGTATTAACACGCAGTGTGGTTGCCTATCAGGAGAATTTCTTATACTCCGGTACTGCTCTTATAAAACATATAAAGACTTGCAGTGGCCTATACTGTATGTAAAAAGAGATTGGTAATAACAATTTTCTAACATGGAAGCACATTGAGAACCAAACAGGAGCAAACTACAAAAAGCATTAGTGACTGCATATGATTGTTGACCTGTCACAAACAACTTTTGCTGTTCTGCCTGCGCTCTTTTTAAACCTGTGAGCTAGAATAATTTTATTGCTTAGACAGCAAGTTACAGTGGCTCATTTTCTGTTTCAAGTTTAATGAATTCCATTATCCTCTGTGGCTCCGTGTTCGTATATCACCAAGCATTATCTTCTGCATTTGGTAAATTGCCACTGTACTTTGTATTTATGCTAATAAAGTAATTTATCCTTGTTTTTTCCACAATTGACTTGAGTTTAAACCAACCATAAAAGAACAATGTCTAATTGTTTGGATTTTGAAATAGGTCTCTGTGTTCTCCCCAGCTATGTGGAAATGTAGAGACTGTGGCAATTCATATGTGAGACAGCCTCAACTTCTCAAACATTTCAGACTTGTTCACAGGCATAGCGGACGTGGACATTCTTATCCAGGCACCTCTTTTACCAGTCCATACACATTCAAGACAGAGCAATCTGTCCATAAACCATCCCACTGTGCAATCATCATAAGAGCAGCTTATTTGTTTCAAAATGCCAGATATGTAAACACAATCAACTTTCCACTGAAACTGTTTTCACCACATCAGGCAACATCTAGGAATTATGAGACAGTAACATGCATGTAAGTTGGATGTTCACACAAAACAAATGTGTATAGACTTCCTAACTCACAAATAGAGAAAACATAAATCAGAACCCATAAATCATTTAAAGCTTGGAATAGTTGTAATGTCAGCTTCCAGTCACACAATTGAAGATTCAGTTGATTATGTCAGGAATGAGCAAATCGACAAAGAATTAATATTTGATGTATTACTTTGTGAAAATTCAAGGGATACATTTAACGATATTGAGCTAAAAATTACCTCATTTTATTGAAGCTGGAAAGTTTTTTTCTAGTGTCAAGTGCGACTGTTAATGAACAAATTGAAGAGCTACAGCATTTAATTGGTTCAGTCTCTGAGAGTGTTACTCAGAAGAATTTATCTCAGTTATTAAGGGATCACAGTTGCCAGTTAGACCCCACAGTTATTAAAGAAATAACGACAATGCGTAGTTCTTTAAACAATATTCATGCATCATGGATACCATGGTCCGCTTTCTACATCATGGAAAAGACAAGCAAATTATAAAAAAACACTTCAACATTGTAGAACACTTTGAATATGTGTTGGGTTCCAAGAACAAAAAGTCTTCTCAGTATATTACTATATTGAAATCATTACAGCAAATTTGGAACTGTCAGAAGATAATTGATAATACTGTACAATGAATTTAAAAGTAGAATATCAACAGTGGGTAGCACTGCTGCCTCACAGTTAGGAGACCCGGGTTCGCTTCTCGGGTCCTCCCTGTGTGGAGTTTGCATGTTCTCCCCGTGTCTGCGTGGGTTTCCTCCGGGCACTCCGGTTTCCTCCCACAGTCCAAAGACATGCACGTTAGGTAGGCAATCCTATGTCCCTAGTGTGTGCTTGGTGTGTGTGTGTGTGTGTGTGTGTGCACACCCTGCGGTGGGCTGGCGCCCTGCCCAGGGTTTGTTTCCTGCCTTGCGCCCTGTGCTGGCTGGGATTGGCTCCAGCAGACCCCCGTGACCGTGTAGTTAAGATATAGCAGGTTGGATAATGAATGGATGGATGGATATCAACAGTGTGATAAGCCAAAATAGAGTTGTGTTTTTTTATGGTATTTACTGTAAAACAAAGAAAATTCATTTCTTCCAGAGAGATGTTCAGTATCTTTGGGTTTGTATGTGGATGGTTTTGAAGTTTGTAATCCTCTTGGTATAGCAAAGAAAAAGTACAAAGTCCGTGCAGTATATTAGATATTAGGCAATTTATCTCCTGGTTGTCACTCTTCATTGCCATCAATATATTTGGTTGCTTAGATTAATAGTAATGATGTTAAAAATGATGGGTATGACAGAGTATTAGAGCCATTAATTGGTGATCTGGTAACCTTAGAAAAACATGGTATTTTCACCACAAATTTAAGGAAAAGATTAAAAGACACTGTACAGTGTGTGGTTACAGAAAATTTGTTTGTCACAGTATACCAGGCCTTGTAGAGAGTTTCACAAGAACATACTTTTGTAGTTTTTGTACAGGAGAAAAGAACTGGGGCATTTTCTTTAAGAATGGAGAAGATTAATTTGGAGCTCCTTAAAACTCTTAAGGATAAACACCTGACTACTTGCTATGGTGTAAAAGAAGTGTGTGTCCTCTCCAAGTTACTCATTAAGCCATTTCACTGTGACTACGGGTTTTCCTCCTGATATCGTTTATGGCATTTTTGAGGGAATTGTTTCTGTAGAAATTGCTGTCTGTCTAAATATGCTTATTTCAAAAAAGTACTTCAATTTAGCTACTTTAAATGAGGCAACATTAAATGTAGCTTTGAATGGAGTTATAGAACCAACTGCCCACATTTGTTGATGGTCACATCTGCATCTAAGAGAACAGTTGGTGGAAATGCTCATGAGAAGTGGAGTTTCTTAAGTTTTTTGCCATTCTTCATTGGACACAAGGTTTCCAGTGGTGAACCTGCCTGGGACATTCTTATTGATTTGCATGATATAGTGGACCTTGTTGCTGCATCTTTCATACTGATGTGTCTATTGCATTTCCAGGTTTCAAGATATTTGAGCACAGAACAAAATTTCAGGAAGTCTTCCCTGAGGTATACAATACCTCCTGCCACAGCATTATTTTTTGGAACATTATCCCCAACTGATGCATAGCTTTGGCTCATTAGTTGCACTCTGGACAATGTGGTTTTAATCAAAGCCCTGGTTCTTTAAGAGAGTCATGAAGCATACAAGCTGTTTTAAAAATGTTCTTCATTCACTGTCTGGGAGACATCAGTTTCAAATGGTACATCATCTTTGCATCTGCTGCTTCTTGAAACTACACCTAGACGTAACATATATTATGACTCTTCTAGCTGATCGGCTTAAAGAGAATATTCAATAGCTGTTAAGCAAAAGCACCCAGAATTGCAACAGGTGTCTCTGGCAAAAAGTGAGACATATCAAGGATACAATTACAGGAGATGAATGCCGATAGTACAAGGCTCCTGAATTTGCTGAAATAATTCAAATCATTGTTCTGGACAAGAAGTTGGTTTGTGTTGTGTGAAAATTCAGTGACTGGTATCTAGAACACTACAGAGCTTATGATCTAAAAGTCTCCTCCATTAAAGAAGTAATACTTCTTGAATCTCATGAACTGACAGACCAATACCCACTAGCTGACTACATGGAGCAGAGAATGTGGCTTGTTACAGTAAAAAGATACATGTATATGGTCAGGTGTTATTCAGTGAGTGCATATTTAACTGAATGTGCAAATTGAATTTCAACCTTCATTCTCCTGACGTTTACATTTTTGTTAAGTAGTTGTGATTAAAAGTAAAGACATCATTGTTAATTACAAATTAGGTAAAATTGACATAAAAGGTGACTAAGACTTTGTTTTCTTTCCCCAGCATGTTTGCCTAACATGGTTATGAGTATACCTGAAAGACTGCTTGTTGTTTTGGCTGAGGACAACTGCATAAGAATGATACTACCCAATGGAGTTTCTGAATCACTGGAGGAACTCCTCAATGAAGTCAGAAAGGCTTGTTCATTGGAAGGAAACATTAGACTGTAATACAAGGAGAAAGATTTTGACAACATTTTTGTGAACTTAAGCTCTGTCAATGAAATGAATGACATAAGTATTGTTAAGGTAATTAAGCTGGAGACTGATTCCACAACAATCTTTGATTCTGTAGAAAAAAACTTCCCACTTAACCAAGAAATTAAGACTCTCTATCTATAAATAAATTCTGATGAGACATCACTTTTAACTTGTTCATCAACAGAATGCATGGCATTAAAGACAGAACAGTGGCCAAGAGAGTTCCTTATCCCGTGCTTCCCTTATGATACGGAGATTATGCTTCAGAAGGGAAGCACAGAATACAAAACAAAGAAGTCCAGACTGATTGTCAACTCAAGGATGTTATCAGACATTTAGACAGACTGGCTGAAGAAATCAATAAATTTAAAATTTACCCTAAACATGTTGACTTCTCTGAAGTAGCAGAGAATTTGATTAAAATACTCCCTTACCTTATGGAGCCTGGGTGTTCCAACAGGAGCTATGGCTGGAAACAAAGGCACAAGTATAAGAAGGCCAACTACCGAACACAGCTAAGGGTGCATGGATTTCCAGAAAAAATAATTAATTCACTCAAGGTCAAGGCTACAGAGGATACCTTGCCTACAAAGAAAATAAAAAGACCAACGCAAGCTGAGACCAACTACTATCCATGTCTTCCAACTGGCGAAACTCCAGAAAACATGGAAATTGCTTCTGACAGAAGTGAAAAAAAGAGATAATAGCAGAATCCTAAGGGGAAAGTGGCACATACATTTGCATATTGAAGACAAGAAGTGGTGATTCAGCAGCCTAGCTGGCCTGCATTGCTTCGTGTACAGGAGGTATTTTTATCTGTGCCAAGTGTTAGAGGGGGAGAAGTTTAATTATTCTTTCTCTGAATGAAGCTCCAAAATATTTGTTTGTTAGCTTATTCCATTTCACACTTAAAACACTGACTTTTAAGTAAAGTGCTATTGTGTTTTCTTGTTCTTTCTTTGCACTTTAGATTAATGCTGAGTTCCTCTTGAAGTGAAGCTCATGGTACATCTAGACCACTAATCTAATAGAGATCATCCAAACCAAGGGAGGAGCAGTCCAATTTAAGACCAGCCAGATGATGAAGGTTCTGAATGAGGTAGGTTTATTTTGCATTATTCAGTGGCTGAAATTTTGATCCAGCCGTTGATTAATTGTATTACTGGTTATTAATATATTTCTGTTTGATCTTACTTAATTTTTCATTCAGGCTGTTTGTTAAAATCAGCATTTGAAGAAAGTATATTTTGAAGCCCCTCATCATATACCTGGGGGAAGATATTCACCATGTGATTAACGAATATATGGTGAGAAAAACAAAATTGTTGTCACAGTGTATTTGAGTTCAGCTAGTATATAGAACAGGCTGAATATGAGAGAAGTGATAGAACTTCCTTCTTAGTCTAAAAATATGCTTTTTAAAAATATTTAAAGAGTGAAGATTTACTGATTTTGAATGCTGAGAGAAGGTAAACCAAACACACTTCAGACTGAAATCTAGAGTACACCTACAGAATGCATGGTATACCTTGATAAATGAAAAGTGAACTAAACAGAAACATTTGGGTCAACACACTGTATAACAGGCCAGATTCAGATGAAGACGTGGGGGATGTAAACAATTGTTTATGGCAAACAGAATGATAGCATAGTTTAATGATCTTTGGCCTGTGAGATTAGGTTAAGAATGTTACAATTTTTAAATTTCCTTAAACAATTTTGTAAGGTTTTTACAATTAACAATAATCTTTTTTCCTTTATTTACCAAGACAAGTCTATCTCAAAATCCTATTATCTTATGTTTTTGCAGGACACTCAGGGAGGTAAGCTCAGGAAGAACTCGAAAGGTAGCCAGGGGAATCCTTGTAATTTACAAAGAAGATGATCATGACCATGTTCCCAAGGACACTGGAATAGTTACTGATGGCATGGGAGTACTGAATGACCTGTCTTCAGTTGCATCTGCCTGTGCCTTATTTTTTGGCATTAGGCATGTATGCCATTATCCTGAAGTATCCAAGTGAGCTTAAACACATCTTCAAAGTGTTTCAGAAAATCCTTTTCAACTTGATGAAAAAAATCTGTCTGGAGTACGGTAATTCAGTTTTCAACTATAGAATCTGTAGTTAGAGTTCAGAAGGCCTCCTGTTACAGATTACCGCAGATCTGTTTTCATAGTAGAAATTTGAATATTTTATTTTTTGTAATCCAGACTTTAAAATATTTGACAAAATTAGAATTTAAAAGGTTAGACTTACTTTAGATAAAGGCTAAAATGTAAACCATTGCGTAAAGCACATTCCTGGTTTGCTCTTTGTACAAAGCCCAAAACAAAGTTACAATAGAATATATATATTTTTTTTAATTCATCAGTACATTCAAAGGTAAAAGTTTAAAATAACTGCAGAAATGTTTTGTTTGAATCCTGTTTTCTTTGTTTTCATTACTGTATATGGAAAACAGATTGTAGTTAATGTTGAAGTATAAGGAGAAACAGTACTGCACCTTTTGTTCCAAAAAAGGATTTTCTGAAGTCACCCACTTCAGACATATTTAAAATATTTTCCATCCATCCAGCTATATCCTAACTACAGGGTCACGGGGGTCTGCTGGAGCCAATCCCAGCCAACACAGGGCACAAGGCATGAAACAAACCCCGGGCAGGGCGCCAGCCCACCACAGGGCACACACACACACCAAGGACAATTTAGAATTCCCAATGCATCTAACCTGCATGTCTTTGGACTGTGGGAAGAAACTGGAGGAAACCCACATAGACATGAGGAGAACATGCAAACTCCATGCAGAGAGGACCTGGGAAACGAACCCAGGTCTCCTAACTGCGAGGCAGCAGTGCTACCCACTGTGCCACCGTGCTGATGATCATGACCATGTCAAAAATACCAAGTTTTTCAATACATATAGATAAACAGGGTAAAGTGTCAAAAACATTACTTTTGAATGTGTGCACTTATTTTATTTATTTGTTTTGTATTATACATAGCAAAATGGTTGTGCTGCTGTTAAGAGTGCACTTTTTTCTGTTGCAAGATGACTGTAGAAAATAGTGTTCAATTATTTGACATAGTAATAGTTTTACATTTTGAATATACTTTTATTGTTCTATTTTGTATAAACCATTTCACATGTTTTGTATTTTTAATCATCTTCTTTTTCTTTTGACTGCTCCCATTTACAGGTTGCCACAGCAGACTGTCCTTCTCCATCCATCCCTGTCTTTTACATCATTTTCTGCCACACTGCCTTCACGTCCTCCCTTACCACATCCATAAACCTCCTCTTTGACCTTCCTCTTTTTCCTCTTGAAAGTCAGTTCCATCCTCAACATTCTTGTCTTGATATACCCCTCATCTCTCCTTTTTATGTGCCCAAATAATTTCAATCTTACCTCTCTCACGTGGTCACCAAACTGTCATACCTGTGATTTCCCTCTAATATACTCATTCCTAATCCAGTCTACCTTTGTTACTCTGAGCGAGAGTGTTACCACTTCCAGCCCTGCCTCCTGTCTTTTTTGTCAGTGCCACTGTCTTCAAACCATACAGCATGGCTGGTCATAGTACCATTTTATAGACCTTCCATTTCACTCTTGCAGGTACTCTTCTATCACAAATCACTCCTGCCAGTCTTCTCTACCCAGTCCACCCTGCTGTACTCTCTTCTTCATCTCTCTGCTACTCTCTCTGTTGCTTTGGCCTGCTGAACCCAAGTATTTAAATTCGTCTATCTTCACCACCTCTACTCCTTGCAGTTGCACCCTTCCGCCACTTTCCCTCTCATTCATGCACATGTACTCCATCTTACTCCTACTGACTTTCATTCCACTTCTCTTCAGTGTGTACCTCCATCTCTCCAGGTTTGTCTCAACCTGCTGTCTACTCTCACTAGAGATCACAGTGTCACCCGCATTTTTTACATTTGATAATAGATGGAAAAATTATAAAAGCAGCTTCAGTCAATTAAATATTTTGGTTAATTCAAAGTAAATTCCTTGATTAATCAAGCTTAAAACTTAGATGTGATAAACTGAAGAAGAATTTCTTAGTTGATCCAATGTTTTGTTTTTTAAAGTGCACTCCTTGTTTAGTATATTTAAGTTACATTGGTTTTCACACAGTAGAAAAATGAATTCTTTCCAAATTCCAAATTTTGCTAAACTGCACACAAAGCCTTCCCAGTGGGTCACCACACATGCAGAAAAGTGTTTGGCCAATGAGTTGCCACTATATGTAATAAGTTTCACCCAAATGCGCAAGTAACTGCACTGATGTTCATTATATCACAATGACCTTCATTGCACATAGGGAGCCATCATCTAATCACTTTTTCATTTTTCCTCTTTATAGTGGCTTTCACACAACATATCATCAAAAGACACTGTACAACACACAAGTCTGTAGGTTTATTGGGCGTTGATGGTCACATGTACAGAGGACAGTGAAATTCTTACTTGCATTATACAATTAAAGGCAAGAAGATAACACATTGCAATGCAAGACAATTTAAATCAGGAAAAAATGATGAATATTTCAAAAACAGAATGTTCATTACAGAAGACTGACGATTTAAGTGATAAACTGTGCTGGGGTGCTGGTATCAGCATAGTAAGTTCTGAATGGCCCACTAGGAAATAAAATAAATATTGGTTTATCTGATTTAAATTACAAGAGAGAAATTTGTTTTTTCAGGCTTGATTTTAACATTAAAACTAATAGAGCCACAACAAAAGATGTAGGGAGGGAGTTCCAGAGAGTTCTGAACCACAAAACTGTACGGATATTCACCGACCATCTGTTTGAGATGTTGTTATGCAAATGATGAAAAACCTTGTGGGTCATGTCTAGCAGCTTTCTTCATTTTCAATGATTCTAAATCTAAAATGATTGTGCTTTACATTACATGGCAATTTTAGCTATTCCATAGCTGTAAACGGTGCATGCAAAATCAATTTTGTCAGAGATAAGATATCCAAATTAAATTTTAGACTATAAGTGTATGTGCAATGGAAGTAGGGCAGTGTGGTAGTGATGTGGTTAGGTACTGTTGCCTCTTAGCTCCGCGCCCTGGGTTCAAACGCTGGGCATTCTTTCCTTGTTGTCCGCATGGATTGTTTTCTCCCACATCCTAAAGAAGAGCATGTTAAGCTAAACAACCCAATCTGAGTGAGCTATATCCTAGTATGCCACCCATTATTGGATTATGTAAGAAAATGGACAGATGAATGGATGGATGGCTTGTGGGACTTGATAATGTCACCTGAGTGACCTGATGATGTTACATGGCATTACATTAATGGTTGTTGTTAGAAGATACTACTCTGTGCATGTTATGAGATAATGTATTGAGTGAATGAAAGGGATGGGGAGACCCACGCGTTTTAATAAATTAAAGGACGAGGAAGACCAGGGATTTTACAGAATAAACTGGGGACTACTAAACTGCAATGTTCTATATGTCATTCATAGACTACACTATCACTCAATGTCTGCTCAACGGGCTGCAGCTTCTGGGGCATTAATGAGTTAATGGTTGAAACTCGGTGTATACCAATGAGTTAAGGCTACGGTAGCCCTATGACTCGAACAGGTTAATGGGCAATACTGCTCAGGCGACGCGTGGGGTCCCATACTGGTTGAGAAGCTACTGTCTTTACAGCGTCGAGGTAACATGCTCTTCCGTCACTCCATGTCGCCTTGTCCAGTTTTAAACGTCTGCCTTTGAATTGCATCGACCCCTGCAGAGTGGCTACCTCGGGCAGCAGAAGCCGCCACCACCTACTCTCTGGACTGAGCGCACTGCGGCGCCTCATTCTGGGGGGTCACCTGCAGAAAAGCCTCAGACGCCACCGAGCACCCGGTCTGAACCGGTTCAAAGCGCGAGCTCGCAGTCGCCTGTCGAGCCTCCGCCGCAGCGAATCCCCTCATGGCTCCTGTCGTCGCGCGCGTAGCGCGTCCCCGCAGACCATCGCGCGCTCTTTAGCAGGCGCTCATTGGCCAAGATCCTAGTAACCAGAGCGCGTGCTAGAAAGAAAACCGCAGGGTCGAAGTCAATGAGCATCAATCCAGCACTGGCGTCCGTGGAAAGCTCATTTGTGATATAGTGAAACTGCAGAGAGAGACACGCGCGGTCCCGGTACTGAAGGTTTCATTCATTTTTTTTTAGTATTATCTTTGGAAAGAGCCCCAGTGTGCAGCCTGCCTTCTTGGAGCTGCGTGTCCGTGAAAAGTCTGCGTTCCGGATGAATTCCTAGGCGATTAATTCCACCCTGCGGTGGGGCAGCAAGTTTAGAGCTGCGGGGAAAGCCACTCGTCCGGACCTGCGTCACGACCAAGGCTCGAGACCAAGCGGGATCCCGGCGCTCTCGCGTGGCTCTGCCTCCCCCGACTCTCATTGTTCGGTGCCCGATCCCGGATCCCGCGCTCTCCGCCTTTCTCTCGCCTTTCTGCTGACACTGGCAAGCAGTAAAGGACACTGAGCCGCCAGCGACCATGTGCTCCCGGGTGTGGTTTGTTACCGACCGGCGCATCAGTGAGGATTACCCCCAAGTGCAGATCCTGCGGGCACTGAGGCAGCGCTGCTTGGAAGACGATGTAGACTTCAGGGCGGTGCGCATGGACCAGATCGTCCTCACCATCACCGACGGCCAGCTGGGTGAGCCTAAAGCTTTTCTTTTACGTCTGAGAGTCCGGGGGACAAGAACAACCGATGCTAAGGGGTTTCTGGAGGTGGTGCTGTCTGGGGCAGGTTGGGCTGCTGGACTGCTTCCACTGTGAGAAGGGGGAGGGGCAGGTGGCATAAGAAGGGGAGTGTATTTTGAAGGTGAGAGTCGGGGTGCAGAAGGAGACAACCTACAGAAGGGTGCTAGAGTGAAGAGACTAAATGCTGTAGAAGTGCATGATGTAAGATGAAGTGATAGTTTTAACAATATAAGAGGGACACTAACTGCACTCTTAGAGTCTCTAGGAAAGCTGCTGCCTAAGAGGCAAACCTACCAAATACCAACTCCTGCACCCGTCCAATAACTGGAAGCACAAAAAAGCCACCAGCATCAGTCACCAGTCAAGCATATTCAGATAGAGACCCAGCATAATTACCAAACAGGGAACTCTTGGAAAATTATTTCAGTGGTTTTTTTTTTTTGTGGAGTCCTTTAAAAGAGCTTATACTCCAAAAGAATTATTGCTCCTTGTAGTGGTCAGATTTAGCCAGGCCACAACAGTGGCAATGCAGTCAATTGTGAGAAACACAGAAGGTAGTTTCCTCTGTCCTTAACAACATATATAGAGATCAGGGAGGAATGCTTCCCATACATGAAATTAAAGTGAAATGCTTGACTGCCTTCTAGATGTTCTCTCCTGGTGTAACCCTGTTCCGAGAGAGATGAAATGGGCAGGAGAACTCCAATAATTGGTTAGTATGCCCAGCCTGAGGGACAGTGACAGATCAGTCATTTTAACTGCAAAAATATGACACAAAGGGCATGAATGAAGAAGAGATTATTTGTTCAGTGTCATGCTTGTATCAAGTTGATAATTTTAATTGATACTTGTATTTGATTACAGTCCATGTCATTTGTTCTTACTGTTATTAATACTCATTTTATATGTAAATGTCAAGAGAACAAATGTCACAAGAAATACCTGATGCAAAATCGAGCTAAGAAAAGAGGGACAGACGAGATTGAGATGTGCTGGAGCACAAGAGGCAGGCAGTTGGATGTAAGAATTAGAAAGGTGCTGTAGTTCAAAAAAAGCCACAACAGCCAAGAGGGAAGCATAATGGTCATCCAGAGGCACAGCGAGGATGGTTAGACTGCACTCTTGCTCTCATTCTTGACGTCAGTGCTAAGCTCTGTGTCATGAGGCAGGCACCTGGAAGTGTGTCTGTTTTCCTTTAGACTTGGGGTTTTCTTTTGTTGTCGTGTTGCCATCAGGGCACAGAGCCAAGTCAATGAAGAGAGCAAAAAGGTATTGGTCGCCCACTTGCGATCCAAACACATGGCAGCATTCCAGGATCTTGGGCTCTCTTTCTTAGTTTATTAGCTGTACTTTGTTTTTATGACAGCATAGGCCTTTAATGTGTAATGGGACTAAACAATAATCCAAACTCCAAGGAACAGCATCTCAGGTATTTCTATGTAGACTGGCAAAGAATATTGGAAAATCCTGGATGACTAACCACCTCCTAGTAACCTGTTCTTGAGCTGCAGCATCTTCCACCTAGTTGAAGCTTGTCTAGCACTCTGGTCTTTGGAAGATGGGCATCACAAAACATGACTGTTAAGTGCTTCTCGTCTTGATTCCTTTACACAACATTCGTTAAGAGCCTGCATTTTCTCTGTTTCTCCAAGACCTGGGATAGCTGATTGCATATATTTTACAGTTTGCACACTCCAGCTGTGGCTCAAATGCAGCCAGCCTGTGTCATTACAGCCATGCACTCTTGTTGCACGGACATGGCTTCCTAGAATTAAGTGCCAAACTGAAGTCAGCTCTGTTTTAACTGTGTGTGTCACTGTAGTTGAAAGAGTTTGTTTTTGTGAAGAACCCTAGCTTAAGTGTGTGATGTAGTTGAGAAATCTGAGGCAATGGCTCAAGCTGCTTCATACCATCACATACTATGTATGAATCTGGAGACAAGTCTATTAGTAGCCTAGTTCCATGAGAATAAAGGAACTGGTGACTGGATATTGTTCTTTATTAGCTGGATGCTCCACATATAATTCCGATGATAATTGCACTCAGCACTTTTTCTGTGAAAATGAGTTCCATGTGGAAGGTGCTATGTGTGGCAATGCAGCGCTGTCCAACTGAGCTATGGGATCAGTGGTGCTTGGTATTCTAATACTGAATGCTAGAGCAGCAGTAATCTCCTAAACAGAAGACGTACATGTTTCTCCCAACTGGGAGCTAATACTGTATGCACAGAAGTGGGGCATAGAGCATAGACTATGATTGGTTCTGCTGACACTCCCTTTGGGCAGGCGTCTTGTGAGCATCAGCTCCTGTAACTGATCAAGTTGAAAGGAAAGCTGCAAGGCCCAAGGACATCAGGAGACAGCACTGTGTGGTAGCCCCGGATATTTTGTGGTGTTTTTGAGAGTGTAAATAAAGGAAGCCAGTCCCCTGGGGAGTTGAAAGCTAGACCCCTACGATGTTGATCTGTGCTGTTCTCACATCTCCACACACACATAGTGTTTCTTTCATATGTGAATTACAGACAGTCCAGTTGTTTAGGGGGTGTATTGTCACACTGGGTTTGTATGTGGGGGGAAACCTTGGGATGCCAGGTCTCGAGCATAAGACTCCAAAGTTCTTTGTAGGAACATACACATTTTTCAAAATAGACATATAGTAGGAATGTCTGACTTGAGATAGCCAATCAGTAAAGGAAAATTGACTAGTCACTGTTGGCCAGACAATACTGGAAAGATGGCAGGTGTCACTCTGTTAGTCCTGAAAGAACATGCAAGTGTAAGTCAGTCAGCATTGGAATGTCTGATCATTGTCAGTCATCAATTCTAAGGAGACTAGTTAGCATCAGTTATTTGGTATTAGAATGTCTGGTCAGTTTTGGATAATCAATTCTGGAAAGAGACCCATTGTTGTTCAGTCAGGACTGGAAAGACTGGCTAGTGTCAGACAATCTGTGTGGAAATGTTTGGCCAGTATCGGTCAGTTAGAGGTGGAAGGACAGACTAGTGTAAATCAGTCAGCATTGAAATGCCTGGATCATTGTCAGCCAGTCAATGCGAAGTGTCACTTAATATTGGAAGTTCTGGTCAGTTTTCAACGTCAGCATCAGGCAGTTATTCAGTGCTGAAATGACTGATGAATGTTGTGAGGTTCAGTGTCCAGAAGGACAGTGTAGTGAAAATCTTTCAGCATGGGCATATCAGATCAGTTTTAGACAATCGCTACTGGAAGTTTGGTCAATGTCAGAGTGACCTGAAAGGACAGAACATTTTGAAATGGCTGGTCTATGTTAGCCTTTCAGTATTGGGTGTGCTGACTACTCATCCTCAGTTCAATTTGGAAGGACTGAGTAATGAAAGTCGAATAGTATTGGAATGTCTGGTCAATACTGCTATAACCAGCCAGTATTGGTAAGTACTGAAGTGTCAGGTCAGTTTGTGGATAGTCAGGCTTGAATAGGTGAGCATTGTCACATAATTGGGCATGGGGCAGTTGACTAATTACACAAGACTGAAATGTCAGCACTACCCATGGGCAGTTGTGGAATGTCTGATCAGTTTGGACAGTCAAATAAGCAATGTCACTCAGTCAATATTGAGATATCAGATTACTGTAGGGTAGTCAATTAATAATAGAACAACTGGCTAGCATCAGCCAATCAATTCATGAAGGATAAACAGGTTTAAATCAGTAAGCATTAGAGCGTCTGGTCAGGTTTGGTTAAGGCCATGTCATACTCAACAACTTTTCGTGTATATTTGGTTCATAGCTTTCATTTACATAATATTAACAGAGGTAATCGGCGGCACACGTCCATGAATGCTAGTCATGTAGTCTGACATACTCAGCAACTCGCTCTATCTAACACCCTAGGTTTGCTCATCCGGAAGTACAATGCATATAATGCAGTGATGAGGAATAAGGAATGCAGGTATTTTGGGCTTCACATTCAGGAAAGAAGCTTGTTTGTCTGATGTGTGATGTTTTATGTACCATGTCAGAATGGAAAGAAGAGAAAAAACTCAGATATTGCGGCTGAATTTGTTGTACCTGTTAACCTTTTGTACAGCACTGGCTCTGTCAGGCAGCACACTGTTAGTGGTCAAACAAAGGGGTGAGCAGGGGTCAGTCCCCTTTAATTCTGAATTGACAGTGTGAATTTATATGTACCGTAAATGCAGGCAGGATAAAACACCAGGCCTTTACCATTGTGATGAACATTGGCTACCCACTCTGCCTGACTGTACAGGTTAAGTGGTGATGGGGTCTTGTATTCTCGAACAGCGAAATAGAATGAGCACTTTAGTCTAGTGTAATGCTGTGCTCACATGCTAAACAACAACTGGTATGAGTTTCTGTGTTAGAAATTTCACGTCCATGCCATATAAACTCAGAGCTACGAGTTGGACAATTTGGAGAAAACAAAGCTACCCAGAATCTCCAAGTTGTGACATAATGCAGATCCTTCACCTTATTCCAACATTACATTCTGTGACTTCTAGTCATTGAATATGTCTGACTTGTCAACTACAATTGCTGATCTTGTTGGTGGATCCTGTCAATTTACATGACTGAAAATTGCATGTCACATTTAACAACTATGTGCCAACCTTCTAGCACAGTTGTGCTCGCCCTTTTCCCTAACAGCCAATAATGTGATGCGGAGTCAGTGTTGTAAGAAGAGTTAACAGGTAAGGGGCGATCTTCTCTTCTGTTTTTGATATCCAAAACAGCCATCTTCCTTATTCGTTGTGACTACATTATATGCATTGTACTTCCAGATGCGCATTCATTGGTCCTCAATTCTCGCACACAAAGAGACCACACCTACGACTAAAGATAAACGCAAACCTGTTTGGGCGAGTCGTGGACTAGTTGGAGTGAGTTGCTGGGCATGTGACACTATGCAACTGTCTTCATGGAGGCATGCCACCAACTGCCTCCATCCAACTAAGATTATGTGAATGAAGGCTATGACTGAAAATGAATCAAATGTGACATGCCCACTGAATCACTCCAACTAGTCTGTGACTCGTCCTGAGGTTTGAACTTGTCTTTAGTTGTAGTGGCGACTCTGTGTGCATGAAAGCTGACAACAAATGAATGCTCATTAAGAAGTACAATGCATATAATGCAGTGACGAGGAATAAAGAACATGGGTGTTTTGAACTTCACAAACAGAGGAGAAGCTTGTCAGTCTGATATAAAAAAAGGAAAGAAAAGAAAGAAGAGGTTCAAAATTGTGGCTGAACTAGCCTTATCTTTTAACCCTTTTTACAGTAATAGCTCCTTCGGGCAGCATGCTATTAGCTGTCAAAAAAAGGGACGAGCAAGACTGTGCTGGAAAGTAACGTTGCATTCTCTAAATTTTACATGCCTATCGATTTTCAGTAATGTAAATTCCCATAGTCTGGTGAGGAGGTCCCCAACCGCAGTCAGCAAGTCTGACATACTATACAACTGGAAGTGACGTAATACGACATTGGCTTATGTGAGAACTGGAAGATTTAGCCAATATTGTTTTTTTCCTTCTGGAAGGAGTGGCTGGTGTCAGGGGACCATTATTGAAATAACCTGTTCAATGTCATTATTGAAAGACCTGAATCAGCATTAATTTGTTGGTCAAACCAGGAAGGACTTTATAGTGTCAGTTAGCAAATACTGATAGGACTGACCCTGTCACATGGTCATTATTGGGACATATAATTAGTGTTGGCCATCCATCACTAAAAGAATTACTGAACAGCGTCACATGGTCTTTATTAAAGCATCTAGCTAGTACTGGCCAATTAACAGTAAAAGGACTCCTGAACAGAGTCATATGATCATTTCTGGAACATCCAGTTAGTGCTGGCCAGTCAACACTAGAGGCTGTAGCCAACATCAGTCAGCCCCTACTAGAATATCCGGTGGTTACCAAATTGTACAAATACAACATGGCAGCCCTTGGAGCCCTGCTAGATAGTCAACTGGGTGCCTTCTGTTTGAATTCTGCCTGTCATTGTGGATTTCCTTCTCGAGTTTGGGTGTCTTCTACAGATGAGACACGTACAGTGAGGTTAATGTCATTGAATTGAATGTTTACATTCAAACACATGCTCTCTACATTCACACCGCTATGTCATTGCTCACATGTGTACATTCATACATTTCCAGACATGTACTCTTGTTCACACAGATACTCCCTCAGATATTCACAGTCACTCCTGCCAACATAATCCTTATGTTTACATATGCTGTCACTCATGTACTCAGATGTGTATATTTACCCATTTGCATATACTTGCTCATATGGTTACAGTCACATACACACACACACCTTTAGTCGCCAATTGACACTTTAACATGCATTGAGTTAATTTAATATATTGCTCACATGCAGAATTGCTCTGACTTATACATTCTCCCCACACACACACACATTTATAGTCTTACACATGCATTACCTTCTTAAAGGCAAGCCCATTCAGGGGTTCATATTCATATACACCTGCTCATTTACCCAGACATACACAGCCAGGCAGGCTTGTTCAGATGTTTACAGTTCCACGCATGCACTCTTGCTCACACACACAGGCACACACACACAGACACCAACTTGTACGTATTTTCTTACGTGCACTCCTACATGCACACACTTTTAGATGCTGCACTTCTCTTTCTCTCCCCCGCTTTGTTTGCTTTAGCATATACCCCCCCACATCTCCCCAGCAGCCACCCTGCCAGATCCATACAAGGCAGAGCGCAGCAGTGGCAGGAGTACGGGCACCATTAATCCTCATAGCTTCTTTCAAGCAGAGAGCTGGCCATTGTCTAAACAATAGTGTGTGACTCAACTTGTCTCCTGGCGACGGCGCTGTTCTGCCCAGGGACGTGAGGTCCTGCACTTTTAGGCTTTACTTTACTCACCAGATGCCCTCCTCTTCAGGATGATGTCACAAAGAGCACTGTCTTTCACAAACTCACATCTTGTCAGACTTTAGGCAGGTGAAGGTACTGCATGACCTGAGTGTTGAGCTGCTACTCAGAACATTTGCATGAGCTCGGCTGCAAGTTTTTTGGCACAGTTTTGCTTGTCTCTGACTCCTTAGATGAGATGAGTAAAGGCAAGCATGGGCTTTTTTGTCATTCAGTTATGCTATATTATAAATTACTTAGGTACGCCTACCCTAACCATCCTGACTTGCTGTATGCTTGTACAGAACTGCCCTTTTATATCCCACTGTTAACATCAAAGTGGCTCTGAACTCCTGATGTCTGCTGCCACTACTCCAAGCACAGCTTGCTGGTTTGAGGCATACCCAAGTTTCAGTGAGAACCACATGTCCTTAAGAATGTTTCTTTTTGCCAGTGTGCTGAAGTTTAAACAGATTCAAGAAGGTGTGTCATCCAGAGGACAGTGGAGCCAGTATTATCACCATCACCAGGCGCTTCTAATAATGGCAGTCCAGTCTCTGGATGCACTGTATGTGCCTGGCAGTAGCATCTCCAGTGACAGACACTGGGTGACACAGAACAGCATGGCACTGTTTGTGTTTTTCTCATAAAAGAGAAGAGCAGGATTCACATGCCTTTTTTTGCATTCTTCAGCTTTGAAAAAGACTGTGCCATTTAAAGCTTAATTCCATTAAGGAATATTGACGGCCTCATCACTCAACACTTTCCAGGCTGCTGTCCAGAATGTATTCACCACCCTCTGCTAGAAACATTTCCTTAGCTTGGCATGGCTTGAAAGGAGGGCATTCGAAAAGTAGTGTGCATTTTCTCATGTTGTTTTTTGCCTGTCTCTGTACGCATTTTGCAGGTTAGGAAAGTGCTAACTGGAACGTGTGATTCACGCTGCATAAAAAGTCGAGCCTGCAGTGCGTCAGCCTCCAGCACGGTGAAAATGAGACCGGAGCTTTTTAAAGAATGCCACACACACACCCCCCAGAACAGGCGCTATGGCCAATTAGATGTGAGAGAGCAACAGAGATGTCCTTCTGTCTTCAGGCGATCTGCCAGAAAACATTCAGGGGAGCGGAGACTGGCATTAAAACTGGGGGGCGGATATGTTGACTGCCTCCTACACCATTATGTTGGTAAAACTGCAAAGTAAATCCAGTCGTCTTGCAGGTGGGCATGTGGTCCAAAGCTACTTTTTCTTAGGATGTTGAAGCTGTAGGAAGATCAGAGAGGAAGCAGGGGACATAAATGTTGGAAACAAGCAGGCAATTGCTGATGGGTGAATTGAAGAGGAGACAAAAAGGAGTGAAAAAAGGTTGATGGAGATACCAGGTGATCATCAGCAGTCTAGGATAAATCAAACAAACATAATATTACCAGAAGTATACGGATGGTAAGAGGTTCAAAAGGAAAGCGACTACACAGAGGCTCCATGGGAGGTGATTTAAAACAAATGAGTAACAGGGGTTTCTTGTGTGGTGATATGCAAACAGCAGTAAATCCAAGTAGCATGCTCAACCATAGGCCTATATGGCCAAATAGGTGTCCTTCCTTATTTCAAAATTTATTCAGAGTTTATAGACCACATTACAAAGTGTGAAACACAATCTAATAAAGAATGCAATCAGATTTCCATTCTGTCTGCTGTCTGAGATGACTTGTAGATCTCACATAGCACTTTTCCTAGACAAGATATACAGAAATAAAACGGTCATTTGGGGAGAAAAGTGCCAATCTGTAACATGTGGCCCCCTCTCTAGGCTCCTTTTGAATTGCATTGTTTTGTCATATCATGCTAACATGGCATCTCTAAAGGCTCAGTAATCGCATCAGCAGCTGATTCCAAAAACCACTGCGGAGAATGCGAGCTGCTATAAATAAATGTGGCGTGATTGTCAGCGTGGGATGCAGCCCCACGCCCTCTACCTCTTTTTTTTTTTTTTTTTTTTTTTTTGTATAACGTGTCATTCAGCCTCCAGCAGGGCTTGAAAATAACGTCTTCGTGAGGTGTGCGAGAGAGGAGAGAAGCAGGACTGCTGCACCTCTGCCCAAATGGACCTTTAGACCAGGGGCACTCGGTTCTGATTCATTAGGGTCATAGCGGCTGCATGTTTTTATTTCAGTCAATTCCTAGTTTAAATTAAACATGCTGTTGATTTACTGTTTATATCTTTATTGTGTCAATTTAGAAATCCCACTAGAGCTTATTAATTTTGGAGGAATTTAATAAGTATGTTTAAAGTTTTCCTGATTTACTTAAGGAAGATTTTACTCTTGTAGTTTTTTTTCTGAACTGTCTTGGTTATTTAAACCTTTGCTTGCTAATGATCACAAAAGCTAAAGTGACACTAAAGATGCTTCTTCTTATTATTATTCATTTGCACCAGTGTCAGCAGTGGAAGTGGACCCGGTCAGAACCATGATGGCCATGAGTTTTTTAGATGGTCCAGAAGTTAAATTAAGCTGTAAAATATCCAGCACAGGACTACACTGCTTGTGAGATTGTGTTGATGTACAGGGTGGTCCAGATCTAATTATGCAACTCTTAATGCAATGCAGGAAAACAATACAATTTCAGGTGATTGGCGCTACCAGTCCAGTCAAACATTTCGTTGATTTGGGAGATCGTGTTCCTATGCACTGCAGGCGGTCCAAATTCCTCCAACGTCCTGCGTTGCACGTTGTTATAGCGTAATGAAAATTGCATAATTTGATCTGGACCACCCTATACTAGTTGTATGGGTGTGTGTTGGTATATTGCAACAAGGGTACACTACACCTGTTGTGTATGGGTAGTGTCCCAGAGGCAAACAAAAACTGTAATGGGGGGGCCAGATTAAGACCTTTAGAGGCCCTAAGCTCTTAAAAGATTTTGGTGCCTCCATATATACTCAGCAAAAAAAGAAACGTCCCCTGACTTTCAACTGTTTTTACTTTCAGTAGACTTAATGTGTAAATATTTGTATGAACACTAAAAGAGTCAACACCATAAGACATAAACTAAAAATGTTTCACAATGTGTCCCTGAATGAAGGGAGGCTCAAAATCAAAAGTACCAGTCAGTATCTGGTGTGGCCACCAGCTGCTTGAAGTACTGCAGTGCATCTCCTCCTCATGGACTGAACCAGATTTGTCAGTTCTTGCTGTGAGATGTTACCCCACTCTTCCACCAAGGCACCTGCAAGTTCCTGGACATTTCTGGGGGGAATGGCCCTAGCCCTCACCCTGCGATCCAACAGGTCCCAGACGTGCTCAATGGGATTGAGATCTGGGCTCTTCGCTGGCCATGGCAGAACACTGACATTGCTGTCATGCAGAAACTCATGCACTTTTTGCCACTCCTGTCTGGTCCAGCGAAGGTGGGTTTGTGCCCATAGGTGGCGTTGTTGCTGGTGATGTCTGGTAAGGACCTGCCTTACAACAGGCCTACAAGCCCTCAGTCCAGCCTCTCTCAGCCTATTGCGGACAGTCTGAGCACTGATGGAGGGATCGTGTGTTCCTGGTGTGACTCGGGCAGTTGTTGTGGCCATCCTGTACCTGTCACGCAGGTGTGATATTCAGATGTACCGATCCTGTGCAGGTGTTGTTACACGTGGTCTTCCACTGCGAGGATGATCAGCTGTCCTTCCTGTCTCCCTGTAGCGCTGTCTTAGGCGTCTCACAGTGTGGACATGGCAATTTATTGCCCTAGCCACATCAGCAGTCCTCATGCCTCCCTGCAGCATGCCTAATGCACGTTCACGCAGATTAGCAGGGACCCTGGGCATCTTTCTTTGGGTGTTTTTCACAGTCGGTAGACAAGTCTCTTTAGTGTCCTGCGTTTTTAGAACTGTGACCTTAAATGCTTACTTTCTGTAAGCTGTTAAGGTCTTAATGACCATTCCACAGGTGCATGTTAATTAATTGATTATGGTTAATTGAACATGCATGGAAAACATTGTTTAAACAATTTACAATGAAGATCTGTAAAGTTATTTGGATTTTTAAAACATTATTGTTGAAATACACAGTCCTGAAAAAGGGACGTTTCTTTTTTTGCTGAGTATATATCTAATTCAAAATAGAAAGAATAATAAACCATAAAAAAAAATATTTTTCAAAAATTATTGTACGTCTGGCAAGGCTACACTGCACTCACTCTCAGCAGACGACTAAACAGGTCAGCCGACATGACCAACACAAGAACGACTCAGTGAGCCTTGGTGGACTGTTTGGCAGTTAACAGATTCTAATTCTGTTGTATTCCCAAGATTAATATATATCATTAACCTCTTGTATTACTGTTTTATTATTATTATTTTTATTATTATATATTGTGGAAGCGCAGCCCCGGACACAGACAGACAGAAACCTGAATGTGTACAAAAAGCACACGTTTATTTTACAATGTCCACACAGCACATGGTACCTTTGCACCACACACCCTCTTCAAGGGCCCTTCAATGGTCCTGCACCACCTCCACTCCTCTCCACTAAGCTGGGACCCCTCCTGGTCTCTGATCAAATGTTGATGTCTCTCAATGCTTGAAGGTTCACAGTGATAGCTATCTAAAGTAACTTTTCTATGTAGGCCTCTGAATACCTTCACCTTTTTTTGTGTACCACTGCAGAGCTCGAGTCATGATAGGGCAGAGCTCGAGTCATGATAGGGCAGAGCTCATTGATCAAAAGTTGATGTATCTTAACGCTTGAAGGGGGACCTCCAGGTCTCTGATCGTATGTTGATATATGTTTACAGGGTTAAAAATCGAGAGTACTGGCAACATTTCTAAGTGTATCATTGAGTAACAATTACTTTCTGTTTGCGTACTGCTCCAGTGTTTGAGTCTTCATAGGGAAAAGCTCATTGATCAAATGTTGTTCTATCTCGGCACTTGAAGGGGGACCATCTCTGACTCCGATTGAATATTGATGTTTCTCAGTGCTCAAAACTTCACAGGATTACCTATGCAGTGTACTAGCAAAATTTCTAAGTATACCATTAAATATTGTCAAATTTCCTTTGCCTACCACTTATATGCTCAAGTCTTCATGGGGCAAAGCTCTTCAATTGAAGGCTAATGTATCTCAATACAAGGGGGACCCCAGTCTCAGATCGTATGTTGATGTATCCAGATGCTCCAAGGTTTATAGGGTTACCTATTTAGAGTTCCTTAAACTTTTCTAAGTGCACCATTGAGTACCGTCACCTTTTCTTTGTCTACCTCTGCAGTTCTCAAATCTTCATGGGCCAAAGTTCTTCAAGGCTGGTGTATCTCAACACTTGAAGGGGGACCCTCTGATCTCCAATCGAATGTTCATGTGTGCAGGCACTTGAAGGTTCACTGGGGTACCTACCTACCTAAAGTACTGACAACTTTCTTAGCCTTCTTCCATAGTGCTTGAACCTTTATAGGGGCACCCCATTTTCTTCAAAAGAAAGTAAATTATATTGCCATAAACAGAGTACTGCCAGTAATTTGGTTCCCCTTCAAGCACTGAGTTTAAAGAATACAGGTGTTACATACACTGCAAGACTAAATTAACTAAAGGTGATATCACAGTAGACCAGTCAGGAACAGTGAAGTTGTTCCCATGCTCCACAAGTGTTGCAAAGCTCCAAAACTCAATGTCATTGGGTAACATTCTTCTGAGTGATTAGTGGTTAGATTTTTCCCCTAGTAAAAGTTACAGTAATTTTGGTACAACTGCCTTGAGGAAATAAAGACCCTGTCCTGATAGTGACAATGACGTTAGGCCAGAATAATAAAAAGTGATTTTGAAGATGGATATTATTTAGACGCTAAATATAACTTATGCAGTTCAGACTCATGATAGTTTCAAACAAAGCGATAAAAGGAGATATAGAAAACATAAATTTGGATATTGGTGAGGCATAACTTTAAAAAGTGGTTTCAATAGGCAATTGCCAGTATTTACGTGATCTGCAATGTCATGTCATTTTCTAACCCATTCAATCCAGACCAGAGTTACCGGAGCCTGTCCCAGTTAGCATAGGGTCCAAACCCTGGACAGGGTGCCAGTCTATCTAGGGTCAAATTCTCCTAACCTGTTTAACTTTAGACAGTGGGAGAAAACCAGTGGACCTGGAGAAAACCCATACAGGCACGAACATGAAAACTCCATGCAGCTAGGACCCAGGATGCAAACTCCTGGTCTCCATACTGTGAGGCTGCGGCAGCAGCACTACCACTGCACCACGATGATGCCCATGACCAACAATGTTTTAACAAAAAACTGTGTTGTTTGTTTAAATTAAAAAAATGCACAACTTTTAAATTAAAATATATTTAAACTGTTTGTTTGCATAAAAAATCAACTGCATCAGTATTTTATACAGCATTCCACTTCAGGCAAAGATGTAGCATTACCTTCTAGACCATCAGCAAAACAGAAGAATAATGGTTATTTTTTTAGTTGTTTGAATAAGTTAAATAACCTGCCAGCACTAACATAGGTTGCCCCCCAGTGAATCCCCTACAGGTCAAACTACACAATATTAATTGCCAGTGTCTGAATACATTTTTTGCTTCTCATGTTGTAGTCAGGAAGCCACTGCAATGTCCAATGTGCATAAGTATGGTTTAATCCATCATCATATTTTTATGATTCATGTAGCATAGTGAAGTATTGGTTAACACAGCTGTCACACAGCTCCAGGGTCCTGGATGGACTTTTCATGTTCTCCTTGTGCTTATATGAGTTTTCTTTCTATATCCCGAAAACACCCCATTTTGATACTGTGTCCTGTGATGGACTGGAACCCCATCCAAGATTTGCTTGGACCTTGTGCTTTCAAATAGGCATCCTCTCTCCATGACCCTGTACTATATAAACAATTTGAACAGTGGATCTAGGTGGCTTTACAATTTAGTTTTTTTATAGAAGCAAATAACAAATACAAAAGAGGAGTTATGTCTGTTTCACTTGTTCCATAATTAGAAAACACTGACTTAAATGACCATACCATTAAAAAAAATCCGTTTGCTTACCTGCTTATTAATTTCAGGGTTGTTGGGAAGTTGGAGAAAAGAGGAGAGCACGATCAAGTTATTGTTGCTAAATTTCTATAAAAAGTGTAGGCAGTTAGTTTTAGTTGCTCAAACCATGCCATGAGAAGATTGGATGGAGGATGCTTATAAGAGCGAAGTACGCAGGGCGCTGCAGGAAATGTCTAATGGTATAAATCCATTGATGTATGGCATATTGGGTTTGCATGTCAATCCCCCTGCAATGCCTACCTTTGGGTGTCAGGTGGTCACATTGGAAAAGGCCATCAGAATCATCACAGACAGTGCTGGACAGGCCTCTAAATGGTTGTGATTCAAAAGGAGGCTGAGGTGGACTGGTAATGCTACTTGAACAATGTCTGGGTTGAGGGTGTCTGATGTTCAAAGACCTGAAACACCCAAGGACCCCAGGTAATTTCATTGGTGAAGTGTCCAAGTCCATCAAAAGCTTTGTATTATAGTCGTGATGTTTTTTGGATTGACCCAATGAAGGTACACACTGAGAAATAGCGGCATTTTTGATGGAAATAGAAACACAATTAAAAGTAGAATGAAAACCTAATGGCACTGTGGTCCTTCAGAGCCAGGACTGAAAAATAGTTTACAGAAATCTAAGAAGCGGATGAGACCAGATAACTGGGGAGGGGGGATCTCCTGATGCATAATTAAATGCTTGATCCATGTCCTCTCTCTATGAGCTTAGTGAATTGGCACTAAACTGTCCTGTAATCAGCCACTTTGCTGAACACTTCCACAGCCCTCCTCAGGGCCCTACCAACAGCAAAAGGACTCTCCAAGCTCATCAGTAAACACTCCAATATAACTTTTGTACTCTTAGTCCCTTCTCATTTGACATTGAACACACCTTAGGGAGCACTTCCCCACTTGTCCACACTTATCAGTGGTTACTTCTACATTATCCTCACTCTTCACCAAAAAGTCTCAGACTTCACCTCTTTCCATGTTGAACACTCACATATATCCCAAAACTGTCCTCCATGAACATTCCCAATGTCCATTCACATTCATCCATTCTTCCCTGCTTCCACAGTTTGCCCCTGCTCATCACTAAACATTCCCACACTTCCCCCTCGCTGAACCCTGTCACACTCAGTCTCAATGAACACTTCTACAACCCCCACTCCAACTCCCCACCATCATTGAGCACTTCCATGGCCCCTCCTCATTTACAATCCTCCCCGAGCTCTTTGTCACATCAGACTGGCGCCCCCAGTGAGCCCGTGCCTCACAGAACAAAGAGAATGACTACCCAGACAGCAAGGTCACACTCGGCTGCCAGAACTCCAGGATTTTGCGGCCCCTGGGTAAAATGCTGAAGTATTCAATTGGTGGCTTAAAAGAAATCTCCCCTGTGAATGAGTCGGCCAGACACATAGTGTGGCAGCAATCTGCACTCCACCCGCTGAGCTTTATGTAGAAAAGGGCTCAGTGTTATATCAGGAGGCTGACTGATGCTCATTCTAGTATTAACAGAGGCGGCAGGCATTTTCTCGTGAAGAACACTGTTGGAATGAATAAGCTCAGAGTCAAACTACAGTACGTTAGACAAAACTGATGTGTGGTTCTCTTTCATGAGTGCTCTAGTCACCCAGGAGTGCCTTTCAAATGTGCTCTGTGGTCATCGCTCCATATAATTGAAGCTTAGAAGTTGCCTCTGCCTCTTTACTGCCCTCTATTGAACTGCCCTCTATTGATAGACCTAGCCTGACTGCTGAAAAACCAAGGTCAGGTCCACATTGGAAAGTCAATTATTTTCACCTTCTGAAGAGGCTTATTGGGTCTGGGTCAGAATATGAGTAGCCTCTCACTGTTGTTTTTCTGTTGTTCTGTGACTAGCCATTCGGCCCAATCTCCCAAAAGCACTGTGCGCTTGATCCAATATCCAAAATTTCTGGCTTTGTCTTCTCTCCATGGTGTAGTTGTTGTTCAGGAGACAGAGCTGGTGGGTCACTGCCATAATTCTGTGCTGAGCCATGACTTTCTGATAATTACTTGGGCTTTGGTTTACTTCATTATTTTCATTTACCGGCGGATTCTTCTACTTCATCATGATGTGTCCCAGATCTGCATATTCAGGCCAGTGTGAGGTTGGAGTGTCTTGTCATTTCTACCGGGTTAGAGGTCATGGCTTTTCGACAAGAGATGTGAGGCCAAAAGTCTTTCGGAGGTTCAGTTTATATGAGATGGTTGAGTTTGAATCTGAAAGGTGTTAATGATATCCCAAATATATAATTCTGCAGTGAAGTCCTTGTAGTCAAGGTTTAGGGTGAGGCAAAGCAAGTGTTCAGGTTGCATACTGAAAGCTGAGTAGCACTAATGTCAGATGACACAGCATAATGTTCAAAACTGACTTGGGTGCATGGAAGTTGTCACTTATGTGGCTTGGCCTCCTTTACTTAATACAAGAGGAAGGTCCTTGACTATGCCACCCTTCTGTTCCTTTAGGTGCCTGCCACCCAGCGTCTATACATATGCGTCTTCATGTCTTGATAGTCTGAGCCATCCTCATCCATCATCTAAGACTAGGAAATAGATTAATTTGTCACTAAGTCCCTGTGATCATCCCTTTCACATGTGCCTGAGTAGGTTTAAAGTGGTGGAGCGTCTTTGTTATTGGGAGTGAGGAGGTGGGATTATAAATGTGCTGAAGCAGTAAAAAAATCTTCTGGACATTTAAACCTTTTGTGGCTAAGGCATTGAAGTAGTTGTAAGAGTAGCACCTGAGTTCAAGGTGGCGGCAGGGAAGCACTGACTACATGCGCTCATTCGAGTCAATGGATTTTCCTGCATGTGTAAGGGAACATGCACAGCATCGGGGCAAGAGCATCTTGTTCTCTGGTGACCATGACTCAGGCTGACAATAAGGAGGTAGAGCAGCCGCTGCAGAGACGACGTCCTCGGAATTAATGGAGCGTTTTCTCCTGACAGAGGGGATTTTTATCTGTCCGCTTCGCAGGCAGCACCAATTGGAGAGCTGGAAGTGGGGGGCGGGCAAGGGGGATTAATGTGGTGCCTTGTCTTCTCTCTGTCTCTCTCCCTCTGTTTCTCTTCTTGTATCTCCTATCCAACCCTCAAACCCTGTAGCTCTTTACTGTTATTCAGATCCTCTTTTGTCTTCTGCTCTACTCTTTCTTGTGGCCATGTTTGCCTGTGCACAGCTTTCTCCTTAAGTGCACACTGTGCCAGTTGTCTTTGGTGCCATCACTTCACCTCATGTGGTGACTACCTGAAGGATACATGGACTGGTGACACCTGCATTAGCTAAGGGCACTTGTAGTTTCTGTGTCCACACATGTTCTCCTCATATTCAAATAAACAGACTTATCTCCAGAGACATACTGTGAGTCTGTGAATAAACTGGGCAAGAATTTACTAAGGAATGTCATCTCAGCAGAGCATGAGTCAAGAAGATCAAGTGTCATTGTCAGAAATGAAAGAGCACTCGGACACATAGGGAGGGCAGAATAACAGAGTTAGAAACACATTTCCCATCTACATTCCAAAGAATGATAGGTTAGTTGCTAACTCTGAAATGGCCTGGTGTGAGTAAGTGTGAGTGGATGTGTGTAAGTGTGCCCTGTAGTGTATTAGTGTCTCACCTTGTACCCTGTGCTACATGGGACAGGCATGGGCTAGGTAGGCTAGGTCTGTCTTTCTAATGAAACCGAGGAATGAATCAGAGACACTGGGAGATAGTGGCTTAAATGGGAAATACCTTAGGGGGGCCCAAGCTAAAACTGAGACATGTTTCAGGGACAAACTTATAGTCAGAAGACTAACTACAGTGTGATGTAGTGTCAAAGCTGGCATCTGAGGTTGAATTTAGGAGTGTCTCAGGCAGACGGTGGTCTATCTGGGAGGTAGCTCAGGGGAACACAGGAGATTAAGCACCAAATCAGACACTTAGAGTCACAACCTGAACTGGCAGGTGATGCAAGAACATGCTACGAATTACAGAAACTCAATAAAGGGATGGTGACTGAACTGGAGGATGACAGAGACCCTGGGAGACACTTTTGGGGCCGTGAATGGCTGATTTTGGAGGTCATAAAGGGACATGCAGCTGTATCTACCACAAGGGTCAGAGGTATTTACGCAAAGGGGCGTCATTTATGTTTCTGAAGGCGTTCATGGTCTGGACACTAAGGGGGACCCCCTCCCCGGGTTGCAGAAGTAGTAAAATAATGTCTGTGGTATGTACAAAAAGGGGTGTCGTTTGTGTTTCTAAAGGTGCACATGCTCCAGACACCGATGATACTGAGTAGGCGCACCCTCCGTTCACCTAGGGGGAAAAAACAGGTTTTTGAAATCTACTAATACTGACGACCAGTTGTGGACAATGAGGGGCGACGTCCATCATCCCTGTCTAGGACTCCAGATGGGCTTCTACCAGCACTGTGCACAAGTACACTGGTATAAAGTACAACTCAGACATACTATGAAGAAGTCACCGCCTAAGAAGGGAAGTGTTGCATGGCATGCTGGAAGTTAGGGACTGAAGCGGGAAAAGACTCAGACACACATGGAGCCAGAGACAAACAGTGAGAACCTCAATCACATTGGACCTGCATGGTTCTTAAATGGGTAGAGATTAGTACAATGGAGGAAAGGGCAAATAAAAAAAGATTAAGAGGAAGTCCTTATGTTTTACAAACCAACCATTCCATATAAAAAAAAATAAACACATGTCCAGGCAGTAGTTTGTGTAGTGTCTTCCAAGCTGTACCAACCCAAGTGCTTTAGATCTTCCTGCATCTGTTGACATCCGGTCAGTCAACAGATTTGCAGAATTTGCAAAGTAGAATGGTGGTCCGCGTATAAAGGTCATTAGAACACAGCGCTCTTAAACATATAGGTTACTTTTCATTGCATGCTGCTCAGGCTTTGTGGGGATTATCATCTTTGATTTTCTGCATGCACAATACGTTTATCATTCATGTCACTAAACATTCAGGATTCTCCATTAGTATCTACAATAGTGGTTCGACCTTGCATGTGTTATTGACTACCAATTCCATGCACTAGTCTTTTTACTTTTTCTGTTTTTATGTTTCTTGGGATGGCAGACTAACACAACAGCAAAACAGAAAAACAGACATATGTCATGCTGTTTACTTGGTATTGGAGGGTGTGGAGCCGACCCGGACACAGACAGGCGGACATGTTTGTCACCACCACACGTATTTTATTTACAAATTATTTACAATAAATGGTCACTAAGACCCAGTCCAAAGTAGTGCACAAACCCCAAACACAGTCCTGGCCACGCAATGCCTTCTTCTCGGGCCGCCTCCACTCTCCTCTCTTGCCTCGTCCTCTTCCACCCGACTCTAGCCTCGAATGAAGGGAGACAGCCCCTTTTATCCTCTCCCAGATGAGCTCCAGGTGGCTCCCGGCATTCCCTTGTTGGCCACGCTCCAGCGTGGCGGAAGTGCCGGCTGTGCTCCCGGCAGCTCTCCGGGCGCCCTTTTAATTCTTCCCCCCAGCACTTCCTGGTGTGGCGGAAGTGCTGAGGTAACAGGTCCCCAAGGCATTGGGGCGCCTCCTGGCGGTGACCACGGGCTCCTACAGGGTAGGGCTTCCATGCCCTCGACCCGTGGCCCCCAAAGCAACCAGGAAGGCGGCCCCCACGTGATCCAGGGTGGGCGCAGACCCACATCCGGTCCCTCACTGCGTCCCGGCCGGGTCGTTGCCCCTGGCATCCCTGACAAGGGGTAGCTTATCTGCATCCCACTGCCACTCAGAAGTCATGATTGGATGATAATAGGAAACTCCAGAAGTGCCAACAGACAAAGAACCATGTGCGAGTAGGAAGATTCACTTGTAACCTGAAGATGAAGTGACACTGCGGCCTGGAGTCTAAACTGGTAGGTGACTCAGAGCCACGCTGCCGAGGAGAGGCTAAATGCTGAGCTAGAAGGTGAATGCTCAAAATCAGTGACCGAACTCAGGGGCTCCTTCAGCATACCCTGGAGGTCAGAGGCTGAACAGGGAGGTGACACATGGAGAATGCCACTGAGTGGCATACCTGGAAGGCTACTCAGAGGAAAACTAGAGGCTGAAAACAATATTTGGAGGTGATTTAGGGACACTCTAGAAACCAAAGGCTGACATATTGGGAATCAATGACTAAATTGAGATGTGACAAAGACCATGAGAGGCAGTGGCTCAATTGTAAGGGAACTCTGAATTGGCAGGAGGCTCTGAAGCACTGAAGGTCAGGCTGAACTGTGAGGTGATGCAGGGACACACTAGAGCTGTGAGGACAACTGAACTGTCCTTGACTTAACTGAGATGAGTATCCGGCACACTGTATTAGTCAGTGAGTGAGCTACAAGAGGAAGGAGACTGTGGAACCCAGTGACTGAACTGGGAGGTAACTCTGGGACACATTTCTGGGTCAGTGGCTGAAATGGGAGGTAAATCAACAGCACATTGAGTGTCAGTGATTGAACTGGGCAGAAACACAGAAAGTCAGTGGTCTAAAACTGAGGTGGCCTGAGAGTTCACTCAGGGAAACACTGGAAGTTATTGACTTAATAATATGTGAATCAGGAGCACACTAGTTTTCAGTGATTTAACTGGGAGGTGTCAGAAACAATGAGAGTCAATGCTCAGACATACTAGAGTGTCAGAGGCGGAACTGGGAGATGGTTCAGGGACAAACCAGGAGTCACGGGCCACATTGAGAGGTGACTTAGAATACACTGGGAGTCAAATGCAGATTTTATGTGGTACCTCTGCGACACAGTGGGAATCATTGACTTGACAAGGGGGTGACAGAGACATTGCTGTTTTGTTTGCTGTGTAAAATGGGCAAACCTTCTGAATAATGAAACTGGGAGAAGAAACGTCTACGCTAATTAAACCAAAACGCAAAACCAAAAATTAGAGTCGAAGCCAGAAACAGTCTGTAAAGCGAATGTAGTAAAGAACACTAGTAACAACAAACAGAGATTTCTTTGAGTTACCTGCACATTTGGATGACTAGGAAATGCATGGTGCTGACTTTTTATCCTATCGGCACAATGATATCAGTGCTTTGTTTGTCATGAGAGCAGACAAACTTTCTGAATATTGGAGGAGAAATATCAGAAAAAAGTCGATACCAAGTGACAGGTCACCAAAACAAATTGCAAAATCGCAAATCAAAGTCGAGGAAAGAAAAAAGGGTGAGAAAAAAACCCCAAAAAATGCTTTTGTTTTATCTGCAAACTCGGATGAAATATGGCAGCCAGTGCCGATCTTCAAATCCATCATATTTACGGAATTAGATGTTGAGGCAACTCAACTGGGGAGTCACGTACTGGGAATGGGATTTACAAAATGGTGTCTCTCGTGGAAACCATGATGGCATCAGAAAAGTTGAGACAAATAACTGATCATTGGAAAATCATTTATAATAAAAAACACTGATATTAAAAAAGGTTCTAAAAACCTCTAGCTAGGTACAAAATATATTTAACTATACTCATTTAGGCATGTAAAAAAAACCAAAGGATTAAACTGCAAACATAATGGTCAGCAATGCACACTTCTAATAGTTGTTGCATAGCAGTGCCATAGCAACTAATTGTCTAAATGGCAGTGCCCATGAATGCAGAGATGGTATTGTTAGAGGGGTGGGTTGGCTCCTTGCTTCTACTCTTGCTTTGGGAGCCTTTTGAACCCGACAGTGTCGATAACGTAACCGGATGAGCTTGGCAGATGAGGACAAATATACACAAAGCAAGGGGGTGGTGAAAAAGTGCTCAGTGCTTTAACTAAAAACAGTTCAGAAATCAGTGTTCAAAAGGTGCAGTGCTCAAAATGTCAATAAATAAATAATCCATAAAATAAAGTGTGCTATGGAGGTTAAAATCCAATAAATAGGAAATCCATTAAAAATTAGGTTAAAAACAGTGCAGAAAACTCATTTAAATTGCACGAGCCCTGGTGCCTTCCTTTAAAACTGATGCCTTTCTGGCTTATCCTATTCAGATCTTGCAGCCTAGAAAGACATCAACCATCAGGTGCAGACAACCATCTCATCTGAGCCATGTCCCTGCTGCCAATCCCACGGCATCCACGGGCAACCATGAGCCCCAGTCCACCTGAACCACTGCCGATTCTGGTGCGCCTGGTGTGGGTGCTCTGTACTCCCACCACTGTCATTGGCTCCCCCTAGGGAAAGCACCTCCAGAGCGTAATGGTTGCTCCTGCTCCCAAGTTGCTCAACAGCACCCTCCTGAGCGATGGCCACATGCTCATCCTTGGGGTTCTATTCCCATCCACCTGCTTCCATTCTCTACACCAGCTTGCTTCCTTTCTCTCTCCTTCTCTCTTTTTCTTTCCTGTGTTCTTCTTCGCCTGTCCTTTAACCTCTACTCTAGTAATCTCTTCATTCCTCCCCCCTGACCAGTGCAAGCTAATTTTTAAATATGCTGCCTAATTAGGTGCTGGTCCGAGAAGTTGCACCCTCTAAGTCATCGTTGATTCACCTGATTGGCCCACCTGCCTTTGCAAATATATGCGGCATGGCCAGCCAGTGCCTCCACTAACCTGCCTTAGAAGCTTCAGCTACATGGGGCACGGTTATTCATTTAAAACCAGTGCAGCACCACAGACCACACATCACACATTGAAAAAAGATGCAAAAAATATAACCATTAGAAAATGACTTTAAATAACAAAAACTGAAGTCAAAATTAGGTTCTTAGACCATAAAAAACCCATACCCAAATGTGATAGCAACACTGCACAGAAAAGTGTTACCAGGAAGTGATCGACTCACAGTGATTAGAAGCTATCTCTATGTAGCCAACTAAAGAAGCTCTCCATTTAGAAGATTGCTTTGGAGCCAAATGCTGCAAGTTTAAAGATGGCTCATGGCATTTACCACAACACAAACATTCGAACTGAGATGCTTCGTGGTGATGTCACCATGAAGCACTCCACTTCTAATCACAGTGATTAGAAGCTATCTCTATGCAACTGACTAAAGAAGCTCCCCATTTAGCTCGAACTGCCAGGAGAACGCTTCAGAGCCAAATGTTGTAGGTTTACAGCTGGCTAATGGCATTTACCATAACACAAATACTTAAACTGAGATGCCTCGTGGTATGAGTTCAAGGCTGTTCACTTGGCGATGAGGATGGGATTTGTATGGGTGGATGGGTGGAATGTAATGTAGACACAGCAAGAAAAGGTGGGTGGTGAAACAAAGAGAGATTAGCTGACGGCACCAGGAAGCACTCCACTCACAGTGATTAGAAGCAGTGCCTGCGCAGATGACTAAAAGAGCTCCCCATTTAGCTTGCAATGCAAGGAGATCATTTACGAGCCACATGCTATGGGTTTACAGATGGCCACCGGCAGTTACCACAGAGCAAATACTGAAACTGAGATGCTTCATGGTGTGAGTCCATGGTAATTCACTTAGCGACGAGGATGGGATTTGCATTGTGAACAGGGTGGAGTGTAATGGCAATGCTGCTCCGAAAAGGTGGGGTCTGACACAGAGAGAGATCAGCTGATGTCACCAAGAAGCACTCCACTCATAGTGTTCACAGAGATGGGGTCTGCTCAACTGTCTACTGATTAATAAAGTTACTCCTGTAGCCCATGTACCAAGGAGGTAATTTCTGAGCCTGGTGCTGCAGGTTTGCAGGTAATCAGTGGCAGTTCACACAGTGCAAATCTATAAAATAACATGCTTCATCATGAGTGTTCACTGCAGTCCACCAGATATAGAATGTAATTAGTTAAACTCAAAGACATGAACAAATAAAAATGAACACAAATGATAACAAATGAGAGTCTGTAGTAAACCTGAGGCAATCCATGAACACACTTTTGGGTTGCAGAAAACAATGATTGCCAGATTCTTGATTGATAGCATGTTCAGGGCCATGCTAGGAGACAGTGGTTCAAATTGGAGTAGCTAACAGAGTCTGGCACCCTTTCAACTGATCTGTGCAGAGGCACTGGGTATTTATTGGCCTGGTGAGGAGGGGATAAGGAGGAATGGGACACTGGCTGACCTGAGAGATAATGCAATTTTACATCAGGTGATCAACGACACAATGACACATTGGGAGTCACTACCTGAGCTAGAAGGGAGGATTAGAGGCGACATACAGACACATTGTAAGTCAGGGACTGAAGTGAGAGGTGACTCGTGAAGCACTCTTGAGTTAGTGACTGAACTAGGAGGTTACACAAGGACACATGCTGGATTGTCACAGGCCAAACTGGGTGGTGATCCAGAGACAGTCTTAGAGCCTGTGGCAGATTTTAAAAAACGCTGTGTTCTGGCCTCTTTCTGCAGTGCTAGACATTCGGTGGTGGTTGCCTATTTAGAGGTGGGGGAAATTGTTAAAATGCACACTTTCTCTGCGTCTCTGCCTGTCTCCCGACACGTGTGCACGGCATGCTGCAGCACACCCCTGCCCCCAGTGCACTTCGCTTTTAATTATTCAGGCCTTGTCTGATGTGCTTTATGGAACTGTCAGCCCAGCTGTGTCCCGCAAGTGTGACCTCAGCAGAGACAGCACATGGCATTGTGGGATGTGCGCTGAGGCGAGGTTCACATTTCAGCCTATCAAGTGCACGAAACTGCTGAGGATAATTTGATAACTGAAACAATGGCATTTTGTAAAGTTATTTTCCTAGCAGGTAAGCGAAGGGGTGGGGTTTAATTTAGCATCAATGGGTGGCAGCCCAGCACATGGCCTAGGATGTAATTCACACCATTATGGCATGGTGGTGGCGGAGCTGGGAAATCGGGCAGTGTTTTTTTTTTTAACTCTAATGCTGAAGTGGAACCCTTTATAACTGAGGATTGTCATTGTTATATTTTTTTACGTTATTTATTTTCTTTTTATAAATGAGCTGCAATGAGATAAATGCTGCAAGGAGCTCTTGGTATGATGACGTGGTGATAAGGATTTCAAAGCAAGATCACGTGCAAGATTCAAAATTGCATCTCACTAGTGTGTTCATGACGTAGCTGGAGTCTTCTGCATTCTGTTAGCTTTTTTAATGTACTTCTGCATGCGCCAGGAGGATGACAATGCAATATCACATATTGCTTAAAAAAACTAGGCGTCTTATTACCATTTTCTGTTCTTGTTATCTGTCTGCATGTGTAGGGTTCCTGAACAGCTCTGACTACAAACTTATGGTGATTTACTCATTTGAGTGAGGGTCATGAACTGGTCCCCACCTATGGGACCTAATCCAGGTCTTCAAAATTCTCAAAGACATTGATAAAACAGATTCAGCAGAATTCTGTCAATTTAAGGGTGAATGACATAGTCAAGGGGAAGTGCATGTAAGAATGAAGCTGGGAAGCAGAGAATTGTGATGATATGAAACATAACTACAAAGACATGGAGTTGAAGCCCAAACCTTGATATCCTTTAAGATGTATCTGGATGAGATATTGAGACAACTTAACTAGTAGCTAAACAAACAAGCTTCATGGACTCACTAGTCCCCTGTAGTTTGTCAGATGTCATACTGTAAAGGATATACAAGAAAAAGATTTGGGGATCCACCCCATTTATTATAATGAGTTGTTGAAGAATACAGTGGTGTGAAAAACTATTTGCCCCCTTCCTGATTTCTTATTCTTTTGCATGTTTGTCACACAAAATGTTTCTGATCATCAAAAACATTTAACCATTAGTCAAATATAACACAAGTAAACACAAAATGCAGTTTTTAAATGATGGTTTTTATTATTTAGGGAGAAAAAAAAATCCAAACCTACATGGCCCTGTGTGAAAAAGTAATTGCCCCCTGAACCTAATAACTAGTTGGGCCACCCTTAGCAGCAATAACTGCAATCAAGCGTTTGCGATAACTTGCATTGAGTCTTTTACAGCGCTCTGGAGGAATTTTGGCCCACTCATCTTTGCAGAATTGTTGTAATTCAGCTTTATTTGAGGGTTTTCTAGCATGAACCGCCTTTTTAAGGTCATGCCATAGCATCTCAATTGGATTCAGGTCAGGACTTTGACTAGGCCACTCCAAAGTCTTCATTTTGTTTTTCTTCAGCCATTCAAAGGTGGATTTGCTGGTGTGTTTTGGGTCATTGTCCTGTTGCAGCACCCAAGATCGCTTCAGCTTGAGTTAACGAACAGATGGCCGGACATTCTCCTTCAGGATTTTTTGGTAGACAGTAGAATTCATGGTTCCATCTATCTCAGCAAGCCTTCCAGGTCCTGAAGCAGCAAAACAACCCCAGACCATCACACTACCACCACCATATTTTACTGTTGGTATGATGTTCTTTTTCTGAAATGCTGTGTTCCTTTTACGCCAGATGTAACGGGACATTTGCTTTCCAAAAAGTTCAACTTTTGTCTCATCAGTCCACAAGGTATTTTCCCAAAAGTCTTGGCAATCATTGAGATGTTTCTTAGCAAAATTGAGACGAGCCCTAATGTTCTTTTTGCTTAACAGTGGTTTGCGTCTTGGAAATCTGCCATGCAGGCCGTTTTTGCCCAGTCTCTTTCTTATGGTGGAGTCGTGAACACCGACCTTAATTGAGGCAAGTGAGGCCTGCAGTTCTTTAGACGTTGTCCTGGGGTCTTTTGTGACCTCTCGGATGAGTCGTCTCTGCGCTCTTGGGGTAATTGTGGTCGGCCGGCCACTCCTGGGAAGGTTCACCACTGTTCCATGTTTTTGCCATTTGTGGATAATGGCTCTCACTGTGGTTCGCTGGAGTCCCAAAGCTTTAGAAATGGCTTTATAACCTTTACCAGACTGATAGATCTCAATTACTTCTGTTCTCATTTGTTCCTGAATTTCTTTGGATCTTGGCATGATGTCTAGCTTTTGAGGTGCTTTTGGTCTACTTCTCTGTGTCAGGCAGCTCCTATTTAAGTGATTTCTTGATTGAAACAGGTGTGGCAGTAATCAGGCCTGGGGGTGGCTACGGAAATTGAACTCAGGTGTGATACACCACAGTTAGGTTATTTTTTAACAAGGGGGCAATTACTTTTTCACACAGGGCCATGTAGGTTTGGATTTTTTTTCTCCCTAAATAATAAAAACCATCATTTAAAAACTGCATTTTGTGTTTACTTGTGTTATATTTGACTAATGGTTACATGTGTTTGATGATCAGAAACATTATGTGTGACAAACATGCAAAAGAATAAGAAATCAGGAAGGGGGCAAATAGTTTTTCACACCACTGTAGTAGTCTTGCCACTGAGTAGTCTATTGAGACTGAGTCAAGAACATGACTGTGAGGGAAAGGCAAGTGGTTGTCTTTATAGCTGGCGGTGAGAAAGAGGAGGGTCCAATGGGGAATAGCTGGAAGTAAGTTCAGAAGGAGGATGTGGTCCGGAGGCGGAAGTGAAACCTATTTTGACTTCAGGTGGTTTTCCCATCAAATGATCTGCAGAGAAGGGAGAAAAGACATTAATGCACTTCATCAACCCTTGTCCTTGTGTTTCACTCTTAGTTAAGCCCATTGACTGCTTCCTATGTGCACGTGTGACACTATGCTCTTATATTCTTATGCTATATGTTGCCAGGGTAGGCTCCAGCCCTCAACTACCCTATGGGTTTAGAAAACAGATAAATGGAGAGTCCACCCTCTGATCCCCTCACTCTGCCCAGCAGCCAAAATACAATGTAGACCCAAGAGATGGGAATTTTATTTCTGCCCATGTGCTACTTGGTCAGCACCTACCACATACCTAATGTGAGACATGTGGCCTAAGGAAAGCTGAGCTGATTAGATAGGCTCCAGATGACCATTTCTGGCAAATCAGTCTTCTGTGGGAGGCAGTAACAAGCTCCAGATTCACTTAAAGTACTGAGGCATTGGTTTTGCTGAGGTGACTTTCACTCTTTGATGAAAATCTGATCCTTATCTTTACAGCAGACAGATACAGACAAAGCAGCCTGAAAATGATGAGACATACAGAAAGAGTAATATAATAACACAAAATACCTCGTGAAAGCCATCAGCCCCTTGTACATTGTTCACAAAAGATCTAATTTAAACTGCATTCAGTAGAGGTTTGTTTTAGGATTCTACATAACATTGTGTAGACTTTCCTTTGAAAAGGTGAAATCTAGAAATATTCAGAAATAAAAAAGATATTAAATTCTCAGTTGTATTAAGCAGATGTCACATTACACAACTTCTAACCAGAGGGAATGTCAAACCTGATGACTACCATTTCTGATTATACGACTCGAAATCACAGAGCATGTCAAATTAGACAGTTGCGTAATGACATTCCAGTACAGTTTTATATTTCCAAAGTATCGCAAGCTCAGTACATTTTCTGACCACCAATAATGGACGGCCTGATGGAGCCATTGCCCAGGTACAGTGAGTTCATCTGCAATTTTTGCCCTTTTTTCCTTTATTTCCATTGTATCATGATATTAAAACATGCAAGATCAGACAAATGAGCTTCTGTTCTGTTTGTCACATCCCAAACAAGTGTTCCTTCTCCTTTAAGCTGCATTATATGCATTGCACTTCTGGGTGAATGCTCATTGGTTGTCTCTCATGCGCACACAGCTGCTCCTGTGACTTAAGACAAAATCAGACCTGTTTGATTTAATCATCGCGAGTCACAGACTGGTTGGACTGAATCACTTGGGATGTTAAACTTTTTGATTAGCAACAGTTACAGCAGTGTGTTGTGATGGCTTATGAAAATGGCTGAAGAAGTCTTGTAACATGACATGGCCTTTAGTCTTCACCCCTTCAGTCAATATTCCACTGCAGAAGTAACAGCCATGAGCCATTTTTATCAAGTATAGCCAGCTTTGCCCAAATGGTAATGCGGTTTTCTCTTGACACACTTTTCCATATTGTCAGGAAATCATCCATGGTCCACAGTAGGATTGCGTGGTAAACTAGTATTGGAAATGTCCTGACAAACCCAAATTTAAAATGGTATGGTACCAGCATTTCAGGATTTTTAGTACAGGAACTGAACAACAGCTTTCCTCTCAATACCATACCCCTATTTCCCTCAACACTTGCTGTTACAGTTGTGGAAAAAATGTCTGTTTCGTAGACTTGTGTAACTTCAGTGGTGCAGCAGCCATAACAGCTGCACTTCAGAAAAGGTCATCAACCTGAAGTTAAGTGTGTTTGTACCCGGCCAGTCCTTGGATGGGAGACCATCTAGGGAAAGCTTGGGTTGCTTCTGGAAGAGGTGTCAGTGAGGCTAGCAAGGGGTGCTTACCCTGTAGGCTGTGTGTAGATCCCAATGCCTCACTGTGCTGTTAAAATGGCACCACCCTTCAGATGAGATGTAAAAAAGGTCCTGACTCTCTGCGGTCATAAAAGATCACTGGGCATCTTCGTAAAGAATACATTGTGTCCCGATGTCCTGGCTAAATTGCCCACCATGGCCTAGTCATTCTGGCTCCTTAATCATTGCCTGTCCCCAACTGGCAATCTCTCTCAACCCTTCGCCACTTAATAGCAAATGTGTGGTGAACATACTGCCGCAAAAATGAGTGGGTGCTTCACATTGGTGGTGCGTGAAGTGGCTCCCCACTCACCATGCAGAGCACTTTGACTAGTGAGAAAAGCACTGTATAAATGTAATGAATTAGTATTATTATTTTTATTTTACATTTTTCATTTCACTTTACAAACAAAATCCCCTCATTTTATTGCTTTGATGTGATCAGAACCTCAAAGGAGACTCCTGCTTTATTATTGCTTTGACGCAATAGGGAATTCACAGCTATCAAGAGTGAAGCTGACTGTTGTATGGTGTTATGGAATGGTGCACCAGGGAGTTGAGCAATTGTGAGGCACAACAGGGAGGCTGGAGTAAGATGGGGTTTTAGTGTTAACCATTATTTGTTTTTGATATCAGTACTGAGGTCCAAAAGCTGGTATCGATATCAAAGTCAAAAGTTTAGCACCAATCCAACACTAGTCCACAGCCTTGAGTCTTCCTACACTCCAAAGTTTGGGTCTGCATTTCTACTGCACTTCTTGAGGAGGTTCGCATTTTCTCTTTCAATCTATCATTGCTTCTATTATGTACTTACTTAGTATTATTGTTTCACTTAAAGATGAGTGCTGCCATTATTCCAAGGTTTTGACAGAGTGGATTGAATTTCCTTCCAAGATCTGTCTGTGCCTAGTCTCATTATTCTTCCTCTTGATCTTTACAAGCCTCCTTTCTCCGCTGCTCTAAAGCATGTCTAAAACATTATGTTGCCATCACTATGCTGTACTACAGGGATGGTACTAGAAGGTTCTTATGCTGTATTCGCTTTACAGCACATGCATTATGTTTCATTGAGATGTACCAGCCTCATTAGAACATACTCAAAAACTTCTCCAAATCTGAATAGCCATTTCAAAAGCGCCCTCATACATCTTTTCTTCAGTAATGGTTTCCTTCTCGGTATAGTTTGCAAATGCCACATTTATGGAGTTACATTAAATTGTAGAGTTGTTGTATTGAAGTATCTGTCTTTCTTTTAACATAATTTCTGGCCTCACGGTGACCTTCCTCAGAAGCTTCTGTAAGCCTTGATTGCTGTCTATGGTAGGCATGATTGAGGCCAAGCCTGTCTCCCACTTGACAGTGATGAAGCTGACAGCACTCTGGGGGATATTCAGATATGCTGACATTTTCTTCTAGCCTCTGTACATTTCAATAACCATATCCCCGAATTTTTCCGTCAGCCTATTGCTTGGTGACTGTTCACCAATTCACTTCGATCAAGAAAATTTGCATCAGTTAAAGTACTGAGTGTTTGATCACGGGCAGACTCACATGTTTAACATCATGCTTGGGGCACAGGGGCTCATTGGGTTTGCTGTGACTCATGCCTTCAAGTGCTTTTGTCATTTTTTAAGTTCTTTTTCTAACATTCTTTGACTGTTGACTATTTAGAGGAGATTGGGTAGAGGAGTAGAACTAGCTGCTACTTAAATGATTCTTGAATTGTATATGTTTAGGAGGAAGAATGTGAAAAATTACAAGAATGGTGAAGACATTTACAAAGTGTTGTGATAGGATGCCCAGCTGGCAAGAGGCTGAATGTGAAGCAAGCTCTCAGTCGACATTCTACCGGTAAATATAATAGGGTAAACATGAAATAATAAATCATAAGAGTCCCATGTACAGATGGGACCCCTTCTATGCTGTGCCAGATTAGGTCAGAATGTAATCACTGCCAACCTTTTCTTAATGGTGTCTTATGAATCACTTCCCTGGTTCCCCATTTCCCTGACAATAACCAGACACCACACTTATAAATGGTATTTATAATGAGTGTTGTGATTTTAAATATATTAAATAAAATTCAAACCACAAAATATAACAACAATGTACAGTTTATAAACACAAGACGAGTACGAAACACCATTAATAATACAAATAACAGTACCAGTCCAACACATACATCCTGGGATCTGGGATGTCAATCCCAAAAACAAAAGAATTTCAGTTCAAAGCCATAAGGAGGATAGAGAAGCTTTCCAGAAGCTCGGTCCTGTCGGCTCTTAAACACTTGCTGCACCACCACAAACATTTATCTCTGCTTCCATCCGGGTAGTTTGTATTTCCTGGCCATAAAAGTTTCTCTCTTCTCATGCTTGCTATCTTTGAGCATCCCTTTGAGTGTGACTTCTTGTCCATTTTATCCAATGTCCTAACCTTGCAATTGGCCAGTCTGCAGAACCTCTTCACCCTTAAAGGTGTAGAACTTCCTTCCACTTTGGAGCAAGTCAACACAGTCAGACAAACAAATGAACAATAAGGGGAGACGGCAAGCACCAAAGACAGCACTTACTGTATGTGGCACCTGCTACAAAACACTCAAGCCTCGGTTTGGGTGGTACGGCCTAAAATCTATATTGTAGTATAACTACAGATTATGACTGTTTTGATAGATGCTGGTATGATGTATTTTTATATACTTGTTGGACTGAAACGTAGTTTTTAACAAATAACTAATTTATTGATGATTCATGTATTTAACACAAAAGCTCTACTCATCCAGTGAAACACTCATAGCGCTTGGCTACTCAATTAAATTCAACTGAAGGTGTTCACCTCTCTTGTACCATTAAAAGCACAGCTCCATTCTCTGACTTGGTCAGTCATGATGCCTTTTCCAAGATGTTATGAAGTAAATAGTTCTCAGGCATGCAAGTCCCAAAAAATACTTAAAATGCTCATGAGAGAGGGAAAATTTGTTAAAACCTGGCTATTAACAAAAAGGGCAATACATAATCTTTTATAAATAAAAATATTTATTGTTACAAAAGAAATTAACTGAGACAGCAAGACAGTCCAGAGTCAAACAAGCCCAAAACCACATATCCTAAGAATAGTCAAAGTAACAGAGCAAAAGGGGCCAAAAATCCAGAAATTCACAAAAGTAGATCAGAGAAAGCTCACCACGCCACAAGCACATTCACAATGAACACCAAGGGGCTCTCGATTCTCTTCAGCCTTTATAGAGCTCAGGGCAGGCCCTTGATGGGGATGGGCTGGTGGATACTTACACATAAAGAAACTAAATATTCAACAATGTTAAAACAGACAATGAACAAAATGTGCAAAAATCTGATATTTGAAACCCTGCCCGGCTGAAATATAACACAAGCAAGCAGAAAAGGATCTAACTGCAAGCCTATGGAGCACTGAGATTTAGAAGCTCTGCTGACCAGCCTCTTGGATTGCATGTTTATGTCACACTTTTTACACAGCAACTCTGAGAAGGGTCCGGCACCAGCCCGCAGCACTATAAGACAATTGCCATTACTACTGAATGAGGTGACCCTCCCTCAACCATAACCTCAACCTTAGGGATGTTTTATGAGAATGATGCATGAGGTACACCTTGAAATTGGCATGTTAAGAAAGATGCAAATAACTGGGCATGCTGCTTAACATCACCAACGTATAATGCAAAGGTAGTGAAATGTCATCAGGTGTGTGCAATTTGATTGGCTCGTCAACAGAGCAAAGCTGTGGAGGTCTGCAGGTCACCTCTATTGAACAAACACAGCACAAGATGTGGCTTCTTCCTGTCCTCCCTTTCAAATTACTAATCAGGTTGGACCACACAGCACTCTGGGTAATATTCTTTAAAGGGTAGGCTCACTTATTACTCACAGCTCATATACAAGTTCGCACACAAAGCCATCACCTGCAAGGCACTTAATACACCAACACAAGCACACAGTTCCTATTTTCGTTTGCATGCATGTTTATATTTAAGTGTATTTGCACATTTTTCAGTAATTGTTAGCATACCTTTAAAATTGTTTTCTCAAATTTCACACCAATTCACGCATAGTACTGGTATATAGCCCACTACTAGGCAAAGGCACCATCAAGGTGACACAGGACAAGAGAAAGTCCTATACATATCCTCTACATTTGTGAGAGTCCCAAAAATGTAAAGGTGGAAAAAGTAAAAAAAACTGTACTTACCGGTGTGGGAAGGAAGCTGTCACTAGAAGGTAATGGACTGTGTAGTGTCTTGGAATGACAACAGCCTGAGGCACCAGCATAAGAGAAAGACAGAGTTTCTCCCTAACACACCTACTAGAGGGCAAGTGAATGGACCAGTCACTTAGAGAGACAGAGGAGCAGTAGGTGGTGGGCAAGCAGCAGCCATTTCAGCGCAGTGGGTCCATCAAAAAAAAAGATGAACCATGTCACTTTGTTACTAGAGAAACTGACAAAATAGAGTTCTAGCATAAGATCAGAAAATCACCAGGGCATTAAGGGGCACACAGTCCTGAGTGGACATATAAGTGCAGTCTCTTTACTGGAATAGGTAGCACTCAAAAGCACATTTGAGTACATCCATCCATCCATTATCCAACCCGCTGTATCCCAACTACAGGGTCATGGGGGTCTGCTGGAGCCAATCCCAGCCAACACAGGGCACAAGGCAGGAAACAAACCCCGGGTAGGGCGCCAGCCCACCGCAGGGCCATCTGAGAACATGCTGCGCGTACTTGTCTTATTTTTAGTGGTATTGGTATCGACATTTTTATTACTGTTTGATCTTAATGTTAAGTTTGTGATGACACAATATTTCATAAAGTGCAGGTGCTGTTCTAATGGGTGCTAACATGGGTTATCAGTCATATTAGTGTGATATGTTACAGTATGTAGGCAATATGGATGACATCAACACACAGCCATTATAAAAGAAGGTGACCCCAGACTGATGTCTAAACTTTGACTGAAAGATTCAGTATAGGTGAGACTAAAAGGGCCTCTAAATCAAGATCTTGGTTTTGACCTGACTTGCTTTGTTTCTCAATTATTATGTCTTTTGGATTTTACTTTTATTCTTCTGGCTACTTTTTTTATTGCACTTCAACCCTAGTTTACTTTGTCACTACTCCTTTGAACATTCCCCTTTGTAAGACCTTCATTTTCTAGTTACAAAGTTATAATAAATCCTCACTATCTACAGAGTCTATTCCCACAGATTTGCTTATCCACTATTATAAAAATGTAATCTTTTTTGCGACACCAGCAGTTTGCTCACGCCTATTTGTTGTTGATATGTAGATGAAAACTTTCAGAATTTTTAACTGAATTGTGTCATTCAGATGGTGGAGGTGCATCCACAGGAAAAAATACAATGTGGATTTTTTTGTAAAGATTAAAATGCTGAACTAAAACACTGAAATTCTGATTTGACATTACTGGAATTGCTTGACTTGATTGAGGTTTAACAGTTTATCTTTGTTTTTCATTCTTAGTTGATTAGGTTAAGGTCAAAACTTAAGCATTAACTGATTTTATCTGTGACTTTAGGTTAGAAAATGACAAAAAAAATGACATGACAAAAGGTTTGATAATTATTTACTGAATGTTTTTACAATATTAAAAGGAGGTAAGCCTGAGCACTTTCTGGAAGGGCATGTCTATTAGACACAAAACAACAGGCAGTAACCTAATGGAAAGTGTTTTTTCTGTACATCTGAGTTTGACATTAGATGACTAATTAGATGACCTAATCCTAACCAGTCAGTGCACTCACATGAAGCTGATCACCTAATGTGACATACCTAATGACTGAGGCCAACTAGCCTGTTATGGGCTAGTTCGTTTGATTTTCTCACTAGTGGTGCCAACCAATAAGTGCTAACCCAGAAGTACAATGTATAGAATGTAGCTCCGAGGAATAAGGAACATGCGTGTTTTGACAATCACAAACAGAAGAGAGGCTCATCTGTCTGGTATCGCCTATTTTACATACCATAACAGGGTATAGAACTCACTGCAGCTGTTAACCCTTTGTACAGAACTGGCTACATCAGGCAGCATGCTATTGGCTGTCAGAAAAAGGGGTGAGCACAGCTGCCCTGGAATATCGACACTCACAGTCGGTAAATGTGACATGGGCTGTGATTTTCAGTCTAATAATTTGACATGGTGCAGCGACAAGATCGGCAACTGCGATCGGCAAATCTGATACACCCCACAACAAAAAGTTGCGTAATGTGACATTCGCTTAAGCTGCTGTGTGCCTCTAGAGAGGCTCTGTACTGAACAATTGTGTCACCTGGAGTGAAAGACAATCTTAAAGTTACTGCAGTTACAAGAATTCAAGTTGTGTGCTTCATGTAGGACTTCTTCTGTTTATATTGCACTTAGATTACATTGAACAAATGAACGTTTTGCCTTCACTGCTGTTCTGCTTGTGGTGTCTCTCCAGTAAAGGTGTTATGTAATACAGTACTATAGTTTGGAGAATATCTTCCCACATAACAAAGAACCTAAAGTTTAGGGCCAGTGTGAATTTAAAACATTTTCCATGATAATACAGCAGCCATGCACAGCAGAAAAAATATCAGAGAGCTCTATCACACAGCAGCGAAATGTGAGATTGATCAATAACAGGTCTGTGACACACTTAGCTGGCCAAGCCTGCATGTGTGCTACACTGAATGGATCAGCATGTGTATACCTGGTGTCAAGAATCGTGGGTAAGCCATTGAACGGCATTCTTGATATGGGCTACGACTTGCAATTGTTCCCCATGATTGAGGAATGTTCTGTAAGTTCGAGTCATAAGCTTATAGTGATTAAGTTCCTACCCTTTGTACCAACTGCCCATCATCACTACTGATTGGATAGTTTAGGGAAGTCCTCGGACCAACCCTTCCTCGTTCATTTGCGGCCTCTGGTGGAGAACCTAGAAGAAAATCAAACTTTGACTATAGAGGAACTAGGCAGGTGCATTCGCCTGTCCCTGTCAAGCTGGCCCTTCACTCAAGTCAGCGTTCCACTGGAACCTAACCCTGTTTTTCCCATACAATCAATGTTTCAGTATCTGCTGGGTTTTCCAGGAACATAACCCCCACAGATAATGAGAACTGACTGTATGTCTAACTATACTGCTAAGGTAGAATTCAGCACAGAAAAGAGAAAGAACCAGAACAAGAGACGTAGTCATAAACAAAAATAGCGATCATAACTGGAGAAATTTAGAAAATGCTGTTGTCAAGGCAAAAACATAAAGTCAGAGAAACCTAGCTTAAAGATTGTTAACCAAAAGAGCTAACTCAGAAAGACTCATAATTCAAACTTTTGTTTCTTATCCATAGTTTTGGGTCACAAAGAGACATCTACACTGACGTTTTAACCTGTCGCAATTACTGACGGAGGATCTCAGAGGAGTAGGCAAATGGAGGCATCCATACAACAAAATATGATTCCAAAAATGGTACATAATTTGTGTACATAATTAGTACATCTAAAAAGTGTTGATGAATTTGGAATCACTGTGTATCAAAACCAATAACAGATGCAAAGAGCACAGAAAAACATAATGAAGAACAGAACCACTTCCATTAGGTCTCCATTTTTTCTAAACATGATTTAACACAGGCCATTTTAAAGACTGCTAGGAGCCTAGAAAGGTCTACAGGGTGGGCTGAAAGAACAGCCACTCCTGATATTCACTGTTTGAGTAAAGTTGACCCCTGGGTTTAAAACCATCTTTAGCTTCATGTAGTGTTGAGTCTGGAAGGGTGTTAGGGCTCGTTTACACTTCACGCTCAGAACGCGTACACGCCCGCAACATGGCTGCCACACGTTCTCAGCATTCATTTGATGTGTCCTCTGAGCAGGTCCTCAGAAATTAACTCGTGTGCGAGTTGCAGTACCAGTAAAAAGTCAGGGGGCGCAGTGTGCTAAAAGTAGGAGTGTGACGTCAGAGTCTCTGTTTACTATCTACATGTGACAGAAAGTTGCTTTACGGATCCTACGGGATCGATGTGCGTGCTTCGATGTTTGATGAATGGTTCAATGTGGTGAAGCAAAATGCCGACATACAGATGTATTTGTTGTGCTTTTATATTCAAGCATCGCATATTCCCAATCGTAATGACACAATACGTTTTAAAAGTCTCACATACCATTTTCTGTGCCGTCTTTTTTTCTAGGGCTTCCATCTGGTCCTGACAGCAGCGGATCGCCAGCTATAGATTGCCACATCGAGCACATTAAATGTATGATATTCCAACTCTCTGCACATTTAGAATCCTTAGATTTATACTTGATATCACTTTCATGATGAAATGCATTAAAGTATGTATGTTACATGTTACAGATAAATCGGTAATTTCGTTTAAATAATGAATACTGTTAATAATTACACACATGGGGGTGACACGGTGGCGGAGCTGTAGCACTGCTGTCTTGCAGGGAGTCATGTCGCTGATATTCCCTGCCTGGAGTTTACATGTTTTCCTGCTGGGTTTCCTCAGTGTGCTCCGGTACACTGGTGTCATCGGAATTTAATGGGTGTTCCAGGTAATTCACAACACAGCAAAGCCGAACTAGTTCTCACCATGATAATATCTCACACTGCCACCTGGTGGATTCCTCCAGATTTATGTAAGGTATGCGTGCAAATATAAATAGTACAACACTTGCGTAGCAGGAGCGTCCGCTGCAGCATGCGTCACGTGAAATATAAACCCGGCCTTAGAGTGAAGACAGGGTGGGTGGGAGAGGCTGGGATCGTGAGAGAGAGAGAGAGAGAAAGAGTTTGGCATCACAAACTTTCTGGTCATCCAAGATTCCGGATTCAAACAAAGAGTTTGTGCATTGTTGGTATCGTGAGGGCTTTACAATTTGGTGTGTCTATTCAACTCATTTTTTATCCTTATGTTTTGGGATAGGTTAATTTAGACTTTGCTAATGGCCCTTTTCTTATTTCCTAAATTTGATTCTGTGATCATTCATCTCTCTGGTCATATTCTTTCATTCTCTCTCTGCCTTTTCCACCCCTGGCAGAGCAAAGCGTTAGAGGGTTTTGCTTTCTTGTCATCTTTGATTTTTCCTTCATTGATTCCTTCACTGGCTGGTCACCAAAGGCAATACCTGTCAAAAATGACAGGCAAAAACAAAATAAAATATAAATTTCTTGGGCTTTTAGTTGATAAAGCTGCTTTCAGCTACTGGCTTGTTTTTCCATTGCTGCAGACTGGCAGGCCAGCCACTTTTGACAATCCCATTAACAGTGAAGCTATCAGACTCTCTCAGAGTAACATGTAATTCTTGGTCAATTTGCAAAAGGTTCAGTGAAAAGGACAGAATGATTGTCTTTAATATTAATATTACTGTTTTGTTTCATGTGCTCTTCTTAGCACATGAAATACTTTCAGCTTTTGTTCATCAGGGACGCCTTACATCTGACAAGAGAAATGTGGGTAATGCACAGGCAAAACTTTATCCATCCATCCATCCATTATCCAACCTGCCACATCCCAACCACAGGGCCATGGGGGTTCGCTGGAGCAAATCCCAGCCAACACAAGGAGCAAGGCAGGAAACAAACCCCGGGCAGGGCGCACACACACACACACACACACACACACTAGGGACAATTTAGGATCACCAATGCACCTAACCTGCATGTCTTTGGACTGTGGGAGGAAAGTGGAGTACCCAGAGGAAACCCACGCAGACACGGGGAGAACATGCAAACTCCACGCAGGGAGGACCCGGGAAGCAAACCCAGGTCTCCTAACTGCAAGGCACATAACTTTATCAACATATCAAAAAAATGTTTATTCTGGTTTTTTTCCTAATAAGCCCCAAGTTTTTGTACCTGTGGTTCATTTAATGTAATTATAGGAATAGAGTGAGACACCATGATGGCACCCTGTAAAAAGTCTCACTTACTTATATTTTTTTAATAGTGTATTGAAGCATTGTATTTTCAAAAAAAAAAAAAAGACCAGCCTCTTGAGTCAAATACATCTTGTTTATCCATCATCTTTATTTCCACAAACATCTTTTTTGTTTTATCTCTCAAGACATGAAACAAGAAACAGATCAATGGAGTTCAGCTCACGTCCACATGAGAAGTTGCACATTAAGATTTCATTACTTCCTACATTTAACAATGTAAACTACACAAAATGTGACATAAATTAAAACTCCTCAAAGAATTTCAGAAGGTCTTCACAGACCCTCCACCCTTTTAAGGTATTTAGGATAACACTTGACATTTAATGGGTGTTGAAGTTTATGTTTCTGATACACACAGACCCTTATAAGAGCTGTAAAGAGCCTGTATGTCAAAATGTCATGTCAAGTCAGATGGTCAGCTTTATTGTTGTACCATCCATACAGAGTACTGCAGCTTACAGTGACACTAAATAACCAGGACCACTGTACAGCACATACAGAAACACAGGACAAGTGCAAGACAGGTAACCAACTACTGCATACTATAAATAGACAGAGAAATAAATAATAGAAACATAATTATACACTAATAATTTGAAATAAATAGCATGAAATAAATAAATAACAACAATTAAGTTTGCTTCCCGGGTCCTCCCTGCGTGGAGTTTACATGTTTTCCCCGTGTCTGCGTGGGTTTCCTCCTGGTGGATAATGGATGGTGGATAACAACAATTAATAAAAGCAACATTAGTAACAAGTGTAACAAATGTACTGCTTATAAATAAACTAATACGATCAAATCTGAGGGCAGAGGGGCAGCACAGAGTTCAGAGTCCGGACAGCTAAGGGGCAGAAGCTGTTGTAGAACCTGGTAGAACTGGTTCAGATGCTAGAGTACCTTCTGCCAGATTGAAGGGGGACAAAGACACCATGGGAAGGATGAAAGCGATCTTTCACAATACTATAGGCTTTGCAGGTACAACATTTTATAAAGATGTCTTTAATGGAGGGCAGGGGAGTCCCGATGATCTTTTCTGCTGTATTCACTATTCATTGTAGGACCTTGTGGTCATCGACACTGCAGTTCCCAAACCGGACAGTGATACAGCTGTTTAGAACTCTCTCAAAGGTACCCCTGTAGAATGTGGTGAGAACAGGGGCAGGTAGGCTTGCTTTTTTTAGCCACTAAAGGAGCTGAAGACACTGGTGCACCATCTTGGCTATGGTGGTGGTGTTAATTGACCATGTAAGTTCAGCTGCCACGTTTACACCAAGGAATCTGGTGCTCTTGACCAATGCCACTTCACAGCCATCCATGCGCAGTGGGGCATGGACAACATGGGCCTTCCTAAAGTCAACAATCACCTCTTTTGTCTTGTTCACATTAAGAGACAAATTGCTGCATTTGCACCAGTCTGCCAGTGGTCACATCTCTATTCTGAAACTGACTCATCCACATTGCTGATAAGACCCACCACCATTGTGTCATTCACAAACTAAATGATGGTGTTAAAGCTGAATGCAGCTGTACAGTCGTGAGTCAGCAGAGTTAACAGAAGTGGGATGACTACACAGCCCTGGCGGGCACCAGCACTCAATGTGGTAGAGCTGGAAATAGGATTCCTCTTTGACTGTGTGTGGAAACAGAAATGGGGAAAGGAAAAAGTACTTTCAGCTCATTTTTCAACCGTAGCTTTTCATTTTTGTAGACATAAGCAGTTGGCAAGGACTCAACAGGCAAAGGGAAGGAAGACAGACAGACAGACAGACAGACAGATAGATAGATGGATGGATGAACAGCCAGTACAAGGGCACTTGCTATGTAGGAAGACCCTGTAGGACATTAGACCTTTTACTTTTTTCCCCTTTTGGTGTAAATTTTGCTCTATTATTTAGCTATTCTTGACTTATAATAAAATGCCTTTTATTTTTGCACATGTCTTAGGCTAGCAACACACTATGATTTTTCCAACAATTTTCAATAGTAGCTTTCCGTTATATAGTCATAGGGTTATATGTACAATCTTATGCATCTCCCCTTGTGTAGTGTGACACCCCCAGCAACTCAGTCATACCTCTCTGTGACACAATGTTTGAAAATCAAAGTTGGAGGTGTAATCCATACAACTGTTGTATGATGGAGTCACAGACATTGAAATGGGTGTGAGGTCTCCAAAACATAAGCTTCACCCAGTCCTGTTTACTCAGAACTATAACCAGAAGGTTTTGGCCTAACATGGCCCAAAACATGAGGAGTTGGCAAAATAACACCAAATCCCACAAGAGGAAGGAGGTCTGTAAACCCCTGGTTTGGGCAAATAAGGCAAAAATGCTTGAAAAAGTAAAAAGAGACAAAAAGGAGTTACCTAAAAGGCAGGCATACAAAAACTAAGTCCAAAAATACTAATCTGGAATCATAATCTTTAAACAGAAGGGAGAAGTCAGAAAAAACAGACACATCCAAAGAAAACAGAAATATTTACAATAACTCCAAACAAATGTGCTGAATTCCTGATCTGAGCTAATCAGCTCTGGCCTTAATCGCCAAAGAGAGGGTTCAAAAGAAGTGATATCATAGTGGCCCCGCCTCCTGGGGTTCCACTCATAAAACATAAAGAATGAAGGCATATTTAAAGGGATAATACACAAATATGAATACAACAAAAACTATATATAAACATGAAAAATAAATCAAAGCAAGAATAAAATATTTCATAAGACAATGTAGCCACAAGGAAAGGAGTGAAGCAGGTGTTTTGGACAGAAGTCAAGCTTGTCTGTCTGATTTCTCAGGTTTATGGTAGAGTGACAGTACAGAATGGACAAAGATGATCCCAAATTGCAGTTGAACTCGCAAACACCTGAATAGCATATCAATTGGTCGTTAAAAAACAGTGAGCGGTGATAACTTTATAAATTTGTTGAAACATCATAAAGGAGTCTTTGCGATTTCTACTCACCTAATGTGAATATCCTGAAGGCAATGAAATCCATCAACTCAAAGTCATGTAGTTTGATGCCAGTCCTACATGGGCCTGCCTGGTGGATGGGGATGGCTCAGAAGTGACACTCTAGACCACAAGTCTTTTATCTTAATATATTTTTTTAGACTAGTTTGTTATTTTTCCACTTGTGTAGCTTTTTTATTTTGTTTTTATTTTTCCATATCTTTTGATCATGGGTTAATGAAGTCATCAGATACTGTATTGTGTTAAGACCAATTGCCGTGATTGCTTCCTAGCTCCAATGCTAGCTCTTTTTTATTAACTTTATCTTAAAAATAAAGAAAGGACAGTTTTTCAAATTTCAATAAAAGGATTTATTTCACTAAAATCACAGGTTCAGACTTAATCACTCACTTTAATGGGATTCTAATTTTCCATTTATATGAAAATTTGCATGAGTCTTTGAACCGTGTTAGCCTTTTGCTTTATTTTTTCACACCACTCAGATAATATAGAAAATAGTTTTTTACAAAATGTGTCATTATTAAACATTTCTCTTGGTTACACAAAGAAGATCATTTGACTGACATATTTTTTGCCATCCAGCACTAATGCTTAACTTCATTTCAAAGATATTAAAACAGCAATTTATTCAGCAATTAAGTTGGACAAAATCCTTGTGAAAACATGATTTGTGTTTTAAACTGCAGTATTTGTTTAAGTTCTGCATGCATTTCATTCAGGATTCACAGTCTTTCAGCTTGAATTATTGATTTTTATTACTTCATTCAGTAGAATCAACCTTGTTAGGAAAGTGTGTTGTGATAGGAGCTGGAAACGAGTTACAGTCTTGTATGAGTGACAATGTGAAGGGAGTGAAGGCTGGAATTCAATGTCGGGAGCACCTAGAATAGCTAGCCTTTCCAAGGACAGTCTGCATTGCACATTTACTACCATCTAGGCAGGTGTCCAGGGCCAGGGCAAGGCAATGAGATGATCGCCTTAGGTGGCACTGACGTTAACGAAATAACAACTCAAAAATTTTTAAGTGCAAACCTTAAGAATTATGTACCCTACAGCATACTAGAAAAAAAGTGTCGTTGATAAAAATGACTTGAAAAATTCATACTGGCTGCATTTGACCTTACAGCCTACTGCAGTTCAAAGTGTCTCAATGTTGCTTTGCAATATGACCATGTACTGAGATCTATCCTGGTTTCCTGAATCTGGAAAATTATTAAAATGTATATATCCATCCATCCATTATCCAACCCGCTATATGGTAATTACAGGGTCACAGGGGTCTACTGGAGCCAATCCCAGCCAACACAGGGCACAAGGCAGGAAACAAACCCCGGGCAGGGCGCCAGCCCACCGCAGATATATATATATATATTATAATATATGTATTTATTTATTTTATTATGTAGCTCCATAAACTGTAACCATATAAATTATATTTACGCTCTTGACCAATCTAAATAGCCTAATATAATTACTAAATTAAATGGAGTTGAAATATTATAGCTAATCATTTACCCATAATCCTTATTTTCCATGTCTTCGCTAGTTTATGCAATTAAGCCTATATCGCCATCCAATCAATGAATGGAGTTGGTTTTTCCATTCAGAAAGAATAAAATCATCAACACAATAACAGTAGTGCACTACAGACGACGAGACTTGCATATTTTTAACGAAAGTATTAATGTAAAACCATTATATGGATTATGCTATTTGTTAAAATTGCGTTACTTGCTGGAATCTGTTTAAGGTGACAGTTATAATGTTGTGTTTGTTTAAAGAGTCTTAATTTCACATCACTCATGTTTTGCTAAAAGGACTAAGTTGCCTTTTAGCTTTCAGGACAGTTTGAAAAGCTTTCAGGAAGTATTTTATTTCACATTCAATTTCACATTATGCAATTGCATTGTTTCTAATGCCTAATTTGCATTTTATTGTTTTAAACCTATTCTTAATGGATGTTTTTTGTCTGATATTCACAATATGCACTATATCACAAAGCCTATATAGAAATATGTATTGCATGTTAATTAAAAGCGTCAATTCATTACATCTAAGGATATAGTGCAGGTTTTTTGTTGATGGGGTGGGACATGGTGACAAAAATGCACCTTGTCTCAGTCTGCATTTTGTAACATGCCGGCCCTGTAGCTGTCTGTGGCTTTGCTGAAGAAAGACTGGGGAGCTGGCAAAGGAAAGACTGCCATCCAGTAGTCAGAATCCAGTGACAGAGATTTATGGTAGTGATTTTTTCCACTCTTCTGGGGTTAATGGTTAAAATGTGTCTAACAATGGTGTGGCAACAAACAAACAAAAATAAGGAGCAGCCATGTCATGATGTAGACAGAAAGGTCAATGACTGCATGACTTACAGGATACCCTACCACACCAGCAGCCATAGCAGGTCTTCAGCCACATCTTAAGTACTGAGATCCACCTGCATATAAAACAAAAAGCACAATGGCACAGTGGTTAGTGCAGATACCACACAATTCCTATATTTGAACTCCGTCCTAGAGACTCTCAGTGGCCATCTTGCATGTTTTTGGTGTTTCTGTGATGGCTTCTCTGTGAATCCTCCCAAAGATATGTGCATTAGCCCCACTATGTGTGTGTGGCTCTGTGCATGTGTCACCCTTCCTAGGGTAGTTTCCCACTCTGCACCCAGTGCTGTTGTGATGGGCCCAACCTGTCAATTACCCTGACTTAAATTATTTGGGCTTAAGAATATATGTGTGGAAGGACAAATACGTGTCCTGTGGTGGACTGGCACCAATCTGAGTTGACTGTCCAGTGCTGTAGGGATAGGCTCTGGCTGCTGTGACCCTGAACCGAATTCACGTACAACAAAGTATTACATATGACAGCCAGAAAATTTTGACTGCTGGTTAAACTTATTGAGAGAGCTAGTCAAGACACTCAAGAACTGAAGTGATGGAATCATTATTTCTTTAGTTAAATTGAGGATCTTTTCCACCTCATGTTGGATCAACTGGAGGATAAAGTGCAAGAAAGTACTGTTTCTAAAGTGTCATGGGAGTCAACATTTTTAAGATGAATATGTTTAAAGCTGCAATTCAATTTCTGTGTTTCCAGCTGAGGGTCCTGCTCCTCTTACGCTTCCTCCCTCAGATACTTCAGCTCACTTTATTGCTTTATTTGGGTAAAATTAGTAGAAGCCAAGAGTTCAAGGATTGCACAGTGGAACAGTAATTAGCGTTTCTGCCTCATGGATTTCACATTCTCACTTTAAATATCAAGCCAAGTTACTTTGTAAACTGTGGACGCCCTCCCTCCCCATTTCTAGTCTCATTGAAGCCAGATAATTAATATATACGTCTGGAGATAACCATAAGTGAATTTTGCTTGAAACTGGATGGGCTCATTGAGTATCACATTACTAAACCAAAAGCTTCATGAAGGTGGAGCTCAAAGGAGCGACAGTAATTTTGAACCACAGAGATCAGAGATGCTTTCGTTAACCTGGTCCGACAGACTGCAAAACGTCTGTTTATGATGAACTGTCTACAGTCAGAAAGTCTCCTAAAAAGTCTTGTTACACATATATTACATATGTCTCTTGTGTGCAGTGAGTGAACACATTGCACATTTTAAAAATAAACATAACCTGATGCAAGGGAAAAACCTTTCTGTAGCATCAAGTTATATATTGCCTTTCGATGGCATCAATGGACAAATGGTAAATGCAGGTGCCGTGTGTGCTCTCTGCTGTCCAGCTTTGTGGCGATAGTGTCAGAGTTGATGTACGCTTGAAAGAATTGGCAGGTGTATTCATGAAAATATGAACTGCAAAATATGCATTTGAAGTAAATGGTGTAGTATACTCCATCAAAAGGACTGTTGTTCAGAGAGCTGATAACAAAGAGCCACAGGAGATGTTGCCTGAATCAACAAATCTGCCCAATGACACCAGTTAGATGTACAGATGAGGTTGCACAGCACCCACCTTCTGACTGCACGTCTAAACGAATAACTAAAGAAATGTAACATTACTGTCTAATTGGAAATGCAAACATGTTGTGACAAAATAGCTACAGCTTTTTACACGGTGTATATCCATAGACCACAATATTTAAACTCTATTTGCTGTTGTTATGTCATATAGTGATGCAGTTGTTAAAATGACAGAAAGATATCGTATCAGACAGAGGCACTTGTCAAATGTTCAAAGACCAGTAGCTGTGGTGGTCTATGTATGTAAGTCTGTCTGTCTCCACTGTTACTGGGCTCATTACAATGTGCAAAATAATTATTAGGCTTGAGTTATCTTGTGTTAATGGAACAAGACAGAATACATGTGTGTAAATGAGAGGGAGGTCAGTGGAATGGTGAGGATGCAAGGAGTAGAGTTGGCGAAGGTGGATGAGTTTAAATACTTGGGATCAACAGTACAGAATAATGGGGAGTGTGGAAGAGAAGTGAAGAAGAGTGCAGGCAGGGTGGAGTTGGTGGAGAAGAGTGTCAGGAGTAATTTGTGACAGACGGATACCAGCAAGAGTGAAAGGGAAGGTCTACAGGACGGTAGTGAGACCAGCTATGTTATATGGGTTGGTGACGGTGGCACTGACCAGAAAGCAGGAGACAGAGCTGGAGGTGGCAGAGTTAAAGATGCTAAGATTTGCATTGGGTGTGACGAGGATGGACAGGATTAGAAATGAGGACATTAGAGGGTCAGCTCAAGTTCGATGATTGGGAGACAAAGTCAGAGAGGCGAGATTGCATTGGTTTGGACATGTGCAGAGGAGAGATGCTGGGTATATTGGGAGAAGGATGCTAAGGATAGAGCTGCCAGGAAAGAAGAAAAGAGGAAGGCCAAAGAGAAGGTTTATGGATGTGGTGAGAAAGGACATGCAGGTGATGGGTGTGACAGAGCAAAATGTAGAGGACAGGAAGATATTGAAGAAGATGATCCGCTGTGGCGATCCCTAACGGGAGCAGCTGAAAGAAGAAGAAGAAGAAGATGTTATCTTGTGCTACTGAGCTCCTGAATGGATAACAACAATTTTACAGTTTTATTTTCTCTCAGTGTCGAGACTTTTGCTCCGTTTCTTTTGCTCTCTCATTTATAACACATGAACTGGAGAAACTGTGGGTAAGTGTTTTAGGAAGAAGCCCTGTTGGAGTAGCCTTTGTAGCGTAGGATTTTGCCGCTATTCACTGCTCACTTTTTAATGAGTTGTCCCCAGACGTGTATTCTCATTTGACAATTACATCTGGCCCCACAACAACCATTTCATGGTTGGTGCCTCCCTTGCACTAGATGCTTCACACCCCCTAACCTTAAATTCAGTTACTGGGTTTGAAAATGTTATGTTTCACTAGTAGCATCTGACAGGTGACCCATCATGCCTGTTAAAAACTATTGACCTATTTTTTGTTCTTCACTCAGGTTTGCGAGTCGACCAGGAAGTGGTGACTTCATACCCACAGGTGGTGGTCATGCGTGTGCCCACCCCATGGGTTCAGTCAGACAGTGACATCACAGTCTTGCGCCACTTTGAGAAAATGGGCTGCCGACTAGTCAATCGCTCTCAGGCTATTCTCAATTGTGTTAACAAGTTCTGGACCTTTCAAGAGCTGGCTGGCCATGGTGTGCCCCTGCCGGACACATTTTCTTACGGTAAGTAGCTTAAAACTGTTGGTAACATAGTCTTTTTCTTGTACTGCTGCGCACCGGAATATTTGTTGAGCCAAATTTCCCCCTGGGGATATCTATCTATCTATCTATCTATCTATCTATCTATCTATCTATCTAT